>JARQOC010000008.1:142858609-143494091 GCA_033576535.1 Allobates femoralis | reverse complement strand
ATTTTTTATTGAATTTACTGTGCAAAACAGGTAGCTCACGAATGCATTACTGAGCGTATTAATTAAAGAATAGAGTATACAACTCGATAATAGTAATACAATAACATGTACAATTAGAAACATTAATTACAATGTAGGGAAATAAAAAGATATTAGCAATTACAGATAGGACGGATTGTTCATAACAGAATTACTCCGTCAATATACATTAACAAATGAACTATGTACATATCATGTAACGCGCTATCATTAGGTGGGGTAGCTTCTTTTGTCTTTTATTCCCCCTTGGATTTATGTACAGTATAATCCTAATTAATTTTAATGATGTTAACAATGATACAAAATATCCAGGTAATACTGTATTATATCTGCAATGGGGGTGAATTAATAATGTAAAGTCATGGTCGAGAGTGTTGGTACCCTTGAAATTGTTTGAGAAAATTAAGTATTTCTCCCTGAAAATTATTGCAATTACACACTTTCATACACGTTTATTTCCTTTCTGTGCATTGAAACAACACAAAAAAAACAGGAAAAAATGTAAATTGGACATAATTTCACACAAAACTACAAAAAATGGGATGGACAAAAATTTTGGCATTTTCAAGTTCATATTTGGTTGCACGCTCTTTGAAATAAATGCAATCAGTTCCTGTAACAACAATCTACTTAAACCTCTCAAATGGAATGTAAATCACTCTGTTTTTGCAGACTGCTCCAGGTCTCTCATATTGGAAGGCGCCTGCTCCAAACAGCACTTTTCAGATCTCTCCACAGGTGTTCAATGGGATTTAGATCCGGACTCATTGCTGCCACTTTAGAACTCTCCGGCACTTCATTTCCATCCATTTCTGGGGTCTTCTTTTTTTTTTCCAATAAATTTTTATTGAAGATTTTAACAAACGAAGTCAAACACCCAACCACAGGCATGCAGGCAGGTAGAGGGACAAACATGTCGTATACAAAACTGGCCGGGCATAAGACTCCGGAAACAAAGGACAGACATAATATCAAAGAGAGAGGCTGAAACAAGAAGATAGACAGAAAATAAGGGGGTTGGATAGTAGAGGGGGGAATAGGAAGGGGGGGGGGAAAGATGGAACTAGGAGAAGGGGGGAAAAGGGGAGGTGGGAAGGGAGCGGGGAGGGAGGAAGGTGGGCGGCGAAGCAAAAACTGAGTGTAGGAGGGGGGGACCAAAGTGGCCCTACTCTCCTCTAGAGGGATAGGAGGTAGCTCGCATCTCAGCCGGGGCCGCCTGTGGGTGAGTCGCCCAGATGTCCCATCTGTGTAGTACTGAGGCCTTAGTGGCCCTGTCTAAGGCAAGGCAGTACTCTTGGAGAAATATCCAGTTTATTTTCTGCACCACCTCTGAGAAAGTGGGTGAGAGATGGTCTCTCCAGTGAGTGGCCAGGCAGAGACGGGCTGCAATCAGGATATACGAGATAACCCCTCTGATGGGTGTTGGGAATTCATGAATTCCCAGATTCAAGACCGCCAACTGTGGAGGTAGGTCCCAGCCGAGGCCCGTTACCGTCCGCACCAGAGCAGCTATTGATTTCCAATAAAGACGGATTTTCGGGCAGGTCCACCACATGTGCGAAAGTGTCCCAGTTTCTCCACATTGACGCCAACAAAGGGGGGAAAGTCCCCGAGCAAAGCGGGAGACTCGGAGTGGGGGAAGATACCACCTGAGGTGGATCTTCTTCAAGTTCTCCACATGATTCACACACCTAGTGGACCTTGCTACCTCAACAGAAGCACGGTGCCAGTCCTCCACCTGAGAGGCAAAGCCAAGGTCCCTCTCCCAGATACGCATGTAGAGGAGCTTCTGGCCTGTCCCCTCCAGAACCAAGGCCCTGTAGATTAAGGACAAACCTTTAAGTCTAGGGGACGGTGAGAGTAGAAATTTCAGAAAAGAAGGTCTAACACAAGAGGAGGGAGGCCCAGAAATAGCCTGGTTGTTCCGAAGGAGGTGTTCTAGTTGGTAGAACTGGAGGAACGCGGGGCGGCAGAGTGGGAGAGAGTCACAAAGGGACTCAAATGTGGGCATACAGCCACGTCGGAGAAGATCTCCCAGACAAGTCACTCCCGCCTCCCTCCAGACACGGACGTAAGCGACGGTAGTAGGATCTTCAGGGCGCTGAAACTAACGTCCTCTGGGGGGAGCCTCGTCCAGGTTCGGGGGGCCTCTCTCCAGTAATATAGGAGAGTCTGGGCCGAGTCCTGCGGAGTCCCCTGTCTATTTGGGCGAAAAGATTCTGCCACCAGACAGTCCTGTAGCAAAGAGCCCCCAGGAGATCTGACTCAATCGTATGCCAACGCAAGTGGGGAGGCGCACACCACCAGGCCCGAGCCTCCTCCAATATCGTCGCTCTATGATAAGCCAAGATGTTAGGTAGCCCCATTCCTCCGGCATGGAGAGGAAGGTACATAATTTCCCGAGATATCCGCGGGGTCTTATTACCCCAGATAAAATAATTGATTACTGATTGCAGTTTAGACAGGAGATCTTTAGGAGCCCCTAAGGGGACACAGCGAAAGGCGTATATAATTTTTGGGAGCATTAGCATCTTGAGAGCGTGCAGTCTTGCAATCCAAGACATGTTTGCCCGGCTATAGGAAGCTGCATCTTTAGAGATTTTGGAACATATCTCTGTGTAGTTAAGGCGTATCATGAGAGCCGTGAAGGGGGCAAGTGTGATACCTAAATACGTAATTCCCTCTCGTGACCACTTAAAGGGAAGGGTCTTTCAGATTTAGAAGCATTTAATTTGTAGTAGGAAGCAGTGGCGTAATTATCTAGGAAGGTTATTACCGCGGGGAGGGAAGTCAGAATATCTGTACACATGATAAGGACATCGTCAACGTACAGGCCGATGGAGTGTTCCTCTCCTCCAACTCGAATGCCCTGTACCTCGGGGGAGGAACGAATCTTCTCAGCTAGAGGAACTATCCTTCTGTGTAAAATAAACATCTGTTGTCAAGTTGCTACTGTGTCTGCCTTCTCTGCATTGTTGCGTCTGCAAAACCTATCTACATGCTAGCGCTGTCCACAAGGTGAACCTTCACAAGGGAAAACATTACCCCTTAGATCCCCAGTTAGAGGCTTCTCATCCAGCCAAACCAGTTCTCCTGCTTTCTCCCAAATCATGTGGCAAAGCCCTTTAAAGGGTTGATGTTGACTTTTAGGATTGCAGCTTTGCTATTTGCACACCTACATATGAAAATTATAATAATTATGACCAGAACGGCATAAATGGTAACTTATACACCTGATTATAATTTCTACAACTTTCCTCCTGATTTTGTGCAAGTATATGTAGACAAATTGATGTGGTCTTGAAAGCAAAGAGTGGTCACACCAAACATGATTAATTTAGATTTCTGTTGCTCATTCTCTTTAAATTTCCTTGATAAACATACACTTACCGCTTCTATTAATGAAAGCAGTCTTACTTTCAGCCTTTTTTCCCTCTCCAAAAATGTTTCCACAGTACTGTATAAAATATATACGGTATATATATATTTTTTTTTAATCTTAGAAATGAAAGAAATTAGGAAAAAAAAGTTCACTTCTCTATATTTCTATTTGTAAAATTTTTAACCCCTCAGTGCAAAATGATGTACATCTATGTCAGCACTGGGTCACCATGTGTGGAGGTGGAGAGAGACGAGCCATGTTACATAGTAGGCTTCTGATTCTAACAGGCTGGGTTCTGGTTGAGCTCTTAACCATTTAAGTTTGAAGTGAAGGTAAAAAAGTCGAATAAGTTAGGCGCTGCACCACAGGGGTAAATCCAGCAGACAAGCTATGTTTAGTAGGCACTATACGTTTCGGGAACAGACTGTGCCCTTCTTCAGGGTAATTAAGGTACAGTGCACACACCCTGTGGCTCTATTTGGAATCTCCCGCCCTCTGGAAGCTTGTCATGCACCGGGCGCTACGTCACTTCCGGCCCGGTGCATTATGGGGCTGATCACGTGATCAGCCTCAGTGCATTATGGGGCCGATCACATGATCGGCCCGACTCTGCGCATGCGCAATGCGCTTATTGAAGCCGGGCTGATCACGATTAGAATTCATTTTTCTAATCTTTTATAGGGCCATTTTAGCACAGATAGGGATCAATAGGGAGCAGCTAGGAAGGTGTAGGGACAGGTAGTGATAGTGTAGGGCCTTAATTCCAGGTGACAGGTTCCCTTTAACCCTTCAAACTTCCTAACCAAACAAAATTTAGACAGTAGAAGAAATCCAGAAGAGCATCATACTTCCAGGACAATTAAGGAGACAGGGTACGTAACTAGATGGCATAACATTCCACAGAGTTAGTCCCTTATTTAAGCTAGAGTATGGAATTATTATTATTATTTATAGAGCACCATTCATTCCATGGTGCTGTACATGAGAAAGGGTTACATACAGACAAGTTAAAAATACAATGAACAAAGTGACGGTCTGATACAGAGGGTAGAGAGTACCCTGCCGCCCTTGCGCGCTTACATTCTACAGGGCAATGGGGAGGAAGACAGTAGGTTGGGTCTGCTCGGGTGGTGCTGGAGTGCCAGGTCCGATGATGGTGGAGCGCCGGGTCCAGTGGTGTTGAGGCGGCACTATGGTCATCACAGGTTGTAGACTGTTCTGAAGAGATGGGTTTTCAGGTTCCGTTTGAAGATTCTGAATGTAGGGGACAGTCGGACGTGATGGGGTGCAGAGTTCCAGAGGATGGGGGAAGCCCGGGCGAAGTCTTGCAGGCGGTTAGATGAGGAACGTACAAGTGTGGAGGAAAGAAGGAGGTCTTGGGAGGATCAAAGATTTCGAGTTGGATGATATCGAGAGATTAGTTCAGAGATATATGGGGGGGACAGATTGTGGATGGCTTTGAAAGTCAATGTTAGTAGTTTCAATTGGATATGCTGGTGAATTGGGAGACAGTGGAGGGATTTGCAGAGGGGAGAAGTGGAGGAATAGCGAGGAGAGAGGTGGATTAGTCAGGCAGCAGAGTTAAGGACAGATTGGAGAGGTGCAAGAGTGTTAGCAGGGAGGCCACAGAGGATGAGGTTGCAGTAGGCGAGACAGGAGATGATGAGGGTATGCACTAGTAGTTTAGCAGATTGGGGGTTGAGGAAGGGACGGATTCTGGAAATATTTTTGAGTTGGAGGCGGCAGGAGGTGGCAAGGGCTTGGATGTGCGGTTTGAAGGACAAGGCAGAGTCAAATGTTACTCCGAGTCAGCGGACTTCAGGTACAGGGCAAAGTGTGATGTCATTTATTGTCATAGATAAGTCTGGCAAGGAAGGTGTGTGAGATGGTGAAAAGATGATGAGTTTGGTTATGTCTACATTGAGTTTTAGGAATCGGGAGGAGAAGAAGGAGGATACAGCTGATAGACACTCCGGGATTCTGGACAGCAGAGAGGTGACATCTGGACCAGAGAGGTAGATCTGAGTGTCGTCAGCGTACAGGTGGTACTGGAAGCCATGGGACTTTATGAATTGTCCCAGACCAAGAGTATAGATTGAAAAAAGGAGGGGCCCGAGGACAAAGCCTGGAGGAACCCAAGAGAGAGGGGATGGGATGAGGAGGTTGTGTGGGAGTGGGAGACACCAAATGTGCGGTTGGAAAGGTAGGAGGAGATCCAGGAGAGGGCAAGGTCAGTGATACCAATGAAAGAGTGGGCTGGTACTGTTTTGTCAAACACTCTTTGGAGGCTGTCAAGACTGATGTTAGATATAACAAAAAATGTATATCTGTCACTTTCAACAGGTCAGAAAAAATTTGCTGGGGACAAGGCTAAATATGTATGGCGAAATTGGCTCACAAAGCATTAGGATCTCCATCAAAACAGACAGGAGTAAGCAAATGTCTAGAGGTTCCCCAAGCAGAATGTCCTAGGTAAAATTTAGACTATACAGGAGTCAGAGGTGAAACCACAAGATTTTAAGGCAATGCGAGCTTAGAGGTCACGTATAGCCTGGACAACCTCCACAGGCTCGCAGAAAGTCTCATAACCAGTCCAGATACATTCTCATCGAATGGAAATGGCATTGACACCGCTGCACCCATGGAGTGTAAGATCTAAGTATTCTGTTAAGGTTCACCTTGTGAGGTGGATTGACTGAGCTGTATGTGAGAGTAAACACATGGACTGAGGGTGCTGGCATTGCAGGTTGGATTTGCCAGATGGCACGTGAAACAGGAAGGACTTGGAAAAAGTTAAATGCTAAATGTCAAGCAAAGAAGCAGAACAGGATACAGTGGAAGTGATACCTAGGCGTGTAGGCAAACACATGACTGTAACAGAAAGGTTAAACGGTGGGTTTGAACCAGGATGCTCATACAGGTTGAAGAAAGCAGTTTGAAGACATGACTGCAGCATAATGAAAACAGTGGTGTTTCCACTTTCTGCACCAAAAAAAAACCCCAATGTGTTCAGCTTTTCCTGAAATCACATAGGTTTTGATGTTAACCAGAAACGCAGGAAAGGATTAGCATATATTTACATAAAACCAAGGCAAACACACATTGTGTCAATATAGCCTAAGTTTCCTCTAATAAAGTACTGCTTAAAGTGGATCTATTGTCAAGAGCTAGGTGTTTCAGCATTGACTTTCCTTTACTGCGGGTCTGCTGCTAACATCATTGATGCAGGGCTGATCCTGAAGTCAGGATTAGGGACAGTTAATATGGAAAGATCGAGTAATATTTCCTCCATGGACAAGACACCTTTACTTCAGAATCTTGTCATACTGGTATTCACGCTCCAAGTGGTAGTACTTCACTCTGAATTTATCTTCTGTCTTGGATAAATTGCCTGCTGGGTTAGTACCGAGGCTTCCACGGCTGCGTATTCACAATCCTGTCATCGATTGGTGTCAGAAAGATTTTTTAAGTGGGATCTCTACTGTTATGAGACACCTGAGTTCTGTACAATCATGCTCTGGAAGTCTGGAGGATCTGCCAGGGTCCAAGGCAGTGGCGGACCTTGCAACCTGGGGGCCCTGGTGCAGCAGCAGATGATGATGGAGAGGCCTGGGGGGGGGGTGGAGGGTGCTATCAGACGGTCGGCGAGGACTGGGAGGGGTTGATGTGCTACCAGGCAACGGCGGTGAAAGGGGCTATATGTGCGGCTTCTCCTACCTGCGTCGTGCGAGCCACGCTGGGAGCCGGGGCAGAGAAGAGGGGCGGGCTCAGCCAGGGGAAGCAGGAAGCTTCCCTCGGTTAACCCCCTCTCCTCTGACACAGGTTCATGGGGGTCCGCTGGGGGCCCACCTGCAAGCTTGAGGGGCCCCCTAGTCGCTTGGGGCCCTGGTGCAGCTGCACCAGCTGCACCACGGTAGGTCCGTCCCTGGTCCAAGGATGTGAGATCCGACACATTATAACGCTGTCTTGGCACTGTTTCTCTTCCTGAACCTGCATTGCCCATTCTTCCTCTATGGTATCCTCTGTGCTGGAAGCAAAAATCCATAAATCCAGTGTTTGGCTCTTTTCACTACGCCTCGGTCCAAATTATTTGTACCTTTGTATCTAAGATTACGTCTGTTACAAGAGTTTCATAGTTCCGTCATGAGTGGACACTTTGGATTACAGCTATGCAGGAAGCCATTGCAAGACTCTTTTGGTGACTGTCCATGTATGATGATATTAGACATTTTGGTTCTGCTTGTGAAGTTTGCGCACACTCTAAAGTTTGTCATATCTGGCCAGGGTTCCATTACCAATTTACAGAAAGTCCATGGACTTGTATTACCATGAGTTTCATAACAGATTCACATCTGTCTGGTGAAAGAACTGTCATTTGGGTGATTGTTGATCAATTGGGCAAACAAGCATATCTAATGCAGGTTGTATTTTTGTCACGATGTGAGATTGCATGGCATTCCTCTCAACATTATGTCTGATAGGGGAGTGCAAATTGTCTCAAAATTCTGGAGAGCTTTTTGTAGTAAACTGGGGATTTACTTGTAATTTTTCTCTTCTAATCACCCTGAAACCAACAGTCAGACATAAAGAACAAACCAATCTTTGGAACAAATTTTAAGGTATTTTGTTGCGGCTCAGCAGGAGGACTGATCCTGGCCCTTACCAAGTTTGCATTTAACTGTCGGGTCAATCAGTCTACTAGAATCTCACCTTTTTTGTCATTATTATTTTCATCCCCATTTTTGTGAATTCTCTTTGGTAAGTTCTGATTGTCTTGGGGTGGAGGTCACCATATGAAAACTTTGGGATATTTGGAAAAGAATACTGGGGCTGCTCAGACTCACCAAAAATGGAAGGCCGATAGAAATCTTTCGGTGGGTCCTGTCTTTAAAGTAGGTGATGTGTTATGGTTTTCATCCAAAAATATCAAATTTAAAGTACCATCAGTGAAGTTGGATCCTATATTCATTGATACGTATGAGAATCTATGTAGCGCCAGCTACAGTGCTGGCATCCCTGCAGCGGGTTGACTAGCGTACTCATTCCTCTAGTGGTCCCGCGGCATCTGCCCAGGCTCCGCCTCCTGCTTTCAGTTTCCACGGCCTATGCATGCCACGCAGGTCTCTCGGGAGCACGTTTCTCTTAAAAGGCCAGTGTGCTATCCCACTATACTATCCTCACATCTGTGCCTGTGTATCCCATACCTGTGTCCGCTAATCCTTGCCACTGTTTTAGTACCTGCCTGAACCCAATGTACCAGCCATGCCTGCCATGTCTGTTGCACCTATTATTTCCACGGGATCAGACGTGCCACCATACCGGCTGCAACTGCCAGCATCATCAGTCCAGTCTGTATGCGACTGCAGGGTCCGCTCCAGGTTTTTGTGGGCCCAGGGCAAGAGTCTTCTTGGGCCACTGCTACACAGTCCTGCTACATGCACACTACATGCATATATACACATAGCTCTGCTACATGCACAATACATGCACATACACACAAATCTGCTACATGGACACTCATTGTAAACTACACACAGCTCTGCTACATGGACAATACATACACATACAAACTCACAATTCTGCTACATGGACAATACATGTACAAAGAAACACACCCAGCTCTGCTACATGCACACTACATGCACATATACACAGCTCTGCTACATGCACAATACATGCAGATACACAGCTCTGCTACATGCACACTATGTATATGGCTCTGCTACATGCACAATACATGCATACATACACACACAGCTCTTCTACTTGCAGATATAGACATACACAGCTGTCACATGCCCACCACAAACACATAGCTCTGCTGCATAAACACTGCATGCACATACAGATACACACAAATCTGCTACATGCACACTATATACACAGCATCACTACATTCACAATATATGCACATAGACACACACAGCTCTGCTACATGCACATTACATGCACATAGTTATACACAGCCCTGCTACATGCACACTACATGCAGTTATACACAGCCCTGCTAATGCACACTACATGCATATACACACACAGCTCTCCTACATGCACAATACATGCACATACAAACACACAACTCTGCTACATGGAAACTACCTGTAAACTACACACAGCTCTGCTACATGGACTATACATACACATACAAACTCACATAGTTCTGCTACGTGGACTATACTTGTACAAAGAAACACACCCAGCTCTGCTACATAGACTATACATGTGCAAAGAAACACCCAGCTCTGCTACATGGACAATACATGGACAAAAAAGCACACCTAACTCTGCTACATGGACTATAAATATAATGTACATGCATATACACACAGCTCTGCTACATTAACAACACATATAATGAACATACAGATACAGCTCTGCTACATGACAATACATATGATGCACATACAGATACACACAGCTTTGTATTTACATACACACACATTATACATTACCACATCAAGCTGTTCTTGATCCATGAGAGGCACTAGGAGCTGCATGGAGGTTGCAGACGTTGAGCTGCTGCAGGATCTTCCAGGAGCTTGACTTTAGTCATGTGATTAGTCACATGACTGGAACTGGAAGGTCCTTCAGCCTCTATTCAGCTCATGATAAGCTTCCTCTTCTGCTCTGTACTGATCACAAAGATTAGTGCAGAGCAGGAGAAAAGAGAGGGAGAGGTCTGTGAGTGGGTCTCCTCCCTGCTTCTGCTCACAGACAGCAAGTGGGTCCCCTCACTTCTTCAAAGCCCCGGCACCTTCTTGCCCGGGTATGCCGGGTCCTGACGCCGGCCCTGCGTAACTGCACCCAAGACTGTCCCTGCCTGCATCTGTGCCTGCATCCCCGATCCCTAATGAAAGATGGTGGCTACGTTCCAGTACAAGCCTAACATCACCATCAGTAGCTCTAGTGAAGATGAGGTAGTCGCTTAGTTACGCCCTGCTGAGAACGATGTTGCTGCCCCAGCGGGTCCACCCTTCCACCTGTGAGCATTACGTTCTGGAAGTAGTCAATCCGGTGGCTTAGATTGAAACTTCATCTGCCTCTTTATATTTCTAATGTCTTCAATAGATGCTCGTTAAAGGAGTTTATCCATTCTATATTATCTACCTCATTACTGCCTGCTCTGGTGTCTGTCGATGGGGATTTAGAGTATGAGGTACAGAGGATCGTGAATTCTCAGGAAGTGCAAATTTTTTTCTAATATCTTATCCACTGAAAGGGATACAAATCCTAGGAGAGATCCAGGGTTTCGGCACAATCTGTGAAGGCCAATTGGTTGGTCAGGGCCTCACATTATATATGTCCTTGGAAAGAGAGGGCGGTACTGTCATGATTGCACCACTCAAAGTGTCATACGGACGCAGCGAGTGACAGCTCAGCCAAGCTATAGATCAGGAGTCATGCTGCACTGCCAGTACAGTCAGTGTCAGTCCAGCTGTCCAATCTGGCTAGGTTTAGGATAATTATTTGGCTATTTAGGTGACTGACAATGGTCAAAATATTCTCAGTCATAGTTTTGTCTGTGGACGGTGTGCCTCTTGTTTTGCTGTTCTGATCCTTTGCTGACTGACCTTGGACTTTTCCTTTTGACTATTCTTTTGCCTAGCCCCTTTGACTCTATACATACTGTTGGGCTCTATCCATGGACTGTGACTAGTTTTTTATTTTGCCTTGATGTGCTCTCCTGCTGTCTGACCCCCAGACTTCTTGACTCCACTATCTCTCAGCTTGCCATGAGGAGTGATGATAGCTAGTGTCACATCTTACATTGTTTGCCAATTCGTGGCTGAGTTGCTGTGGTTCTTGAATGCTTCTAATTTTTAATAATATCACTACAGTTAAATAAAATATTAAAGATGGAAGAAATTTCATGAACTGACTTTCTGTAACAGTGACATCTTATTACTAGGCTGAAATTCGTTTAATTCTTTAAATATGTGTGAAAAAATGTCTCCTTCTAAAGTCAAACAGCATGGAATGGTGCTGGAGTTTATAGACCAGTGGGCATGGAACTGAATGAAAATTCTGAATTTAATGATTAGGAGGTGTATTCCTATCCTATTGCCCATATAGTGTATGTATGTGTGTAATACTAAACATTATTAAACATTTACCCTGAATGTTCCATTGCAAATTCCTCCAAAAATTCCGAAGAAAAATAGAGCATCAGAGGCCTCAATGAACAAACAGAATGAAAAATAACTACACAATTAAGCAAGCAGACTGTTGTAAAAAGGTCATCCATGAATTTTTAATAATTGTATATGGCTCCTGGAACTGTACTTACTAATTACCGTAGTATACACTTTTTAAACAGAATACATTCTCCTTGCTTCCTAGGGGCATGCTAGATCCTGATTAGTGCATAAGTGGGATTTTCGCCACTAGATTGTCAACATTAAGATGGTACATCACAGATTCATTCAGCATGTAATGGAATATTCAAACAACATAGAACACAGATGATACTGCTAAGCTTACTCTCACACATTCCAAATCAACCAACACATGTCATTTCAAAATATTTCCTATCGTGTTAATGGACAGCACAAATACAGCATCTTATTTTTATTGCACCACTGTAGTGCATGAAATGTAAGACTCCTGACTTATACTCACCTTCCGCCATCTTAATCCTTTCCAGCAGGATTTCAGTAGGTCTGGGGTGAAAAGTGATCTGCCGGCAGCTCCAGTTTTTCATGGATGTTACCTTCAATGCATATCTATGGAAGCCTCGTTCTGTCTTTCTTAGAGAAATTGTGAGCCTGTGACGTAGCTTCTGACTTCCAGCATGTCAGTAGTTACTGGCACAAGATGACATCATGGGACTGGAGCGGCATCGGTAAAGTATGATAAGGCTGGAAGGCGGGTATAAAATAGGGAGCTTGGATTTAGGGTATGTGCTGACGGTCCGGAGGAGCTGCATGTTGAACGCAGCTCCTCTGGACCTGAGTGAAGCCGCGGGTGGCCGCAGGGAGACTGCAGCCGCCCTGTACTCACCATGTGTGGCGGGTGCGGGTCGGCTTCTCCCTGCAGTCTCTCTGTAGCAGCCGCTTTCGACTCCGCAGCATGAAATGAACATGCTGCGGAGGAGTGGACTGCCGGCAACCCACACCGCAGCTCCAAACACGCTGCGGGCGGGTTAAGCATAGTGAGGATTTGATTTCTTGAAATCCTATCCACTATGCCACTACTGTACTACGCAGTGTTTTGGACGCAGCATCAAGGCGCTGCATCCAAAACACTGCGTATACTGACCGTGAGCAGACACCCTTAGAGTCTCACTACAGCAGTGGAAAAAAAAACAAACACAACACTATATAGTATATACAGGTCCACACTAAATGCTGTATTAGTGTGCCTATATACTGTATGTATATAGTGTGGACCTGTATATACAGTATAGTGCTGTGTATACAAGATATACAGCAGCACTTTCAGATGTGCATGGAGCCCGCAGTCTGTAATGTGGTATACATCCCACAGTTCGTAATGGGCACAGGGCCCGCAGTGTGTAATGTGCAGAGCCAGCAGTCTGTAATGTGGTATACATCCCGCAGTCTGTAATGTGGTACACATTCTGCAGTCTGTAATGTAGTATACATCCCGCAGTCTGTAATGGGCACAGAGCCTGCAGTGTGTAATGTGCAGAGCCCACAGTATGTAATGTGGTATACATCCCGCAGTCTGTAATGGGCACAGAGCCCGCAGTGTGTAATGGGCACGGAGTCTGCAGTATGTAATGTGCAGAGCCTGCAGTGTGTAATGCGGTATACATCCCGCAGTCTGTAATGGGCACAGTGTATAATGTACAGAGCCCGCAGTGTGTAATGGGCACAGAGCCCACAGTGTGTAATGGGCACAGAGCCCACAGTGTGTAATGGGCACAGAGCCCGCAGTGTGTAATGTGCACAGAGCCCGCAGTGTGTAATGTGCACAGAGCCCGCAGTGTGTAATGTGCACAGAGCCCGCAGTGAGTAATGTGCACAGAGCCCGCAGTGTGTAATGTGCACAGAGTCCGCAGTGTGTAATGGGCACAGAGCCCGCATTGCGTAATGTGCAGAGCCCGCAGTGTGTAATGTGCACAGAGTCTGCAGTGTGTAATGTGCACAGAGCCCGCAATGTGTAATGTGCACAGAGCCCGCAGTGTGTAATGTGCACAGAGCCCGTAGTGTGTAATGGGCACAGAGCCCGCAGTACGTAATGTGCAGAGCCCACAGTGTGTAATGTTCAGAGCCCGCAGCGTGTACTGTGCACAGAGCCCACAGAGTGTAATGTGCACAGAGCCCACAGTGTGTAATGTGCACAGAGCCCGCAGTGTGTAATGTGCACAGAGCCCGCAGTGTGTAATGTGCACAGAGCCCGCAGTGTGTAATGTGCACAGAGTTCGCAGTGTGTAATGTGCACAGAGCCCGCAGTGTATAATGTGCACAGAGCCCGCAGTGTGTAATGTGCATAGAGCCCGCAGTGTGTAATGGGCACAGAGCCCGCAGTGCGTAATGTGCAGAGCCCGCAGTGTGTAATGTTCAAAGCCCGCAGTGTGTACTGTGCACAGAGCCCACAGAGTGTAATGTGCACAGAGCCCGCAGTGTGTAATGTGCACAGAGCCCGCAGTGTGTAATGTGCACAGAGCCCGCAGTGTGTAATGGGCACAGAGCCCGCAGTGTGTAATGGGCACAGAGCCCGCAGTGCGTAATGTGCAGAACCTGCAGTATGTAATGTGCAGAGCCCGCAGTGTGTAATGTGCACAGAGCCCGCAGTGTGTAATGTGCATAGAGCCCACAGTGTGTAATGGGCACAGAGCCCGCAGTGCGTAATGTGCAGAGCCCGCAGTGTGTAATGTTCAGAGCCCGCAGTGTGTACTGTGCACAGAGCCCACAGAGTGTAATGTGCACAGAGCCCGCAGTGTGTAATGTGCACAGAGTCTGCAGTGTGTAATGTGCACAGAGCCCGCAGTGTGTAATGTGCACAGAGCCCGCAGTGTGTAATGTGCACAGAGCCCGTAGTGTGTAATGGGCACAGAGCCCGCAGTGCGTAATGTGCAGAGCCCGCAGTGTGTAATGTTCAGAGCCCACAGTGTGTACTGTGCACAGAGCCCACAGAGTGTAATGGGCACAGAGCCCGCAGTGTGTAATGGGCACAGAGCCCGCAGTGTGTAATGTGCACAGAGCCTGCAGTGTGTAATGTGCACAGAGCCTGCAGTGTGTAATGTGCACAGAGCCTGCAGTGTGTAATGGGCCCAGAGCCCGCAGTGGGTAATGGTTAGATTGCCTGTATCTCACAGGTAGCCTTGGTTGTCTAGATTCTAGCAACTTCCATTTCATAGAGTTTTGAAGGTTCTGCTGTCCTTTTGAATTTCAGCCCAATCATGGCTTATCATGGATCTGGGGTTACGTTTAGAAACAGGAGGTCCTGGGTCTCCCTGCACATTCTGCTTGGCGACATAGGAGTAAAAAGCGGCCATTTCTACTTCTTCATACTCGTCCTCATCATAACAGGGTTTTTCTGAGGGCAGTCTGGACAAGGCATTAGCATTGACATTAGATTAGCCTTCTCAGTACTTCATGTGGTAATTGGCCAAGTGGTAGGCCCATCTCTGCTCAAGGGCTCCAAGTTTATCAGTCTGTAACTGGGACAATGGGTTGTTGTTGGTAAAGGTGATGAAGGGAGTTGCTGTCAAGTAGTGCTTAAATTTGTCGGTGAGAGCCCACACTAGTGCAAGAAATCCTAACTTAAATTAACTATTGAACGGTAGTAGAATATGGTGCACACACCGCGCAGTCAGGGATCAGTCTTAAAAACTTTACTCGGATTGCTGACCCCTTACAAGAGCTCCTAAAAGGACAACCTTGAGCAAAAGCCTTTCCATCCACTTGACACCAGAGCTAGATCAATCCTACCAGGAAATTAAGATGAAGTTAACCAAAGCCCCAGTCCTTGCCTATCCAGACTACAACATCCACTTCCACCTGTATACAGATGCCAGCCACATGGGATTAGGTGCAGTACTATTCCAAGTCTAAGACCATAAAGAGACAGTCATTGTCTATGCCTGCAGATCCCTCCGACCAACTGAAAGAAATGAAGAGAATTACAGTTCATTTAAGTTGGACAAAACCAGACTGGAGGAGAAAAAGGTGCAAATAGGGTCTTAACGTTAAGGAGATGAGGTGATTTTTAGTGATTTGCGGCTCACCTGGAAGGGTTGTGAGAGCCACAACCAACTTTGATAGCATGTACCCATGACCACTGCAGCCACTATGAGGAGAAATATTGAACTCGTAGTAGAATATTGTGCATACGCCTCACTGTCAGGGATCAGTCTCCAATAATAGTTAAAATGCAAAAGTAATTATTTTATTACGCGTTACGAGTAATAACCGGCTCCTTCTTTAGATAAAACCACTATACAAATACATATACAAAAACATATATACCATATATACCATTGCAATCATGAGGTCAAAGAGATGCCAAAAGAAAAAGGCCTGTGTACTTTAAGGCACCTGACATACAATAAATCTCTTTTGTGAAAAAAAATAGAATTTAACATCCTAAAAAGTAAATGTGAATGACATGATCTTATTTGTGTCGAAAAATTGTGAAATTGTTATCTTGTTTCAGAAAAAAAAGTCAAAAATAACAAGATTTTTTTTCTTTTTTTTTCATTTTTGCTTTCTTTCTTCTAACATTTATTTTTTCCTCTTTTTCAATACTGTTCTTTATTTCTTTTTTCCTTAATTGTTTTTTTTTCTTTTCTATTTTTTCTTTTTTTTGCCTTTTTGTTTTTTTTCTTTTGTTGTTTTTTTTTAATTGTTCTTTTTTCTTTTTTTTCTTCATTGTTCTTTTTTTTTTCCATTTTTTTCTTATTTTTCTTTTTGCATTTTTTTGTTTATTGTTCTTTTTTTCTTACTTACTTTTTTCTTCTTTATTTTTCTTTTTTTTCTTGTTTTTTTCTTTTTGTTCCATTCTTGTTTCTTTTTTTGTTTTGTTTTTCTATATATTTTTTTTTTCTTTTTTTCTTGTTTTTTTTTATTTTTTTCTTCATTACTTTTTTTTTTTTTTTAAATATAGGATTTCCATACGTAAATGGGTGAGACACCTAAAATTGGGTTCCCCACCTCACAAGAAGCTACTCAAACAAGCATATAATACAGAAATAGGAGTACAAGCTTCATTGACCTTATAAACATAATTTATTTATTCCCAGACAAAAGACAAAGGATGGTGGGAAGAGGTGTCAAGTGCACCAGTGCTGCAAGCTGCATACAACCACTCAAATTGTACAATTACAAGTACAATGGCGATAGTGTGAATAATATCCAGCTCAAATGACAGAGGTTACAGAGCATATATTGCACATCAGAGAGGAAAATATCAAGTCAGTTTACAGTATACAGGCTAAATTGCTGAGACCATTGTGCATCAACACGCCTTACTGACCCTTTCCATAGAAAAGTGCAGGTGCTTCAATACAAAATAATATGAGCATACACAGATTGAAACAATCCCCATAAAGTACATGTCAGGTAATTACTGGCAATTACCAGGGTTGTCGCAAGCCATCATACATCGGGGCACACAGAGGGGGGGAACACCGGGCCACAGGAACCCAACGTTTTTCGTGACCCTGCAGCAGCTATTGGGTCACTTCATCAGGGGATGAATAAGCCCTGTAAATCGGCATCTTAAATGCGATCTCTGCACCGCTACGTCACCGGAAGTGACAATTGCCGCCCGACCCACATCACCAGAAGTGATGCGCCGCGCCGGCCGGCAAGCCCTGCACTGCCCACCGCCCCCATGTCAGGTTGCCGGGATGTGTCACCATTGGTTTTTTTTTCTTCTTTTTGACTTCCTTTTTTCCTTTCTTTTCTGACACAAGATAAAATTTCACAATTTATCAACACAAATAAGATCATGTTATTCACATTTGCTTTTTAGGATGTTAAGTTCTATTTTTTTCACAAAAGAGATATTTTGTATGTCAGCTGATTTGAAGTTTGCAGGCTTTTTCCTTATGAGAAGTCTGTGACCTCATGATTGCAATGGTATATATGGGCTGTTTTTTATGTGTATTTATATTGTGGTTTTATCTGAAGAAGGAGCCGGTTATTGCTCTGAAACGCGTGATAAAATAATCACTTTTGCATTTTAACTATTATTGGAGACTGATCCCTGACAGTGAGGCGTATGCACCATATTCTACTACTGGTTCAATATTTCTCCTCATAGTGGCTGCAGTGGTCTTGGGTACATACTATCAAAGTTGGTTGTGGCTCTCACAACCCTTCCAGGTGAGCTGCAAATCTAAATCACTAAAAATCACCTAATCTCCTTAACATTAAGACCCTATTTGTGAATTTTTCTCTTCCAGCCTGGTTTTGTTCAACTTAAATGAACTGTAATTCTCATAATTTCTTTCAGTTGGTCGAAGGGATCTGCAGGCATAGACAATGGCTCTGTCTTTGTGGCCCTCCCTGTGTTCGCACTCTGCTTCCCCGTGGTTACTCTCTGCACCCTGTGGGTGCTCTCTCCTCCCCCTGTGCTGCCTCTCTGGTCCCCATGTGGTCACTCTGTGCCCCACCCATGGTCACTCCCTTCCCCAATGTGGTCACTCTGCCCCCCACTGCTCTGCCTCTCTACCCCCATGGTTGCTCTCTGCCCCGCTGTGCATGCTCTCTGCTCACCCCTGTGCTGTCTCTGCTCCCCCTGTGGTCACTTTCTGCCCCCTCCCCAATGCTTGCTCTCATGCAGTGAAGCGGTTCTTCAGTCAGCAGGTTGCGGAGTGAGCGGGGCGAGCAGTGAGAGAGTGCAGAATGCTGGGTATGGGGAGCGGGAAGTGAGAGCGGGCAGAGTGTGGGGGTGTGAGAGTGGGCAGAGCGAATGGTGCGAGAGCGGATAGAGGGAGGAGAGAGTGAGCAGGTAGAGCAAGGGGTGTGAGAGGAGGAAGACCAGGGGGTGTGGAGAGCGGGCAGAGCGCTGGATGTGAGAGCAGACAGAGCGTGAGGGTGTGAGAGTGGGCAGAGCGCGGGGGTGTGGGAGCAAGCAGAGCGTGGGAAGTGAGAGTGGGGCGTGAGAGCAGGAAGAGAGCAGATTTTGAGAGTGGACAGAGTGCAGGGTGTGTGAGAGAGGGCAGAGCGTGGGGGGGGCAGAGCGCAGAGCTCTTACTCCCTGTTTTCTGCCTGTTCTCACATCCCGCGCTTTGCCCACTCTCACACCCTATGCTCTACCCCACCGCTCTTTGCCCGCTTTCACACCCTGTGCTCTTCCCCATATGCTCTGCCCACTCTCACACACTGTGCTGTGTCCCCCTTTTCTGCAGCTTTCACATCCCGCACTGACTCCCCGCACTCTGTTTACTCTCACACCCCGTGCTCTGCCCACCATCCGCTCTGCCCCCCCACTCTACTTGCTCTCACACCCCGCACTTTGCCCCCTTGCCCCATGCTCTGCCATCCCCCGCACTCTGCCCCGTCTGTGATCACAGGGTGGCCTGAGAGGCAGCACGGTGAGGCAGGTAGAAACCACAGGGGGGCAGAGAGCAACCAAAGGGAGGGCAGAGAGCAACCACAGGGAGGGGTCAGAGGCTAACCACAGGGAAGGGGCAGAGAGCAAGGGGGTAAAAACAGCAAACAGGGGAGAAACTGCGAAGATGGAGACACACCCGCTGTCCCCAGCGCCACACAGCCCACCCTCATGATGATGTCACCATGCGATAGCATCAGGCCCACATCTAGTATTCTATAACATACAAACCATGATATTTGTTTCTATCAGATGAGCTCCTACCATTAAACTAAAACAGGGCCATGTGTTAAACCTACACCTACAAGAAATCACACTTACTGGGTAAAAAATATTTTTCTTTTTCCCTTACCTTTTTCTCTTCTTTTACGTATCTCCAGCACATGTAATGTACTCACTATCACTGGAACTCCCTGATAGATTCACTATCGCACAAAGCACCAATCACAACTGCACTAGGACTCTGTTGAATCCTTATTTTTTTAACTTCTTCTTTCCAATGCGACTAGTTTAAATTGTCGCTGTTATCATATTGAATTAACTCATGAGTAATTTCCTTCTCAGTATATGTTGATTTCTTCTTTGTATGTTATGTTCCATATGTAATATTTTGACATTTTTGTTGTTTTCTTTTTGTATATAAAAATTAGTTCCCTTGATGAAGACTCGAATGTGAGTCGAAACGTGGGGAATTGATTACCTCATACACTTGGCAAAAATAAAATATAACAATTTTTGCTTGATTGTGCCAGTTTTTCTAATATTTCTGGACTGCTTTTTTTCTGAGCACCATAAAATCATGGTGAGCCAAGTTCTTACTATAGACTTGATGGGTCAGGAGACACACCCCTTCTTGTCACTGGAGGAGGGGGTGCTGGCTAGTCTGGGCCTGTCTTGGTTGGACAGGAGGCATAGCCCTCCTTGTCTCACGAGGGAGGGGCTGGCTGATCTGGGGCTGTGTTGGCTGGTCAAGAGGCACACCCCTTCTTGACCCTGAAGGGGGGAGGCTGGCTTTTCTGAGACATCTTGGTTAGCAAGGAGGCACACCCCTCCTTGACCCTGGAGGGGAAGCTGGCTGTTTGGTCCTGTCTTGATTGGCAATGACACCCCTCGTCCCGGGAGGGGGGCTGACTGATCTGGGTCCGCCTTGGTTGACCAGGAGGCACACCCCTCCTTATCTCTAGTGGGGGGATCTGGCTGGTCTAGGCCAGTCTTGGTTGGCTATGAGGCACACCTCTCCTTGTATCTGGTGGGTCTGGCTGGTCTGGGCCTGTCTTGGTTGGCCAGAAGGCACACCCCTCCTTGTATCTGGAATGGGAATCTGGCTGGTCTGGGCCCATCTTGGTTGGCCAGAAGGCACACCCCTCCTTGTCTCTAGAGAGGGGTCAGGCTGGTCTGGGCCCGCCTTAGTTGGCCAGGAGGCACACCCCTCCTTATCTCTAGTGGGGGGATCTGGCTGGTCTAGGCCAGTCTTGGTTGGCTAGGAGGCACACCGCTCCTTGTATCTGGAGGGTGGGTCTGGCTGGTCTGGGCCCGTCTTGTTTGGCCAGGAGGCACACCCCAATTGTCACTGGAGGGGGTCTGGCTTGTCTGGGCCCGTCTTGGTTGGCCAGAAGGGACACCCCTCCTTGACGCTGAAGGGGCAGTCTGGCTGGTCTGGGGCAAGTCTTGGTTGGCCAGGAGGCACACCCCTCTTTGTCTCTAGAGGGGGGACTCTGGCTGGTTTGGGCCCATCTTGTGTAGAAGGCACACCCCTCCTTGCATCTGGAGGGGGAGTGTGGCTGGTCTGGACCCATCTTGGTCGGCCAGAAGACACACCCCTCCTTGTCACTGAAGGGGCGGTCTGGCTGGTCTGGGCCCGACTTGGTTGGCCAGGAGGCACACCCCTCTTTGTCTCTAGAGGGGAAGATGGCTGGTCTGGGCCGGTCTTGGTTGGCCAGGAGGCACACTCCTCTTTGTCTCTAGAGGGGGGTCTGGCTGGTCTCGGCTTGTCATGGTTGGCCAGAAGGCACACCCCTCTTTGTCTATAGGGGGAGGTCTGGCTGGTCTGGGCCCATCTTGGTAAGAAGGCACACCCCTCCTTGTCACTGGAGGGGAGTTTGGCTGGTCTTGGCCCGTCTTGGTTGGCCAGGAGGCACACCCCTCCTTGCATCTGGAGGGGAGTGTGGCTGGTCTGGACCCATCTTGGTTGGCCAGAAGGCACACCCCTCGTCACTGAAGAAGCGATCTGGCTGGTCTGGGCCCGTCCTGGTTGGCCAGGAGGCACACCCCTTTTCGTCTCTAGAGGGGAAGATGGTTGGTCTGGGCCCGTCTTGGTTGGCCAGGAGGCACACCCCTTCTTGTCTCTGGAGAAGGGTGCTGGCTGGTCTAGACCCATCTTGGTTGTCAAGGAGGCACATCACTTCTGGTCTCTGTATGGAGGGTTAGCTAGTCTGTTACTGTTTTGGTTGGCCAGGAGGCAAATCTTGGTTAGAAGGCACAACCCTCCTTGTCACTGGAGGGGAGTTTGGCTGGTCTTGGCCCATCTTGGTTGGCCAGGAGGCACACCCCTCCTTGACTCTAGAAGGGGGGCTGGCTGGCCTGGGCCCATCTTGGTTGGCCAGAAGGCACACCTCTCCTTGTATCTGGAAGATGGGTCTGGCTGGTCTGGGCCCGACTTGGTTGGCCAGAAGGCACACCTCTCCTTGTATCTGGAGGGTGGGTCTGGCTGATCTGGACCTGTCTTGGTTGGCCAGAAGGCGCACCCCTTCCTTGTCAATGGAGGGGGGGGGGGTCTGGCTGGTCTGGGCCCATCTTGGTTGGCCAGGAGGCACACCCCTTCTTGCATCTGGAGGGGAGTTTGGCTAGTATGGGCCCGTCTTGGATGGCCAGAAGACACACCCCTCCTTGTCATTGAAGAGGCGGTCTGGCTTGTCTGGACAAGTCTTGGTTGGCTAGGAGACACACCCCTCTTTGTCTCTAGAGGGGGGACTGGCTGGTCTGGGCCCATCTTGGTTGGCCAGGAGGCAAACCTCTCTTTGTCTCTAGAGGGAAAGTTGGCTGGTCTGGCCCGTCTTGGTTGACCAGGAGGCACACCCCTCTTTGTCTCTAGAGGGGAAGCTGGCAGGTCTGGGACCGTCTTGGCTGGCCAAGAGGCACACCCCTCCTTTTATCTGGAGGAGGGTCTGGCTGGTCTGGACCTATGTTGGTTGGCCAGGAAGCACATCCCTCCTTGTCTCTAGAAGGGGGGATGGCAGGTCTGGGCCTATCTTGGTTGGCCAGGAGGCACACCCCACTTTGTCTCTAGAGGGGGGTCTGGCTGGACTGGGCTTGTCATGGTTGGCCAGAAGACACACCCCTCTTTGTCTATAGAGGGGGGTCTGGCTGGTCTGGGCCCATCTTGGTAAGAAGGCACACCCCTCCTTGTCACTGAAGGGGCGGTCTGGCTGGTCTGGGCCCGTCTTGGTTGGCCAGGAGGCACACCCCTTTTTGTCTCTAGAGGGGAAGATGGCTGGTCTGGGCCCGTCTTGGTTAGCCAGAAGGCACACCCTTTCTTGTCTCTGGAGAAGGGTGCTGGCTGGTCTAGGCCCATCTTGGTTGTCAAGGAGGCACACACCTCCATGTCTTTGGAGGGGGGGCTGGCAGGTCTGGGTCCATCTTGGATAGCCAGGAGGCACACCCCTCTTTGGTTTTGGAGGGGGTCTGGCTGGTTTGTTTGCATCTTGGTTGGCCAGGACGCACATCACTTCTGGTCTCTGTATGGAGGGTTAGTTAGTTTGTTTCTGTTTTGGTTGGCCAGGAGGCAAATCTTGGTTAGAAGGCACACCCCTCCATGTCACTGGAGGGAAGTTTAACTGGTCTTGGCCCATCTTGGTTAGCCAGGAGGCACACCCCTCCTTGTCTCTACAAGGGGGGCTGGCTGGCCTGGGCCCATCTTGGTTAGCCAGAAGGCACACCTCTCCTTGTATCTGGAAGATGGGTCTGGCTGGTCTGGGCCCGTCTTGGTTGGCCAGAAGGCACACCTCTCCTTGTATCTGGAGGGTGGGTCTGGCTGGTCTGGACCTGTCTTGGTTGGCCAGAAGGCGCACCCCTTCCTTGTCAATGGAGGAAGGGGGGTCTGGCTGGTTTGGGCCCATCTTGGTTGGCCAGGAGGCACACCCCTTCTTGCATCTGGAGGGGGAGTTTGGCTAGTATGGGCCCATCTTGGATGGCCAGAAGACACAACCCTCCTTGTCATTGAAGAGGCGGTCTGGCTTGTCTGGACAAGTCTTGGTTGGCTAGGAGACACACCCCTCTTTGTCTTTAGAGGGGGGACTGGCTGATCTGGGCCCATCTTGGTTGGCCAGGAGGCAAACCCCTCTTTGTCTCTAGAGGGAATTTTGGCTGGTCTGGGCCCGTCTTGGTTGGCCAAGAGGCACACCCCTCCTTTTATCTGGAGGGGGGTCTGGCTGGTCTGGGCCTATCTTGGTTGGCCAGGAGGCACATCCCTCCTTGTCTCTAGAAGGGGGGCTGGCAGGTCTGGGCCTATCTTGGTTGGCCAGGCCTTGTATCTAGAGGGTGGGTCTGGCTGGTCTGGACCTGTCATGGTTGGCTAGAAGGCACACCCCTCCTTGTCACTGAAGGGGCGGTCTGGCTGGTCTGGGCCTGTCTTGGTTGGCCAGAAACCACGCGAATTCCTCTGTCCCTTGGCTCCAGTCGGCGTGGAGACCTCTCGGGGTCGAAACCTAGCCTACTAACTAGTTGTGCGGTCAGCACAACTAGACCAGGTGAGCACAGGGGTCATTTAATCGATCCCACATCCCAATTATCAGCAGTGTGGCGCAACTTTGTTTCTTTTATATTTGGTTGGCCAGAAGGCACATTCCTCTTTGTCTCTAGAGGGGGACCTGGCTGGTCTGGGCCCGTCTTAGTTGACCAGGAGGCACACCCCTCCTTGTAGCACGAGGGTGGGTCTGGCTGGTCTCGGCCTGTCTTAGTTGGCCAGGAGGCACACCCCTCTTTGTCTCTAGAGGGGGGTCTAGCTGGTCTGGGCTTGTCTTGGTTGGCCAGAAGGCACACCCCTCCTTGCCCCTGGAGGGGGTCTGGGCCTATCTTGGTTGGCTAGGAGGCACATCCCTCCTTGTCTCTAGAAGGGGGTCTGGCTGGTCTGGGCCCATCTTGGTTAAAAGGCACACCCCTCCTTGTCACTGGAAGGGAGTTTGGCTGGTCTGGCCCCGTCTTGGTTGGCCAGAAGACACACCACTCCTTGTATCTGGAGGGTGGGTCTGGTTGGTCTGGACCTGTCTTGGTTGGCCAGAAGGCGCACCCCTTCCTTGTCACTGGAGGGGGGGGTCTGGCTGGTCTGGACCCATCTTGGTTGGCCAGGAGGCACACCCCTTCTTGCATCTGGAGGGGGAGTGTGGCGGGTATGGGCCCGTCTTGGTTGGCCAGAAGACACACCCCTCCTTGTCACTGAAGAGGCGGTCTGGCTGGTCTGGACAAGTCTTGGTTGGCCAGGAGGCATACCTCTCCTTGTATCTGGAAGATGGGTCTGGCTGGTCTGGGCCCGTCTTGGTTGGCCAGAATTCACACCTCTCCTTGTATCTGGAGGGTGGGTCTGGCTGGTCTGGACCTGTCTTGGTTGGCCAGAAGGCGCACCCCTTCCTTGTCACTGGAGGGGAGTTTGGCTAGTATGGATCCGTCTTGGATGGCCAGAAGACACACCCCTCCTTGTCATTGAAGAGGCGGTCTGACTTGTCTGGACAAGTCTTGGTTGGCTAGGAGACACACCCCTCTTTGTCTCTAGAGGGTGAACTGGCTGGTCTGGGCCCATCTTGGTTGGCCAGGAGGCAAACCCCTCTTTGTCTGTAGAGGAAAAGTTGGCTGGTCTGGGCCCGTCTTGGTTGACCAGGAGGCACACCCCTCTTTGTCTCTAGAGGGGAAGCTGGCTGGTCTGGGCCCATTTTGGTTGGCCAAGAGGCACACCCCTCCTTTTATCTGGAGGGGGTCTGGCTGGTCTGGGCCTCTCTTGGTTGGCCAGGAGGCACATCCCTCCTTGTCTCTAAAAGGGGGGCTGGCAGGTCTGGGCCTATCTTGGTTGGCCAGGAGGCACATCCCTCCTTGTCTCTAGAATGGGGGCTGGCTGGTCTGGGCCTATCTTGATTGGCCAGAAGGCACGTCCCTCCTTGTCTCTAGAAGGGGGACTAGCTGGTCTGGGCCCATCTTGGTTGGCCAGAAGACACACCCCTCCTTGTCACTGAAGAGGCGATCTGGCTGGTCTGGACAAGTCTTGGTTGGCCTGGAGGCACACCCCTCTTTGTCTCTAGAGGGAAAGTTGGCTGGTCTGGGCCTGTCTTGGTTGGCCCGGAGGCACACCTCTCCTTGTATCTGGAAGATGGGTCAGGCTGGTCTGGGCCCGTCTTGGTTGGCCAACAGGCACACCTCTCTTTGTATCTAGAGGGTGGGCCTGGCTGATCTGGACCTGTCTTGGTTGGCTAGAAGGCACACCCCTCCTTATCACTGAAGGGGCGGTCTGGGTGGTCTGGGCCTGTCTTGGTTGGCCAGAAGGCACATTCCTCTTTGTCTCTAGAGGGGGGGTCTGGCTGGTCTGGGCCGGTCTTAGTTGGCCAGGAGGCACACCCCTCTTTGTCTCTAGAGGGGGGTCTAGCTGGTCTGGGCTTGTCTTGGTTGGCCAGAAGGCACACCCCTCCTTGCCCCTGGAGGGGGGTCTGGCTGGTGTGGGCCTATCTTGGTTGGCTAGGAGGCACATCCCTCCTTGTCTCTAGAAGGGGGGCTGGCTGGCCTGGGCCCATCTTGGTTGGCCAGAAGGCACACCTCTCGTTGCCCCTGGAGGGGGGTCTGGCTGGTCTGGGCCCATCTTGGTTAGAAAGCACACCCCTCCTTGTCACTGGAGGGGAGTTTGGCTGGTCTTGGCCCATCTTGGTTGGCCAGGAGGCACACCCCTCCTTGTCTCTAGAAGCGGGGCTGGCTGGCCTGGGCCCATCTTGGTTGGCCAGAGGGCACACCTCTCGTTGTATCTGGAAGATGGGTCTGGCTGGTCTGGGCCCGTCTTGGTTGGCCAGAAGGCACACCACTCCTTGTATCTGGAGGGTGGGTCTGGCTGGTCTGGACCTGTCTTGGTTGGCCAGAAGGCGCACCCCTTCCTTGTCACTGGAGGGGGGGGGGTCTGGCTGGTCTTGATCCATCTTGGTTGGCCAGGAGGCACACCCCTTCTTGCATCTGGAGGGGGAGTTTGGCTAGTATGGATCCGTCTTGGATGGCCAGAAGACACACCCCTCCTTGTCATTGAAGAGGCGGTCTGGCTTGTCTGGACAGGTCTTGGTTGGCTAGGAGACACACCCCTCTTTGTCTCTAGAGGGGGGACTGGCTGGTCTAGGCCCATCTTGGTTGGCCAGGAGGCAAACCCCTCTTTGTCTCTAGAGGGAAAGTTGGCTGGTCTGGGCCCGTTTTGGTTGACCAGGAGGCAAACCCCTCTTTGTCTCTAGAGGGGAAGCTGGCTGGTCTGGGCCCGTCTTGGCTGGCCAAGAGGCACACCCCTCCTTTTATCTGGAGGGGGTCTGGCTGGTCTGGGCCTATCTTGGTTGGCCAGGAGGCACATCCCTCCTTGTCTCTAGAAGGGGGGCTGGCAGGTCTGGGCCTATCTTGGTTGGCCAGGAGGCACATCCCTCCTTGTCGCTAGAATGGGGGCTGGCTGGTCTGGGCCTATCTTGGTTGGCCAGGAGGCACATCCCTCCTTGTCTCTGGAAGGGGACTGTCTGGTTTGGGCCTGTCTTGGTTGTCCAGGAGGCACACCCCTCCTTGTAGCTGGAGGTGGGTCTGGATGGTCTGGGCCTGTCTTGGTTGGCTAGAAGGCACACCCCTCCTTGTCACTGAAGGGGCGATCTGGCTGGTCTGGGGAAGTCTTGGTTGGCCAGGAGGCACACCCCTCTTTGTCTCTAGAGGTGGGTCTGGCTGATCTGGGCCCGTCTTGGTTGGCCAGAAGGCACAACACTCCTTGTATCTGGAGGGTGGGTCTGGCTAGTCTGGACCAGTCTTGGTTGGCCATAAGGCGCACCCCTTCCTTGTCACTGGAGGGGGGGTCTGGCTGATCTGGGCCCATCTTGGTTGGCCAGGAGGCACACCCCTTCTTGCATCTGGAGGGGGAGTGTGGCGGGTATGGGCCCGTCTTGGTTGGCCAGGAGGCACACCCCTTTTTGTCTCTAGAGGGAAAGTTGGCTGGTCTGGGCCCGTCTTGGTTGGCCAGGAGGCACACCTCTCCTAGTATCTGGAAGATGGGTCTGGCTGGTCTGGGACCGTCTTGGTTGGCCAGAATTCACACCTCTCCTTGTATCTGGAGGGTGGGTCTAGCTGGTCTGGACCTGTCTTGGTTGGCCAGAAGGCGCACCCCTTCCTTGTCACTGGAGGGGGGGGGGTCTGGCTGGTCTGGGCCCATCTTGGCTGGCCAGGAGTCACACCCCTTCATTCATCTGGAGGGGAGTGTGGCTGGTATGGGCCCGTCTTGGTTGGCCAGAAGACACACCCCTCTGTCTCTAGAGGGAAAGTTTGCAAAAGAAAAAACAAAGGTTGCGCCACGCTGCATTGGGGAATCTAGATTAAGCGATATTCAGGATTTTCACTCACCTTTACTAGTTGTGCCTTATCCGCACAACTAGATTGTGGATATGTGGTGAGTGAAGGTTTGTATTCACTGATCTTCTGATCTTTGGTGTTCATCTTCAACGTTTTTAATATAAGATTCCTGCCTTCTCCTTAGCTGGCTCGCGTGAAGGATCATGTGCCGATTTTAAGGATGGATAAATGTAGCCAGGTCCTGCTCCGGAGCAGCTCACAACACCACGCTCCCCGAAGGGAGATTGTAGATAAGCCGATGAATAAATGTGGTATAATAATAGTAAGCGCTGAGAGCTAAAACAGGATACACAATGCTCTTAAATATATTACCTTTGAGTTTTATTCATTCAACAAATAAAAGCCCTCCTGCCACAACGCGTTTCGACGCTGACTGCGTCTTCCTCAAGTGGATCTTCCACTTGAGGAAGACGCAGTCAGCGTCGAAACGCGTTGTGGCAGGAGGGCTTTTATTTGTTGAATGAATAAAACTCAAAGGTAATATGTTTAAGAGCATTGTGTATCCTGTTTTAGCTCTCAGCGCTTACTATTATTATACCACATTTATTCATCGGCTTATCTAGAGGGAAAGTTGGCTGGTCTGGGCCCGTCTTGGTTGGCCAAGAGGCACACCCCTCCTTTTATCTGGAGGGGGAGTCTGGCTGGTCTGGGCTTATCTTGGTTGACCAGGAGGCACATCCCTCCTTGTCTCTAGAAGGGGGGCTGGCTGGTCTGGGCCTATCTTGGTTGGCCAAGAGGCACATCCCTCCTTGTCTCTAGAATGGGGGCTGGCTGGTCTAGGCCTATTTTGGTTAGCCAGGAGGCACATCCCTCCTTGTCTTTAGAAGGGGGGCTGGATGGTCTAGGCCTATCTTGGTTGGCCAGGAGGCACATCCCTCCTTGTCACTGAAGGGGCGGTCTGGCTGGTCTGGGCAAGTCTTGGTTGGCCAGGAGGCACACCCCTCTTTGTCTCTAGAGGTGGATCTGGCTGGTCTGGGCCTGTCTTGGTTGGCCAGAAGGCACAACACTCTTTGTCTCTTAAGGGGGGTCTGGCTGGTCTGGGCCCATCTTCGTTAGAAGGCACACCCCTCCATGTCACTGGAGGGGAGTTTGGCTGGTCTTGGCCCATCTTGGTTGGCCAGGAGGCACACCCCTCCTTGTCTCTAGAAGGGGGGCTGGCTGGCCTGGGCCCATCTTGGTAAGAAGGCACACCCCTCCTTTTCACTGGTGGGGAGTTTGGCTGGTCTTGGCCCTTCCTGGTTGGCCAGGAGGCACACCCCTCCTTGTCTCTAGAAGGGGGGCTAGCTGTTCTTGGCCCATCTTGGTTGGACAGGAGGCACACCCCTCCTTGCGTCTGGAGGGGGAGTGTGGCTGGTCTGGACCCATCTTGGTTGGCCAGAAGACACACCCCTCCTTGTCACTGAATGGGCGGTCTGGCTGGTCTGGGCCCGTCTTGGTTGGCCAGGAGGCACACCCCTTTTTGTCTCTAGTGGGGAAGATGGCTGGTCTGGGCCCGTCTTGGTTAGCCAGGAGGCACACCCCTCCATGTCTCTGGAGAAGGTTGCTGGCTCGTCTGGGCCCATCTTGGTTGTCAAGCAGGCACACACCTCCATGTCTTTGGAGGGGGATCTGGCGGGTCTGGGTCCATCTTGGATAGCCAGGAGGCACACCCCTCTTTGTCTCTAG
Organism: Allobates femoralis; assembly: GCA_033576535.1. NCBI lineage: Eukaryota > Metazoa > Chordata > Amphibia > Anura > Aromobatidae > Allobates > Allobates femoralis. Next base: position 143,464,870 of record JARQOC010000008.1, on the reverse strand, counting down.
AGGGAAAGTTGGCTGGTCTGGGCCTATCTTGGTTGGCCAGGAAGCTCATCCCTCCTTGTCTGTAGAAGGGGGACTGGCTGGTCTGGGCCCATCTTGGTTGACAAGGACGCACACCCCTCCTTGTAGGGGGGACTGGCTGGTCTGGGCCCAGGAGGCACACCCCTCTTTGTCTCTAGATGGAAAGTTGGCTGGTCTGGGCCCGTCTTGGTTGGCCAAGAGGCACACCCCTCATTTTATCTGGAGGGAGGGTCTGGCTGGTCTGGGCCCATCTTGGTTGTCAAGGAGGCACACACCTCCATGTCTTTGGAGGGGGGACTGGCTGGTCTGGGTCCATCTTGGATAGCCAGGAGGCACACCCCTCCTTGGTTTTGGAAGAGGGTCTGGCTGGTTTGTTTGCATCTTGGTTGGCCAGGAGGTACACCATTTCTGGTCTCTGTATGGAGGGTTGGCTAGTCTGTTTCTGTTTTGGTTGGCCAGGAGGCAAATTTCTCTATGTCTTTGGAGGGGGCTGGTTGGTCTGGGCTCGTCTTGGTTTGCCTGCAGGCACACCCCTCCTTGCCCCTGGAGGGGGTCTGGCTGGTCTGTGCCTATCTTGGTTGGCCAGAAGGCACACCCCTCCTTGCCCCTGGAGGGTGTCTTGCTAGTCTGGGCCTGTCTTGGTTGGCCAGAAGGCGCACCCCTTCCTTGTCACTGGAGGGGGTTCTGGCTTGTCTGGGCCCATCTTGGTTGGCCAGGAGGCACACCCCTTCTTGCATCTGGAGGGGGAGTGTGGCTGTTATGGGCCCGTCTTGGTTGGCCAGAAGACACACCCCTCCTTGTCACTGAAGAGGCGGTCTGGTTGGTCTGGACAAGTCTTGTTTGACCAGGAGGCACACCACTCTTTGTCTCTAGAGAGAAAGTTGGCTGGTCTGGGCCTGTCTTGGTTGGCCAGGAGGCACACCCCTTTTTGTCTCTAGAGGGGAAGCTGGCTGGTCTGGGCCTGTCTTGGTAAGAAGGCACACCCCTCCTTGTCACTGAAGGGGAATTTGGCTGGTCTTGGCCCGTCTTGGTTGGCCAGGAGGCACACCCCTCCTTGCATCTGGAGTAGGAGTGTGGCTGGTCTGGACCCATCTTGGTTGGCTAGAAGAGACACCCCTCCTTGTCACTGAAGGGGCGGTCTGGCTGGTCTGGGCTTGTCTTGGTTGGCCAGGAGGCCTCCTTGTCTCTGGAGAAGGGTGCTGGCTGGTCTGGGCCCATCTTGGTTGTCAAGGAGGCACTCACCTCCATGTCTTTGGAGTGGGGACTGGCTGGTCTGGGTCTGTCTTGGATAGCCAGGAGGCACACCCCTTTGTGGTTTTGGAAGGGGGTCTGGCTGGTTTGTTTGCATCTTGGTTGGCCAGGAGGTACACCACTTCTGGCCTCTGTTCGGAGGGTTGGCTAGTCTGTTTCTGTTTTGGTTGGCCAGGAGGCAAATTTCTCCATGTGTGTTTGGAGGGGGCTGGTTGGTCTGGGCTCGTCTTGGTTTGCCAGGAGGCACAACCCTCCTTGCCCCTGGGTCTGGCTGGTCTGGGCCTATCTTGGTTGGCCAGGGGTCACATCCCTCCTTGCCCCTGGAGGGGGGTCTGGCTGGTCTGGGCCTATCTTGGTTGGCTAGGAAGCACATCCCTCCTTGTCTCTAGAAGGGGGGCTGGCTGGTTGGGCCTACTTTCTTTGGCTAGGAGGCACATCCCTATTTGTGTCTAGAAGGGGGACTGGCTGGTCTGTCCCCGTTCGGTTGACCAGGAGGCACACCCCTCTTGTAGTTGGAGGGTGGGTCTGGCTGATCTGGGCCTGTCTTGGTTGGCTAGAAGGCACACCCCTCCTTGTCACTGAAGGAGCAGTCTGGCTGGTCTGGGCCTGTCTTGGTTGGCCAGGAGGCACACCCCTCTTTGTCTCTAAAGGGGGGTCTGGCTGGTCTGGGCCTGTCTTGGTTGGCCAGAAGGCACAACACTCTTTGTCTCTATAGGGGGGTCTGGCTGGTATGGGCCCATCTTGGTTAGAAGGCACGCCCCTTCTTGTTACTGGAGGGGAGTTTGGCTGGTCTTGGCCCCTCTTGGTTGGCCAGGATGCACACCCTCCTTGTCTCTAGAAGGGGGGCTGGCTGGCCTGGGCCCATCTTGGTTGGCCAGAAGGCAAACCTCTCGTTATATCTGGAAGGTGGGTCTGGCTGGTCTGGGCCCGTCTTGGTTGGCCAGTAGGCACAGCTCTCCTAGTATCTGGAGGGTGGGTCTGGCTGGTCTGGGCACATCTTGGTTGGCCAACAGGCACACCCCTCCTTTTATGTGGAGGGGGGTCCGGCTGGTCTAGGCCTGTCTTGGTTGACTGTGAGGCACACCCCTCCTTGTAGCTGGAGGGTGGGTCTAGCTGGTCTGGGCTTGTCTTGGTTGGCCAGAAGACACACCCCTCCATGCCCCTGGAGGGGGGTCTGGCTAGTCTGGGCCTATCTTAGTTAGAAGGCACACCCCTCTTGTCACTGGAGGAAAGTTTGGCTGGTCTTGGCCTGTCTTGGTTGGCCAGGAGGTACACCCCTCCTATTATCTGGAGGGGGGGGGTCTGGCTGGTCTGGGCCAGTCTTGGTTGACCAGGAGGCACACCCCTCCTTGTAGAAGGAGGGTGGGTCTGGCTGGTCTTGGCCTGTCTTGGTTGCCCAGGAGGCACACCCTTTTTTGTCTCTAGAGGGGAAGCTGGCTGGTCTGGGCCTGTCTTGGTAAGAAGGCACACCCCTCCTTGTCACTGAAGGGGAATTTGGCTGGTCTTGGCCCGTCTTGGTTGGCCAGGAGGCACACCCCTCCTTGCATCTGGCGTAGGAGTGTGGCTGGTCTGGACCCATCTTGGTTGGCCAGAAGAGACACCCCTCTTTGTCACTGAAGGGGCGGTCTGGCTGGTCTGGGCTTGTCTTGGTTGGCCAGAAAGCACACCCCTCCTTGCCCCTGGAGGGGGGTCTGGCTGGTCTTGGCTTACCTTGGTTGGCCAGGAGGCACACCCCTCCTTGCATCTGGAGTAGGAGTGTGGCTGGTCTGGACCCATCTTGGTTGGCCAGAAGACACACCCCTCCTTGTCACTGAAGGGGCGGTCTGGCTGGTCTGAGCTTGTCTTGGTTGGCCAGGAGGCACACCCCTCTTTGTCTCTATAGGGGAAAATGGCTGGTCTGGGCCTGTCTTGGTTGGCCAGGAGGCACACCCCTTCTTGTCTCTGGAGAAGGGTGCTGGCTGGTCTGTGCCCATCTTGGTTGTCAAGGAGGCACACACCTCCATGTCTTTGGAGGGGGGACTGGCTGGTCTGGGTCCGTCTTGGATAGCCAGGAGGCACACCCCTCCTTGGTTTTGGAAGGGGGTCTGGCTGGTTTGTTTGCATCTTGGTTGGCCAGGAGGTACACCACTTCTGGTCTCTGCATGGAGGGTTGGCTAGTCTGTTTTTGTTTTGGTTGGCCAGGAGGCAAATTTCTCCATGTCTTTGGAGGGTGCTGGTTGGTCTGGTCTTGTCTTGGTTTGCCAGCAGGCACACTCCTCCTTGCCCCTGGAGGGGGATCTGGCTGGTCTGGGCCTGTCTTGGTTGGCCAGAAGGCGCACCCCTTCCTTGTCACTGGAGGGGGGTCTGCCTTGTCTGGGCCCATCTTGGTTGGCCAGGAGGCACACCCCTTCTTGCATCTGGAGGGGGAGTGTGGCTGGTATGGGCCCGTCTTGGTTGGCCAGAAGACACAACCCTCCTTGTCACTAAAGAGGCGGTCTGGCTGGTCTGGACAAGTCTTGGTTGGCCTGGAGGCACACCTCTCTTTGTCTCTAGAGGGAAAGTTGGCTGGTCTGGGCCCGTCTTAGTTGGCCAGGAGGCACACCCCTCTTTCTCTAGAGGAGAAGCTGGCTGGTCTGGGCCCGTCTTGGTTGGCCAAGAGACACAACCCTCCTTGTATCTGGAGGGGGGTCTGGCTAGTCTGGGCCCATCTTGGTTGGCCAAGAGCCACACCCCTCCTTGTATCTGGAGGCAGGGTCTGGCTGGTCTGGGCAAGTCTTGGTTGGACAGGAGGCACACCCCTCTTTGTCTCTAGAGGGGGGTCTGGCTGGTCTGGGCTTGTCTTGGTTGGCCAGAAGGCACACCCCTCTTTGTCTCTAGAGGGGGGTCTGCCTGGTCTGGGCCCATCTTGGTTAGAAGGCACACCCCTCCTTGTCACTGGAGGGGCGGTCTGGCTGGTCTGGGCAAGTCTTGGTTGGCCAGGAGGCACACCCCTCTTTGTCTCTAGAGGGGGGGTCTGGCTGGTCTGGGCTTGTCTTGGTTGGTCAGAAGGCACACCCCTCTTTGTCTCTAGAGGGGGTCTGGCTGGTCTGGGCCCATCTTGGTAAGAAGGCACACCCCTTTTTGTCTCTAGAGGGGAAGATGGCTGGTCTGGGCCTGTCTTAGTTGGCCAGGAGGCACACCCCTCCTTGTCTCTGGAGAAGGGTGCTGGCTGGTCTGGGCCCATCTTGGTTGTCAAGGAGGCACACACCTCCATGTCTTTGGAGGGGAGGCTGGCTGGTCTGGGTCCTTCCTGGATAGCCAGGAGTCACACCCCTCCTTGCTTTTGGAGGGGGGTCTGGCTGGTTTGTTTGCATCTTGGTTGGCCAGGAGGCACACCACTTCTGGTCTCTGTATGGAGGGTTGGCTAGTCTCTTTCTGTTTTGATTGGCCAGGAGGCAAATTTCTCCATGTCTTTGGAGGGGGCTGGTTGGTCTGGGTTCGTCTTGGTTTGCCAGCAGGCACACCCCTCTCACCCCTGGATGGGGGCCTGGCTGGTCTGGGCTATCTTGGTTGGCCAGGGGGCACATCCCTCCATATCTCTAGAGGGGGGTCTGGCTGGTCTTGGCCCATCTTGGTTAGAAGGCACACCCCTCCTTGTCACTGGAGGGGAGTTTGGCTGGTCTTGGCCCTTCTTGGTTGGCCAGGAGGCATACCTCTCGTTGTATCTGGAAGGTGGGTCTGGCTGGTCTGGGCCCATCTTGGTTGGCCAGAAGGCACACCTCTCCTTGTATCTGGATGATGGGTCTGGCTGGTCTGGGCCCGTCTTGGTTGGCCAGAAGGCGAACCCTTCCTTGTCACTGGAGGGGGTCTGGCTGGTCTGGACCCGTCATGGTTGGCAAGGAGGCACACCCCTTCTTGCATCTGGAGTGGGAGTGTGGCTGGTCTGGGCCCAGATTGGTTGGTCAGAAGACACAACCCTCCTTGTCACTGAAGAGGTTGTCTGGCTTGTCTGGACAAGTCTTGGTTGGCCAGGAGGCACACCCCTCTTTGTCTCTAGAGGGAAAGTTGGATGGTCTAGGCCCGTCTTTGTTGACTGGGAGACACACCCCTCCTTGTAGCTGGAGGGTGGGTCTGGCTGGTCTGGGCCTATCTTGGTTGGCTAGGAGGCACACCCTCTTTGTCTCTAGAGGGGAAGCTGGCTGGTCTGGGCCTGTCTTGGTTGGCCAGCGGGCACATCCCTCCTTATCTCTAGAGGGGGGTCTGGCTGGTCTGGGCCCATCTTAGTAAGAAGTCACACCCTCCTTGTCACTGAAGGGGAATTTGGCTGGTCTTGGCCCGTCTTGGTTGGCCAGGAGGCACACCCTCCTTGCATCTGAGTAGGAGTGTGGCTGGTCTGGACCCATCTTGGTTGGCCAGAAGACACACCCCTCCTTGTCACTGAAGGGGCGGTCTGGCTGGTCTGGGCTTGTCTTGGTTGGCCAGGAGGCACACCCCTCTTTGTCTCTATAGGGGAAAATGGCTGGTCTGGGCCTGTCTTGGTTGGCCAGGAGGCACACCCCTCTCTGTTCTTAGGGGAAATGGCTAGTCTGTTTTGTGTTTGGTTGGCCAGGAGGCAAATTTCTCCATGTCTTTGGAGGGGGCTGGTTGGTTTGGGCTCGTCTTGGTTTGCCTGCAGGCACAACCCTCCTTGCCCTGGAGGGGGGTCTAGCTGGTCTGGGCTTGTCTTGGTTGGCCAGGAGGCACACCCCTCTTTGTCTTATAGGGGAAAATTGCTGGTCTGGGACTGTCTTGGTTGGCCAGGAGGCACACCCCTCTTTGTCTCTTAGGGGAAAATGGCTGGTCTGGGCCTGTCTTGGTTGGCCAGGAGGCACACCCCTCCTTGTCTCTGGAGAAGGGTGCTGGCTGGTCTGGGCCCATCTTGGTTGTCAAGGAGGCACACACCTCCATGTTTTTGGAGGGGGGACTGACTGGTCTGGGTCCGTCTTGGATAGCCAGGAGGCACACCCCTCCGTGGTTTTGGAAGGGAGTCTGGCTGGTTTGTTTGCATCTTGGATGGCCAGGAGGTACACCATTTCTGGTCTCTGTATGGAGGTTTGGCTAGTCTGTTTCTGTTTTGGTTGGCCAGGAGGCAAATTTCTCCATGTCTTTGGAGGGGGCTGGTTGGTCTGGGCTCGTCTTGGTTTGCCTGCAGGCACAACTCTCCTTGCCCTGGGTCTGGCTGGTCTGGGCCTATCTTGGTTGGCCAGGGGTCACATCCCTCCTTGCCCCTGGAGGGGGGTCTGGCTGGTCTGGGCCTATCTTGGTTGGCTAGGAAGCACATCCCTCCTTGTCTCTAGAAGGGGGGCTGGCTGGTTGGGCCTACTTTCTTTGGCTAGGAGGCACATCCCTCCTTGTGTCCAGAAGGGGGACTGGCTGGTCTGGGCCCATTCGGTTGACCAGGAGGCACACCCCTTGTCTGGTTTGCCTGCAGGCACAACCCTCCTTGCCCTGGGTCTGCTGGTCTGGGCCTATCTTGGTTGGCCAGGGGTCACATCCCTCCTTGCCCTGGAGGGTGGGTCTGGCTGATCTGGGCCTGTCTTGGTTGGCTAGAAGGCACACCCCTCCTTGTCACTGAAGGAGCAGTCTGGCTGGTCTGGGCCTGTCTTGGTTGGCCAGGAGGCACACCCCTCTGTCTATAAAGGGGGTTCTGGCTGGTCTGGGCCTGTCTTGGTTGGCCAGAAGGCACACCCCTCTTTGTCTCTAGAGAGGGGGTTGGCTGGTCTTGGCCCATCTTGGTTAGAAGGCACACCCCTCTTTGTCTGTTGAGGGAAGGTTGGCTGGTCTGGGCCCGTCTTGGTTGGCCAAGAGGCACACCCCTCCTTTTATCTGGAGGGGGGAACCCGGCTGGTCTAGGCCCGTCTTGGTTGACCGGGAGGCACACCCCTCCTTGTAGCTGGAGGGTGGTCTGGCTGATCTGGGCTTGTCTTGGTTGGTCAGAAGGCACACCCCTCTTTGTCTATAAAGGGACGTCTGGCTGGTCTGGGCCCATCTTGGTTAGAAGGCACACCCCTTCTTGTCACTGGAGGGGCGATCTGGCTGGTCTGGGCAAGTCTTGGTTAGCCAGGAGGCACACCCCTCTTTGTCTCTAGAGGGGGATCTGGCTGGTCTGGGCTTGTCTTGGTTGGCTAGAAGGCACACCCCTCTTTGTCTCTAGAGGGGGATCTGGCTGGTCTGGGCTTGTCTTGGTTAGAAGGCACACCCCTCTGTCTCTGGAGGGGAAGATGGCTGGTCTGGGCACATTATGGTTGGCAAGGAGGCACAACCTTCCTTATTTCTGTAGGGGGTCATCTGGTACCCTGTCTCTGTCCCCCATGTGCCCTTTTTCTGCTCACTTTGCTCTTTGTTGATTCTGCCATCGTGCCAGCTATCTTGAGCCATGGCAAGCTCTTCTGTGATGTAGTTGGTAAAGTCTAGAAAATAAGAAAGAAGTCATTTAGTCTATTGCTGATGAGCACAAATGAGGGATATACATTTTGTTTGGACACACTGGACACATCAGCTGGGGGAGCCACAAATGGATTAGCATTAGTGGCTTATGACCAACACAATATTTACAGTAAAAGGAGTCTGTCACCAGGTTTTTGCCACCCCATCTGAAAGTAGCATCATGTAGGAGCAGAGACTTTGATTCCAATGATGTATCATTTACTGGGTGCTGCAGTTTTAAGAAAGTAATCTCAGTTAAGCTGCCGTAAAGTAACCTTGTGCATGTGCAATGCGCATCGCGAGGTCCTCGATACACCCAATGGGTGTACTGACGTCATGATAGCCGGACATGACGCGATTAGCGTTATACCGGCTAAGCCGCCCATGGAGGAGGGATAGGAACATCATAAAGGATTAGCACGCCCATCGGGGCGTGAATACGGTAATTGCACTAAAGGCGGCGGAAAGAAGCCACAGGGAACACCCTATGTGACCTCTCAAGAGCACAGAAGCCGCAGATGAGGAGGTAACAAAAGCACTTTTTTAAAGTTTCTAAAAACACAATTTTGGCAAAAAGGGATAGGTAGAATAGGCTAATAAAGGTGCAGGGACAGGTATTGAAAGGCTGGGGGGTGAGTTTTAGGGGTCAGGTTCCCTTTAAAGTTTTGTGCAACCGCAATATGCAAAAAAATTGTGACTTATATCAAAGCGTTTTACACCAGATTTTTGGAGAAAACACTTTAATGAATTAGTGAATCAAGGCACAGTCCATCACTGATAATAAATTATCTCATATGTATGGAGGTGATATTTGGTCAATTATTTTTTTTGGGGGGGGGGGTAGTAGTGCCTTTTGGCACTGCATACATGGCACTGCTATTTAAACTGCTACATAGGCACAGTATTTTTTCAATTTGTGGAGATGGACACAAAGTATTAGGACTTTTGCTATGGGGCTCCATGATTTCTATGTATGTCTCTGATCTACTATATAATTGTCTAAGGCGTCTGTTGGTCACAGAAATCGCACGCCAGACAGAGGCAGCTTTGAATTCTCGCGCCTATTTGCATAGTCTGCGACCAATCAGAGAAGCGGCGCGCGGTTTGAATGCAGCTTTTCTGATTGGTCGGCGCTGTCAGTGCCGACCAATCAGAATCCATCCTCCCCCCCCCTCCGCCTCCATCCTGCCCCCCCTCCGGCTCCATCCTGCCCCGCGCCGCCTCCATCCTGACCCATCTCCACCTGGCCCCATCTTGCCCCGGCTCCATCCTGCCGAACCGGGCTCCATCCTGCCCCCCACCGGCTCCGTCCTGCCCTGCTCGCTCCATCCTGCCCCCCTGACACATTCCTGCCACCCTCCCCCCCCTGTCACCATCCTGCCCCTGCGCCATCCTGCCCCCCCGTCAGTTAGCGGTAATGTGACCGATCAGCTGATATTTTTCTATATTGGATCAATTATAATTTTACGGCAGAGTGGTTTAGTCCCATCTTTCTCTATACTTGAAATGCATGAAAATGGCACAAAGTTACGCTGCTTTCACATCTGCAGTTCTGCCCATTCGCATCTGCCACGTAACAGCCGACTTGCGGCAAGGCCCCTTCATTCTCTATGGGACTTGTGGTTAGGTGCGGTTTTTCTGGATCCGGCACTTGTGGTGAAATAATTACACGCTGCTAACAGCGTTTTTTTGTGCAGTGCCCGATATGCCCGATTAGGAAATACCGCACTTGTCGCTAGGGGTGGGCTGGGCTGTGGGGGCAGGGATGCATTTGCCCCCAGGCATGGTGACTTAGTATTAGTTCAGGGCATTCTTGTGCATGCGTGTGCCTGACAAAAATGGTGTCAATAAAAAAAATGCAATAGTAAGTTGATAATTAGAATAGTGCTGAGATATGAGAATGCAAATGGATCTTCAAATCAGCAGTATAGGTACAATAATACGTACAGTGCTGTGCAAATTAATTGGGACAAAGCATTTTTGTAAGTAAAATCGTAAGTTGGGGTTACCAGTCAGTGATTCAAACCAGTTTTAACTGCTTTGAACAGGTGTGAGTGTACAACCTTGAGTAACAAAATGTGGTTTGACTGGTTTTAGTTAGAAAATAACATCTAGCTGCCCCCTCAGCTTCAGTTGAGAGCTTGTTTCTGTGAGGAGTGGTTTAGTGTACTTTTTCTCTCAGTGTTATTCGTGCCTGTAAAAATGGATGTTACTCCACGGAAGAGGTCTAGAATTATTACTCTTAATGAACATACAAGTCTGACTGTAAGAGAAATCGCTTCCACCGTTGGTATTGGAAAATCTACCGTTTCAAGAGTAATTCGCACAAACAATAAAACTGGATAGTTTTCTCCAAAACAAAAAGGGAAATGTGGAAGAAAAAGGAAAACGACACCAAGGACTGATAAAACACTTATCAGCAAATAGTAAAACTAATGCAAGAAAAACAAGGAAAGACTTGCTTTGTCCCAATTAATTTGCACAGCACTGTAAATATAAGATATTAGTGCCTATGAAATTCTATGGAATGGTATAGATCAGATCTAATAATACAATTTCAGGGCCTGTTTTAAATTACATGCAAACTCAGGATAGATACACTGCTAAGTGAAATTACGAGAACAGAGCAGTTTTAGTGTACTGAGCATGCTTTTTACTCACCTAGCCGCTGCTGCCCCGGAGATATCCTCATACCGGCTCTGTAGGACCTTGCACAGGACCTTAAACAGCACCGCGTGACCGGGCAACATCACCGGTCACATGGTGGTGCAGGGTCCTAGAGCCCGCTGCTTGCTGAGGGCCGGCAGGAACTCACAAGACACCGGCGATCACCGAAGGAGCGCGGCGAGGTAAGTATAAAATGCAGGGGAGAAGCGTAGGCCCGTTCTGACACAGAACGCTGCGTTCTGTGAGGATGCGCTCTTGGTGCACTTTTACACCAAAAGCACATACTCACAAATACGCTGTGTGTGAACGCAGCCTTACAATCAGTTACAGGGCCTACAAGGAGATACTTACGTCTTAGACAGGGAGGTCACATACGGGGGTGATGTTTCTCGTCTTGATCAGAGTCTTCCATCCTTTTAGAGAAAAATAAAACATGTTGAGAATCTACAACATTGAATAGTTTCTACTATAAAAATGTATAATGAAGGAACATCAAAGCTATAGTGATTCTTCCAGACTCCAGACATAAGCAGGACTTCTATAAATAGGTCAATCTCCTACAAGACCATCCCCAACTTGTACCCACTCCTCAAGATTTAACACCCTCAATCAAAATAATCAAAACCCAACTTGGACATGGTAGTAACGGCAACTATTCACATCCATACATGATTGGAATGGCCATGACAGTACAAGAATAAAGATGGAGATTCTCCATGTCTATTGGTGTCATGTGGAGTAATATCCAGCACACGGATATAACCCCGCCCCGGAGGAGTCATGTATCTGTGATATCTTTAGAGTCTGGGGAGTAACTTGCAGTCTGGGTTGCAAATGTCCAGAAATTCCTAGACAGTCCATAAAAATAGCGGACATTGCTGCCCTGTCCGTAAAAAAATGAAGGCGCCCGTGATTTGTATTTAAAGCTAAAGAAACATACACAGATTATATTAATTGTAATTATCCTTATTTTACAGTTTACAGAGAATTCAGCTGAAGGCTTCATATACGAATTATGGGCTGTAGATATGTATCATAATCATAATGATTTATTATACTTTTCCAATATGTCTGCAAAAATTATTATTTGTCCGTGATTGTTTGATAAAACTGTCCAGAAAAAAAGTCAAGTTGGCAGCCCTGCTTGCAGTTTTCAGATACAGCATATAAGAAATGGAATCTGTTACCAAGTATTTCCTATGTAATCTGAGAGTAACATGCTGTTGGGGCAGAGACACTGATTCCAACAATGTATCACTCACTTTAAAGGATTTTTTTGTATCCAGCTCACCTGTCCCTTTGTGTGCACAGATGAAGTCCAAGGAATCAAATAAATTGAAGGAAAAAAATTCCAGCACCATAAGGAAAAAACCTCCAACTTTATTCCAGATACAATGAAAAACACGGGTAAAAATGATGCATCACAGGAGTCAGAGTGGACAGACCTGGGCACTGGTTTATACGTTTCGAGGCTTAAACTCCTCTTAATCATAAATGGTTGTGATTAAGAGGCAATTTAAGGCTCAAAACCCATAAGTTGGTGCCTGGGTATGTCCACCCTATGACGCCTGTTATGCCTCGTTTTTACCCGTGATTTTCATTGTATCTGGAATAAAGTTGTTGTTTTTTTCCTTTAGGTGCTGGCATAACAGAATGCGTGGGGTTCTTTGGCAGAGTCCCCCTGGCACAGCTTGGCACACCTCCACCCCTGGTAATATCCCCTATGGGGTCTGGGCACAATCTTTGCTATTTTGCACAAGACTTGTAGAAATACTGGTTTATTCTGAGTAAAGACTTGGCATTTGCCATTTATAACTTATTTAGGTCTCTGTCAGGGATTTTCCTACTATCTTGAGGTCTGACCATATATGCTGAGTGATAAACAATTTTGTAATTCTGGACCTGACTTTGTCTGACCAACTCTGGATGCCCTGGCTTTTAGCCAGACCCTTATTTGAGAAGTTTAATCATCTCAAAACAGATCTTTGACAGGTTATATCTGCTGCAATTGCTGTATGAGTCTTTTTACCTGCATTTGTGTACTTGTGCTCTTGTGACTAGCCAAATTTCCAAGGCAGTGCTCTTGAGAGACTACAGTTCTAATAGGCACATTGACTTGATCATATAAATTTCTGACTTATACTTGCATGCTGCACTTTACACAGCCACTTCAGTGCTCCATGCTGCTCTGCAGAGAAAGCAATCAGCAGGACCGGGTCTGGCAGCTGACACACCTCCTGCCGGTGAGGTCAGCACCGAAGCCCGCCCTGTTCCAGCTTATGTATGTACAGCTGGGCAGGCTCCGGTGCTGACATCACCGGCAGGAGGCGTGTCAGCCAGCGCCGGAGCCCGCCCTGCTATACATACATAAGCTGGAGCAGGGCGGGCTCCGCGCTGACGTCACCGGCAGGAGGCATGTCAGCTGCCGGGACTCGGTCCCGCCCATTACTTTCTCTGCAGAGCAGTATGGAGCAGGTGAAGAGGGGAGACAAATAAAGGAGGCGGCATCTAGGGGGCTAGAGGTGGCACATAGGGGGGTGACAGGTCCTCTTTAAACAGTCTTATTGCCGATATATGTTGTTTTTCTGTTCTGTGCTGTGTATAACATTCTGGGGGCCCTGATATTTGGCTTGCTGCCTTTTAACCCCTTCATGACCAGGAATTTTTCATTTTTCATTTTGTTTTTTGCTCCCCTGCTTCCAAGAGCCATAACTTTTTTATTTTTCTGTCAATATGACATATGACAGCTTGTTGTTTGCGGGACGAGTTGTACTTTCAGATGCAATCATTTATTTTACCATATAGTGTACAAGGAAATTGCAAAAAGATTCCAAGTGCTGTGAAATTGCAAAAAAAGTGCAATCACACGTTTGTTTTTTAGCCGCCATGTTCACTATATGGTAAAACTGACTTGACAGTATGATGCCTCAGGTTGGTACGAGTTCGTAGATGCCAAACATGTATACCTTTACTGGTATCTAAGTGGTAAAAAAAATTCAGAAGTTTGGGAAAAAACAAAACGCACTTTTTGCGCCATATTTTGCAACCCATAGCGTTCTCATTTTTCAGGATCTGGGGCCGTGTGATGGCTTATTTTTTGCGTCTTGAGCTGACATTTGTAATTATACCATTTTTGGGTGATGCGCTGTTTTGATTGCCCATTATCGCATTTTATAACAATGTTGCGGCAACTAATAAAACTTAATTTTAGCGTTTGGTCTATCTAGCTATCTATCTTTCCTTTGTATTAATTCTGTTTTATTTATATCTATCTATTCAAGTTATATCTTTTTTCTATCTATCTATCTATCTGTCTGTCTGTCTGTCTATCTATTTATCTATCAATAACAGCATGTATTTGTATCTGCTTGGTGACATGATTGCTATTTGAAGCCTGGATTCCTGCCACATAGGATGGTATATCAGTGGCTGGATTGTATGTGTGTGAACATGGGGCAGCGGTCACGCCCCCTGCCATGCCCCTTCCCCATACAGAATTGTGAGAGGGCGTGAGTGTAGGCTGATCCTGCAGCTCACAGCATCCATGCCCCCACACACCTCCTCTTCTTTGCTTCTAGATGAAGCTGGCAGGCTGAGATTTCAGTTCCCTGAGGAGTGGGCTAGAGCAAAGGAGCAGGTATGATTTTATTGATTTATAAGAATCTATAGATCCTAAAACTGATCCTACAGCTCTGCTTCATCATGTAGAGGGGCAGGGACTGTACTAAAAAGTTTTCTCTCACTGGAGTTCCCCTTTCAATCAATAAAGACTTGATTGTTTTATCATGTTGGGGATCACCTCTTTTTCTGCTTTTTCATTATCATTACATGCGTGGGTGGATCCCTCTTCCTACTTAGTCATTGTGGTGCCCTTGGGAACCCCTTGTTGGGAAAGTCTATAGGTACCGTCACACGCGGCAATATTGCTTGCAATTTCACTGGCAATTTGTTGGTTGCAGTGAAATCATGGACACATTGTTCCATGTGTACACGGCAACAAAATACAACAATGTGTCGATGATTTCACTGCAACCAGCAAATTGCCTGTGAAATTGCATGTAATATTGCGTCGTGTAATGGTACCTTATGAGTCAGGTAAAAAACTGGACAGCAGTCAGATGCCATCCATGTGCTGTTTTATTTTCATAGACATGAGACCTACAATATCGGCAGGGTCAGCGGACAGCCTCATGTGTATGTGGGCCAAAGCAGATAATTTGGGGTGAAGTGAAATTTTTTTTTGGGCAAGATAAACTGCCGCAGGGGAACTCTGACAAGGGCTTTTTTGCAGTGAGCACAAGAGCACTTGGCAGAGGGTGTACTTTTGGTATACATGAGTTGGGGAAGGAAGATAGCCAAAACATTGATTAGCACACAGCTATCTATTGTGTATGGGGTCCCTAACTGTGGAAAGCGCCTAAAGAGAGACCAGCAGTAGAAGCCTGACAAAGAGGCCTCCAAAATGGGAGCAGAGCTGTACAGATGAGCAGCTTGGTGGTAACTGCCTGTTGGGAGACACTGCCAGATACAAACACCTGTGTGAGTTAGTGAAGTGACAGACTCTGCAATTGGATTTTTATAGTTTTTAAGGTTGAAGGTTGGCTTCTATCAAGTTCAAGCTATAGCCCAAAATGATAATCCAAAGGAAGGCAAAAACCCCAGCGGCCAGACACTAATAACTCCATATTAAGGGAAAGATTGCTTTCTTACTCCACATACGGCAATCAGACTAGTTCCATATATATTAACATCCCATCACAGACTCTAATGCCCATTACCTGTAATATTATATTTTTTAAAAAAGCCATCACAGCCTTTTTTGACCATTAGCAGTGAATCTATCATTACAACATTGTACAGCCATAATCCTTTTCCGATAAACCATGCCCCTTTACAGTGAGGCTTTTATCCTTATGTAGCAAGTTTATCTATCCACAGAATAGGGGATAACTATCTGATTGCTTGGGAGGCTAACCAATGGGAATCCCATCAATCCTGAGAGGAGGGTTTTGTAGGGCCATGTCTGAAGGGAGCAAAGGTCTTACATGTGCACATCCATTCCATTTAGGCTGGGTTCACATTGCGGCGTGCTCCGGTCCGGGGCTGTCCGGGGTGACAGCCTGGACCGGAGTTTTGCTCCATAGGAGACTATCGGGCGGGACAGAGCTGGATGGCAGTTATCTGCCATCCGGCTGCTATCTCGCCGGATGTATACTGGAGAAGTGGGATGTTTCTGCCGAATCCAAAAACGTTGCATGCAACGTTTTTGGAATTGGAAGAAAAACCCCACTTGTCCCGGCTTCATCCGGCGAGATAGCAGCCGGATGGCAGATAACTGCCATCCAGCTCCGTCCCGCCCGATAGTCTCCTATGGAGCAAAACTCCGGTCCAGGCTGTCACCCTGGACAGCCCCGGACCGGAGCACGCCGCAATGTGAACCCAGCCTAATTCTTAAAAGTGCTAAAAAGAGTTGAGTGCATCTCTCTGGTATCTCCAACCCTCCCAATGGAAATGGATGAAGCTGCGGTGCTCATGTCCAGCCACGGCTCCATTCACACGGGTCTCTTCAGAGCCCAATTCTCAGGATCAGTGGGAGGCCCAGTGGTCAAACACCCAGCAATCGACAAGTTATTTCATATCCTATAGGGAATATATTACAAACTTAGTAAAACCCCTTTAGTTCCTCTAAGGGCACCTTTTCTTTTTTACCAGCATTTTTTCTATTAGTACTAAAAGCACCATTCTGCCATTTATAGAAGTCTGGTAGTGGTTTGTTCTGTGACCCCTATTTGGCCTGACACGGTCTAGGAGCAAAGAATTGACCCGGTGAGATTGTTCCATGTACAAATGTGAAGGTGGTTTAATTCATCCTTGTTAGGGCCACCTCACACACACAGATATCTGTGCAGATATTGTTGGCAGATCTCTGGTTGCAGTGAAATCATGGACACATTGTTCCATTTTGTGGCCGTGAACAAATGGAACAATGTGTCCATGATTTCACTGCAACCAGAGATCTGCCAACAATCTCTGCACAGATATCTGTGTGTATAATGTGGCCCTTATTACTCCTATCAGGTCATCGTCAGGACTCATCTTGATTTTTATGGCATTTTGTTAATTATCCCACTACTAGATGGTGGCCCGATTCTAACGCATCGGGTGGTCTAGAATATGTTTGTAGTTTATTTATGAATATTTAACAATAATGCAAGGAATACACGATATTTATCTATCACCTACCTATGTGTCTATCGTCGCGGCGACCAGAGACGCGGCATTCAAACCGCGCGCCACTCCTCTGATTGGCCGCTGCGTGCAGCAGCGACCAATCAGAATAGTGATGTGCGCCATGGCGCCATATTTAAAATTAACTGAGTACATAATATTTAAAATATGGTGCGCGTGGTGACCGGTTTGAATGGCCCTCCTCTGATTGGTCGCCGTGTTCAGCGCAAACCAATCAGAGGTGCTGCGCGCGCCAAGGCGCCATATTTCAAATACACTGTGCTCAGTGTATTTGAAATATGGCGCGCACCACTATTCTGATTGGTCGTGCTGAACATGGCGACCAATCAGAATAGTGGCACGCGCCATGGCGCCATATTTAAAATTCACTGAGTACAGTGTATTTTAAATATGGCGCGCGCCGCTATTCTGGTTGGTCGGCGCTCTCAGCGCAGACTAATCAGAGGAGCGGCATTCAAACCGCGCGCCGCTCCTCTGATTGGTCGCTGCTGAACGCAACGGCCAATCAGAATAGCGGTGCGCACCATGGCGCCATATTTCAAATACACAGTACTCAGTGAAGATCCCGCTTATTTCACGACGATGGCCGCGGCTGGACACGTGCATCCCGGTGACAGCGGCGCCAATGCGCCGCTGTCGCCGGGTTTCAGCTTGGCGCGAATTTTGATTATGTGCGGCTGTTTTGTATACTCCTTGCTCATTGGTGGCGCCCTGGCACTGGCGTGTGATTTTGGTGTCAGACAGACACGATTAGGAGATTATATAGTAGATTCAATAGAGAGGTATGATGATTAATCATGAAGGAAGGACCTGTGTATTCTGCTTTATGTGGTATTCTGTGAATTGATATAACACAGACATACAATGTGTGAGTGAAGGGGGTGTGTATCACTAATCACACACTTTTTTAGGAGCTGTAATTTGAGACATTCATTTTAATATATCAGTAAAGATTACATTTCATGTGTATTTTTGATACCAATTGGTTATTCATAATAGTTCTATAGATAGTAAATAAATTCACAATATTTACCTCCAAATGTAGCAAAGATGTTCCCAAAAAAAAGGCAAATCCAGAAAGAATTGTCAAATCCAGAAGTAATTGTCAAACCCGAAATAATTGTCAAATCCACAAATAATTCACAAATCCGCACATAATTTACAAATCCACAAAGAGACGCTTTCAGTAGATGCTTCCACTAGAAAGACAAATACTGAACTGATGCAGTCAGACCAAACGGAATGTTTAATAGATAACACTGTATTGTGACATCACAGAGTTCCATTCCCTTTCAGATATGGTAACTGATGATGTCCATAAAGAAAAATAGTATTGTAGATAAAGATGGTGTGTACAGACACTGGGATCACTCAGGGCCACTTTACACACACCAACTTATCTGTCCAACTTCTGACCAACTTGCTGGTTGCAGTGAAATCATGGACACATTGTTCCATTTGTACACAGTCACAAAATGGAGCAATGTGTCCATGATTTCACTGCAACCAGTAAGTTGGTCAGAAGTTGGACAGATAAGTTGGTGTGTGTAAAGTGGCCCTTACTGGGTGCAGTGAAATCATGGACACATTGTTACATTTTGTGGCTGTGTACAAATGGAACAATGTATTCATGATTTCACTGCAACCAGTAAGTTGTTCAGAAGTTGGACAGATAAGTTGGTGTGTGTAAAGTGGCCATTAGACACTGATTTTTCCAAAAATACAATAATCTTTATTTATACAAAATATTCCTTTAGGAAGCCAATCATTTTGCACAGGCAACCTACTGTATGCCAGCAATTAGCACTTTGTTTTTTTTTTTAATAGCGGCTCTGTATAGGAGCTCACTACACAGGTACATGTACAGGGTGGGCCATTTATATGGATGCACCTAAATAGAATGGGAAAGGTTGGTGATATCAACTTCCTGTTTGTGGCAATTAGTATATGGGAGGGTGAAAACTTTTCCAGATGGATGGTGACCATGGCAGCCATTTTGAAGTCAGACATTTCGGATCCAACTTTATTGTTTTCAGTGGGAAGAGGGTCATGTGACACATCAACTAGATATCTGAAATTGCTACATGATTCAGATATCCAGTGGCATATATAATGAGGTCACCAGTGCATCGGCCTGGGACTGATATGGGGTGAGGTTCTTATACATGTTGAGCTCATTTTAAGGTAGAGGTGTCTCTAAATAGGATTTTGTCTTACTCAGAAGAATAAGGGAAAAAATATTCTGGTGTTTACACTTCCCCCAGGTCACGGGCAGACAAAGCAGCACATAATGTAGGTTATTTGTATGATCAGAATAGGGTGTCTGGGGGTTATCTATTCTCCTTGCGGAGAGTATTCTGCCAGCCGGCAGATGAGGAGACTTTAAGCCGCAATGCTCTTCTGGGAAATTGCATATGCAAATTGTAGACAAAACTCTAATGCCACCAATAAAGGTAGCAATCTGGATGCTCCGGAGATGACTAACAGACATGCATGGGTTCTAGTTTAGTAATGACTTACTTTTACAGAAAACACAATCCCCCCTTTAGGTTTAAAGGAATTAAACAGTGCAAGCAGGTCTTTAGCTTTCAGTTGATTCCAGTCCATGTTACAAACAGCTAATAGTCTGGTTATCTAAAATAAAATAATAAAGAATAATATTTATAATAAGGGGATCCACCTAATATATGTGACTCCCTACCCCCATCACCCCCTTGTAGTACAGGATCATTAATGAAAACCTATCAGAATACATTAGAGAAACTTCTAATCTTTAATGTAATTATGAAAAACGTGCGACTACATGTAAAAAACGCACGAAGGATCGTGCGGTACGAATGCATGGGGATTACCAGTGGGATTATGGACAGGATTAAGAGGTTACATTTGATTATTAAAAGAACATTAAACCTAAATATGACAGATAAAAAGAAAAAAATATTTGCTGACAAGGTTTAACAAATCCTGCTGAGAACACAAGGGTTAATTTTCTTCTGATCTGTTCCATTTCTGATTGACAGTGAAGAGGCAGGGCTTTGGCAAAAAGGACACGGAAGAGCAGTGGGGGAAGGCTCCTTCTGCAGCAAGTTGAGGAACAGACAGGTCCAGAGGAGAAAAAGGGGGAAATGTCTTCTGCACCATG
Organism: Allobates femoralis; assembly: GCA_033576535.1. Lineage (NCBI taxonomy): Eukaryota > Metazoa > Chordata > Amphibia > Anura > Aromobatidae > Allobates > Allobates femoralis. Next base: position 143,445,120 of record JARQOC010000008.1, on the reverse strand, counting down.
CAATGTATATTTTACTTGAAGGTTGTCCACTTCAGAGCAACTTCTTATTAAATGCTAAAATGTCCCAGAAACAATTAAGGAAACACATAATCACTACATTGACCAGCGCCGTTACAATGATGTTGGCTCTGTGTCTTCTGGCAGTCACATGTCACTTCAGCCCATCATTGAGAACTGATTGGCTGCAGCCTTCACAGTTCTGTCAGAACCAACATATGTAGAGTATGAAGACTGCAGCCCAGAAATACATTAATGTCTATGTGACACAGCACCAACGCCATTGGAATGAGGCTAGCCCAGAAGATGAGATCTGGCCAGGGAAAGGCCTAACCAGTCCATGTGGCTTCTCTCAGCGCCGCCCTATGTGAGTGACAGATCTCTTCCAGTCTGTGCTTTGCAAGATTAACATTAAAAGACAACCGGCGACACCTCCTGTGTGAAAGGTGCTAGCTAGAAAAACTATCACGTCAAAAGGGAATTATATCTGCTGCACACTAACACTATGAAATGTGAAGTATCTTACTGGCTAATGAATGCAAATGGCTAAGCTGTATGTGGAGCTGTTCAAATGTGAATGGGGCATATAGGCAGTGCATAAAACTGATTAAAGATACAGAGAAAAAAAAGATAACTTAGCAAATGCGCTGGCCATAGCATCTGAGCCCGGTAACCAACGTCAAGGTGTCTCATCTTACCAGGTCCTACCTTTGTGCCTCTGCCTGCGGTGTAAATTGCGTGTATGGGTCGACCACTCCCTCCTAATTCAGATTCTTTCTTCCCTTGGCATCAAAGACCTTGCCCTGTCCTGGGTTCCCTCATACCTTTCCAAACGCACATTTAGTGTTTCCCACTCCCACACTACCTCCTCATCCCGCCCTCTCTCTGTTGGAGTCCCACAAGGCTCTGTCCTGGGGCACCTACTCTTCTCAATCTATACCCTTGGCCTAGGACAACTCATACAGTCCCATGGCTTCCAGTACCACCTGTACGCTGACGACACTCAGATCTACCTCTCTGGCTCAGATGTCAACTCTCTGCTGTCCAGAATCCCGGAGGGTCTGTCAGCCATATCCTCCTTCTTCTCCTCTTGATACCTAGAACTCAACAAAAACAAAATCAAACTCATCATCTTTCCTCCATCCCATCTTTCATCTACAACACCTGATCTATCTATTATGGTAAATGGCATCATGCTCTCTCCCACACCTCAAATTCGCTGCCTTGGAGTAACTCTCGACTCTGCCCTGTCCTTCAAACCACACATCCAAACTCTCACCACCTCCTGTCGCCTCCAGCTCAAGAATATTTCCAGAATCCGTCCTTTCCTCAGCCCTCAATCTACTAAAATTCTTGTACATGCCCTCATCTCCCGCCTTGACTACTGCAACATTCTCCTTTGCAGCCTCCCTGCTAACACTCTTGCACCTCTCCAGTCTGTCCTCAACTCTGCTGCCCGACTAATCCACCTCTCTCCAAGGTACTCCCTGTATCTCCCCTCTGCAAATCCCTCCAGTGGCTCCCAATTCCCCAACGAATCCAGTTCAAGCTACTAAGACTGACCTACAAAGCCATTCATAAACTGAATCCTCCCTATATCTCTGAACTAATCTCACACGATTTTCCCTCACATAATCTTCGACCCTCCCAAGACCTCCTTCTCTCCTCCACACTTATTTGTTCCTCACATAAAAGCTTTCAAGATTTCTCTCGAATATTCCCCATCCTCTGGAATTCTGCGCCCCAACACGTCAGATTATGCACCACACTCGGATCCTTCAGATGGAACTTGAAAACCTCTCTCGTCAGGAAAGCTTAAAAACTGCAATGACCGAGCCGCCGCAAATGGGGAACGCAAATGTGAATCCACCCTAATGTAAGAAATAAGTGGGAGTACACAAAGAGAAACCTGATCTGCTGAATACAATTGATTACAGATGATTTGAACATCTGTATTCTCAGATGACAATGGGTGAAAATTATCAGACCACATTTTTGTCAGATAACAATGTGCCATTGGTCATCATGGCACATGAACTTGACCAAATAATTTAGCTTGTGTATGGGCAGCTCAGGAACGGTCTTACAGGGCTCTGTCAGTGGCAGCTCTAAAACTGGCCACCATGGACAGACATGGTTCAAGCCCAGATCTGAAGGGTTACCCTGGCCTCCACCCTTTATTCCCTGTTCAGGGATCTGGACTTATATAAGGCCCCTTGGGTTAGAGCCATGGAGTCAGCTACTGGATGATGGTGCAGTCTGGCAGGTGTGGTCAGAACCAGGAGGGGCCGGGTAAGAAAATGACTCAATTCTGGCATTGTTTTTAAAGGGAAGCTGCCATGTAAAAAAACACTATTACTCTGTAGACATGGAATTAAACTTCAGGTCAATAGCGTTCTGACCCCGTGTGACCGCTGCACTGTGAGCCCTACGGCCAGTGAGATGACCTGTGGCTTCAGTCACTGTTTTGTGCATAGTGAGCGCCAGCTCTACCAGTGCCCCCGACACAGACTAATAGCCGGCCCAGAAATACATCTGTACAGAGGCGGCTATCAGTCAGTGCGGGGGCGCAGTTACGGTAGTCGTCTATCAGTGTATAATGAGCGGTGACTGAAGCTGCGCCAGCCGCACCCCAATGACTGAAAGCCCAAGTCTGGTTGGAGGAGTAAAGGTCATTTTCTCCCAGTACCCGGGCTCTCAGTGCAGCGGCTGCAGGCATCGGAACACTATTAACCTGCATATTAACACGTATTTGCAGGTTAAAAGTTTTTTTTTGGGGGGGACGCTGTAATTTTATTTCTTTAATATTTTTAAAAACCTTTATTTCTTTTTATTACATTTAACTTTTTTAAATTAATTTCTCATTGGAAAGTTGAGCCTGAGATCAAACTTCTGTATTGCAGTATGTAGTCAAAATAATGATCTGCACAGGCTTTTCATAGGACTGGGACAGCAGTGACAGGGCCTCTATAGATCCCCTGCCATGGTAAGACATCGGAACCTCACAATTGTGATTGTGCAGCCAATCAGCAACTATTTAAATGACGCTGTCAAGGATTGAGGCAGAATCCCAATGTTTAAAATGCAGTGATTGACAATAATTGCAGTCAATGGTGCTGAAGGCAGGGGCCACCTGCATAACACAGCCAACACCCAGCCTGCATGGAGGGGGATCATTTATTAATGCAAATTTGAGATGGAAACTAAAAGGTTTCCAAATACAGAAACAATACCCCAATAACTCCATCAAGGCTCCAACTCAGCCCACCAGTACCCCACCATGCTATGATGAGAGGCACATCCTGTTATACCCCGAGCAGAGGCTAAGGCTTTAGATGTGGACTTTACGCAAGACGAGATTCGGGGCATAATTAAACAATCCCCGGTAGGTAAATGTCCGGGCCCTGATGTATTTACCCCCAAATTTTATAAGGTCCTCGGGGATGAGATAGCGCCCTTATTGACGAGGGTCTTCTCTGCAGTCTCTACACATTCTCTGTGGGTTATGCAATCTTTAGAAGCACACATTAGTGTTAACCCTAAGCCAGGCCGAGATCATAATGAACTGGCCAATTTTCGGCCCGTTTTATTAATCAACGTTGACATCAAATTGTTCTTGAAAGCCCTTGCTAACAGATTGGCACCTCACCTCCAGAAATTATTCATAATGACCAGGTGGGATTTATTAAGGGTCGAGAGACTAGGAATAACACTAATAAGATTTTGTTACTAATGTCGCCTGTGATGCTATTGGTCACCCAGCACAGGATCTCCTTCCCCTCATCAAAGAATTCAATACCTTTAGCAAAATGAGCAATTTCAAAGTAAACTTCTCCAAATCTGAGGCCCTAAATATTTCCTTACTTGAATCGGAGGAATGTCATCTTAAGGATAATTTTCTCTTCAAGTGGAAACGAGACTGCTTGAAGTATTTGGGGGTCTTGATCTCGCTGGAACCTGACAAGCTATATTCCCTCAATTATACGCCTCTCCTTCAGAAATCACTTAAAGATCTGAAGACCTATGATAAGAGGTATATCTTGGTTCGGGCGGATCAACGCGCTTAAAATGGATGTACTTCCTCGCTTTCTCTTTTTCAGGCGCTCCCAATACACGTCCCCCAAACATTTTTTGCACACTTAAGGTCGGCCATTTTAAGATTTGTCTGGGGTAATCGTAAACCCAGAGTTAGCGTCAAGACCCTTATTAGACACAAAATAGAGGGGGGTACTGGCCTCCCTGATTTTAGGGGCTATTACAAAGCAGTGATATTGACTAGGCTCCTGGACTGGCATTTTCATTATCAGGATAAACAGTGGGTGAAAATTGAACAAATGGAGTCAGACACTCCACTACAACTTCTCCTGTGACTGAGATCGGACGCTATGAAACTTAAAGGGGGGAATCCCAACTTGGGAGGGGTGGCATTGAAAATGTGGGGTCTGGAGAGGGGACAAAAGTCACCTTTCCTCTAGGGGGAACCAGCTGACCCTTTGTTCTTTAATCCTGATTTCCCTCCCGTGCAGAGCCACTAGCTTTCAGGGATGGAGACGCTCGGATGACCCCAGATTGTACCAGATAATAAGGGCAAGATTGAATGAGTCTTTGATTGAGGAACATACTGTAGGCAGACACACGTCATGGTTGCCGTTTTCCCAGCTGAAGTCCTACATAGAAAGTCTAGGTGCACTCACCGGCCATATTATCCCATCCCGTTTTGAAAAACTATTTATGTCCAGCAACCCACCGGGACACTGCGTATCAGTTCTATATGCAATTCTAGGTCAGAAGGGAGAGGGAGACAAGCTCACTTATATGGTGAAATGGGAGGAGGATCTCGGCGAGGTCTTCTTTATTGAGGACTGGAGCATAGCATGCACTATGACGCATAAATTGTCTTTAGCGTGTTTGGCTCAGGAAAAAAGCTTTAAAATCTTGTCTTGGTGGTATCGTTGCCCGAACACTCTACACAAAATACTCCCTTCAGTCACTGATATGTGCTGGAGATGAGACAAAGCCAAAGGTACAATGCTACATATTTGGTGGACTTGCGAGGCGATTCGGACCTTTTGGGATTCAATCTTTGAGATATACTCCAAAATTTCAGGAAAACCGAACTCCTAAAGCAGTTGCTCTATTAACAATCATCCCTGATTCACCTAGGTCTCAAAAAAAAGACATAATGAGATTCTGTTTAATGGCTGCTCGCATGGTAATCCCCAGGTTTTGGAAAACTCAACAGAGACTGACAGACTGGCTGATCGAAATGAATAAAATATTTCACATGGAAGATCTTACTGCTGAGATCTCAGGGTCTAAGGAGAAATTCCTGAAAGTATGGGGCCCGTGGATCTTGTTCAGAGATTCCCCTACATATTTAGATTCATTTGGAGAGGTTAACCCAAAGTTGGAAACTAGAGCCCTGCTTAGATACCAGACGTATTGGGGGTAGTGTATCGAGAGAAAATAATCATCATAATAGGGACATCACCCTCCTCCCTCCCCACATTTTTTTCTTTTTAGTTTCCCTTCATGTGTCTTTCCCTATACCTTCTATAGATCAAACTATCTTTTCGAACATACAGAAGAGGTTGGAAAAAAAACAGTCTGAGGCTGATGAACCGTACATCTGTAATGAAATGATAGTTCAATACACGCAACACACCAGATAAGATTGCATCTTTGGTTATAGATTACTATGTTGTTGGTTGAATGGTTCCAACGATTACATGATTCTTTTATCCTTTTTTTGGAAAACCAACTCTTTTGCTTGTGCACATATACAAGCTTAAGATATCAGGATTTTTTTTTGTTTCCTTTCTTTATACTCGTTATTTATGTTAACATGCCATTCATATACTTCTGAACTGCAGAAGAATTGTAATTGTCATGACTTGCATTATAATGTTCTCAATAAACTTAATTATACCTAAAATATATGTAGATAATAGGAGAATGAACACATATTCCATATAACCAGGTGTATATTATGTTACCTGAGCATTATAGGTGGGGAATGAATATGATTTTTCATGTTCATTCCCCACCTCTAATGCTCAGGTAACATAATATACATCTGGTTATATGGAAGATGTGTTCATTCCCCTATTATCTACATATATTTCATGTTCATTCCCCACCTATAATGCTCAGGTAACATAATATATACCTGGTTATATGAGATATGTGTTCATTCTCCTGTAATCTACATATATTTCATGTTCATTCCCCACCTATAATGCTCAGGTAACATAATATACACCTGGTTATATGGGATATGTGTTTATTCTCTTATTATCTGCATATATATCATATTAATTCCCCTCCTATAATGCTCAGGTAACATAATATACACCTGGTTATATGGAATATGCGTTCATTTTCCTATTATCTACATATATGTCATGTTCATTCCATGTCTAAAATGCTCATGAAACTTTTTATACATCTCCAAAATATTTGCCTAAGTTATTGTCTTCATTCTTTTTATTTACGGTATGCCTTTTCATTCTTTTTAGTATGTCTCGTATATCCGCCCCATAGAGGTGAGGTCAGGGTGTATATGTGAGGGCAGGGTGTATATCCGCCCCACAGAGGTGAGGGCAGGGTGTATATCCGCCCCACAGAGGTGAGGGCAGGGTGTATATCCGCCCCACAGAGGTGAGGGCAGGGTGTATATCCGCCCCACAGAGGTGAGGGCAGGGTGTATATCCGCCCCACAGAGGTGAGGGCAGGAGGTATATCCACCCCACATAGGTGAGGGCAGGAGGTATATCCACCGCACAGAGGTGAGGGCAGGGCGTATATCCACCGCACAGAGGTGAGGGCAGGGTGTATATCCATCCCACAGACGTGAGGGCAGGGCGTATATCCGATTATATTATTGTGGGAGCCCAGCGCAAACTTATACCCTTTTGCCAATGGTCTATTTTTCTCAAAGTAATTAGTCAATTCACTCTACTTGGTTAACCGTCAACCGGTTTTATTAAAATGTTATTTCATATTCTAAAGATTTAAAAAAAAAATTAATATTTTTAAGATAAAAATGTTTAAATTGTAGAAGTAATAATAATATAATCGTACAATTTTTAAGGGAGACATAGCACGGTAATCCCCCTGTAGCCTTCTAGCAGCAACAAAGTACAGCACACACCCTAATAGACTAGCTCCAGTGTGCAACCCAAAATACAGTGTATATCCACCCTACAGAGGTGAGGGCAGGGTGTATATCCGCCCTACTGAGGTAAGGGCAGGTGTATATCTGCCCCACAGAGGTGAAGGCAGGGTGCATATCCGCCCAAAGAGGTGAGGTCAGGGTGTATATCTTTACCACAGAGGTGAGGGCAGGTGTATATCTGCCCCAGAGGTGAGGGCAGGGTGTATATCCGCCCCACAGTGGTGAGGGCAGGGTGTATATCCGCCCCACAGTGGTGAGGGCAGGGTGTATATCCACCCCACAGTGGTGAGGGCAGGGTGTATATCCGCCCCACAGTGGTGAGGGCAGGGTGTATATCCGCCCCACAGTGGTGAGGGCAGGGTATATATCCGCCCCACAGTGGTGAGGGCAGGGTGTATATCCGCCCCACAGAGGTGAGGGCAGGGTGTATATCCGCCCCACAGAGGTGAGGGCAGGGTGTATGTGAGGGCAGGGTGTACATCCGCCCCACAGAGGTGAGGGCAGGGTATATATCTGTGAGGGCAAGGTGTAAATGTGAGGTCAGGGTGTATATCTACCCCACAGTGGTGAAGGCAGGGTGTATATCTGCCCCACAGAGGTTAGGGCAGGGTGTATATCTGTACCACAGAGGTGAGGGCAGCTGTATATCTGCCCCACAGAGGTGAGGGTAAGGTGTATATCTATCCCACAGGGGTGAGGGCAGGATGTAGATCTGCGAGGGCAGGGTGTATATCTGCCCCACAGAGGTGAGGGCAGGTGTATATCCGCCCCACAGAGGTGAGGACAGGTGTATATCCGCCCCAGAAAGGTGAGGGCAGGGTGTATATCTACCCCACAGTGGTGAGGACAGGTGTATATCCGCTCCACAGAGGTGAGGGCAGAGTGTGTGTGTGTGAGGGCAGAGTGTGTGTGTGTGAGGGCAGAGTGTGTGTGTGTGAGGGCAGGGTGTGTGTGTGTGAGGGCAGGGTGTGTGTGTGTGAGGGCAGGGTGTGTGTGTGTGAGGGCAGGGTGTATATGTGTGAGGGCAGGGTGTATAGTGTGAGGGCAGGGTGTATATGTGTGAGGGCAGGGTGTATATGTGTGAGGGCAGGGTGTTTTATGTGTGAGGGCAGGGTGTATATGTGTGAGGGCAGGGTGTATATGTGTGAGGGCAGGGTGTATATGTGTGAGGGCAGGGTGTATATCCGCCCCACAGAGGTGAGGGCAGGGTGTATATCTGTACCACAGAGGTGAGGGCAGAGTGTATATCTGTATCACAGAGGTGAGGGCAGGTGTATATCTGTACCACAGAGGTGAGGGCAGGGTGTATATCCACCCCACAGAGGTGAAGGCAGGGTGTATATCCACCCCACAGAGGTGAGGGCAGGGTGTATATCCGCCCCACAGACGTGAGGGCAGGGTGTATATGTGAGGGCAGGGTGTATATCCACCCCACAGAGGTGAGGGCAGAGTGTATATCTACCCCACAGAGGTGAGGGCAGGGTGTATATCTACCCCACAGAGGTGAGGGCAGGGTGTATATCCACCCCACAATGGTGAGGGCAGAGTGTATATCCGCCCCACAGAGGTGAGGTCAGGGTGTATATCTGAGGGCAGGGTGTATATCCGCCCCACAGAGGTGAGGGCAGAGTGTATATCCGCCCCACAGAGGTGAGGGCAGAGTGTATATGCGCCCCACAGAGGTGAGGGCAGAGTGTATATGCGCCCCACACAGGTGAGGGCAGAGTGTATATGCGCCCCACACAGGTGAGGGCAGGGTGTATATCCACCCCACAGAGGTGAAGGCAAGGTGTATATCTATCCCAGAGGTGAGGGCAGAGTGTATATGTGTGAGGGCAGAGTGTATATGTGTGAGGGCAGGGTGTATATCCGCCCCACAGAGGTGAGGGCAGAGTGTATATCCGCCCCACAGAGGTGAGGGCAGAGTGTATATCTACCCCACAGAAGTGAGGGCAGAGTATATATCTGTGAGGGCAGGGTGTATATCTACCCCACAGAGGTGAGGGCAGGGTGTATATCTACCCCACAGAGGTGAGGGCAGGGTGTATATCCACCCCACAGTGGTGAGGGCAGGGTGTATATCTGCCCCACAGAGGTGAGGGCAGGGTGTATATCTACCCCACAGAGGTGAAGGCAGGGTGTATATGTGAGGGCAGAGTGTATATCTACCCCACAGAAGTGAGGACAGGGTGTATATCTACCCCACAGAGGAGAGGGCAGGGTGTATATCTACCCCACAGAGGAGAGGGCAGGGTGTATATCTACCCCACAGAGGTGAGGGCAGGGGGTATATCTACCCCACAGAGGTGAGGGCAGGGGGTATATCTACCCCACAGAGGTGAGGGCAGGGGGTATATCTACCCCACAGTGGTGAGGGCAGGGGGTATATCTACCCCACAGTGGTGAGGGCAGGGTGTGTATGTGAGGGCAGGGTGTATATCCGCCCACAGAGGTGAGGGCAGGGTGTATATCTGCCCTGTTGTCACTTATCACCCTGATTCCACAGATTTCTCGCGTCTTCCTCATTGTGACCCACGGAAGCCATGTGTAGCGGCACTGTGCGGTCCCGTTCTATGGCCGCAGTTCCTCTTCCTGTTTACAGTCACTCCCTCCATGTCAGAGCTGCACGTAGGCAGCAGGGAGCCGCCGCCATGGCGGCCGCGCAATACGACATACGCCATCATTCGGGAGGCGCCTGCGGGAGAACACTGCGCCCCACAGAGCTGTGCCGCGTATGGGCCACCTCACAGCATCGCATATCCATCCGCCGCGTAATGTTTATAAAGATCACGGCCTCAAGGGGAGAAGCTGTGTACTGCGCATGCGCGTCGCACCTCCGCCCTGACTCCCCTAGATTACTTCCTATTAACCCTTCATGGGAAAAGACCGTGAGCCGACACCATAATGGAGAGATTCCATTGTGTGCGGGGCCGTGGTCACACAGCAGCTCCTCACACAATCAGGCTCCAGCATAATGCTTATACTGTGAAAAAACCCCTCCACTGCACAGTGTCTGGACTCCCACAGAAGTGTATGGGGCTGTGACCCCTCCACAGTCCTCCGGGCAGACGTGCTCATTATATGTCTCCATAGTCGCCATGTATCCTTAGGGAACGTGTATGAGGTGTTTATATCAGGCCGGTCTATCACGAAAACCAACCGAAAAGGCTCTGACACATCACGCCATAGACTACAGGAACGAGCCATGGCTTCCAGAAGGCCAAATTTCAGACCGGCGACCCGGACCGCGCCTCAGACGTATCCGCCTGGACGACATCCCGTACTGTCCAATGTGAGACCATGGGAAACAGAAAAACACACCCTATAAGCCCATTAAGCATTGTGTGAGCATCATCACTTATAAAAACCTGCTCACGTTGACCTCACTACTCAAAAACGCCTTCAAATCGCCTACACAAATGCTCAGAAGATGCCCCAAAATATCACCCAAGACATCAAAAACAACCATGCACAAACTGCTTCAGAAAAGGCCCCAAAAGACACCTAAGGGCTAAGGCTATGTGCCCACGGTGCAGATTTTGGTGCGTATCAACAAGATCCGCAGCACAGGATGGGGAGTTTTGAAGTCCTGGGTCAATGCTGTGTTTTCTTCCGCAGCTGACAGACATTTTTTAGTGTAGAAACATCTGCAGCGTGTCAATTATTGGTGCCGATACATTGCAGATTTACCTAGCAAGAAGCAGACTCTGGAGGACATGAAATACAAAAACGCACCATATCCGCAGCCGTTGGCACGGCCATTTTTCTGCTGCGTGTTTTTATGCATGTGCAGATTTCTGGCAGCAGAAAATACGCACCACTATCTTCACGTAAAGAACTGCTTCTGAGAAGCTAGTAAGATTTTATCACATGGAAAGACAGTTGTGTGCACACTCCATCAGTGAGCGGATGGCCGTACTGTGCTCAGTCCAGGTGCCGCAGGATATTGTCCTGCACCAACCCGCCATGAGGCAATCATGTGATCCACCACCATCTCATGAACACAGTGGGCTCCCTTATAATCAGTGCTTTTTTTGTGGGGGTATGTGCTGGTACAGCGCACCGGCAAATAAGCAGAGGGAGGTGGAGCTATATGGGGACTGCACTCCACTGCATGCCGCCTACTGCCTGGTGCACAGGATCCACTGACCGCCTGACAGCCCCGCACCCCCCTCCGCTTCTTAATCACGGCTGCCGCCACCCGAGAGCAGCCCCGTCCCCACCGCTCCTCAATCACAGCCGCCGCCGGTGCCTGACACTACCCCCGCACCCCTCCCCCCTCTTAATTACGGTTGCCGGAACCTGAGAGCACCCCCCTGCTCCTCAAGGTGTACTGGTAAATATTCTTTTACAAAATAAGCACGGCTTATAATACTGCTCTTAAGGTACCGTCACACGCGGCAATTTTGCTAGGCAATTTCACTGGCAATTTGCTGTTTGCTGTGAATACATTGTTACATTTGTACACGGCAACACAATAGAACAATGTGTCCATGATTTCACTGCAACCAGCAAATTGCCAGTAAAATTGCTAGCAAAATTGCCGTGTGTGACGGTACCTTTAGTTGATTTTTTATTACTTTTTTGAAGGATTTTTCTTCAAAAGAAGCTTTCTTTGCTGCCTTTTGGTTGGACAGTGCCCTATTTGGAGCAGATTCTGTTCGTGTGCGGTCTGTGCTGACACATGTCGGCGGCACAGACAAATGGACAGCAATGTAACTCTATGACCCCCTTCACATGTCCGTGATACCGCATGGATCATGTCTCCGTGTGGAGCAGATACGTCTCCGTGTGCTCCACACGGAGACATGTCCATTTTTGGCTAACAGCACGGACCGGTTTTGGCCAAAATCGTCCTGCACACGGATGTCCTCCGTGTGACATCCGTGTGCATGGACCAGAGCCAGGAGTTTTAAGCTTAATAGTAAAGAATTTTGTCCTCACCTGCCTCCAGCACTTCCTGTTTGGCTACGTTTACACGTGGCGTATTTGCCGCTTTTTTGCTTGCGTTTTGCTCAAAAAAGCGCGACTGCATTCACACAGTGCGCTTTTCCCAAGCCCATTTTATCATGTGGCCTGTGGGAAAGGCATGCTGAAAAAAGTGTAAAGAATTGACATGGTCATTCTTTTTGCACAAAAATACACACAAAAGCACAACGTGTGAACACTGCTGTGTCTCAGCAACGGCCCAAGAAGTGAGAGGGACAGGTAGCGCTGGAGACAGGTAACCATGCAATGACAGACTGTCCATGTGCTATCTGGATGATACCCGGATAGCACACGGACAGCACACGTATGTGTCACAACTGTGACACAAGGATACCTCCCCCTTCCCCCCAAACACGACCTGTCTCACACGTCCGTTTTTTGCATGGATGTGTGAAATAGGCCTAATAAAGTGGCATAGCCTCCTGCCACGCGTTTCCTACTATATTCCTGCAAAATCACCCAATCTGCAATTAAAACTGCTGTTTTGCCGCACACCTTTGCAACATCTCTGGATGCTCATTTATAAATCTGCTGGTTATAAAATACAGTTATTAAAATTATCTATTATTCAATTATAAAAGAAAACGCAAACCTCCAGCTTAAGGCTATGTGCACACTTAGCGTTTTTTGTACCTTTTGTGATTTGTTTTTCCTTGCAGATTTTATCTGAAGAGCTGTGCCACCTTCAGGAATTTTTCCTTGCAGATTTTGGTGCAGAAAAAATAAGCAACATGTGCATTCAGTCTGTGTTTTCTCAGAGTATATGATAGAAACACAAGAAAAAAAGGCCTGTGAAACACATCCAAAATGCTAAAAACACAGCTTTTTTTTTTTTTTGCAGTGTTTTTCCTGCAAGGAGATGCAAATTTTGTGCAGGAGTAATCTGCTAGGTGGCTACAGAGTCTTCTTAGGATACTGGATCAGAGATGGCAGAGGAAATAAAGTCCTACCCCATACAGAGGGGATTGTCATGCGTCCATTGTGGATGTCCTCTCTGTTTCACATGCTCTCTTACATCCCATTGTGGTGCAAAAGTCCCAGAAGGGCCCTGCCCGCATATCACAGCAGCACATAACAGAGCCGCAGGGGTCCACTGTAGGGATAAACACGGGCCATATGAATAACAGATTTACCTCCACCCATTAGTATAAAGCTGCATTTACTCTGTAAGATAATCATGAATGAGAGTTCTTAATAACGCTTGTGTCACGATTTTCCTGTGAAAAGGTTGCCGACCACCTAAGGAGCGAACCAGACGCTCATTCATGGCCTGAGATGATCTTTATTGCAATGCAAAAAGACATTGTGCATCGTCATGTGTGCACAACTTGTGCTGCTGAGGGCCGCTTTACACGTCGCGATATCTCAATGCAACATCGACAAAAAGTCTCCTGGTACGGCCGTTGCAATTGATATTGTTGGTGCATTGTGTCGTGTAAATGGGCAATGCGACGGGAAAAGAATCGTACCTACGATATTGCAAGAAGAATGTGCAAGCCCTTCAACCGTACGATATTGCATATGCGATCTGGCATGATCGTGCTGTGTGACGGCGCAACTATGATTTGGAGCGCAACTTCCCCTATTCACTCGAATGTTAAATGCTCGTTCCCTGGGTTGCTCATACCCAGCGCAAAAAAGGGGCGTACAACATCGTAGTTGCGTTGCCTGCCGATATCTCCCTATGTGACATCTACAGGGGTGCATCAAGCCCCCCTGCCGCCTGAGCCGTAGAGAGGAAAGGGGGGTGCTAGCAGGCCTCAGTCCCGCCGCCCCTGTAGCCTTAGGTGAGGACCGGGGGGAAGGGGGGTGCTATCAGAATCCAGCCTCCCCGCCGCCCCTGTAGCCATCTCTCAAGAAGCCGGCCACTGCTGCTGGCGCCACCCCCTTCTCCAATGCCGCTCCCCTGGCTGTTGCCGCTTGGTACTCAGGGTTCACACTGTCCAATGGACGGTGCGGCCCTGGACATCTACTATGCGATCTTGGACAAGTGCCAAAAACATGCGCGCTTCTGTGAAATTGTATGCAATATCGGAACAATATCGCGACGTGTAAAGCGGCCCTGAGGACCGTGAAAGGCCTGTGTGCGGCAAGGGATCCAGGGTAGATCTATCACCGATCGCTTGGAGCACCTTGTTTGGTTTGGTCTCCAGCATACACAGGTTATTAATTGACTGAACATTAATAAAGGTTTACAAGTCATATCGTGCAGGTGGTCAGAATAAAGGCCCAGTTACACACACAGATAATTGTGCAGAGATTGTTAGGAGATCTCTGGTTGCAGTGAAATCATGGACACATTGTTCCATTTTGTGGCCGTGTACAAATGTAATGGTGGGTTTACACGTTTCAATATCGTTGCGATATCGCAACTCAATGGCACGGGAGCGCGCATTTAGTGCACGTTCCTCCCGCATCGTATCGGAGGTTGCGATTTAGGAATCCAACGTCCGTACGATGTCTACGCCCCCCAACCCAGGAACGACCATTTAACATGGGAGTGAATGGGTGACGTTGAACATCGCATCGTAGTTGGGCTGTCACACAGCACGATCCGGCTCCAATCTCCATTCAATATCGGGGCATTGAATAGCACGCTCATTCAATCCCCGATATCGCATTGACATTGTTCCTGCATCGTATTGGACGTTCACACCATACAACGCAGGAACGAGTATCGGCTCCAACGATCGAACCACGTAACTTTTGATTGAAATTGAACTCCGATATCGCAACGTGTAAACCCGCCATAACAATGTGTCCATGATTTCACTGCAACCAGAGATCTGCGAACTATCTCTGCACTATTATCTGTGTGTGTAACTGGGCCTTATGTGATGTCTGGCCTGTTTCACATCTATGCGCTCACTGCGTTAGGCTGCCCTGCCTGCCTGCGGCAGCGCAAATGCAAGCGCAGGGGCATTTAGGGCCTGGGACAGCCTAGCGCAGTGAGCGCATACATGCCCTGCATGTGCGCTCAGCTGCGTTCGGTGCCCTCATTATAACCTATGGCTGAACACAGCTGAGCGCGAGCTCTGCCAGTGAGAAGCACAAGTGAAACTGGCAGAGCACACGGCGCATGCGCCCGCTCTGACACACCCGGAAACGCCTCAGTAGAGCATTTCCGGGTGCGTCAAGACCAGGCGCATGCGCCGTGCGCTCTGCCAGTTTCCCTTGCGCTTCTCACTGGCAGACCGCGCGCTCAGCTGTGCTCGGCCATAGGACATAATGGGGACACCGAGCGCAGCTGAGCGCATAGGGGGCAGTAGGTATGCGTTTACAAAAGCTGTAAACGCGGCCCACATCACCTCTGCGCCTAAACCTCCGCCAGCGCGACCAGGCGCAGAGATGTGAAACAGGCCTCTGTTTTCGGACTGCTGGTTGTTTTGTAAGGCTGGCTTCACATTGCAGTTTTTTCACTGATCAGTGTCCATCCAGTTTGTGTGCCAAAACCAGGAGTGTCTCCAAAACTTAGAACAGGAGTCAATCTTTCAATTATAGTTTTTCTCTGCAGGTTCCTCTCCTGGTTCCTCTCCGGGCTTTGGCACACAAACTGGATAGACACTAATCAGTGAAAAACTGCAGTGTGAAGCCAGCCTAAGTGACTGCTGCCAGATGTGTTTTAAGCTGGAGACACACTGACCAAGATGCACGCGAGATACTCGCATGACTCACCCTGAATGGCCGCCGTCTCTCTGGACAGGAGTGTGTGAGCTGTCTGTGTTTCTATGCAGCTGACAAGCCCTGTCCAGAGAGTTGGCAGCCATGCCGGGCAAGTCATGCGAGACTTATGCGAGTATGTTACATGTGTTTTGCTTGCTCTGTCTCTGGCTTTAGGCTTAGATTCACTCTTGCATCCGACTCACGCGAGCCTCATATTACCTGACATGGTTGCCCGCTGTCTTAACAGAAGTGTGCAACCGCATAGAAAAACATGCAGCTTACATGCTTCTGTTGTGAAAGCAGACGGTTGTGTTGGGTGATGCGATGCGATATGAGGCCCATGCAAATGTGACCTTAGGGTGATCAGTTTTGGAATCTACAGTATATTTTGCTATGTCCAAATTGTTGCATTGTACAGTACAAGCACAGTAGATGGCAGGTATAGAAATCTCCTGCCCAATGTGCTTCTTATTTAAGGCCCTTAGCCATGGCGTGCTTCTTAACTGCAGCATGTGAATTTCATAAGGGAGAATGCAGCAGACGCAGCGTCCAGATGGCCACAGGACCCTAATGGTGGCACATACGCTGTCCTGTGTGGAGGCAGCCGCCATGATCTTCGGTGTTAGCGGCCCTGGTGTATATACATCCATGATCTTGTGTGTGGGTGGCTCTGGTGTATATACATCCATGATCTTGTGTGTGGGCGGCCCTGGTGTATATACATCCATGATCTCGTGTGTGGGCGGCCCTGGTGTACACACATCCATGATCTTGTGTGTGGGCAGCCCTGGTGTATATACATCCATGATCTGGTGTATGGGCTAGGCCTGGTGTATATACATGCATGATCTTGTGTGTGGGCAGCCCTGGTGTATATACATCCATGATCTCGTGTGTGGGCGGCCCTGGTGTATATACATGCATGATCTTGTGTGTGGGCAGCCCTGGTGTATATACATCCATGATCTGGTGTATGGGCTAGGCCTGGTGTATATACAGGATCTGGTGTGTGGGCTAGGCCTGGTGTATATACATCCATGATCTTGTGTGTGGGCGGACCTGGTGTATATGCATGCATGATCTTGTGTGTGGGCAGCCCTGGTGTATATACATCCATGATCTCGTGTGTGGGCGGCCCTGGTGTATATACATCCATGATCTTGTGTGTGGGTGGCCCTGGTGTATATACATCCATGATCTCGTGTGTGGGCGGCCCTGGTGTATATACATGCATGATCTCGTGTGTGAGCGGCCCTGGTATATATACATCCATGATCTTGTGTGTGGGTGGCCCTGGTGTATATACATCCATGATCTTGTGTGTGGGGGGCCCTGGTGTATATACATCCATGATCTTGTGTGTGGGGGGCCCTGGTGTATACACATCCATGATCTTGTGTGTGGGCGGCCCTGATGTATATATAGGATCTCATGTGTGGCGTCCCTGGTGTATATACATCTATGATCCTGTGTGTGGGCAGCCTTGGTGTATATACAGGATCTCGTGTGTGAGCGGCCCTGGTGTATATACAGGATCTCGTGTGTGGGCGGCCCTGGTGTATATACATCTATGATCTCGTGTGTGGGCAGCCCTGGTGTATATACATGCATGATCTCGTGTGTGGGCGTCCCTGGTGTATATACATCCATGATCCTGTGTATGGGCGGCCTTGGTGTATATACAGGATCTCGTGTGTGAGCGGCCCTGGTGTATATACATCCATGATGTTGTGTGGGCGGCCCTGGTGTATATACATCTATGATCTCGTGTGTGGGCGGCCCTGGTGTATATACATGCATGATCTCGTGTGTGGGCGGCCCTGGTGTATATACAGGATCTGGTGTGTGAGCGGCCCTGGTGTATATACAGGATCTTTCTTGTGTGTGTGGTGTGTATATACAGGATCTGGTGTGTGTGTGTGTGGTGTATATACATCCATGATCTGGTGTGTGGGCTAGGCCTGGTGTATATACATGATCTGGTGTGTGGGCGGCCCTGGTGTATATACATCCATGATCTGGTGTGTGGGCTAGGCCCGGTGTATATACAGGATCTGGAGTGTGTGTGTGTGGTGTATATACATCCATGATCTTGTGTGTGAGCGGCCCTGGTGTATATACATCCATGATCTCGTGTGTGAGCTAGGCCTGGTGTATATACATGATCTGGTGTGTGAGCGGCCCTGGTGTATATATAGGATCTGGTGTGTGGGCTAGGCCTGGTGTATATACATCCAGGATCTGGTGTGTGGGCTAGGCCTGGTGTATATACATTCAGGATCTGGTGTGTGTGGCTAGGCCTGGTGTATATACATCCAGGATCTGGTGTGTGGGCTAGGCCTGGTGTATATACATCCAGGATCTGGTGTGTGGGCTAGGCCTGGTGTATATACATCCATGATCTGGTGTGTGGAGCTAGGCCTGGTGTATATACATCCAGGATCTGGTGTGTGGGCTAGGCTTGGTGTATATAAATTCAGGATCTGGTGTGTGGGCTAGGCCTGGTGTATATACATCCAGGATCTGGTGTGTGGGCTAGGCCTGGTGTATATACATCCAGGATCTGGTGTGTGGGCTAGGCCTGGTGTATATACATCCAGGATCTGGTGTGTGAGCTAGGCCTGGTGTATATACAGGATCTGGTGTGTGGGCTAGGCCTGGTGTATATACAGGATCTGGTGTGTGGGCTAGGCCTGGTGTATATACAGGATCTGGTGTGTGTGGGCTAGGCCTGGTGTATATACAGGATCTGGTGTGTGGGCTAGGCCTGGTGTATATACAGGATCTGGTGTGTGGGCTAGGCCTGGTGTATATACAGGATCTGGTGTGTGGGCTAGGCCTGGTGTATATACAGGATCTGGTGTGTGGGCTAGGCCTGGTGTATATACAGGATCTGGTGTGTGAGCAGCCTGGTGTATATACAGGATCTGGTGTGTGGACTAGGCCTGGTGTATATACAGGATCTGGTGTGTGGAGCGGCCCTGGTGTATATACAGGATCTGGTGTGTGTGGACTAGGCCTGGTGTATATACAGGATCTGGTGTGTGTGGGCTAGGCCTGGTGTATATATATCCAGGATCTGGTGTGTGGGCTAGGCCTGGTGTATATACAGGATCTGGTGTGTGGGCTAGGCCTGGTGTATATACAGGATCTGGTGTGTGGGCTAGGCCTGGTGTATATACAGGATCTAGTGTGTGGGCTAGGCCTGGTGTATATACAGGATCTGGTGTGTGGGTAGGCTGGTGTATATACAGGATCTGGTGTGTGGGCGGCCCTGGTGTATATACAGGATCTGGTGTGTGGGCTAGGCCTGGTGTATATACAGGATCTGGTGTGTGGGCTAGGCCTGGTGTATATACAGGATCTTGTGTGTGGGCTAGGCCTGGTGTATATACAGGATCTGGTGTGTGGGCTAGGCCTGGTGTATATACAGGATCTGGTGTGTGGGCTAGGCCTGGTGTATATACAGGATCTGGTGTGTGTGGGCTAGGCCTGGTGTATATACAGGATCTTGTGTGTGAGCGGCCCTGGTGTATATAGACAGGACCTCTATCCAGGGGAGTAACTATAGTAGGTGCACGGTTTGCTATCACATCTGGGCCCTGGAGCCTAGGGGGCCCCAAAAGTCCATTTGTCCTATAGAGAAAGACTAATGGCATTAAAGCTTTCCAATAGTTATGGGCCCATGATGTTGCACCCGTGCCTCTGGCCTCACCATATGATCAGGGTGATGGTAGGTGTGACCATCCTGCCCTCAGGAGCACATGGCTCTTATAGACGTTTCTCCTCCAGATCCTGATTTCCGCCTCACAACCAAAACTTTCCTTCCTGCCGGCGCCTGTAGAGTTAAGCTGTTTCCCCCTCGTCCGCCCTGCAGGTGGCGCTGCGCCCCAGCTAGAGCCGGCCGATCCCTTGTGACCGCCAGGTGGCGCCTGCGCGCCTCATTCGACTTGGAGCTGCCGAGGAGCGAACAACTCGAGCCGAGCGCGAGCGGCGTCCATCCCGTGCTGTGTATCGTGTGGGCCCGGCTCCGGTCCGGGGCGTCCAGTGCGGCCGGGAGAGCGCACCGAGCTAGTGCCCGGGATTACGAGGAGGCGGTGGGACGAGGCCCTCCCCCGGGAGGCGCGCTGTGCGGGAGACGAGGTAAGTTGTAAAATGGCGGATACGTGTGTGGAAGTTTCCTCGGCGCGGCCTTGTTGTTGAGGCGCTGAGTGTCGGCCGCGCTGTCCTCCTCTGCTCTCCGCGGCCCGCCGGAGTGGTGCCGGGGCCTGAGCGGAGGAGCCGCGGTGTCCGGGGGTGGAGGGAGGCGGAGAGAGCGGCGGGGGAGGACGCGGCCTTCCTCCTGGGCTCCCGCTCTACACGGACGTAAACACTGAGCGAGGCCGGAGCCGGCGGGCGGGAGAGGGGGAGGCGAGGGATGGATGGCGGCTACCGGGAACGGCCCAACACACACCCGGCCACAGCCGGCACATCACTCCCCCAGGAGTGGAGGCCATATTGCCCCAGTCACTGAGCACTGCAGGCAGAAGGAAGTTAGCACAACTTGTGAGAGAGAGGTGAACACCGGGGGCAGTGTGCAGCCATCACCAGGGCAGTCAGGGGGGCAGTGTGCGGCCATCACCAGGGCAGTCAGGGGGGCAGTGTGCGGCCATCACCAAGGGCAGTGTGCGGCCATCACCAGGGCAGTCAGGGGGGCAGTGTGCGGCCATCACCAGGGCAGTCAGAGGGGCATGTGTGCGGCCGTCACCGGGGCAGTCAGGGGGGCAGTGTGCGGCCATCACCAGGGCAGTCAGAGGGGCAGTGTGCGGCCGTCACCGGGGCAGTCAGGGGGGCAGTGTGCGGCCGTCACCGGGGCAGTCGGGGGGGCAGTGTGCGGCCGTCACCGGGGCAGTCGGGGTGGGCAGTGTGCGGCCGTCACCGGGGGCAGTCAGAGGGGCAGTGTGCGGCCGTCACCGGGGCAGTCAGAGGGGCAGTGTGCGGCCGTCACCGGGGCAGTCAGGGGGGCAGTGTGCGGCCGTCACCGGGGCAGTGTGCGGCCTTCACCGGGGCAGTCAGGGGGGCAGTGTGCGGCCTTCACCGGGGCAGTCAGGGGGGCAGTGTGCGGCCATCACCGGGGCAGTTAGGGGGGCAGTGTGCGGCTATCACCGGGGCAGTAGGGGGCAGTGTGCGGCCATCACCAGGGCAGTCAGGGGGCAGTGTGCGGCCATCACCAGGGCAGTCAGGGGGCAGTGTGCGGCCATCACCAGGGCAGTCAGGGGGGCAGTGTGCGGCCATCACCAGGGCAGACAGGGGGGACAGTGTGCGGCCATCACCAGGGCAGTCAGGGGGGCAGTGTGCGGCCATCACCAGGGCAGTCAGGGGGGCAGTGTGCGGCCATCACCAGGGCAGTCAGGGGGCAGTGTGCGGCCATCACCAGGGCAGTCAGAGGGGCAGTGTGCGGCCGTCACCGGGGCAGTGTGCGGGCCGTCACCGGGGCAGTCGGGGGGGCAGTGTGCGGCCGTCACCGGGGCAGTCAGAGGGGCAGTGTGCGGCCGTCACCGGGGCAGTCAGAGGGGCAGTGTGCGGCCGTCACCGGGGCAGTCAGGGGGGCAGTGTGCGGGCACGTCACGGGGCAGTGTGCGGCCTTCACCGGGGCAGTCAGGGGGGCAGTGTGCGGCCAGTCACCGGGGCAGTGTGGTAGGGGAGGGCAGTGTGCGGCTATCACCGGGGCAGTTAGGGGGGCAGTGTGCGGCTATCACCGGGGCAGTCGGGGGCAGTGTGCGGCCATCACCGGGGCAGTCACCGGGGCAGTGTGCGGCCATCACCGGGGCAGTCAGGGGGGGCAGTGTGCGGCCATCACCGGGGCAGTCAGGGGGGGCAGTGTGCGGCCATCACCGGGGCAGTCAGGGGGGCAGTGTGCGGCCATCACCGGGGCAGTCAGGGGGGCAGTGTGCGGCCATCACCGGGGCAGTCAGGGGGGCAGTGTGCGGCCATCACCGGGGCAGTCAGGGGGGCAGTGTGCGGCCATCACCGGGGCAGTCAGGGGGGCAGTGTGCGGCCATCACCAGGCAGTCAGGGGGGCAGTGTGCGGCCATCACCAGGCAGTCAGGGGGGCAGTGTGCAGCCATCACCAAGGCAGTCAGGGGGGCAGTGTGCGGCCTTCACCGGGGCAGTCAGGGGGGCAGTGTGCGGCCATCATCGGGGCAGTCAAGGGGGCAGTGTGCGGCCTTCACCGGGGCAGTCAGGGGGGCAGTGTGCGGCCATCATCGGGGCAGTCAGGGGGCAGTGTGCGGCCATCATCGGGCAGTCAAGGGGGCAGTGTGCGGCCATCACCGGGGCAGTGTGCGGCCATCACCGGGGCAGTCAGGGGGGCAGTGTGCGGCCATAACCGGGGCAGTCAGGGGGGCAGTGTGCGGCCATTCCTGGGGCTGTCGGGGGAAGTGTGGGCCTGGGGCACGGCATAGTGTGCTGTAACTGGAGTTCTCAGGACGCAGTGTGCTGTATTAGACCATTATCCTAGTTGTCAGGGTATGCACAATATTGTATCATTCCTGATTTGTTGGGGGTTTGTTGGCCATATTGTGCCATTCCTGGGGTTGTCAGATATGGGGCCTATGCCATAGTGTGCTATTCCCATAGTTGGGGTTTTCACTTTACTTTACAGTTCTTTCAGTTGTCAGGGGGGTGTGCCGTTCTGTGCCATTCCTGGAGTTGTCAGGGGAGCAGTGTGCTGTTGTATATTTGGGTGATGTCCCCTTGTCCTTACATGTTCTCTAGGTGTAGCTCTTCTTTCCTGAAGCTGAGGAGGTGGCTCCCCACATCTATCTGTGGTCACACAATGGGATATCTGCACCAGTGGCCCCTGTTGGTGGGCGTATCTGCACCAGTGACCTTTACCCTGTGGGGGAGGGGTATCTCCTGCAGTGGCCTGTACCCTGTGTATGTGGCTTGGCACCTGTTGAGTTCAGCTGTCGGGACATGTTGTAAATTGTAGTCTCTGGTAGGTGGATGTGGGTGCTCTGACCCTGTACTACACAGATCTGTATAATCTGAATTGTGAGCAGCGCTGCCTGGTGTTACAGGATCACTCATGTGTCAGAAGGATTAGTGTCACACATGTTGAACTTCCTATTATTAGTTTTCTGTTTGTACAAATGTCTGTGGTGTTGTTTATTAGGTAATTTATTGTAGAGTTTGTGGCAAAACTGATTTTGGCTTAAAAAAAAAACCCCGAAACCAAAACATCTAAAATAAGTCCATAAACTTGTTAGCTGTGTTCTTCAGATTATTCTGGGAGCCTTAGTGGCCACACCCTACTGTTTACTATCTGTTCTGGTCACCTCCCCGTCTCATCCTTTTGTTATGGGATTAATCAGCCACCTATTAGATGTAAATCCTGTCCCATATAGAGAAGTCACCGCTCCCTTCTGGCTCTGTGTGTATGGCAGGCTGGCTGCATGGTTTGTGTCGCTGTCGTCGGTGCTGTTTTTGTGCAGGCATAAGGATCTGACTGAATGGAGCTTCTGAAATGAAATATTGTTTTTTCCACTCACTTAACATTACTTGCAGCTGACTGATGTTGTCAGAGGGAGGGGGAGTTGGGGCAACCTAACTGCGTCACACCACCACAGGGATGGTCTGCTTGTTTGCTGCCACCCTCCCTCCTATGTTGCTTGCTATTTGCTGGCTTATTGGGTGGGTGCGGCTACAAGTTTTGTCTCTTCCACTTACTGACTTGGTCTGGTCTCTTGAAGCTTTGCTTGTTTCCTTGTGTGTAAAAAAAAAAAAAAAAAAAAAACACTCATTTTAACCTGCATAGAGGATGGAGAATAAGTAGTGACTATAGAGAAAAGTGAAGCTTTGTATATCACATGAGCTAGGAGTGTGTTTCAACATGCCTAATCATATTGTGTAAAGGGCAGAAAATGTAATTGTAGGTCACAGCGCGGAGCTTTTCACTTGTCTGAATTGTTATCCACAATCTCAGCATGTGATGGCTGCTGTTGGCAATGCACAATTCAGCTATTGGTCTAATAGATGATTAGCTTTGTGGTGTCCAAGAACAGTATCGGGAGGGAACACATGCATTCACCAGATTTGACAAGGTTACAGTCATTTTTTCATTTTGAAATAAAGTCAGATTGAAATTGTGTTGTCTAAATGTCTATTTGTCCAACAAGAGTTAAATTGCATAGTTGTTTTTCATCTATATTTTTTATAAGCAAACAAGCATTTTTATTTATTTTTGTTTCTACAAATCAGCAGTTTTCAAGGAAAATTGACACATGTTGAAGCTAAAATGCATGAGCACTTGACACTAGTGTTTGTCACAATCATACACAGAAGCCAGACTTTGAAGTCGGCATAAAATGGACCAATTCAGAATAAAAAAATATAGAATATATTGGGTTCAGTAGTTCAATGAAGTATGTGCTGAATATTATGAATCTTAATTATGTTCTATCTAAGGCTGCCTTCACACTTGTGTTTGTGTCTGCATGCGCAGGGCATGCAGACGCAAACGCTGTGCAACGGAGCACATACTTTTGTGAACGCAGCGGAGAATCTACGCATGCGTTCATATTAGTATGCAGCCCGGCCAGCCAATCAGCTGTCTCGGGGGGTGGCCGGGAGGAGGAGATCACCGGCAGAGATCTAATCCTCCCGGCTACAGCTTATCTCCTGCCGGTGTCAGCGCAGGAGATTTGAAGATACAGCTGATCTGACAGCTGTTTAAATCTCACGCGCCGACACCGAATAGGGCGATATCGGTGCAGGAGATAAGAAACAGCTGATCACTGTTTCAAATCTCCCGCGCCGTCATCACCTATTCGGTGTCGGTGCAGGAGATTTAAACAGCTGTCAGATGAGCTGTTTCTTCAAATCTCCCGCGCCGACATCGGCAGGAGATCAGTGGCGGCTCTAGCTGGTCTCCCAGTGGCCGCCGCTGATCAGCGTCGGCCACCGGGAGAGATTTCAGTGTGATCCGCAGCGTTCTCCTGCACTGTCATGCGGAGGACACTGCGGATCCATTGACTTCAATGCGCTGTTTGTGCGCTTGCGTACACTTGCAGATAAAACAAGCGCCCGCGAACGCACAAAAAATGCAACAAACTGCATTTGGAGTGCGCTCGGAGGGTGCACAAATTATGCGCATCCGAACGCAGCCAAACGTAGGCACATGCGTTCCCATGTTAAACATAGAAACGCATGTGCGCAAGCGTTTGGCTGCGTTCGGTGCGCTGCGTTTGCATACGACAGTGTGAAACCACCCTAGATATCTTGATTATTGTATCGTAAAAATAATTAAAAGCCTGATGTTACCATTGTACTACAATAAATATATCACTTAAACATGAGCCATGTGTGAGGAAGTCGGAGGTTTGGCTTACCGACTGCACAACCCTGCACAGAAGTATAGTAGGAAGTTGGGATGTAGTCACTTGTCTCTACTGATAAACACAAAATTTAGATTTTTTTTTAGTTTTCCTTAAAAACTAGACACATTTTGCAAAAAAAAAAAAAAAAAAATGGAAGTTTCTTGAGCTTTTCCTTGAAAACAGATGGCAATATGAATGCCGCTAGAGAGAGTGCCGAGCTTTTCATGGTCCTGTAGACTTCAATGAGTGAGTTTGATTCACGAATAGGGTCAAAAAGGGGTAGTCGCAAGTGCCTGCAAAGAGACGCAGAAACAGCCTTTTAGTCTGTGAGATCGTCTTCTGTCCATAGTAACAAAGAGGATGCATTCATATTTTCTGTCCGGTTTAAATTAGTTCTTCATTCTATAAAGTTTTTGCTTATCACTAGCGGTCAATATTAGCTTGGTCCAACTATTGGCACCCATGTCAATCAACGTTGAAGGTGTCATGATGCTCCTTTTGCGTTTGTGTTGCCTTCATTGCTTTTTGCACCATCTATGCTTTGTATTGCAATGTCTGTTGTTAATTTGTTTACTGTAAACTATATCTATAACTTTGTATGTAACCTCTTCTCATGTATACCACCATGAAATTATTGGTGCTATATAAATAATAATCATTTGCTTACTATATTCCACATAGGACTGGATGAGAGAATTAATTCTCCATTTGAGGGTGGTCTAACCCTATAGCAATGGCCTTCCGACTTTAGACTTCGGAAAGTTAGGATACTTATGCCTGGCTGACAACTTTAGATGTCAGCCAGGAATAAGCCTGTATCATGCCCCCCCCCGGTGACCGAAAATCTCCGGGGTTGGTTACCGGGGGTAGCTGAGACCCTGGAGATGATGGATCGGGCACTTTTTTCCCGGTAATGTGATGAGCGATAAACATCGTTTATAGGTCATGACATTACAAAAAATGTCACCACCGGTAAAAAAATACTTTCTCTTTCATCCGACTTGAAAAGACATGTCTGATGGAAGAGAAATATTAACCCCCAAGGCCCCCAAGAACCCCGGTACCGTAGATCTCCCACCCCTCTCCTGGACCATCCCAAAAGGGCCGCGGTACATGTGAAAATCTGCCACCCTCCATGTGATCTGACTTGTCACACGGGGGTTAACTGTGATCTTTATGATGTTTTGCTTTAGAGCTTATGAAGATCAGTTAACCCCTGTGTAACTCCAGGGGAATGATCGGTCATAAACTCTATAATTCATGACCCATCACAATCCTGGGGTCACACAGGGGTTAACTGTGATCTTCATGATGTTCTGCTTTAGAGATCATCATGAAGATCAGGGGGGAGACCGGCAGAAAGATTGGGCCTCCCTACGCTGAGGATTGTGGCCCCCAGCTGCCTAGCTATATCTTGATGGCCCAAAAATATGGTGAAGCTCCACATTGTTTTTTTTAAATTATTGAAATAAAAAAAAGGGCTTCCCTAATTTTTAGTTTCCAGCAAGGTACAACTAGGCTAGGGTTGGTGGCAGCCCGTTGCTGCCTGCTGTAACTGGCTGGCGACAAATATGGTGAAGTGCCACGTCGTTTGTTTTAAAAATTCAATTAAAAAAATGCAGCAGAGGGGACGTCCAGAACACAGTGTCTCCGGATCTTGTGCACTTGCCCTAAAAGTGAGAAATTTTGCGTGAAAAAAGAAAATGTTCAATATGACAATTTTATTATTATTTATTTATATAGCACCATTAATTCCATGGTGCTGTACATGAGAAGGAGTTACATACAAAATTATAGATATGGTTTACAGTAAACAAATTAACAATGACAGGCTGGTACAGAGGGGAGAGGACCCTGCCCTTGCGGGCTTACATTCAACAGGGCAATGGGGAGGAAACGGTAAGTCAGGGAGGTGGCAGCTCCAGTGGCGGTAGGGCCGCAGCTCCGGAGGCGGTGGCTTTGTCATTGCAGGCTGTAAGCTTTCCTGAGGAGATGGGTTTTCAAGTTCCGTCTGGAGGATCTGAGCGTGGTGGATAATCTGACGTGTTGGGGTGCAGAATTCCAGAGGATGGGGGATATTCGGGAGAAATGTTGAAGGCGATTGTGTGAGGACCGGATAAGTGTGGAGGAGAGGAGGAGGTCTTAGGAGGATTGACGATTACGTGAGGAAAGATAGTGTGAGGTTAGTTCAGAGATATAGTGAGGAGACATTTGAGCATGGACATGTTGCTCAAGGAGTTTGGAAGCAAACGGGAGCAGCAATATGGGGCGGTAGCTCGTCTTAGCAGTTGGGTCTAGGTTTGGCATTTTGAGGATGGGTGTGATGGTGCCATGTTTGAAAGCCGAGGGGAAGGTCCTGGAAGATAGCGATAGATTGAAGAGGTGGGTTATGACTGGGATGAGCATGTTAGTGAGGTTGGGGAGGAGGTGGGACTAGATGGGGTCAAGTGCACAGGTGGTGAGGTGTGATTTGGATAGGAGACAAGTAAGCTCTCCTTCAGTGATGTTGGAGAGGAAGGTTATGAGGGAAGGGCAGAGGTCTGGTATATGGAGTGGTTGTGGTGGTGGAACAATAAAGGTTTGCCTTGTTTGGTCAAAATTATTTTTGAAGTATGTGGTGAGGTCCTCAGCAGAGATGAGGGAGGGGGGAGCGGTGGGCGGAGGGGAGAGTTGAAAATGCTGAACAGTTGTTTGGGGTTGTAGGATAAGGAAGATGTAAGGTTTGTGAAGTAGGTCTGTTTAGCAGAGGTGAGGGCTGATTTGAAGTCAAGTGTAGCTTGTTTGAAAGTTGTAAAGTCGTCTGGTAGGCGCGTTTTCTTCCAATGCCGCTCCGCAGCCCTGGACACTTGTCAAAGTTTTTTGGTGAGATTGTTGTGCCAAGGTTGCCTGTTGATTCGATGCCTCTTGCGATGAACGAGAGGGGCGACTGAGTCTATGGCTGATGTGAGGGTGGCGTTGTAGAAAGCAGTTGCACTGTCTGTGTCATGGTGTGAAGATATAGAGGACAGAGGTAGAAGAGAGTCTGTGAATGTCTAGATTTGCGAGATTTCTTCGAGGATGAGCTAGTGGCTTGATATGGGGGACCGGTGAGGAGGACAAGGATGAGAAAGTGAGTAGATGGTGGTCAGATAGGGGGAAGGGGGAGGTTGTGGGAGTAGATAGGGAACAGAGGCAGGTGAAGATGAGGTCTAATGTATGTCCGTCTGTGTGGGTGACTGTGGAGGACCACTGAGTAAGTCCAAAGGATGAGGTAAGAGAAAGGAGTTTGGAGGCTGCTGGCTGGCGGTTGTCGGTTGCGATATTAAAGTCACCCATGATGATGATGGGAATGTCAGCAGAGCGAAGGTGAAGAAGCCAGATGGAGAGGGCAATGAAGGTAGTGGCAGCGCCCGGAAGTCGGTATATGACGGTCATTTGAAGATTGGAGGGAGAGTAGATACGGACAGAGTGAACTTTGAAAGAAGGGTGGATAAGGGAGGGTGGGGGTTGGATTGGGCTGAAGGAGCAGTTTGCAGAGAGGAGGAAGCCCACTCCTCTGCCATCTCTGTTGCCAGAGCGAGGAGTGTGGGTAAAGTGAAGGCCACCATAGCTCAGTGCAGCAGATGAGGTTGTGTCAGAGGCTGTCAGCCAGGTCTCGGTGAGGCCCAAGAAGGAAAGGTTCTGGGAAGTAAAAAGGTCATGGATCATGTGGAGCTTGTTGCAAAAGGAGCGGGCATTCCAAAGTTCTCCAGAGAGAGGAAGCAGGGGGGTGGGGTCAGAGGCACAGTTTTACATGTGAATGATTGCGGTAGTTTGTCTTACTTTGGTGGAGGTGAAGATAGGTGGGACGTATGGGGTGGGGGCGGGACTAGGATTGGGAGATATGTTACCAGCAGTGAGAAGTAGTAGAGAAAGGAAAAGCAGGTGGGAGAAGGAGAGTGGCCGACTTGTTTTATATTTCAGTAGGTGAGGTCTGAGGTTAAGGAGTAGGTTTGTGGATGAGGCGAGGTGGGGGGTTGAGAGGGGGAGGATAGTTATCTGGTAAGAGGGTGCAGGGGTTTGGGGGATATTGAAGGAGAGTGAGGATAAGTGGAGCTGAAAATGTGAGTGAAAATGTGAGCATAGTGAAAGAGCAGGATGAGAAAAGAAAGGCAGGTATATTTAGAAGAAAGTGATATTTCTCTCCTGTCCAATTTCTGTACTATTTCTGGAATATTTCTGCTGTACACTTTAAAAGATATCACTTAAAATGATATCACTTCAATCTATCTGTTGTTAAGTTCTGCAAAGTAGCAGTAGGTTCCAAATGCTCACTATACCCCTAGATATAATTCTTGGGGGGTCTAGTTTCCACATAGGGGTCACTTGGGGGAGTTCTGCTGTTTCGCCCCCCCTAGTGATCCTGCAAATGTGACATGGTGCCAGCAATCTTTCAGCTTTTCCAAAATTCATATATTGCTCCATCCCTTCTGAGCCCTCTCATTTGTCTAAACAGATCTGTTTGGCTACAGGTGGGGGTATTGTTTCGCTCATAAGAAAATGGGTAACAAAATGTGGGGTCCACTTTTTGGTGTTACCTCTTATAAAAGTGAAAAATTTGGTGCTAAAACAACATTTTTGTGAAAAAAAAGAGAATTTTCAATATGATGACCTATTGTTATCAAATTTTGTTACAAGATGTTTTTATTGGCTTTTCAAAAATAGAAAACAGGGAATCTAAACAACACTTCTCAGACTTTACATTAATAGCAATACCAATTGTGTTAAATTCACATTATTATAAAATTAATTGTTTACAATTGTGTAGATTGATTTACAAATATGGTAGGCAATTTGATGTTTACCTAGCAATTGAGAAACAGAGTTGGCACCGTTACACGCTTCAATGTCGTTTAGATATCACCAACGATCTGGGTCGTTAGGACATTTTTTGACATCGTTGGTGAGCTGTCACACGTCTAGATATTATGCACTGATATATAGGACAAGTCTGGCTCAAACCGCAAGCGTAGGTGCCCAGGGAAGAAGGAATAACTATATATAAAGCTTAACCTGGCACTCTACTTAAAAAAGCAAGAGAGGGTTGATCCTTTTGGTGTTTTTTATTTGTGGAGTTTGTGAAAGTTCATCAATCATCAAACGTTTCGGCTCATGCAAGAGCCTTCATCAAGTGATTCTTGTATGCAGTAATGGGAGTGTTACTCCACTTTTTAGCTCAGTTAGATGGGTGTATGTTGCCCATGGAGGCCTCTGTTTAATAGGGAATGCAGTCCGAGATCCAAATTAGTGGATACACAGACGTGGTCTGGCTGAGCGTATGGGGGTCCATACATCAAGGTCCATCACATGGTTAGCAGAAAGGCAGTTTATGGCTCCTGTCCTTGTGTTGAAGTTTTGTGCATCATGCAGTCATGCTAGAGGGCTGATGGCAGGAGCACCAACGATGCTCCAACGATGTGGCGAGCAGCTATCGTTCACACAACCCAGCCAACGATCCTTGTTCACTGTTGTGAATAGGAAAAATCGTTAGCAACATCGTTATCGTGGTGTCACACACAACGACGCAGCAGGTTGGCTGATCCTGGATCGTTTGATTTGAGAACGTTCTCAAATCTGCGATCAACGATTTATCGTAGTCGTATTACGGTGTTACACGCAACAACGTCCTAACAATGTTGTTTCAATTACTCCAAACCCGTGACGTTTGAGCGATATCTCGGACCGCGTAAGGGGCCTTTTGTTGTATGGTAATTGTTATCACATTTTGTGAAGTAACTGTGGGTTCAAAATGCTCATTATACCCTAGGGCTGGGCGATTTTGGAAAAAATCAAAATCTCGATTTTATTTAAACCTATGAACGATTTACGATTTAAATCTCGATTTTTTTTTTGCTTTTCTTTGATGAATAAAGAGAAAAAACTAAGAGGTACCGTATATACTCGTGTATAAGCCGACCCCCCTTCTTTTGCTCCCAAAACCTGGGAAAACCTATTGACTCGTGTATAAGCCGAGGGTGGACCCCAGCACAGGTATACAGCCCCCAGCAGTGTGGTATACAGCAGCCTCCCCAGTGGTATATAAAGGTCCCAGTGGTATATACAGCAGCAGCCCCAGTGGAAGTATACAGCAGCAGCCCCCAGTGGAAGTATACAGCAGCAGCCCCCAGTGGAAGTATACAGCAGCAGCCCCCAGTGGAAGTATACAGCAGCAGCCCCCAGTGGAAGTATACAGCAGCAGCCCCTAGTGGTATACAGCAGCAGCCCCAGGGGAAGTATACAGCAGCAGCCCCAGTAGAAGTATACAGCAGCAGCCCCCTAGTGGTATACAGCAGCAGCCCCAGTAGAAGTATACAGCAGCAGCCCCCTAGTGGTATACAGCAGCAGCCCCAGTGGAAGTATACAGCAGCAGCCCCAGGGGAAGTATACAGCAGCAGCCCCCTAGTGGTATACAGCAGCAGCCCCAGTGGAAGTATACAGCAGCAGCCCCCAGTGGAAGTATACAGCAGCAGCCCCCAGTGGAAGTATACAGCAGCAGCCCCTAGTGGTATACAGCAGCAGCCCCAGGGGAAGTATACAGCAGCAGCCCCAGTAGAAGTATACAGCAGCAGCCCCCTAGTGGTATACAGCAGCAGCCCCAGTGGAAGTATACAGCAGCAGCCCCAGTGGAAGTATACAGCAGCAGCCCCCTAGTGGTATACAGCAGCAGCCCCAGTGGAAGTATACAGCAGCAGCCCCCAGTGGAAGTATACAGCAGCAGGCCCCAGTGGAAGTATACAGCAGCAGGCCCCAGTGGAAGTATACAGCAGCAGGCCCCAGTGGAAGTATACAGCAGCAGGCCCCAGTGGAAGTATACAGCAGCAGCCCCCTAGTGGTATACAGCAGCAGCCCCAGTGGAAGTATACAGCAGCAGCCCCCAGTGGAAGTATACAGCAGCAGGCCCCAGTGGAAGTATACAGCAGCAGGCCCCAGTGGAAGTATACAGCAGCAGGCCCCAGTGGAAGTATACAGCAGCAGCCCCAGTGGAAGTATACAGCAGCAGGCCCCAGTGGAAGTATACAGCAGCAGGCCCCAGTGGAAGTATACAGCAGCAGCCCCCTAGTGGTATACAGCAGCAGCCCCAGTGGAAGTATACAGCAGCAGCCCCCGTGGAAGTATACAGCAGCAGGCCCCAGTGGAAGTATACAGCAGCAGGCCCCAGTGGAAGTATACAGCAGCAGGCCCCAGTGGAAGTATACAGCAGCAGCCCCCAGTGGAAGTATACAGCAGCAGGCCCCAGTGGAAGTATACAGCAGCAGGCCCCAGTGGAAGTATACAGCAGCAGGCCCCAGTGGAAGTATACAGCAGCAGCCCCCAGTGGAAGTATACAGCAGCAGGCCCCAGTGGAAGTATACAGCAGCAGGCCCCAGTGGAAGTATACAGCAGCAGCCCCCAGTGGAAGTATACAGCAGCAGCCCCCAGTGGTAATCAGGCGCCCAACCTAACCTAGCCCTAACCCTAGCCCTAGGAGAAGGGGGCGGCGCCATATCCCTGTAATGGCGCCGGCGGCAAGGGGCAGGTAAGACCTGCAGCAGGGCTCTGACAGCAGAGCCCACCCCCCCCCCCGCCGGAACTCACCCTCACCCGCGGCTGTCAGCAGTAGCAGGGGCGGCGGGACACTAACGGCACCCCCCCCCTGCCGGAACTCACCCGCGGCTATCAGCAGGGACGGCGGGACACTGACGGCAGCCCCCCCCGCCGGAACTCACCCGCGGCTATCAGCAGGGACGGCGGGACACTGACGGCAGCCCCCCCCCGCCGGAACTCACCCGCGGCTATCAGCAGGGACGGCGGGACACTGACGGCAGCCCCCCCCCCGCCGGAACTCACCCGCGGCTATCAGCAGGGACGGCGGGACACTGACGGCAGCCCCCCCCCGCCGGAACTCACCCGCGGCTGTCCGCAGTAGCAGGGGCGGCGGGACACTGACAGCTCCCCCCCCCACCCTGGATGTCTCCAGTGGCTGTAGCAGGGGCGGAAGTGCTGGGCTCTGATAGCACCCCCCCGCGGCCTCACAGTGAGCAGTGGCAGCAGCTGCGGATATTCCCGAGTGTGACTCGGGGTTACCGCTTCTAGCAGTGAAAGTTAACCCCGAGTTACAGTCGGGAATACCCGCTAGGAAGGTTAAATCGAATTTGACGATTTTCGTCAAATCATAATCGTGGCCACAGCAGGGGGGCGAATTAATCGAATTAATTCGATTAATCGCCCAGCCCTATTATACCCCTACATAAAATTCTCGAGCTGTCTAGTTTCCAAAATGGGGTCACTTGTGAGGAGTTTCTCCTGTTTAGGTACCTTAGGAGTCCAGGATATGGAAGATGGTGCCCGTCATATATTTCAGCCAAATTTGCTTTCTAAAATTAAAATGGCGCTCCTTCCCTTCCGAGCCCTCCCTTTTGTTCAAACAACAGTTTCTGACCACATGTGGGGTATTGGCGCATTCAGAAGAAACTGGGTAAGGCTGCCTTCACACTGCGGGTGTGATCCGATCCGTGGCTGTCATGGTGAACCTGACAGTCCTGGACCGGATCAGCACACAGAACCGGAGGGCTAATATGCCCTCCGGTCCGGTATGCAGCTGCCGCTGCTGATGATTCAGGACCGCGGCTCGCGGGGAGCTAGCCGCGGTCCTGAAATAACAGTGGCGTGCAGCCACAGGTGTCTGGTTCCCGGATCGGGGCAATCCGGCCCCTTAGGCTTCCCATGTTAGGGAGCGCCGGATTGCCCCAGATCCGGGCAAATCCGGGAGAAGGCAGTTAGGGGAGATTTTTCTGCTCGGACACAAACGTTTCAAGCAACCTTTTTGTGTCCATGAGAAAAATCGGGATTCTCCCGGAGAGATGGAAACTGGATGGCAGAGAGCAGCCATATGGTTACATCCAGCCCCATAGGATACTATTGGGCCAAAATCAGGTCCGGGGCTGTCTAGCTCAAGCTGACAGTCACGGATTGGATCACACCCGCAGTATGAAGCTGGCCTAACAAATTTTAGCATCCAATTTGACATGCTATCCCTTGTAATAGTGAATGAATTGATGCTAAAGTAATATTTTTAGGAAAAATATAAATGTATTTATTTTTTTATTTCACTTTGCATTCATTCCTCTGAAGCACCTGAATCTACTATATAATCTCCTAAGCCTGTCTGTCTGACGCCGAAATCGCGCGCCAGCGGCAGCAGCCACCAGTGAGTGAGGAGTATGCAAAACAGCTGCGCACATTAAAAATTCGCACCAAGCTGAAACCCGGCGACATTGGCGCCGCTGTCACCGGGATACACTCGTCCGGACACGGTCATTGTCGGGAGATCAGCGGGATCTCCCGATGGTGACTGCAGCGCGCGGCTGGCGAGCTGCTGACCTCTGTGCAGCAGTAGCTTAGCCGCGGCCACCTGCCGCACAGAGGTCCGTGGCGAGACAGCTGGGAGATGACCGGTTTCAGCCGGTCATCTCCCGGCTGCTTGCAGCGGCATCTTCCCCTCCTCCTTCAAACATTCCATCATTACTCCATTATTAAAGAAAACGTCTCTTGACCCATCCTGCACAAATATCTACAGACCAGTTTCCAACCTCCCTTTCTTCTCTAAACTCTTGGAGCGCCTGGTCTACTCCCCCCTTACCCATTGCCTATCCACTCACTCTCTTCTAGACCCATTACAGTCTTGTTTCTGCCCCCTAGATTCTACTGAAACTGCCCTCATATGTGACCAATAACCTTCTGACGGCAAAACGTAATGGTGAACACTCTGCTTATTCTTCTTGATATCTCTGCTGCCTTTGACACTGTTGACCACCATCTCCAACTCTATGCTGCACTCCATCAGCATTAAGGACACCGCTCTCTCCTGGTTCTCTTTCTCTTCCTATCTTTCCAACCTCTACACTCTTTCAGTGTATCATTTGCTGGCTCCTCTTCCTCTCCCCTTCCTCTCACTATTGGGGTCCCTCAAGGTTCAGTCCTTGGCCCCCTTCCTTTCCTATCTCTACACTGCCCCTATTGGACAGAACAATCAGTAGATTTGGCTTCCAGTACCACCTTTATGCTGATAAAAAAAAAAAACTGGAAAAAAGGGAGAGAAAAGCGCAATAGGGTCTTATCTTTGATAAAAAGGTGGACTAAATTTAATTAGTCACTCACCTGGGGGGGTTGTGTAGCACACAACCAGCGTCAAAGCAAAAGGTAGTAGATGCTGCAAGGATCCACACCACAACGATCAACGTAGTCAGGAAAGCAAAAGGGTGGACGGTGTATACGGGCCTGCGCTGCAAGGGCGGCAATAAAAATTATAATGATGAACACCATCCGATCCTTTGGTCCTTGCAGCGCAGGTCCACCCTTTTGCTTTCCTGACTACTTTATGCTGATGACACACAACTATACACTTCATCCCCTTACCTTACCCCCGCTGTATTACAGATCACCAATGACTGTCTAACCACAGTCTCCAATAGCATGTCCACTCTATACCTGAAACTCAACCTTTCCAAAACTGAACTTCTTATGATCCCGCCCTCCAAAAATCTCCCTAAATCTGACATCTCCCTCTCGGTGTGTGGCACCACGATAATGTCTGGACAGCAGGCTCGCTATCTGGGTGTTGTGTTTGATGCTGATCTTTCATTCACTTCGTATATACAATCTCTCACCAACTCTTGTCACCTGTAACTGAAGAACATCTCTAGAATTTGCCCCTTCCTCACCATGGAAACAACTAAAACCATCACAGTGGCCATGATCCACTCCCGCCTTGATTATTGCAACTCTCTATTATTTTGTCTCCCCTTCACTAGACTTTCCTCTCTCCAGTCCATCTTTAATGCAGCAGCCAGGATCACTTATCTGGCTAACCGTTACTTGGATGCTTCCATTCTGTGCTAGTCATTGCACTGGCTGATCACACACACTATAGGACCAAATTCAAATAGCTTGTTCTCACCCATAAAGCTCTTCACGGTACAGCACCTCCCTACCACTGTACCTTTATCTCTGTCTATCACCCCACCCGTTCTCTTCGCACTGGGAGTGACTTTAGACTAACATCTGCACTAATCCGTACCTCCAATACCCGGCTCCAAGAAGTTTCTGAGCTGCACCAACTCTCTGGAATGCTCTACTCCAAGAAATTAGGACTACCCACAATTTACTTAACTTCAGGCGCTCACTAAAAACACATCTTTTTATGGCGGCCTATCATTCTCCCTAATCAGTCATTCAGACATAGGTTATCCACTACTTCCCTGAACATAACTGTTTAACGCAATCAGACTCAAAAGCTCTACACAGACTGGCTGGTAGCCACTTACTTCACATCATCTATTCCACACTTCCTCAGAACGGCTGGACCGTGATTGTAAATAAGCCCCTGTACTTTGTGTCACCCCCACCTTATTGTAGATTGTAAGCTCCTGCGAGCAGGGTCGTCATTATTTTTTGTTTTTGTTATTTATTGTGTCTTCCAAAACTTTCTTATGACTGTTTGTATATGAATCTAATTTGTAAAGCACTGTGTAATATGTTGGCGCTATATAAATAAAGATTATTATTATTTAGTAAAGACTTTCCCAGTACTGAGGTAGAACATGACAGGTGTTACTGATAAGATTCTATGTACATAGGAGGGAATGAGGGGGCAGAGCTCTGTCTCCTTGCCTCTAGGTTCTCCCTCCTCCCATGATCCTAGAATCTCATTTTAACAGCTGTCATCTCCTACCTCAGTAATAGGAAAGTCTTCACTGAATACAGATTTTTACCTCAGAACTGAGAATTTTGATAATGACTGATCAATTCTGGGGGTCAAAATTAGCAAATTTCTCTAATAAGATTTATTAGGCTACTTTCACGTCTGCTTTTTTTAAAATCTGGATTTTACTGGAAAGCCGCATTTTTACCGCTTAGCTACTTTTTACATCTGCGGTACTTTCAAATCAGGTTTTTTACTATTGATTAGGAGTGCTGGATGCCGGACAAAAACCATTGCCAAATTTGGTTTAAAGAACCTTAAGTGTCGGATTTGTCTGGATCTGGCAGAAAAAAATGAAACCGCAAGTCATTGCACATTTCTGGAACACCATCCAAAATGCGTTGGTCAGTAATGCAATGTTGCGGACCAGGTATTTTTAAAAAAAGGCATAAATTTGCCTGATTTGAAAAATGCAGATGTGAAAGTAGCCTTACAAAGTTGCTTACTTTCATGAGTACCATTCCTGTATGAATCCAAAATTAAGTTACCCTTTAGGATTGAAAAAATCTGAGTTATTTATTTCCTCCCTGAGTCCCCCCCACATATTGCTCAGCTCTAATTTAAAGCAGCAGTATGGCCGGTAAGCCAAAGGATCTAAGTGCCATAATTTTTTTTTACTATAAAAGCACAAGTCCATAAGACGCACCTAGGTTTTAGAGGTGGAAAGTAGGGGAAACAAATGATGGAGCAAAATAAATGTGGTCATGGCACAGTTTTATGGGAGGAGGAATCTGCTACTGACCTACTATGTGGTAATGTCCCCCAGTTTTGTACCAATGTCCTGCATCCTAGGCACTATCCTGATATATATGACTGTATGGGCGTGGGGAGCAATGAATACTAATATCTCTTTAATGGAGAAATTAATATTCACTGCTCCTGTTGCCTCCTAGTTCCTGCAGCTGTGACCCCTCTCAACCACCCTTTCCCAAGTGAGCCGGTAGTTTCGGACCATAAGACGCATCCCCTGTTTTCATCCCAAATTTTGGATGGGGGAAAACTCATTTTTTTAATTCAAAAAATAAATTGTGATGCCTAGATAACCTTTATAAGAAGAAGTTCCTTTTAGGATGATTCTGGTATGAAGTGGTTAGTATTTACCAAAAAGTAGTCCAAAAATAGGACAATTGGTGTACTTAACAAAAGGTATCCCATCTGTTCCGATTCTTCAGAAGAGTTACTGTACTATCAATTCCTTAATTAGAGGCTTTTAAGGAAAGGAAAGAATTTTACAAAGCTTTCTCTAAAACGGAAATATGTAATAAAATAAATTACCCCTTGGTTCGCTGGACCCTCCAGCCCCTCTATGGTCTTACCCTGTCCTGCAGTATTAATGTCTTGTGTCTATAAGTCACCTGACCACTACAACCAAACATTGGTCTTAGGCTAGCTTCACACTTGCATTCCCCGCAGCAGTGTATTGCGACGGGGGATCGCAAGCCGAGCGCAGACACTGTGCGTCCCTATGTTTAACATGGGGGCGCATGTCATTTGTGCTCAGGTGCGACATGTCACGCTCATGGTGCGGACGAAAATATGTGATTTGTACGCAAGCATCAGCATGCATACAAATCGCACATGGCGGGCAGTGGGTGTGCACGGCCATGCGCTCCCCCGCTGCAATACGCAGTGGCGGGGAGCGCAAGTGTGAAGCTACCCTAACTAGTGATTTTTGGCCAGTGATCATCCGGTAACTTCAATTTTCCAACATCTCAATCTGATAAATAATCTGTGTAATATGCCGGATGATAGAGTCCGATCAAGGAAGGCTCCTTGACGGCAAAGCCTGTCATTCCTTTAAAGGGGTTGTCCGGGCTTATTTTTTATTTCATATTTATATCTAGGCTGCAAAATGTTGACAATCTGCAATATACATGTTGTCAACATTTTGCAGGGTTTCCTAGATATAACACATTTACTGATGGCAGAGAGTGTCCAGGGGGTGTGATTGTGCATACTGGTCGTTTACACCTACTGTAGCACAATCACACCCCCTCCCCTATACCTAGTATGGCCAGCCACCCCCAGGCCATACATGCCCCCCCCTGCCCACTAAACACTATGTAATGAAACCACCCCCAGGGCTCCTACTGGCCGCCCCAGCCCCTAAATCACCACCCACCCTCTGCAAAACAGCGGTCCCCAGTGCACTGATACAAGGTGCCGAAACCGCTGCTGTGAAAGCGATTCCGGCACACTGTCAGTGCAGCAGGGGACCCGCTGCATATGTGTGCTGCTCACCCTCCTCTTGTGCAGCCGGTCACGGTCCGCCCTGGTCCCGGTCATCTGCAGCCGGGCTCTCCACACTGCAGCCGGGCTCTCCACACTGCAGCCGGGCTCTCCACACTGCAGCCGGGCTCTCCACACTGCAGCCGGGCTCTCCACACTGCAGCCGGGCTCTCCACACTGCAGCCGGGCTCTCCACACTGCAGCCGTATCTGTAA
Source organism: Allobates femoralis (assembly GCA_033576535.1). Taxonomy (NCBI): domain Eukaryota; kingdom Metazoa; phylum Chordata; class Amphibia; order Anura; family Aromobatidae; genus Allobates; species Allobates femoralis. Next base: position 143,405,733 of record JARQOC010000008.1, on the reverse strand, counting down.
TGTGTGCGGAGCGGTGCCCGTCGCCAGATCTCTTCAGACCTCCAGTACCATAGAGCTGGTGGAGCGGTTTAGAGAGGACCGCTCCACAGCCTCTGCTCTATGGTACTGGAGGTCTGGGGAGATCGGGCGACGGGCACCGCTCCGCACACATTACAGATACGGCTGCAGTGTGGAGAGCCCGGCTGCAGTGTGGAGAGCCCGGCTGCAGTGTGGAGAGCCCGGCTGCAGATGACCGGGACCAGGGCGGACCGTGACCGGCTGCACAAGAGGAGGGTGAGCAGCACTGGGGACCGCTGTTTTGCAGAGGGTGGGTGGTGATTTAGGGGCTGGGGCGGCCAGTAGGAGCCCTGGGGGTGGTTTCATTACATAGTGTTTAGTGGGCAGGGGGCGGGCATGTATGGCCTGGGGGTGGCTGGCCATACTAGGTATAGGGGAGGGGGTGTGATTGTGCTACAGTAGGTGTAAACGACCAGTATGCACAATCACACCCCCTGGACACTCTCTGCCATCAGTAAATGTGTTTATATCTAGGAAACCCTGCAAAATGTTGACAACATGTATATTGCAGATTGTCAACATTTTGCAGCCTAGATATAAATATGAAATAAAAAATAAGCCCGGACAACCCCTTTAAGTTCTGAATGTCTTGTTCTATATACCATAGGATTTCTTCAAAGCTTTTATGGAGTCTGTGCGCTCTCAGATCTTAGTCACTGAAGCGACATAAGGGCACTACCACCAATAGTTTAGGATGGTTTCACAATTGTGTATTTTGCAATCAGCGTGAATCCTTGTGAAAATTGATGCCCATGGGTTTGTTTTCGTCTCCATTGACTTTCAATGGTGATGGATGGGACTGCTTGTGCATCCAGTTGTCAATGTTTTCCCACAGATCCCTGAGTCTGCATATTTTTTATGACTGAAAATGCAGAATGTTGCAGATTTGTGTCGTGTAGAACAAAAAAAGCGGTCACACAGACACGCATGGATCCATGGCTATACGTCTGGAGTTGAAATGGAGCTCTATGGAGCAGGGATCCGTTTTGCTGGACGGAGCGTGCTGGGAAGCAATGTTGAGCACCTCCGATATCTATCCATCTGCACACATGCCTGTGTTTATGTATAGGTGCAAATATACATAGGAAACAAAAAAACTGGATAGCACTACCAACATAAATCCATGGGTGCTAAACCTGAAAGGGTAGTGTCCAATTCCTTATACAATACAAATTAAAAAAGTAAGCTGCACTCCCAAAATCAAATGTGAAAAATTGATATTTTACTGATCCATGGCAGCGTTTCAACGATGACCCGTCCTTGACAAAGACGGGTCACCGTTGAAACGTTGCCGTGGATCAGTAAAGTATCCACTTTTTCAAATTTGATTTTGGGAGTTCTGCCTGTTTTTTTTTTTTTTTTTTTTTTTTTATTGATATACATAGATATAGGGATGTGGAGTTGGAGTTGGTTGAAAATGGACAGACTCCTAAAATATAAAATAAACTGGGTAGAGTAGTTCAATGCAGAAGTGCTGAATATTATTACTAATTATTTTTATGCTCTATGTAAATATCTTGATTATTGTATCATAATAATGTTTAAAGCCTGATGTTACCATTGTACTACAATAATTTATCACTAAAACATAAGCCATGTATGAGGGAGACTGAGTCAGGGAGATTCATGAGTCGGTGGTTTGACTTACCGACTCCACAGCCCTGGATACACATGTTTAAAGTGAACTTGTCACCCCCTTTGGGGCCTTCTAAACTGTGCCCACCAGCTGTAACATAATGTAGTTGGGGTTCTTGTAACTCCTCAATATGCCCAGATGTCCTCCTGCATACCTCAGAAATTGAACTTTTATTCTCTCCTGCGCTGCATGTAAATGACTCCTGAAAAGGTCCAGGGGGTCTGCTGCAGCCAAGGGCATATTCACACCCCCTGCATGTTTAATCTGCCCACCGCTGCCAATCATTCTCTCCCTCTTCAGCAGCATTTAAACAGAGTTTTTTTTCGCTCCCAGAAAATCTGTTTAGCCCCGCCCCTGAGGGGCGGAGCCAAACGGCAAGTTCTGAAAAAACAACAACTCTGTTTAAATGCTGCTGAAGAGGGAGAGAATGATTGGCAGCGGTGGGCAGATTAAACATGCAGGGGGTGTGAATCTGCCCTTGGCTGCAGCCCCTAGCCACCTCCTTAGTGGCTGGAGCATGTAAGTTTTCTAACTGTATTATCTCGGGGTACAGGGCTGCTCAAGTGCTGGGGCCCCTTGAATGCATGCTGCAGACATGCTGCATCCAGTGCTGTAATTAGATCACCATGCCTGGTTTGGTGACAGGTCCTCTTTAAAGGGGCCTACCAGCTGTTTACCCATAATTCAAACCCAAAACATGACTCCTCCGCCTCGCTGATGTCGCAGCCTTGTTGGGACATGGTGGCCATCCACCAACCATCCACTTCTCCATCCATCTGGACCTTCCAGGGTTGCTCGGCACTCATCAGTAAACAAGACTAGGTGGAAAATTAGTCTTCATGTATGTCTGGGCCCACTGCAACCGTTTCTGCTTGTGAGCACTGTTTAGGGGTGGCCGAATAGTAGGTTTATGCACCACAGCAAGCCTTTGAAGGATCCTACACCTTGAGGTTCAAGGGACTCCAGAGGCACCAGCAGCTTCAAATATCTGTTTGCTGGTTTGTAAGGCTTTTTTAGCAGCTGCTCTCTTAATCCGATCAACTTGCCTGGCAGAAACCTTCCTCATTCTGCCTTTATCTGCATGAACACGTCTGTGCTCAGAATCAGCCACAAATCTCTTCACAGTACGATGATCACACTTAAGTTTTCGTAAAATATCTAATGTTGTCATCCTTTGGTCAAGGCAGTGCACTATTTGTTGCTTTTTGGCAGAAGGGAGATCCTTTTTCTTTCCCATGTTACTTGAAAACTGTAGTCTACGTAATATTGTGGAACATCCAGTTTTCCTTTTATTGGGCTCACCTGCCAATCTAATTATCACAGGTATCTAAGATTGATTTCAATGATCCAAAGAACTCTAATGGTGGGTTTACACGCTCCAACGCCGGGCCGATATTGGATCTGACGGCGCGGGAGCGCGCTTTTTCTGGCCAGATTTTAAAGAATCGCATCGGAGGTTTACACAGCGCGATATCGGGATACAACGTCTCTACGATGTGTACGCCCCCTTGTACGGCCGACCCAGGAACGACCATTTAACATGGGAGAGAATAGGGGACGTTGTACTGCACATCGTAGTTGGGCGTTCACACAGCACGATCCTGCTCCAACCTCTATCCAATATCGGGCCGTTGGAGAGCACGCTCATTCGATCCCCGATATCGGTTTGACATCGTTCGTGCATCGTATTGGTCATTTACACCATACAACGCACGAACGATATTGGGTCCAAAGCACGAACCACGTGACTTTTGGTCAGAGTTGGATGTCGATATCGGGACATGTAAACCCACCATGAGACACAATCCCATCAATGGGTTTCATTAAAAAAAAAAAAATAAACAACACTGACACTTAAAGGGAACCAACCACCTCAGATGACGACTATAAGCTGTTAATACATGTCCCTGCACCCTACCTACACCATTCCACCTATGTTTTTCTTAAGAATATTGATAAATGTAAACCGAAATATACACTTTATAAAATTACATGCTTGTGTACTTCTGGGCGTCTCCTTCTGGGTCAGTTACTAGAGGGCTGTGTCTCCAGCAGCATGACTGGCTTCTCTAGCCCTCCCTCTTACTTTGCAGGACGTCACATGAAGGGCGTGATGTTATCTATCAGTGGGCGGGCACGCAAGGCAGCTCCCGTCCCTTCATGTGACGTCCTGCAAAGTAAGAGGGAGGGCTAGAGAAGCCAGTCATGCTGCTGGAGACACAGCCCTCTAGTAACTGACCCAGAAGGAGACGCCCAGAAGTACACAGGCATGTAATTTTATAAAGTGTATATTTCGGTTTACATTTATCAATATTCTTAAGAAAAACATAGGTGGAATGGTGTAGGTAGGGTGCAGGGACATGTATTAACAGCTTATAGTCGTCATCTGAGGTGGTTGGTTCCCAAACAATTTGCATAAGAATTTGGAACACAGTTTATACTGACAGATCAGTTTTACCATATAGTGAACATGGTAAATAAAAAAAGAAGTCAAGTTGTTTTTTTTTTTTCTCAATTTAACTGCACTGGGCTCACATGGGTCAAATAGGTATATTGACGGAACAATAAAATATAGTATGGCTCTTGGAAGAAGGGGAGGACAAAACAAAAATGGAAAATCGCCATTGGTGGTGAAGGGGTTAATAGCATTCTGAACATGCCTCTGTTGCCTGCAAATTGAACACTGCTGCTAGAAGGAAAAAATCTGTAAGGCTGCGTTCACACGCTGTGCTATTGCAGTGGGATGCAGTGAAATGTCATGAAAGCAATGTGAATGCATTTCACTGTTTTGCATTCACACGCCCTTTTTTCGGATTTGTTTTTGGGCTCAAAAGCGGGTCCGTAAAAAGAATTGACATGTCAATTGTTTGTTTTTTTGCTGTGCTTTTTACGCACCTTCCCCGCGCTCCCTCGCCGATTTCTCCACATCCCGACACTGTAGGACCTGTGGAGGACTTGGACAGCACCATGTGATCGAGCGACGTCACCCAGTTACATAGCAGGCTGCAGGGTCCTTGAGGCCGCGCTCGCTGCAGCCCCTGGGATGAGGAGAGATCAGCGGCAGTCATTGGGGGAGCACGGCGAGGTGATTAAGTGCAGACGAAGAGTGCAGCAGCATTCACACACAGAACACTGTGCGTTGTGAGAATCCGTTCTTAGTGCAGTTTTTCCACAAAAAAACAGATCCTCACAAAATGTAGCAATACGCTGTGTGTGAGCGCAGCCTAACCCTCCCAGCAGCATACAGGTTCCAGTCATAGGGGCGACACCAGTGCACATTCAGTCACCGCTCTGTGTATGGTGATCGGCAGCTAGATAGTATAGATAGTAGATTTATGGTAGATGTATGAATGCATAACATATATGATAGACAGATTTGTAGATGATAAATAGACATGAGATAGATAATGGAAAGATATTTTTAACCCCATATGTGCTTGGTGCACAGTATAAGGAACAGATGAAGGAATAATGAAACTTTGGGGTTTATACCATGTCTAAAGCTGGTTTCACACTACGATTTTGTGAAATCCGACGCTGTCCGATATAAATCGGACAGTATCGATTCCGAATTTGCCCCGTAATCCTATGGGGATCGGACCGATTCGGATGTGCACTAAATGGGATCCGAATTGCGTCCGATCCTATTTTTTCCGATTTCTTTCCAGTGCAAAAATCGGAGACTGCTCTGATTTTTGTATCCGAATCAAAAACCGGATAGAATCGGATCTGACAAATCGGATGGCAATTTGGCCAAATCTGATCCGATCACTGGTTTTTAACATGGGGCCCTATGAAGCAGGGTCCAAGGAAACATCTGATGTCTCCTCGGACCTGATTTTAGTGTACTGAGCATGCTCAGTACACTAAAACTGCTCCTAACCATCTAATTTCACTTCTGCAATGTATATACATACATTGCGGAAGTAAAATTAAGTGAAGCCGGGGTTAAAAATAAAGAATATGTATGCTCGCCTGTCCACGAGTCCCCTGGCGTCTCCAGCACCTCCTGCTTGTAGGACCTGCCGTGATGTCAGTCACATGAACTGTTACCGTGGTAACCGGTCATGTGACTGTGACATCACGCGAGGTCCTAGGATCAGAAGATATAGCTGGAGATGTCGGGGACTCGTGGACAGGTGAGAATAAAGATTTTTTTAAAAAAGTTTTAGTCCAGAGGAGAGGGGACAAGAGGGGGAAACACAGGGGAGAAGAGGGGAGAAGCAGGGAGTACAGGAAAACACAGGGGAGAAGAGGGAGAAGTGGGAGTACCGGGGGAGAGCAGGGGAGAACAGGGGACAGACAGGTGACAGGAGGCAGAGAGGAGCGAGATGACAGGAGGCAGAGAGGAGCGAGATGACAGGAGGAGCCGGCCAAACTGATCCTGCAAAATGTCGGAATCGGATGCCTATTTGGCATCCGATTGCAGGGATCAGTTTGGATCCGACGCTGTCCGATTTCACAAAATCGTAGTGTGAAACCAGCCTAACATATGCTACAGTCTTTGGATGCCTTGCTGTGACACTGAGGAGTGATGATGATGATAATGATCCATTGAAAGTTTCAGGGACAGGAATCTACCATGTTCCTATGGGAGAGGGGAGACCATGCAGAGCTAAATTGATCCATGTAATGATTTTCCTCTGCTCGTATCCTCACATTATCAGTACACATTATGCATCATCATACAGCAGAGGATCACAGCATGTATTTGTATCTGCTTGGTGACATGATTACTATTTGAAGCCTGGACCCCCATCACAAAGAATGGTATATGAGGGGCTGGATTGTATGTGTGTGAACATGGGGCTGGCAGTCACTCCTCTGCCATGCCCTCTCCCCATACAGAATTGTGAGGGGGCGTGAGTGTAGGCTGATCTTGCAGCTCACAGCATCCACGCCCCTGACACACACCTCCTCTTCTTTGTTTCTAGATGAAGCTGCCAGGCTGAGATTTCAGGCATGATGTTATCGATTTTTAAGTGTTCTATAGATCCAGAACTGCAGTGTACAGCTCTGCTTCATCATGTACGAGGGCAGGAACTGTACTAAAAAGTTTTCTCTCACTGGAGTTCCACTTTAACTTCTGCAGCGTTTACCAATGTAGAAATTAAAATGTGATAAACTTAATCTAAAAAAACTTCCATACACTTTTACAGCTGTTTGCTCCTGTTTATATTGTGATATTAGATTTTACATATTAAAAATCAAATTTTTTTTTCTTTCATCTTAAATAAACGAGTCATTGAAAAAAAAAAAAACCCACAGTAAAATGATGCCCTCTCTGTGAAATCCCTTTTTCTCTCTCACAGACCAGTTGCGTTTAGTGGTGAATTTTGTCTGCAGATCAGACCTGGGTGGGAGTGTACATTTTTGTATACAGACTGAAGAAAATAATAAAAAAAATACAGATGTGAATAGCCCCATCTACTTACATAATCGGGAGTTGGGCACTGTAGCCCAATCCCAGACTCCTTTGCGCGACTGCGAGTGATGACGCGCAGCGTCATCACGAGCCGCAGCCGCTCTACAGTTAAAAAAAAAAAAAATCCTCACCTCTCCCCGAGCCCCCGGAGTCTCCCGCCGTCTTCCGCCGTGTTCCGCTAGGCTCCCGGTGGCTCTGCAGGCTCCCGGTGCCTGCAGTGGTCTTCTATCTACTGCACTCAAGGACCTGTGGTGATGTCAGAGTCACGTGACACCAGCTTACTCCAGGCAAATCGCAGGTCACGTGACTCTGACATCACCACAGGTCCTTGAGTGCAGTAGATAGAAGACCACTGCAGGCACCGGGAGCCTGCACAGCCACCGGGAGCCTAGCGGGAGACGGCGGGAGACTCCGGGGGCTCGGGGAGAGGTGAGCATAATCTTTTTTTTATTTTTTTTAACCCCTGCCTTGCAGGAGCACCACCACAGACACCTGTATATTCTGCCACCACACAGATGCCTGTATACTATCCCACCACACAGACACCTGTATACTATGCCACCACACAGACGCCTGTATACTATGCCACCACACAGACGCCTGTATACTCTGCCAACACACACACGCCTGTATACTCTGCCGCCACCACAGACACCTGTATACTCTGCCGCCACCACCACACACGCCTGTATACTCTGCCGCCACCACACACACGCCTGTATACTATGCCACCACACAGACGCCTGTATACTCTGCCAACACACACACGCCTGTATACTCTGCCGCCACCACAGACACCTGTATACTCTGCCGCCACCACCACACACGCCTGTATACTCTGCCGCCACCACCACACACGCCTGTATACTCTGCCGCCACCACACACGCCCGTACACTCTGCCACCACCACACACGCCTGTACACTCTGCCACCACCACACACGCCTGTACACTCTGCCGCCACCAGCACAGATGCCTCTATACTCTGCCGCCACCAGCACAGACGCCTGTATACTCTGCCGCCACCAGCACAGACGCCTGTATACTCTGCCGCCACCAGCACAGACGCCTGTATACTCTGCCGCCACCAGCACAGACGCCTGTATACTCTGCCGCCACCAGCACAGACGCCTGTATACTCTGCCGCCACCAGCACAGACGCCTGTATACTCTGCCGCCACCAGCACAGACGCCTGTATACTCTGCCGCCACCAGCACAGACGCCTCTATACTCTGCCGCCACCACCACAGATGCCTGTATACTCTGCCCCCACCACCACACACGCCTGTATACTCTGCCCCCACCACCACACACACGCCTGTATACTCTCTGCCGCCACCACCACAGACACCTGTATACTCTGCCACCACACAGATGCCTGTATACTATGCCACCACAGACACCTATATACTCTGCCAACACCACCACACACGCCTGTATACTCTGCTACCCACAGAGCCGCCTGTATACTCTGCTACCCACAGAGCCCCCTGTATACTCTGCTACCCACTGACCCGCCTGTATACACACAATTCATTTCACCCTGCTCCCGATGCAATTGCATCGGGCCTTTTTACTAGTAGAGTATAATTTAACCATGATTTGTTTCTCTGAAAAAAAAAAAAAATGAATAGTACATGAATGAAACACTGATGTCTGAAATGTCTGAAGGGGAGGGGGGACTTTTCTTTATATTTTTTAAACTGATATAACAGTCCATCAAGTTTTGCTGCAAATTAGTGGATTTTGCTGCAAAGACCATAATGTCCTGTATAAATAAGAAACGTCTTTCCCGGCGATGCTGTACTCTGCTCCGGTCAGGTTCTCTCTCCAGTGTCTTTATAGTTATTCTGTCGTGAGAGTATGTATAGCAAATAGATGGCTGTGCTGTCTTGTGTAGAGCTTCCCGTAAGCGCGCACATTATCATTGCCTGAGCCTGCATCCTAATGTTCTTATAGGCAGGAGGGGGAAGTGCAGACAGCCTGCTTCAGTGTTACTCAGGGACAACTGTGCTGACAAATACAACCAATATTTCCCTCTGAGAAGTTTAGGCAAAATATGCTAGTTTCAGAAGCATGGACTCAGTCATGTTTATGATAAACTCCATACAAAATTATTGGCCTAAATAATAATTGCCAAACACATTAGCTAGACAAAATATATTGAGGCACGTACACATTACACGGACAGGAAGTTTTTATTACATTGTAAATCTATAGGCATTCATTTTTTGTTGGATTCACCACTCCCACCCACTTTGCAAACTACCATCTTCCTCTCTTAAGGCCCCTTTCACATCAGCAGTTTTTGAAAAATGCGGCAGTTGCGGTAAAAAAAACACAATCTGCCGCATTTACCGCATAACGGCTGCACTTGCGGCACCCTTGCGGCAAGCCTCATGCATTGTCTATGGGGCTTGTGGTAAATGTGCGGCAAGTGCGGTTTCGGCAGTTGCAGCAGATGTGGCCGTGAAAAAAACGGCACTGACCGCGTTTTTTGCGTCCGAAACTGCACTTGCCGCACAGTCAACGCAAGCCCCATAGACAATGCATGAGGCTTGCCGCAAGTGCGGCCGTTATACGGTAAATGCGGCAGATGTGGGGTTTTTTTTACCACAACTGCCGCATTTTTCAAAAAATGCTTATGTGAAAGGCGCCCTTTCACATCAGCGTTTTTTTCAAATCGCGGCAGATGCGGTGAAAAAACCGCATCTGCCGCGATTACCGCATACCGGCTGCACTTGCGTCACGGTTGCGGTAAACGCCATACAAGGTATAAGCGGACTTGCGGCAAGTGCGGTTTTGGCACTTGCGGCAGGTGCGGCCGCGAAAAAAACCGCGGCTGACAGCATTTTTTTTCGCGCCCGCACCTGCCGCAAGTGCCGAAACCGCACTTGCCGCACCTGCCGCACCCTTACCACAAGCCCCATAGACACTGCATGGGGCTTGCCGCAAGTGTGTCGCGGTTATGCGTTAAACGCGGCAGATGCGTTTTTTTCACCGCATCTGCCGCGAATTTCAAAAAACGCTGATGTGAAAGGGCCCTCCTTCAACATTTTGGAGCATGTTTGCCCACCCATCAAGGAGAGCATCAGTGAGGTCACAGACTGATTTTTGGACAAGAAGTACTGGCTTGCAATCTCTAGTCTAGTTCATCCGAAAGATGTATTTGAGAGCAGTGTTAAGTGCGGCTGATCAGGTTCGTCCACAGACACAATGCCTTTATGGGCTATGTCTGGTGGAGCAATGTAATGTTATTGTGGTCTTCTACTGCTGCAACCAATAAGCTGCCGATGATGGGCTGCAGCGCCAAGTGACAGAAGAATTGGCAGCCAATGACTCAGCAATATGCAATCAGAGCTGACTTTTCTTTTGACAAAATGGCAAAGGCTGCACCCAACCAGTGGCCACTGATTAGTAACCTGACACTACAATGTTACATGATCCCCAGGGAATAGTGGTGCCAACATTACAACTGAACATCATTCCCATAATTTAACCCTTTCTCCAGCCAACTGTACCTGTTGATGGGCTAGATGATATAAGGTCTTGTATGTCAATGCCGCACAGATATTGAGTCAGCAGAGCACTGGTGGTTAGGGATAAGCGAGTAATGAAATACTCCACTTCGGGAGATTCATAGCGAGTAGTTTTTAATACTCGCGTATTCGTCCGAACAGCGAGTCTAATGTTAGTCAATTAGTGATTGGCTCCGTCCACACATCCGGCCATAAAAAGAGCACCAGCATTACTTGCCGAGTAACGAGTATATTCATTCATCACTACTGGTAGCTTGTATGTAGTATGCTCTTATATAATTTTTTTTCTATATATTTTTTTTTAAACTTTTAATCATATTTTCATTAGAGGACCTGTTTTTATACCATATGCTTGAATACTGCAATATGTAGTAAAAATCATGATCTATGATCACCAGACACTGGCTGGTCTTCAAAGGAGTACTGAGATGTCAGACACGGGGTCATGAAAGCCACCATTTCCCCTCAGCTGTAGGGGTCTGTGGCAGGTCCCCCGTCTCCAGCCCTGGTTCATGCACTTTAAATGCAGCTGTCAGCTGTACAGCATCATTTATAGAGCAAACAGCAGTGGATGGACCTCAACTCACTCAATCTTTATTTTGTTTTTGTAGCAGAAAAGCCACATTTTTCAGCAGCTTTGAGATTTTGAAGATATTCTGGAGAGTTTCCACTCCAAAGAGTCCTCCGAAAAACCTGTGTGCACATATCCTTAAGATGGGGTTACACGTTTCAATATCGTTCCGATATCGCAATTCAATGGCGCGGGAGCGCGCATTTAGTGCACGTTTCTCCCGCATCGCATCGGAGGTTTACACGTTGCGATTTCTGAATCCAACATCCGTACGATGTCTACGCCCCCCAACCCAGGAACGATCATTTAACATGGGAGTGAATGGGTGACGTTGAACTTCACATCGTAGTTGGGCTGTCACACAGCACGATCCGGCTCCAATCTCCATTCAATATCGGAGCATTGAATAGCACGCTCATTCAATCCCCGATATCGCATTGACCATCGTTCCTGCATCATATTGGGCGTTCACACCATACAACGCAGGAACGATATCGGCTCCAACGATCGAACCACGTGACTTTTCATTGAAATTGGACGCCGATATCGCAACGTGTAAACCCACCATTAGAGATAGATGATGCAGGCTCAGCTCAGCTGGCATCAAAGACAGTGACTTGACCCTGGATGTACCAGCATGTTCAATGCTAGGAATATGTTAAAGGGGTTATCTCAGGCTCTGCAGTAGGGGTGCACCGCTCTCCAGCCTCCTGGCATTCTGCATGCTGGGATATGGTTTGCTTCTGCTTGGTTGACATTGTGGACGAGTGGCATTGTTCTACCACTTGCCTTTCTGTATTCTGTCTGATACTGCTACATGTGGAAGCTTTACCTCTGCAGCATTAGACCTCAAAGTCCTCTGCGGAGGTCTTGGACAGATACAGAGCAATACTTATAGCCTCTATGGGAAAGCGTTTGTAATCTCTGTCCATATTTAATACCTCTGCCGCTCCCTATGCGACAAGTAGCAAATAATTAAAGGGAACCTGCCAAGTGTAAAATGCTATTAACCTGCAAATGTGGGGTTAATTTGCAGGTTAATAACATTTGAAAACTGCCCGGCGCCTGCACTTTTGACCCTCGCTACCAGTAGGGAATGAACTCTCTTCCCCCAGTCAATATCTGGGTGTCTGTTACAGGAGCAGTGCTGGCGTGAGTTCAGTCACTGCTCTGTGTGTGGAGAGTGGCGGATGTAGCCATTCCCCCTGCACTGACTGACTGCCGCTCTGCATATTAACCTGCTTTCACTGTTTGTCTGTTCTTTACAGGCTCGGGCTCCTCCCAGCTATTTCTGTCTTCGGATCCGTCAAAATCACAGATGCAGATACAAAAATGGCATCCGGAGGTACATTCCTAACCGTGGGGTCCTGCAAAAAGCAGGATCCCCACGGACAGGAAAAAATCTTGATGTCTAGGGGGCCCAAGTGTGCATCTAATCTGAAGCTAGAATTTGGTTGACCGTTTCTCGTGTTCTCAACACGTCCAAGCAGGTTGTAACCCGAGTCTTTTGATCTGTTTTTCCCCCTTGTTAATTAGTAAAATGTGTATGAACTTTTTCTTTGCAGAATTGTGTGTAGCATCCTATAGGCATTGTACATACAGGTGCATCTCAATGAATTAGAATATCATCAAAAAGTTAATTTTATTTCAGTAGTTCAGTACATAAAGTGAAACACAAATATTATATAGAGTCATTACAAACTGAGTGATCTATTTCAAGTGGTTATTTATGTTAATGTTGATGATAATGGCTTACAGCGATTGAAAACCCAAAGGTCATTATCTCAGAAATTTAAAGTAGGGAGGATGTAGGGTGTGGGAGAGAAAATATTACCTAAAGAGGTATCAGAGGCTTCACCTTGTGTGGTTGTGAGAGTCACAACCACTATAAAAGCAGATCACGGCTGCTGCAGTCCCCAGCGTGGTGCATATAGAGTAGGGAGGATAAAGGGTTAAAAACCGCACTGCTGTATTTAAGGAGACATCAAAGGGTGAATATGATATTGATTAGTAAGTGTGTGTCAGACCCTTTATCCTTCCTACTTTAATTGTCTGAGATAATGACCTTTGAGTTTTCTTTGGCTGTAAACCATAATCATCAACATTTACAGAAATAAACACTTGAAATAGATCAATCTGTTTGCAATGACTCTATATAATATATGCGTTTCACTTTATGTATTGAATTACTGAAAAAAAAAAACATTTTGATGATATACAGGTGCATCTCAATAAATTAGAATCTTTTTATTACATTTAGTAAACTGACTGGTAAAGGAGGAACCAGAAATAAAAATACTAAGTGGACTGAAAATGTGATTGCTTTCATGAATATTTGTTTAGCACGTTAAAATAAAATCACATTTTCCTAAGGCTGTGTGCACATGGTGAGTTTTTGATACTGCACATTTTTGCTGCTCAAAAAACGCAGCGTCTTATGGCGGGTTTACACGTCCCGATATCGGCCCGATATCGGAGCCAACGACGCGGGATCGCGCTTTTCCCGCCATCGCATCGCCGGTTTAGACAGCCCGATATCGGGATACAACGTCCCGACGATGTGTACGCCCCCCAACCCAGGAACGACCAGTTAACATGGGAGTGAATGGGTGACGTGGGCGTACACATCGTATTTGGGCTGTCACACGGGACGATGCGGCTACAACGGCCATCCGATATCGGGCGGTTGAATAGCACGCTCATTCAACCCCGATATCGTTTTGGCATCGTTCCAGCATCGCATTGTACGTTCAAACGTACAACGTGCGAACGATATCGGGTCCAACTCCCGAACCACGTGACTTTTGGTCGGAGTTGGACGCCAATATCGCGACGTGTAAACCCACCATTACAGTTGCAATAAAATGGATGAGACGTATAGCGACCTCATGGCCACTGTGCTTTTATCTGTGTAAACTGACCTGCGGTGTGTGTTTAAAGCCACAGCAGGTCAGTTTCTCTAAAGGGTACCTTCACACGCGGCAATATTGCTAGGCAATTTCACTGGCAATTTGCTGGTTGCAGTGAAATCATGGACACATTGTTACATTTTGTTGCTGTGTACAAATGGAACAATGTGTCCATGATTTCACTTCAAACAGCAAATTGCAAGTGAAATTGCCTAGCAATATTGCCGCGTGTGAAGGTACCTTAATGGGTAATCTGGATTTTCTGTGCAGGTTTTGCTCATAGACTTGCTTTAGATGCAGAACAAATACAGATAAAAAAAACGTGTTTGGTGCTTTTTTGTTGCAGAAATAGACTAAAAACGCTTGTAATCTGCACACAATTATAGCAGTAAAGTTTTATGAAGTCATACACCAGGAGGTATCAAAAACAAAGCAGCTTTATTTAAAAGAAGACAAAAATGCAATAAAAAACACAATGGAAAAATCCCTCACAATTGAATGTTAGTAAATGTAGAGTAATGCACTTAGGATGGAGTAATTGTACTGCTGCATATACATTTAAATGAAGGGATCCTGTCACCTCCAGAACGCCTCCTAAGCTAGCAAAACATGTCCCTGCAAGCATCCTATCACTAATCCCACACTTCTTTTGTCTCCTAAAAGCATCCTGTGAAAGTGCATAAAAACGTTTTAATACTTAGTCATTAGTGATTATAATTAGCAGGGGCTATATTCTTTAGTCACCAGGGCAGGCTGTTTTGCAAGTTCCAGGATCCTCCCTACGTCTGTCTGTTTGCTCTGCATGTGCTCTGCTTGTGCAGGCATTTCCCTCCCCCCTCTCTATCACTCACAGAATGCAAATCATTAGTCCTGCCTTCAGCTGCACATCACAGCAGCACAGACAGAGAGAGAGAGTGGATCCTCGAGGCTGCAAAACAACATGCCCTGGTGACTAAAGAATATAGCCCCTGCTAATTATAATCCCTAATGAGTGAGTATTAAAACGTTTTTATGCACTTTCACAGGATGCTTTTAGGAGACAAAAGAAGTGTGGGATTAGTGATGGGATGCTGCAGGGACATGTTTTGCTAGTTTAGGAGGTGTTTTGGAGGTGACAGGATCCCTTTAAATGGAATTAAACTGGGGACTACAGAACAGGAGGACATGGGTATTTTGATTACCAGTAAGGCTGGTTTCACATTTATTTTTTGCAATCCGACGCTGTCCGATATAAATCGGACAGCGTCAGATCCAAACTGATCCCTGCAATCGGATGCCAAATAGGCATCCGATTCCGACATATTGCAGGATCAGTTTGGTCGGCTCCTCCGGTCATCTCGCTCCTCTCTGCCTCCTGTCACCTGTCTGTACCCTGTTATCCCCTGCTCTCCCCCGGTACTCCCGCTTCCCCCCTGTGTTTCCCCCTCTTCTCCCCTCTCCTCCGGACTAAAAAATAAAAAAACATCTTTATTCTCACCTGTCCACGAGTCCCCTGGCGTCTCCAGCTATATCTTCTGATCCTAGGACCTCGAGTGATGTCACAGTCACATGACCGATTACCGCGGTAACCGTTCATGTGACTGTGACATCACGGCAGGTCCTACTTGCAGGAGGTGCTGGAGACGCCGGGGGACTCGTGGACAGGTGAGCATATATTCTTTATTTTTAACCCCTGCCTTACTTAATTTTACTTCCGCAATGTATGTATATACATTGCGGAAGTAAATTAGATGGTTAGGAGCAGTTTTAGTGTACTGAGCATGCTCAGTACACTAAAATCAGGTCCGAGGAGACATCAGATGTTTCCTCGGACCCTGCTCCATAGGGCTCCATGTTAAAGGAATCGGATCGGATTTGGCATAATTGCCATCCGATTTGTCAGATCCGATACTAGACGATTTTTGATTTGGATGCAAAAATTTGAGCAGTCTCCGATTTTTGCATCGGAAAGAAATCTGAAACAATAGGATCGGACGCAATTTGGATGCCATTTAGTGCACATCCGAATCGGTCCTAATCCTCATAGGGTTAAATGGGGGCAAACTCGGATCCGATGCTGTCCGATTTCTATAGGACAGCATCGGATTGCAAAAAATCGTAGTGTGAAACCAGCCTAAGCTGAGCAGCAGTATTCAGTCAGGCAGAAGCTGCAAAAGCAAACAGGATTTTAGGGTTCATGAAAAGACAGATAAAATACAGTAATCCCAGCGTATTATTACCCCTCTATAAATCACTTGTCAGACCACATATAGAATGTGGGATCCAGTTTTGGACTCCACATTTTAAAAAATATATTCAGAGGTTTGTGCCAGATCAAAGGTGGGCAGCTAGATTATTACAAGGAATGGAAGGCTTCCCACCTGAGAGGTTGGAAAGGTTGGGCTTGATAAAGGGAATCAACCACCATGATTTAGGCTATGTGCACATCTGACGTTTGTGCATCTCTGCAGAACGTCCAAAAACCTGGGTTTTTTTTTAGCAGAAACTGAGTTTTCTGTGCTCAGCAGTGTCCCTCGTTTTTTGCTCGTTTTACGCCGGGTTTTCCAGCGTTTTTCTCGAAGTTTTTCTCGGCTGTTTTGAAAACTGAGTTTTTAGTGCACTTGTTCAGCTGAAAGCGGTGGAAAAACGGAGGAAAGAAGTCACTTGCTCTATTTTTGGAAAACGGTGATAAAACTCAGTTTTGACTGAAAACGACCAGAAGAAAAACGTTCTAGTGAAGACAGAGTTTTCTAAAATCCATTGACTAGCATGTTAATCCAAACGCAGGGTTGGATTAACATAAATTAACATAAAACGGAGCGGAAAACGCCGACGTAAAACGTCCAAAAGCAGCCCACAAAACGACTGATGTGCACTTACCCTTAGTGCTATTAGTCTCTGATGAGTCTAATTTTCAGCTTTGCCCAGCACCTGGTCATCTAATGGTTAGGCAGAGACCTGGAGAGGCGTACAAGCCACAGTGTCTTGCACTCACTGTGAAATTTGGTGATGATCTGGGGATGCTTCAGCAAGGCTGGTATTGGGCAGGTTAATCTTTGCGAAGGACGTATGAATCATACACGGTTATTCTTGAAAAACACTTGCTTCCTTCTGCTCAGGCAATGTTCCCCAACTGACGATTTGTTTTTCTAGCAGGACAATGCCCCATGTCACACAGCTGGGTCAATCATTGTGTGGATGAAGGAGCACCACACCCAAGACCCTGTCATGGCCAGCCCAATCTTCAGACCTGAACCCCATTGAAAACCTCTGGAATGTAATCAAAAGGAAGATAGATAGTCACAAGCTATCAAACAAAGAAGAACTGCTTACGTTTTTGTGCGATGAGTGGCATAAGGTCACCCAATAGCAGTGCGAATGACTGGTGGAAAGCATGCCAAGACGCATGAAAGCTGTGATTAAATATCATGGTTATTCCACCAAATATTGATTTCTGAACTCTTCCTGAGTTAAAACATTAGTATTGTGGTTTCTAAATGAATATGAACTTGTTTTCTTTGCATTATTTGAGGTCTGAAAGCACTGTTTCTCTTTCATTATTTTTACCATTTCTCATGTGTTGCAAATAAATACAAAATGTTTAGCTTTGAATTTTGGCGACATGCGGTCAGTAGTTTATAGAATAAAAGGACAATGTATATTTAACTAAAAAATATGCCTATGAAGAGAAAAATCAGAGAAACTGAAAACTTTGCAGTGGTCTCTTAATTTCTGCCAGAGCTGTATATATGTAGGGTGGGCCATTTATATGGATGCACCTAAATAAAATGGGAATGGTTGATGATATCAACTTCCTGTTTTTGGCACATTAGTATATGGGAGGGGGAAAACTTTTCCAGATGGGTGGTGACCATAGCGGCCATTTTGAAGTTGGCCATTTTGGATCCAACTTTATTTTTTTCAATGGGAAGAGGGTCATGTGACACATCAAACTTATTGAGAATTTCATAAGGAAACAATGGTGTGCTTGGTTTTAACGTAATTGTATTCTTTCACGAGTTATTTACAAGTTTATGACCACTTATAAAATGTGTTGCCCATTGTGTTGGATTGTCAATGCAACCCTCTTCTCCCACTCTTGATACACTGATAGCAACACCGCAGAAGAAATGCTAGCACAGGCTTCCAGTATCCGTTATTTCAGATGCTGCACATCTCGTATCTTCACAGCATAGACAATTGCCTTCAGATGAGTGATGAGGCAAACTTTTTGTGAATGGTGAAGTTAACAAACAAAACCACCGCTATTGGTCTGACACTAACCCACGGTAGATGGATCCCTCCCAAGACTGTTGGAACTCAAAAATTGATAGTATGGTGTGGTATATGGGGTACAAAGATAGTGGGGCCATTCTTCATCAATGGAAACCTCACGACTGATTTATGGAAATGTTCATAAACCTACGATGCAGGATCTAACGACTTATCAATGGTTGTATCTACGTGTCACACGCAATGACGTCGTTACGACGTCACTGCACCACCCCAAAAGCCATGACGTGCCAACAATATCGTTAACGATATCATAGTAATGGGCCCTAATAATGCGTAAGGATAATGCTGTAAAGAATCCCCATATACCTTTGCTGCCAAGTTTCATGTTTTATGCCTTTCGACATCTCTGTGAGTCTTGGCACCAGCTCAGTTATTATAGTCATCACTTCCTGTTCAGATTCCTCAACTCCCTTCTGACTACATTTCCCATCATTCAATGTGCTGAGCTGCAAGCCAACTGTGAGCACAGACCTGTAACTCTGCCTGTGTCCCCCAATGTCACACAAAGCATCTGAACCATCTCTTAGGCTACTTTCACAATTTGATTAATTGTGTCACTACACTCTCATTTACCCCAAAGTATGATTTGTACGCTTGCAGAGCCGTGCATACAAAGCATACATTCTCTGACGCATAGAAAATGCAACATGTCGTGTTTCTGTGCGCCGAGAATCAGCGCATGCGGACACGAGCGCAGCCATCCGCGGGAGACCGCATATACCGTGCGTCCCCCATGTTAAATATAGGGATGCATGATGGATGCATCGCAGCATGTGTTCAGCCGCTCACATACGTAGCGGAGACGAACGCAAGTGTGAAACCGGTCTTGTACACAATGCTGCAGGAAGTAGAAGGAATTGCACAAAGCAACAGAACAGTAGTCCTGATAATAAAATAATAAAGATTGACCCTTAACTGATTGATTGAAGATGGACGGATCGATTGGATGGGATGGGGAAAGATAAATAAAGATATTCGTATAAGGGCGTATAAAATGTGATGGGTGCAACTCTATTAAAAAATAATGGATTGCACTTGGACTCAAGTTATTCAGTGCGACAGTGCAGATCTGCAATTTTATTTTCTCATGTGCATTCGGTTTGAGCAAAAAAATGGCAGCACGCTGGGAGTGGCCACATATATCAGACAAGACTTGCCTGTTTGGGTGTGAAAAAAAAAAAAAAGGATGTTATATGGACCCTCCTTATCCCATCCATTTACCGTATATACTCGTGTATAAGCCGAGTTTTTCAGCCCAAAAATTGGGCTGAAAAGTCCCCCCCTCGGCTTATACACGGGTCATACGGTATGCTGTGGGGGGGGGGGGGGCTGTGACCGGGAGCTGGAGGAGGCAGGAGGGGGCCGCGGTGACCGCAGGCGGTCACGTGGGGCCGCCTCATTAGTGCAATGAATATGCACGGGATCCCCCCGTCCATCAACGGCGGGGGGATGCCGTGCATATTGCAATACACAGCCCCCCCTCCTTAATATGGGTCCCCCAGTATTAATAAACAGCCCCCCCCCCTCCTTATCATGTACCCCCAGGCTGCGGCAGCTGTCAAAATAACAAACACTTTATACATCACCTTCCGGCGCAGCTCTCCGCTCCTCCGGTCCTCCGCTCCTCCGCTCGCCGGCTTCTTCTTCTTCTTGTGCCGGTGTCATGTGATCGGGCGCAGGAGATGACGTCATTTCCTGCGCGCGGTCACAGAAGTCGGCACAAGAAGAAGAAGCCGGCGAGGGGAGACGGAGGAGCGGAGAAGCTGCGCCGGAAGGTGATGTATAAAGTGTTTGTTATTTTGACAGCTGCCGCAGCCTGGGGGGACATGATAAGGAGGGGGGGGGGGGCTGTTTATTAATACTGCGGGACCCATATTAAGGAGGGGGGGGGGGCTGTTTACTACCACTGGGGCTATATATACCTCTGGGGCTGCTGGATACTACCACTGGGGCTGTATACTACCACTGGAGCTGCATATACCTCTGGGGCTGATGTATACTACCACTGGGGCTGTATACTACCACTGGGGCTGTATATACCTCTGGGCTGATGTATACTACCACTGGGGCTGCTTGGGCTCCTGTATACTACCACTGGGGCTGCTGGGGCTCCTATATACTACCACTGGGGCTGCTATATACTACCACTGGGGCTGCTGTATACTACCACTGGGTGGCTCTATTGCTGGGGCTCCTGTATACTACCACTGGGGCTGCTGGGATCCCTATATACTACCACTGGGGCTGCTGTATACTACCACTGGGGCTGCTATGTATATACTACCACTGGGGCTGCTATGCTATATACTACCACTGCTGCTGGCTCCTGTATACTACCACTGGGGCTGCTGCGGCTCCTTATACTACCACTGGGCTGCTGTCTGCGGGATGCTATATACTACCACTGGGGCTGCTGTATACTACCACTGGGCTGCTGGGGATGCTATATACTACCACTGGGGCTGCTGGGGATGCTATATACTACCACTGGGGCTGCTGTATACTACCACTGGGGCTGCTGGAGCTGCTATATACTACCACTGGGGCTGCTGGGGATGCTATATACTACCACTGGGGCTGCTGTATACTACCACTGGGGCTGCTGGGGATGCTATATACTACCACTGGGGCTGCTGGGGATGCTATATACTACCACTGGGGCTGCTGGGGATGCTATATACTACCACTGGGGCTGCTGGGGATGCTATATACTACCACTGGGGCTGCTGTGTATACTACCACTGGGGCTGCTGTATACTACCACTGGGGAGGCCTGTATACCACTGGGGGGGGCCTGTATACCACACTGCTGGGGGCTGTATACCTGTGCTGGGGTCCACCCTCGGCTTATACACGAGTCAATAGGTTTTTTCCAGATTTTTGGGGCAAAAGTAGGGGGGTCGGCTTATACACGGGTCGGCTTATACACGAGTATATACGGTACATTATTATTTTGTAGCTTAAAACACTAAATGGTCCTGTAAATAAATAAAAGAAAAAAAAAAACTTGCATGTGGAAGATAATTGAGAAAAATTGGAACATTTTTTTTTGTATACAATAAATATATATGCTTTTGTGACCCCTGGCTAATATAGAGTATACAGCAGGGTGTGCATATATATCACAGAGGGTATACACCTGTGTGCATATATACCCTTGCTGTATACATAATGATTACAATAGAGAGGAGGGATTGGATCTGCAGCGATAGCTGCAGCTGCCAGCACAGGAACAGGGTAATCTGCTGAATTCTGCCCTGAGAAGCCACACCCACTTGGCAGTTTTCTGATCCTGTAACTCAGGGAGATTTTGATGTGACCTCACGGGAAACGAGATTCTCAAATATCATGTGACCAAGAGAGCAGCTTAGGATACAGCAGGATTTGCAAAGGCAAATACTTTGGCGTTGTCTCATCTAGGACATTTATGGCATATTGATCAGACACATATCTATCTGAAGACAATTTGTATTACAACAACGTTCCAGGAGCAGAAAATTCTACAACAAAACATTTTTCCACCAAGCACAAAGATTTCATCAACTTTCATCAGATAAGTAAGAGAGTTGGAGAAAGTAGTGCATTGAAATGCTTGTGAATCCTCCCTGCATTTTTAAGTGTTTCAAAATGGCAGTACATTAGTACAGTGATACCTCAGTTTTCATTAATAATTTGTCCGAAAACTATCGATGAAAACTGAGGCAACGACTTCCTTAGGAATCAATGGTTAAATGGATTCATTGGTTAGAGACACTGAAAAAGACCTACAAAAACCCATTTCATATTGAATAAAGATAGCGGTTCATGATGGGCTCACTCAGAAATTAATTTCCAAACTTCAGAATTATTCAGAAGAGGGTTCATAGTAAGCTAGGTGGAGTTGGGAATGCTTGGAGGGTACTGTATCCATTCGTACATGTTATGTGTGGGAAAAACACTGGCAATCTGGTACGCTGAAAAAAATATTGCTGGAAAACCTCTTTATTAAGGTACCGTTACACACAGAGATATCTGCAACTCATCTGCTTGCAACTCACTGGTTGCCGTGAAATCATGGACACATTTCCATTTGTACACGGCAATGTGTCCATGATTTCACTGCAACCAGTGAGTTGCAAGCAATGTCTGCACAGATATCTCTGTGTAACGGTACCTTTAGATTTATAAAGTAAAGAATTTGTATATTCGAACCATTATTTTTCATGTTGCAAGGTTCTGCTCACATTAACAGCCTTCATTCTATACATGATCAGTCAGTACTCTGTCTCTTCACTAAAAACTGACCACATACAGTCCCTTGAAAAAGTATTGATACCCTATACATTATTCCACGTTTTGTTCATGTAAGGCCCCCTTGGGAAATCCTTGTCTATCCGTTTTGAAATGGATAGCCAGGGATCCGTTTTGGCCTCCCATGTATCCCTTTGGGCACGGATTTGTCCTAAATTGCCATCCGTTTGTTTCATTTTTGTCAGGGATCTGTTTGTGTACGTTTTTTTTCATGTACCCACAATCAGAGAATGCTCTGATTTTGGACTGCCTTCAAAAAAGTGGACACAAACGGACAAACAGATCTGTCGCGGTCCGCGTCGAATAACTTGGGGGTCTATGTAGGCGGATCCGTGAAAAAAATGAATCTGTAAAATGCGTCCGTTTTGCTGTACTGAGCATGCTCATGTACAGCTCCTCCCAGCCCTATCTCTGCTAACGGATCCGTTAAAAAAACGGTCTGTGGACATCAGCTGGCATCCGCTGGCGCAGATAAGTGGCTGTTTGTGTGATCCTTGAAATTCAATGATCCACACAGATTTGCAAAAAACGCAGTGTGAAGGTGGCCTACACCCACAAACGTAAATGTATGTTATGTGATATACCAACACAAAGTAGCAAGTATTAGTAAAGTGTAAAGGAAATGATACTTGGTTTTCTATATATATAAAAAATATTACCTGAAAATTGTGCCGTGCATTGGCACTCAGTCCCTTTGAGGCAATAATTTTTAGTACCTCCTTTTGCTGCAATTACTACTGCAAGTCTTTTAGGGTATGTCTTTACTGGTTTCATACATCTAGAGGTTGCCATTTTGCACATTTTTTGCAAAACTGATCAAGTCTGGACTGTAATTGGGCCGTTCATAATCATGAGTTCACTTTGATGTAAACCATCTCGTGTTCTCTGGCAATATGTTTAGGGTCCTTGTTCTGCTGGAAGGTAAATCTACCCCTCCGTCTCAGGTCTTTTGTGGCCTCTAAAAGTACCTTTACACGCCGCAACTGCGGTGAAGCAACTGCGACACAATCGGGATTTGCATCACGGTTGCTTTGAAGTTGCTACGAAATTGCAGCGTGTAAATGGGGAACTTGATCGTGATTTTCGAAGTTGATCCCGGTTGCAGTTTCAGAGCATTGTTCTAACATCAGAGTCAACCCAGTAGGTGAATTTCCCTGGTTGTGGCGTGTAAACAGGGTATCTGGGTGGAATCTGCGTCGCCTAGTGATTTCCCAGAGGCGTTCCACAGCGTGCTGGATACCGCGCCCCATCAGCGATGATTGGTGGGGGCTACTGTGTTTCCATTGGCTGTCCCTTCACAGGCCGCCATATTTAAAGAGCTGTCCATTCACACTACACAATTGCAATGGCGTCCTGTATTAGCCAGCCTTCCTGCGCAGGCTGACCAATCATGATGTTAATGCGTTGTCTAATCGGCGTATTTGGGGCGCGGAATACACAACTCTGTCATGCCTATGTTCTTGCGGCGCT
Organism: Allobates femoralis; assembly: GCA_033576535.1. Classification (NCBI taxonomy): domain Eukaryota; kingdom Metazoa; phylum Chordata; class Amphibia; order Anura; family Aromobatidae; genus Allobates; species Allobates femoralis. Next base: position 143,381,561 of record JARQOC010000008.1, on the reverse strand, counting down.
AAAGATGTACGCCCACATTCCCTTAGTGGTTGCGACGTGTGAAGCGGCGACGGGATTCAACCGGATGTTTCCCGCAGGATCTGTTTGAATTTCCAGGGAACCATGTTCCCTTAGGTTGAGGGTGCAATTGCGGCGTGTACATGCGGTATCGGCGATTGGTATCAACCGTCAAAAATGTGCACGCGCACGTTCGGTTGATACCGATCGCAGGTGACAGTTGCGGCGTGTAAAGGTACCTTAACAGACTTGCCTCCAGAGTTGCCATATACTTGGCTCCATTTATCTATGTTCCGGTCAACTCTGCCCAGCTTCCCTGCTCCTATCACAAGTATTTCATGCTGGAGATGGTGATTTCATGGTGATGTACAGTATAATAGAAACAAGTGCTCTCTTTTGTATTTAATCAGCCACTCCTGGTTTTGGCTACATAAATTGCAAGAACACTCGCGTAAAGATATGCAGCAAATACGCAGCGTGTGAACGCATGCTTAATCTTTCAGTTTGCCTTTAGGGTGCGTTCACACACTGCTTATTAATATGCGAGTGCTCTTGCAGTTTTTGTAGCCAAAACTAGGAGTGGCTGATTAAAACAGCAGTGGGTGATTAAATACAGAAGTGGAGCACTTGTTTCTATTACGGTGGGTTTACACGTTTCAATATTGTTGCGATATCGCAATTCAATGGCGCGGGAGCGCACATTTAGTGCACGTTCTTCCCGCATCGCATCGGAGGTTTACACGTTGCGATTTCTGAATCCAACGTCCGTACGATGTCTACGCCCCCCAACCCAGGAACGACCATTTAACATGGGAGTGAATGGGTGACGTTGAACTTCACATCGTAGTTGGCCGTTAACACAGCACGATCCGGCTCCAATCTCCATTCAATATCGGAGCATTGAATAGCAACGCATTGACATCGTTCCTGCATCGTATTGGACGTTCACACCATACAACGCAGGAACGATATCGGCTCCAACGATCGAACCACGTGACTTTTCATTGAAATTGGACGCCGATATTGATGGTGGGTTTACACGTTTCAATATTGGCGTCCAATTTCAATGAAAAGTCACATATTGAATGGAGATTGGAGCCGGATCGTGCTGTGTAAACGGCCAACTACGATGTGACGATGTGAAGTTCAACGTCACCCATTCACTCCCATGTTAAATGGTCGTTCCTGGGTTGGGGGGCGTAGACATCGTACGGAATTTGGATTCAGAAATCGCAACGTGTAAACCTCCGATGTGATGCGGGAGGAACGTGCACTAAATGCGCGCTCCCGCGCCATTGAATCGCGATATCGCAACGATACTGAAACGTGTAAACCCACCATGAAACGTGTAAACCCACCATTAGTCATTTCCTCTGATTGTACCACTCCTGGTTTTGGCTACAAAAACTGCAACAGCACTGGTTTTATTTGAAAAATGACTGTCTTCTTGCCCCTTTTCCATACAAGGCAGATTTGTGGAGTACATGAGTAAGGATGGAAACACATTAACGGGAAAAAATGCGGTCCGATTGTCGTTCCCGAGAGTCTTACCAGTGATGTCAGTTTTTTAGTCCGTTTTGCATCCAACTGCAATGAGACTGTTCGACATTTTTCTCAGATCACATCCTAATGGTGTCTGTGTGCTATCTGTTTTTTTTTTCTTAGCAGCTATTTACTGTATATTCAATTACAGGAACATGTTACAGTTGTCTGAGCTACAGAATGATAATGTATCAGTGAAAAAAAAGATGCCTCTTAGATGGTCCATGTGCGGCCCGTGATTTTGTCAGGCACATAAACTTGCATTGGCGAGTCTTGTGCGTGAATCGCATACTGTCGCAGCACGTTGCGATTGTTTTGTTGTCCGTCAATCGGATGAAAAAAAAACAAAAACAAACGCCTGACACTCGCAAATGTTCTCTCGGACATTGAATAACATTGGTCCGACTGCAATGCTAGAAAAACTTTCATTGCAGTCGTCCGACTTTCACGCCAGTGTGTCCGTACCCTAATACTTTTGTCATGGACAGATTCTCTCACCTGAACGGTGGATCTCTACATCTCCTCAAGTGACTTTGGGCCCCATGGCTGCTTCTCTAATTAGTGATCTCCTTGCCTGGGATGTTGGTATAGGTGGCCGGCCATGGCTTGGTAGGTTTGCAGTTCTGCCATGTTCCTTCCATGTTTGGACAGTTGATTGAGGAATGCTCTGTGAGGTGTTCAGAGCTTGGAATGTTTTTTGTTTTTTTTTCCCTGACCTGTCTAGTGTGTTCCTTGGTTTTCATGATGCTGTTTGATATCTAAGGCTGGAAACACACTGGCGTTTTTAAAATCGGTCCGCTTCTCATTGAGGAGAGTCGGACGAGTGTCACCCGTTTTTTAACCTCCCTGGCGGTCTGTTTCTTTGCAAAAAAATCAACAAAAAGCGGGCTTACCCGCGTTCGCGGCAGATGCGGTAAAAAAAACCGCATCTGCCGCACTTGCCGCATAGCTGCCGCACTTGCCGCACTTGCGGCGCGGTTGCGGCGCGGTTGCGGTAATCTGCTTAGTAAAGGGAACCTAAGTGACATACACTTACATGCCTGCGTTCTTCTGGGGGTCTCCCTGTGTGTGCTGGGACTTGTGGGCTGTGCCCATCATGGCTGCTCTCCCCCTCCCTTATGCACGGCCCCTCTCAGCCTGCTATTGTGACGTGAGGCTGATCGCGTCATAAAGGGGCGGGGCTCAATCGCGGCATCCCGGTAGCCCCGCCCCTTTATGACGCGATCAGCCTCACATCACAATAGCAGGCTGAGAGGGGCCGTGCATAAGGGAGGGGAGAGCAGCCATGATGGGCACAGCCCACAAGTCCCAGCACACACAGGGAGACCCCCCGAAGAACGCAGGCATGTAAGTGTATGTCACTTAGTTCCCTTTACTAAGCAGATTACCGCAACCGCGCCGCAACCGCGCCGCAAGTGCGGCAAGTGCGGCAGCTATGCGGCAAGTGCGGCAGATGCGGTTTTTTTACCGCATCTGCCGCGAACGCGGGTAAGCCCGAACCTGACTCGGGGTTAACGATTCTGGTAGTGAATGTTAACCCCGAGTCAGGCTCGGGAATAACGCTAGGGAGGTTAATCTGTTTGGCATGCAACTGCGGTGCAAGTATCCGAGTGTAATCCGTGTGCATTCCGCTGAGCTCATGTGATAGTTCTGATTAATTTGTCAGTAAATTGGCTGCAATGTGTGCCAATTGTGATTTAAATGCTATGTGCCAATCAGGGCTCTTTGGAAGCATTTTCCCATGGGCATATGTGTTCAGTGAGCTGACCATCTATCTCCTTAGTAAGCAGTGTTATATATGTGTCCAGCTGGTTAAAGAATGGAGAATACCCTGACCCTAAACACCACAGAGTGCGTGTTATTCCATTGGGTCATTTCCAGAAGACATGGGACACCATACCCAATTATTTCCGATCCGAGGAGGCGGCGTTGAATGTGGCTCCTCCTTCAGCATAGCTCTCGTGGCCATTTTCAGAGGTTGTATGGTCAGTTACACTGTCATCCAGATAAATTATTCGCCTATACCAGGATGACCATACCCACATTTGACCTACTCTTGGACATTCTGCGGCCTGTCATCACATTTCAAAATACCCAAATGCAGCCAAGTATTACTGCAAAAGAACGGCTTCTGTTGACACTGAGGTTAGTGTTTTTTTATTTTTGTTCTTTTATGGGCTGTCATTTCAATTGGATTTTGAGACATGGCTGCATACACGTGCCATAGACCTTACCCATTTCCAGATTTAGTGACTGTGTCCCTTATGTGGCCCAGTATAGATAATGACGGTTTATTTAGTTTTGGGTTTGGCCTGTTGTGTTGGTTTTGGTTCTAATTTCTATATGAATGTTTTTAGGTTCCTTTCAACTGGTATTTCCTTTGCTGGATTACATGTAGAGTTCCTACTGGGCAACTCCACGATTGGGCAAATTGTGCACAAAACCTGTGAGGAGATGTGGCGTCATTTGCAGCCAATTGTACATCCTGAAGCCTCAGAAGCTGATTGGTACCGGATTTCTAATGGATTCCATCAAACCTGTAATTTCCCTAACTGCTCTTGATGGGAAACCTATCTGTATCAAGAAGCCACCCAATTCTGGAACCCTTTTTTTTTTTAAATTATAAAATTATTTTTCCATTGTCCTTCTGGCTTTAGTTGACAGCACCTATCAGTTTATTGCGGTGGATGTTGGTTTGTAAGGCCAAACAGGGGACTCCAACATATTCAAAAACTCAGTATTGGGTCGACACCTCATTAATAAAGATTTCAATGTCCCACCATCCACACAGCTCCCAGGCTCCTTAGGAGAATGTCTCCTATTTGTGCTTGTAGGTGATGAGGCGTTTCAATTGAGGCGGGAAGGAATGCGCCCATACCCAGCGCCGTGTCTTTAACTTTAGGTTAACACGTGCTAGACGAATAATGAAGGGCACGTCTGGGATTCTAACTGCCAACTGGCGCATACTGATATCACCCATTCAACGGAGTGAGACACGTGGATTCAGTCATTAAAGCCTGTGTCTTTTTACATAATTTTACTCGCTTGCATGACCGGCCTAATGAAGATCCTTCATGTGTCCCTCCTCAAAACAATCCGTACCCTCCGGTAGTATCAGTTAGTAGGCCCAGACATGAGCCATCAGCACTACGAGTGCGTGAACAATTTGCAGATTTTTTTGTGTTCCCTGAAGGCTCGGTCCTGTGGCAAGATGCATACGTCACTGGCCCCTAAATTGTTGGATGGCGACGAATCAACAATATACCGTATATACTTGTGTATAAGCCGACCCGTGTATAAGCTGACCCCCCTACTTTTGCCCCCAAAAACTGGGAAAGCTTATTGACTTGCGTATAAGCTGAGGGTGGACCCCAGCACAGGTATACAACACCCAGCAGTGTGGTATACAGGCCCCAGTAGTATGGTATACAGCCACCAGGACAGGTATAGAGCCCCCAGCAGTAAGGTATACAGGTCCCCCCAGTGGTATACAGGCCCCAGCAGTATGGTATACAGCAGGCCCCCAGTGGTATACAGCAGGCCCCCAGTGGTATAAAGCAGGCCCCCAGTGGTATACAGCAGGCCCCCAGTGGTATACAGCAGGCCCCCAGTGGTATACAGCAGGCCCCCAGTGGTATACAGCAGGCCCCCAGTGGTATACAGCAGGCCCCCAGTGGTATACAGCAGGCCCCCAGTGGTATACAGCAGGCCCCCAGTGGTATACTTTAGGCCCCCAGAGGTATATAGCAGGCCCCCAGTGGTATACAGCAGGCCCCCAGAGGTATGCGAAAGCAGAGGCCCCCAGAGGTATGCAGCAGGCCCCCAGAGGTATACAGCAGGCCCCCAGCGGTATACAGCAGGCCCCCAGTGGCACTCCCCCCCCACAGTGGCACCCGCCCCCCTTCATTGCTTACCTCCACGTCTTCATCACCGCGGTCCTCTCAGCGTCTCAGTCATCCTGCGCGCGCTGCGTTCCCGGTCTCGTGACCCGGCGGTTGCAGTGGGATGACGTCATCGCGCCGGGTCATGTGAGACCCGAACACAGCGAGCAAGGACTGGAGGACTGGCGGTGATGAAGACGCTGGATGGTAAGATAATGCAGCGGGGGGGCTCTGCACAGTGTGGGGGCGAGTGCCACTGGGGGCCTGCTGTATACCTCTGGGGGCCTGCTGTATACCTCTGGGGGCTGTATGCACGGCTCCCTCTTCCGCTGTGATGGGCGGGGGAGCCGTGCATATCTAATGAGCAGCCCCACGTGACAGGCCGCTCAGTCAGCAGCCTCCCCGCCTCCTCTATCCTCCCCAGCACCCGGACACAGCCCACACCATAGGATTACCGTATTGACCCGTGTATAAGCCGAGGGGGGGACTTTTCAGCCCAATTTTTGGGCTGAAAAACTCGGCTTATACATGAGTATATACGGTACCCGTAATGATGTGCCCTGTGTAAATGGTATAGAATGCATTCTGAGACTCATTTGAGCCCATAATCACCCTTCACATTATTGTACCTTAGTCATTTTTGTTGGCAAAAAAGGCAAGGAAAGCATAATTTTTTTTAATGCTGACGCAAAACAAACAGAACAGGAACATATTTGTTTCATATGTATCCCTTTATTTTTTGGTTACAAATGAAACAAAGGCCACAACCACAATAAGTCTTCCTGTACATTCAACAATGCCTATACTCACACAAATCACCTTTTACATGTTGCTGTAGGTTGGTTGCTCATGGTTTCTGGGTTGGACTGCCCAGTTCCCTGACTACCATGCACATTAAGGATTTCGAGAGACTGGTGTATGTCGCCTCGTGAGCCCCCAATAGATGGCTGTGTTTGCCTACCGTACTTTGAGGAAATGTGTGTTCCATGGTATACTGGTGGTGTATGGCTAGAGGTATTTCTATGGCCTACCACTTTGTGGCATGCGCATAAAATCTACCCTGTGCTGACCAATATGTGCACCCTGGTTGACCTGCCTTTGTTGTTGATATGCTGGCCCATACTGTGGTTGAGTGTGCGAATTAATGTTGTCTCATATCCAAAAATGGACAGAAAGTTTCTGATCCACGTTGCTGTTCAATAACAAGACTTTTTCTTTGTGCTTTAAATAGTGGGTCTGGGTCATTCCATGTCAAGTGAACCAATGATTATTACCTCTATATTTTTAATTCTTTTGAGATTTTGTTATTTGATAATAGCATGTCAGACAATGCAAAATGTGAAGAGAAAATTTTTTTTTTTTTTAAATGATTTTCAAAGTTCGGAAAAAGTGGGAATTTCGCTGTTGCCTGCCTTTACGTTTCTCCTCATAACTCAGGCTAGAAATAAGATAGAGAGACAAAATAAACACCATTCTACTCAGAACTATACAGGCTTTCACCAGATATGTCACAAGAGGATCTTTGTTAATATTTTACCCATGTGATCGCAAGCGCAAAACTTTAAAACACATTTCCGAAAAATCGGCGCTCTTTAAATATTTCAAAAACTGCCCATGTGTCTGCTTTGCTCTTAGCCACATCTGTACCAAATTTCAAGTTGGGGTCTTGATGGGATCATATTTTAACATTTTACTATTAATAGCGTCAATGGGTCATTCCATATCAAGTGATCTAAATATGAATATCTTTTTTTACCTGACGTCTTTAGATTTTTTTATTTTTTTTCCTTTATGAAGTACTACTTCAGTTAATTACAAATTAAAAGTTTAGAATTTTTTTCTTCATCAGTTAATTTTTTACAGATTTTTAAAGTTTAAAAAAAGGGTGAATTTTGGCCTGGTATGACTTTACATTTTTTTTTTATCTCGGGCTAGAAATAAGATAGAGAAACAAAATAAACACCATTCTACTCAGAACTGTCCAGGCTTTCACCAGATATGTCACAAGAGTATATTTGTTAATTTTAATTTTTTACCCATGCGAACGCAAACTCAACATTTTGAAACGCATTTCCGAAAAAACATTTTAATAAAAATTTTCCAAAACTGCCCATGTGTCTTTTATGCTCTTAGCCACATCTCTACCAAATTTCAAGTTGGGATTGTGATGGGATCATATTTTAAAATATTTAACTATTATAGTGTCAATTCAAAAATCACCAAGAACACAATCAGTCATTTTTTCACAATTGCCCGTCAATAGTTTGAATTTGATATAAAGAAACATAGTCTTGTAACATCTCAAATGAAAGCTGTTACCGTTCTGAGTAAAATGATGCATCTCCCACTTCATTATCTTATTTCTAGCCTGAGATAAAAAAATGTAATGTCATACCAGGCCAAAATTCACCCTTTTTTTAAACTTTAAAAATCTGTAAAACATAAACTGATGAAGAAAAAAATTCTAAACTTTTAATTTGTAATTAACTGAAGTACTTCATAAAGGAAAAAAAAAAAAAAATTCTAAAGACGTCAGGTAAAAAAAAAATATTCATATTTAGATCACTTGATATGGAATGACCCATTGACGCTATTAATAGTAAAATATTTTAAAATATGATCCCATCAAGACCCCAACTTGAAATTTGGTACAGATGTGGCTAAGGGCATAGCAGACACATGGGCAGTTTTTGAAATATTTAAAGCGCGCCGATTTTTCGGAAATGCGTTTTAAAGTTTTGCGCTTGCGATCACATGGGTAAAATATTTACAAAGATCCTCTTGTGACATATCCGGTGAAAGCCTGGACAGTTCTGAGTAGATTGGTGTTTATTTTGTTTCTCTATCTTATTTCTAGCCCGAGATATGATAGAAAATGTAAAGCCATACCAGGCCAAAATTCGCACTTTTTTAAAACTTTAAAAATCTGTAAAAAATTACCGTATATACTCGTGTATAAGCCGACCCGTGTATAAGCCGACCCCCCTACTTTTGCCCCCAAAACCTGGGAAAATGTATTGACTCGTGTATAAGCCGAGGGTGGACCCCAGCACAGGTATACAGCCCCCAGCAGTGTGGTATACAGCAGCCTCCCCAGTGGTATATACAGGCCCCAGCAGTGTTACAGCAGCAGCCCCAGTGGTATATACAGCAGCAGCCCCAGTGGTAGTATACAGCAGCCCCAGAGGTATATACAGCAGCCCCAGTGGTAGTATACAGCAGCAGCCACAGTGGTAGTATACACGCAGCCCTAGTAGTATATACAGCCCCAGTGGTAGTATACACGCAGCCCCAGTAGTATATACAGCCCCAGTGGTAGTATACAGCCCCAGTGGTAGTATACAGCAGCCCCAGTGGTAGTATACATCCCCAGTGGTAGTATATAGCCCCAGTGGTAGTATACATACAGCCCCAGTAGTAGTATACAGCCCCAGTGGTAGTATATAGCCCCAGTGGTAGTATACATACAGCCCCAGTAGTAGTATACAGCCCCAGTGGTAGTATATAGCCCCAGTGGTAGTATACATACAGCCCCAGTAGTAGTATACAGCCCCAGTGGTAGTATACAGCAGCCCCAGTGGTATATTCAGCCCCAATGGTAGTATACAGCCCCAGTGGTAGTATATAGCCCCAGTGGTAGTATATAGCCCCAGTGGTAGTATATAGCCCCAGTGGTAGTATATAGCCCCAGTGGTAGTATACATACAGCCCCAGTAGTAGTATACAGCCCCAGTGGTAGTATATAGCCCCAGTGGTAGTATACAGCCCCAGTGGTAGTATACAGCAGCCCCAGTGGTAGTATATAGCCCCAGTGGTAGTATATAGCCCCAGTGGTAGTATATAGCCCCAGTGGTAGTATACATACAGCCCCAGTAGTAGTATACAGCCCCAGTGGTAGTATATAGCCCCAGTGGTAGTATACAGCAGCCCCAGTGGTATATTCAGCCCCAGTGGTAGTATACAGCCCCAGTGGTAGTATATAGCCCCAGTGGTAGTATATATACAGCCCCAGGGGTAGTATATAGCCCCAGTGGTAGTATACAGCAGCCCCAGTGGTATATTCAGCCCCAGTGGTAGTATACAGCCCCAGTGGTAGTATATAGCCCCAGTGGTAGTATATATATAGCCCCAGTGGTAGTATATATACAGCCCCAGTGGTAGTATACATGGCCCCAGCAGTAGTATACATGGCCCCAGCAGGGCCCCCCTTATAAGGTGGCGCCCCCACCTCCCTTTCTGGGCCCCCCCGCATGCAGCACTGCACATATACATTACCTGTCTAGCAGCTGTCACCCTCCGATGGCGGATCGCGGCTCCCGGCTCCGGGCTCCATCTTCCTCGCTGTCTTCCTGCTTTGTGACCGGGGCTCAGCGCGATGACGTCATCGCGACGCCGGCCGGTCACCTGACAAGCAGGAAGTCAGCGAGGAAGATGGAGCCCGGAGCCGGGAGCCGCGATCCGCCATCGGAGGGTGACAGCTGCTAGACAGGTAATGTATATGCGCAGCGCTGCATGCGGGGGGGCCCAGAAAGTGAGGTGGGGGTGCCAGTGAGGTGGGGGCGCCGTATTGACTCGCGTATAAGCCGAGGGGGGGACTTTTCAGCCCAATTTTTGGGCTGAAAAACTCGGCTTATACGCGAGTATATACGGTAACTGATAAAGAAAAAAATTCAAAACTCTTTTTTTTGTAATTAACTAAAGTTGTTCTTCATATAGAAAAAAAATAAAAAAAAATCTGAGGACGTCAGGGAAAAAAAATATTCATTTTTGGATCACTTGACATGGAATGACCCGTCTTTATTTCTACGCATTTCGAGATCCTCCTGATCTCTTCCTCAGGGACACATACAACAGAGACTCTGTTATGCTATGGAGGAGGGCGGGGAAAGCCTCTGATGTCAGAGCAGGTGGCGGGACAGCCACGCGGGGCGGTGATAACCAATTCCTCGCTCTGCTCCTTATGTCCTGCCTCCTGCTCTGACTTCAGAGGCTTTCCCCTCCCTCCTCCATAGCATAACATGGAGGAGGGGGGGGGGAAAAGGCTCTACACCCGCCATCCTCCATAGCTTAACATGGAGCAGGGCGGGAAAAGGATCTACACCCACCCTCCTCCATAGCTTAACATGGAGGAGGGTGGGGAAAGAATTTGACAACAGAGCAGGAGGCAGGACAGCCACCCGGGGCAGTAATAACCAATACCTCGCTCGTCACAATTATCAGATTTATATTTTCCAAATATTTAGAACTATGTATAATTTCTTTTTAAACTTGACAAATACTTGCTTCTTCGTGTTGGTATCTCACATAAAATCCTACTAAGGGCCCTTTCACATCAGCGTTTTTTTCAAATCGCGGCAGATGCGGTGAAAAAAACGCATCTGCCGCGATTACCGCATACCGGCTGCACTTGCGGCGCGGTTGCGGTAAACGCCATACAATGTATAGGCGGACTTGCGGCAAGTGCGGTTTTGGTACTTGCGGCAGTTGCGGTTGCGAAAATAATGCTGTCAGCCGCGGTTTTTTTCGCGGCCGCACCTGCCGCAAGTACCAAAACCGCACTTGCCGCACCTGCCGCAAGTCCGCCTATACATTGTATGGCGTTTACCGCAACCGCGCCGCAAGTGCAGCCGGTATGCGGTAATCGCGGCAGATGCGGTTTTTTCACCGCATCTGCCGCGATTTGAAAAAAACGCTGATGTGAAAGGGCCCTAAGGCGGCCGTCAGACGCTTCAATATCTTGAACGATATTGTAAGCGATCACATGCACGCGCGATCGCTTACAATATCGTTCACATCGCTGGTGAGATGTCACACAGACAGACTCACCAGCGATATTTGCCAGCGAGATCGCTGGTAACTATGGTACACATCGGGCTACTAGGCGCCGCGCGGCGCTTAGTAACCCGACGTTTACCATAGTTACCATCTCCCAGCTTAGGCTCTGCCGCTAGGAGATCGTTCATCGTGGTGTCATACACCACGATGAAGCAGATTGTTAAATCGTTCCTCGCTAGATATGAGCTCCTGCTCTCATATCTGCGATGTCACGATCAAGCGATTTTACATTGTAAAATCGCTAGATTGCATGTAGCGATGCACAAACAATATCGCTTAAGCGATCAAAAAGCAGATCGCTTAAGCGATATCGTTCAAGATATTGAAGCGTCTGACGGCCGCCTAACATACATTTACATTTGTGAGTGCAACGTGAAAAGGTCTATGGAGTATGAATACTCTCTCAAGGCAATTTTGTTTGTTCTTCTTCACCAATTTGAAAGCAATTTGCTTTTATAGTTCACATTCTGTTCATTTTATGAAAAAACGAGTAGAGAGAGATTCTATAATTGCATATGTGTGGCTACACGTGACCTTGAAAATGTTCATCAGTTTACTGTAGGAGAGCATCACACTTGGGATCTCCCTGTAGCAGCAGGAATAGTAAGAGTTTCTACAGGGTAGGCCTATCCCAGCTGTACCCTCATCAGATGGGCACTCGTTTATCTGAATGGCTGTTTTATATGGTACATTTACTGGTGCGAGAAAAATGCCTTGTTGGCTGCGGGTTTTCCCTGTTAAATCAGCTGATTGCTGGTTATAATAAAAGTAGATCATGCAGTGTGCATTATTAAATGTTTATTTTATTTATTTATTTTTTTTTTAAATCCATGTATTTATCATAAAAAAACATTTTAGATGCTTATATGTTTACATTAGGTGCCTGCATAGTCAGTCATCGGGGTGGATACTTCAGCTGGTATCAGTCAGAACAATCCAATTCAGTCATGCAGTTTTTTTTAAATGTAGTCACGTCCCTTCCACCCCCCAAACTGTAATATACTAACATTACTGAGGGACCCTCAGAAATTCGCTAATACTGTAGAAGGACCTGTGGTGATGTCACAACCATGTGACCATAATTAATATAGGTAAGGCCCCTTTCACCTCAGCGGTATTAGAAAAATGCGGCATCTGCCGCATTCACCGTGTAACGGCCGCACTTGTGGTTCACCTGCGGCAAGCCCCATGCAATGTCTACGGGGCTTGCGTCAGGTGCGGTATAGTTGCGGTTTCGGCACTTGCGGCCGCGAAAAACCCGCGGTCAGCCGCGTTTTTTTCGCGGCCGCATCTGCCGCAAGTGCCGAAACTGCACTTGCCACACACTTACCGCAAGCCCCATAGACATTGCATGGGGCTTGCCGCAGCTGAACCGCAAGTGCGGCCGTTATGCGGTAAATGGGGCAGATGCGGTTTTTCACCGCAACTGCCGCATTTTTCTAATACCGCTGATGTGAAAGAGGCCTAAGCCTACAGTCCCTTCATGTCAGGCCTGCTTATCTGTGTCCATTACTGTCACATGGTTGTGTCATCACCATGGGGCTTTCTACAGCATTAGTGAATTTCTGAAGGTCCCTTAGTAATGTTATTTTATTACAGTTTGGAAGGGGGAAGGGGTGACTAAGGGTGCCTTCACTGTTGCGTTTGGAGCGCAGCGCACCAAACGTAGCCAAACGCTTGCACACATGCTTCCTATGTTTAACGTGGGTACGCCTGTGCCTGCGTATGGCTGCGTTTGGCCGCATTTGCGTACGGATGTGCATAATTTATGCGCCCTCCGACCGCACTCCAAACGCAGCATGCAGCATTTTTTTGTGCGTTCGCACAAGAAATGCATGGATCCCAATAGATCCGCAATGTCCTCCGCATGACAGCGCAGGAGAACGCTACGGATCTCATTGAAATTTCTCCCGGCGGCCACCGGGAGATCATGCAGAGCCAAGCTGATCTCCCACCGGTGTCAGCGGGGAGATACAGCTGATCTGACAGCTGTTTAAATCTCCCGCGCTGACACCGAATAGGTGATGTCGGCGCTGGAAATTTGAAGCAGCGATCAGCTGTTTCATATCTCCTGCACCGATATCACCTGTTCAGTGTCAGCGCTGGAGATTTAAACAGCTGTCAGATCAGCTGTGTCTTCACATTTCCCGTGCCGACACCGGCGGGAGATCAGTGTGCCGGGAGGAGGAGATCTCCACCACTGATCTCCCCCTCCCGGCCGCCCCCAGAGACAGCTGATTGGCTGCCCGGGCACCATACCAATGTGAACGCATGCGGAGATTCCCTAAGATATGGACTGTGTTTGCATCTGCATGCCCTCCGCATGCAGACACAAACGCAAGTGTGAAGGCAGCCTTAGAATAAAAAAAACTGCATGACTGAATGTGGATTGATGTGACTATTTCCAGCTGAAGTATCCACCCCGAAGACTGTTTGTGCAGGTACCTAATGCAAACACCCAAGCATCCAAAGTGCCTTTTTATGATAAATACATAAGTTTTATTTTTAAACAGGTTATTGATGCACAGTGCATGATCTAAATAACATTGGGACTGTTTTAAAACAAAAAACAACAGGTTCCCATTCAGCATTATCCATTTTACCTTTGTGTTCTGTCTGCTGCCTCTTCTTAATCGCTGTTTTCCTGTGATCCTCTTGGACTGGAGAGTACTAACAGAAAACTGGTGACAAAACCCGAATGTTAATACAGTACTTAACTCATTATTATTATTGTCTTGGGACCTGATGTCCGGCTCTTGTTTTCTGCCTCTTTTTTTTTTTAACTGGAGTTCTTTGTTAATTACAAAGTGAAAATCTCCATCTTTTAAACAGCACTGTATAGAACAAAAACCAATATCGATATACAAACTCTGACTTCTTGCTCATTTCCTTTGAGAGATTAGCTCCTGTTGGAGGATGGGGCAGCGCTCAGTGTTTGGTTGTAGACAATACAATGGGGGATGCTCCTGCAGCCAGAGACAGGTTTGTGAGAAGGAAGGAGGCGGAATATATGTCCCGGGACACGTGTAGAACCATAACACAGACATGTGGAAAATAATGCAGGAATATCTGTATTTTTCTGACCTTCTGATATATCACCTTGGTATGCAGCGTCCCTCACAAGGCTGAGCACACGTCTGTTACCTTATGGTGCCTGTGTGTTTGTAGTCTTTGGACTTGGCATCAGTTGTTTCCATAGTAACAGATGGTTAACGTATTATTTGCTATCATTCTAACATTTCAGAACCAGCCTCCATGATTAGACCCTGTCATTATTTTGTGTCCTTGTCTTGTGCAGATTGTGAGTTTAGTCATACAGTGTTGGCCAAAAGTATTGACACCCCTGCAATTCTGTCAGATAATACTCAGTTTCTTCCTGAAAATGATTGCAATCACAAATTCTTTGGTATGATTATCTTCATTTAATTTGTCTTCAATGAAAAAAACACAAAAAGAATTGTCCTAAAGCCAAATTGGATATAGTTCCACACCAAACATAAAAAAGGGGATGGACAAAAGTACTGGCACTGTTAGAAAAATCATGTGATGCTTCTTTAATTTGTGTAATTAACAGCACCTGTAACTTACCTGTGGCACCTAACAGGTGTTGGCAATACCTAAATCACACTTGCAGCCAGTTGACATGGATTAAAGTTGACGTAACCTCTGTCCTGTGTCCTTGTGTGTACCACATTGAGCATGGAGAAAAGAAAGAAGACCAAAGAACTGTCTGAGGACTTGAGAAACCAAATTGTGAGGAAGCATGAGAAATCTCAAGGCTACAAGTCCATCTCCAAAGACCTGAATGTTCCTGTGTCTACCGTGCACAGTGTCATCAAGACATTTAAAGCCCATGGCACTTTGGCTAATCTCCCTAGATGTGGATGGAAAAGAAAAATTGACAAGAGATTTGAATGCAAGATTGTGCGGATGGTGGATAAAGAACCTTGACTAACATCCAAACAAGTTCAAGCTGCCCTGCAGTCCGAGGGTACAGCAGTGTCAACCCGTACTATCCGTCGGCGTCTGAATGAAAAGGGACTGTATGGTAGGAGACCCAGGAAGACCCCACTTCTTACCCCGAGACATAAAAAAGTCAGGCTGGAGTTTGCCAAAACTTACCTGAGAAAGCCTAAAATGTTTTGGAATAATGTTCTCTCTTTCTCCTTCGCCTCATTGGGGGACACAGGACCGTGGGTGTTATGCTGCTGTCCACTAGGAGGCGACACTAAGCAGAATCTGCAAAAGAGTTACGTGGCTCCTCCTCTGCAGCATATACAGCCTAGAGCAGGAAATGCTTCTCCAGTTTTTTGCTTAGTGTCGAAGGAGGCACACCTACATTTTTACTCTCTACTTTTTCATCAATTTTTCTTCCAATGAAGAAAAGTGGGTCCGGCGTGACCCCCGGCATGCTCCTTCCTCGGCCACCCACTGTTGGGGCGCTGGGTTGAAGTTGAGAATCGTTACATATGCCGTACTCCTTTCTCGGCCTCCCACTGTTGGGTTGCTGGGTTAAAGTTGAGACAGCCCAGCATAACATCCACCTTCCTCTCTCCCTCGGGGTCCTGAGTTGAAGCCAGAGCTGGACTTTCTGCCAGATGACGTCCCCCTAATCACCCTCTGGGTGCTTAGGCTGAGGCACCACAGGTATCAGCAGCACATGCTGCATTCTGGGCTGGGATTCTGGATGGATGCCTGCAGGAGCACAGGCTCAGAGACGACCCCCTAATCACCCTATGGGTCATTAGGCTGGGCACCACAGGTACCAGCAGCACATGCTGCACTCTGGGCTGGGATTCTGGAGCAGTCCCCCCTAATCACCCTGTGGGTTATTAGACTGAGGCACCCGGCTGCCTGCAGGAGCGCAGGCTCACAAGCTTCTCAAACAAGCACAGCAGTCCCCCTAATCACCCTGTGGGCTATTAGGCTGAGGCACCATAGGTACCAGCAGCGCAGCTGCACTTATCTACCCCAGGATCCTGGTGGGGTCCGGGTACAGCCCCACTCAGCCCTGCAGGGCCAGAGGTGTCTACCTGTCCCCCTTCTCCCTGCACAGCTTTCACAACAAGGCAGGGAGAAGAGGTACTCAGCTTCCCCTACGCTGCCCCTGCTAGAGCAGGCAGCAAGGTACCTGGGGCGGCAGGGACCCGTCATGGCCCCCCCTCGCTGCCAGACCGGCGGTTCTGGATCCGTCCCGGACCTCCGCGCCGACCCCCCCCGCCATTGCGGGGCCGCAAATCACGCTAGGCCCCGGCTTCAGGCCTAGCGTGGAAGGGACCGCCTATCCCCGCCCACCGCCCGCCCTCCGGACGCGTCAAATGACGCGGCGCCGCATCACGGAGAGGGGCGGGAAGTTCCTTTGGGCGCTTGTATTGCGCGCCCATTCAGGTTCCCGCCCCCTCCTTGTTCCTCCTGGCGGCGCCAAAAACGCTCTGGGCGCCATTAGGATGTGGGCACAGCACACTGTTAGGCACGGCGGCCATATACAGTGTGTTAGGGCTATGGGGGCATACAGGTTATGGGGGCATATATCAGACCAGCAGGGATTGTCTCCCTGCTGCAGCTCTCTGCCCCCTGCACACCATGAGTGACAGGCTGTGGGCACAGCACCCTGTTAGGCACAGCGGCCATATACAGTGTGTAATGGCTATGGGGGCATACAGGTTATGGGGGCATATATCAGACCAGCAGGGTTTGTCTCCCTGCTGCAGCTCTCTGCCCCCTGCACACCATGAGTGACAGGCTGGGGGGGCAGATGCAGGGCTGTCAGCAGGGATATGATTCCCTGCTGCAGCCTCCTCTCCCCCTGTACACCATGTGCAGACTATGCCACGTGTGACAGGCTATGCCACGGGTCACAGGCTAGGCCATGTGTGACATGCTACATAGGCATTTACGAGGGCCAGTACAGCAAGTGGGCTGACCGACGTGTTCTGCCCTGAAATACTCTGTGCTGCTGTGAATACAGTTTTTGTGAATATTTCAACTTCATCAACTGCTGCAGCACGGTGTTGTCATCACTAACATCACAATGAATGTACCGTGCCTTACAAGATCTCTCCTGACATACTCTGTGCTGCTGTAAACCTTTTTGTCAGCAGCTACACATAATCTCAGTGAAGAAAGTAGGCGTCAGACTGTTCTCAGTACGCACAGGGGAGAAGTGATCCACTCAATCCCCTATGGATGTAATGTGTTTATTTTGTGTCGTTACGATGACACGGCTTCGCCTATGTTCACATCCAGCGAGCAGAGTTCCTCTGCCTAGTGCGGGTGACACACTAATAGGCACAGCCTGGCTTTCCTTGCATCGTGTCAGCCAATGATGCCAGTACCTATCAGAGCACATAATGCTAAATCTAGGTAGGCAGTTTTTACGTCTGCGACTATGTCGCAGCTTATGGGAAACTAGCATGCAGCAAGCAGGATGATGGCTCCGACGTCTGATGGTTTTCGCAATCCAACCCCAGACTCGGACCTTCATGCATCTCCAAATCAACGTCCCATCTCAAAGGAAGCTAAATGTCGATAATTCGAACATTCAACTGTGTCTCGCAGGACGCAAGATCGTACCCATGGGACCCTCAGCGCCCCACTTACCATAAGGGAGTTTTGTTGGATTTGGACTCCATGGCAAGGCTCGTACGGTACCCTATCTGACAACAGGTTTTCCCTAGGGTCACAGTTCTGCTGAACAGAACACAACAGTGAGCATCGGAGTCCGCTACCATACCTTGAGGATGCCAATCGCAGCACCAGACGGTGCCTCACTCGCAGTCAACCAGCCAAATTGCGACCTCTTGGGAATTCATTTAACGGATCATCGTCTAGATCAACCCAAACTCGATCAACGCACATGTAGCGATCACAGACAACCCTCAATTCAGGGAGTCGTTATGCCTGTGCTACACGCAGAGCGTGTTTAAAGGTTCTATGCCTGTGCCACACACACAGCAGGGTTTTAAAGGCTCTATCCCAAATATCTTGTAGCCCATAAACAAGAACGTGCAGTACGTCCCGTGCTAGACTGACACAGCTAGACAAACATACCTGGGACAGATTTTTCCACACAGATTCTCTCCGCTCCATAATAATGTTTCATGGAACACGGAGAATACCTTGTATCCTTAGATATACAGGATGACTACCTGCATGTTCCACTTGCAGCCACTTATCATATTTACAATTTGCAAAGGCCATTCCTAAGTGTGGCGTTTCCGTGCACACTTGTTACAGTTCCCTCAGTGGTCACAGAGGTTATGGCAGTTGTCTGGGTTTTTCCTGCATTCCAGGGACGAGGTCACTCTTCCATACCTGGAAGTTTACTCCTCAATACACGACCTTCAGGGATTGAGAACGCAGCGTCTCTATTACGGTGAACACTTTATTAAGACTTGGTTGGCTGGTCACCCTCCACAAGTCTACGCCAGTTTTCACTGCAGTCTTTAGTATTTTCGAAACGCAGTTCAATATATTCAAAACACTAGTCAGACTTTTCCGAGACTAGGCATAGGCACTTCAACTGGAAGTCCGCACTCTCCTTCAACGGTCACCTCAGCCTGTCAGAGCTGACATGACGGTCAGAGGCAGGACGGTGGCAGCACTGGTAGTTATTCCTTGACACAGCTGCTCCTCAGGCCTCCCCAATTATCCATGCTCACGTCATGAGATGAGATGGTACGATCACGTATCAAGAGTTGTCATCTTCCAGTACCAGCAATATGGTATCTTCTGTGGTGGCTCAGCCACTCACTAGTACGCAGGGGAAGTATCTTCTTCCAAAAAGGTGAAGGGTACTATTCACGGACGTGACTCGGACAGAGTAAGGCGCGCTGTACCTACATCTCAACACTCGGAACAATTGATCCTGATCGGAATCAACGATACTCATCGTCCTTTGGGAGATTTGGGCGAGATTCCCAACACGGAAGATTTTATCCCTTATTCTGGCGTACCGCAATTTCAGAAGGCAGTCTGACGATGCCATGGCTGTGGCATATGTCGATTCCCTAGAGCGAATCCCGAAGTTCTCAGGCAATGAAGGACGTTTACCACATTCTTCACTAGGCGGGATTCACAAACTCAGTATTACCGGCTACTATTCTACGCTCGTAGATGCTTAGAACAAACAGTTCCTCCGTTGCCAAGGGCTTACCTCAGAATAGGATTCCTACATCTAGGTGTCTTCAAAGAACTCTGGCATCGTTAGAGAACTCCGGGAACATCCGTAGTGGAGTCACACCTCATTACCAAGGTTCCTAGCTTCATAGCCAGGTCCCACGACCCACAGTCATAGACGGCGGAAGGTCTAATCTTAGACTGGACCAAATTCCAACTCCACTCCTTTTTTTCCGAGAATACCACTATCCTAAGGTAGTGAAGATAATCAAACTGGACTGTCGACAAATCATCTTTGTGGCCACACACACTAGCCCAAGCACGCTTGGTATGCCGATCTCTGTCACTTCATAGCTGACGTGCTATGCCACCTACTTGATCGTCCAGATCCACTTTCGGAAGACCGTCTTACCATCATAATTCATCGGCTCTGAATTCGACAACGTGACCCTGGACACCTGGGTGTTCACATAATGTTGTCACAACCTCAATCAGAGCGCGGACAGTTTTTCTGAAGAGATATTCCATCAACATGGGAAATCATTCTCTTTCCTCCCTATCGGCATCGCCTTGTTACCAGACCTCAATTTTTATCTTTTCTTCAAGGAGTCTGCTGACTTGTTCCTCCCTTTCAGTCTACTAGACCCAGGGGTCCTGACCCTCGTCCTCGCAGGTTTTACGCTACCCACATTTTAAGCCATGGGGGACAAATCCCTTTGTTTTCTCACGCAGGGAGTTTGTTTTTTTCTGGATGGCAATTGCCTCTCTCCGCAGAGTCTTTAAATTTGCAGCGTTTTCAGGTAAACCACCTTTTTTGGTTTTTTTTCTGGTCTCCC
Source organism: Allobates femoralis (assembly GCA_033576535.1). Classification (NCBI taxonomy): domain Eukaryota; kingdom Metazoa; phylum Chordata; class Amphibia; order Anura; family Aromobatidae; genus Allobates; species Allobates femoralis. The sequence continues at coordinate 143,361,352 of JARQOC010000008.1, read as the reverse complement.
AGACAATGTTGTCCTACGTCCGGTTGGTTTTTTCCTCAAGATGATGGTGTCCTTTGTTGTCCGCCTACCTGAATATATATTTCTGACGGCCTAAGTCCAGCGCCAGTTTCATCCGGTCAGAATTACACTACATTACTAGACCTTTGGTCAGAACCCTACGCATATACGCGCCCAGGACAAGTTCCCTTAGCAATCTGTTTTCCTTCTTCCAGAAGGATAAACACAGCAGGCAGGCCAGGTTCTACAAATACTTGATGAAATGGCTTAAATCCACCATCCATGCTTTTTGCATTGTTACAAAAAAAAAAAAAAAAAAAAAAGTGAAACATAAATTAATGTTGTTTATATTATTAGTACTCTTATTATATTATTAATTTTTAGGTGGCACCATTCATCCATGGTGCTGTATCCTTCCGGCTGCGGGCACAGCACATTCTACTTTGACTGCTGGGGCCTCCTGGGCTACTGAGCTATTAGGCACCAGGAATTACCACAACAAGTGTGTAAGGCATCCACGCGGCCAGCATGCTCATGCTTGCCAGACGCTTTCGGTTTTCATTCAGTCCTCTGCAAATGCAAGTCTGGGAAACTGTACCCTCCAGGTGGCAGTAGCCCACCTGTAGGTGCATCGTTATTTTTATCATTGGTGATTTTCCATTGCTGTTCCCACCCAGGGACTGCTTTAGGACGTCCCACGGTCCTGTGTCCCCCAATGAGGCGAAGGAGAAAAGGAGAATTTTGTGTACTCACCGTAAATTCCTTTTCTCTTAGCCTCTAATTGGGGGACACAGCACCCACCCTGTTGCCCGTTTCGGGCCGTAACTAGGTTCTCATCTTACTCCTGAGAGGTTATATAGTTGCCTGTTTATTTTACAGGCCTGCTTATACTGTTATTACGTAGTTGCCTGTTCGGTTACACGTTTTACCTTACTGTTATTATGTGGCTGCCTGTTTACTTAACAGGCCTTATTTTACTGTGATTCTTGTCATTCTTCTGTTCATTCTCCTACTGCTTTAGCACAAAACTGGAGAAGCATTTCCTGCTCTAGGCTGTATATGCTGCAGAGGAGGAGCCACGTAACTCTTTTGCAGATTCTGCTTAGTGTCGCCTCCTAGTGGACAGCAGCATAACACCCACGGTCCTGTGTCCCCCAATTAGAGGCTAAGAGAAAAGGAATTTACGGTGAGTACACAAAATTCTCCTTTTTTGGGCAAAGGCATCAACATAGAGTTTTCAGGAGAAAAAAAGAGGCATTCAAAGAAAAGAACACGGTCCCTACAGTCAAATATGGCGGAGGATCCCTGATGTTTTGAGGTTGCTTTGCTGCCTCTGGCACTGGACTGCTTGACCGTCTGCATGGCATTATGAAGTCTGAAGACTACCAACAAATTTTGCAGCATAATGTAGGGCCCAGTGTGAGAAAGCTGGGTCTCCCTCAGAGGTCATGGGTCTTCCAGCAGGACAATGACCCAAAACACACTTCAAAAAGCACTAGAAAATGAATGATTTGAGAGAAAGCACTGGAGACTTCTAAGGTGGCCAGCAATGAGCCCAGACCTGAATCCCATAGAACACCTGTGGAGAGATCTAAAAATGGCAGTTTGGAGAAGGCACCCTTCAAATATCAGGGACCTGGAGCAGTTTGCCAAAGAAGAATTGTCTAATATTTCAGCAGAGCATTGCAAGAAACTCATTGATGGTTACTGGAAGCGGTTGATCGCAGTTATTTTGGCTAAAGGTTGTGCAACCGAGTATTAGGCTGAGGGTGCCAATACTTTTGTCTGGCCCATTTTTGGAGTTTTGTGTGAAATGATCAATGTTTTGCTTTTTGCTTCATTCTCTTTTGTGTTTTTTCATTGAAGACCAATTTCAATGAAGATAATAATACCAAATAATTTGTGATTGCAATCATTTTCAGGAAGAAACTGAGTATTATCTGACAGAATTGCAGGGGTGGCAATACTTTTGGCCAACACTGTAGAATATTTGTGTCTAATCTCTGCCCTGCCTTCATCTGTGATTGTCCGATTTCCCTCACGAATGTTTTCCGGCTATTGCTACAAAAAAAAACCTGACTTATTTGGTACCACCACACGCATATATTCCTGAAAGAAAAGACCTGACAATACTTGGAAATGCAACCAGACAGCCAACAGATATAAGCACCAAAGTGGAACAGATTGAACATAAAGTTGCTTAAAAGATCGTGAAAATAAACGGGAAAGAGATACAAGTTTATATTAAATTAATCCAATTTATGTATGTTTTAAAATATCTTCTCATTACAATTACTTTCAATAAAAAAAGAGTAAAACCCATGTCCATGATCCAGAAGCTTATTACCATGCGAGTAATCAAGTTGACAAATACCTGATTTAGGAGCAGCGAGTGACAACTCCACCTCTCCCCTTCATAATTGTAAAAGTCTCTCAAGTTTTGGGTGACGACATGAAGAAAATTCACAGCATGTCCCTTGGCAGTAACAACTGTATTATTTATCATGTACAGCACAATCATATTCCATAGCACTTTACAGACATCATCGTCACTGTTCCCATTGTTGCTCACAATCTGTAATTCCTATGGGTATGTCTTTGAAGTGTGGGAGGAATCCAGAGGAAATCCACACAAACATGTGGAGAACATACAAACTCCTTGCAGATGTTGTCCTTGGTAAGATTTGAGCCCAGAACCCCAGCACCACAAATTGCACTGCTAACCACTGAGCCACTATGCCGCTCACAACTTGTAAATATACCATAGGGCTATAGAAAAACTTTTTTTATAGGGCTGTTATATCTTCATTCCAAAAGAGTCTGTCTTGTATGCAATCATTAGAATAAAAGTAATAAATGGAAATCCCACATGGATCCAATTTGCATGTTTTGTTGGCAGCTCTTACTGTCCCATTTCCAACCAAGCTTTGGTTAATTAACCCCTTAATGGCCACCGATACTCTTTCTAATTACAGTTGTTTAGGAGCCTTATTCCTCAGTGCTGCATTTTACTGCTACTAATAAATAGGGCTGGCTTCACACTAGCGTTCCCCTCCGCAGCGTCCTGCGGAGGGAAACCACAAACTGTGCGCATACACCGCAAGTCCCTATGTTTAATATGGAGACGCAGGTGTATGCACTCTGGTGCAGTTTGCCGTGCCCACCATGTATGATTTGTGCGGATGCATGCGCACAAATCATGCATTCTTGTCCGCACCAGGAACGCGACAAGTCGCGTTCAGGGTTGCGGACGAGAGTGTGTGATTTTTATGCAAGCATCCGCATGCATACAATTCACTCACAGACATGAATGGGTGCGCACGCCAATCTGCACCCGAGCGCCTATGATGAGCACAGGGAGAGGGGTACTCGGACACCAGGATTGATTTGATGGCTGTGACGGGGAATCACGGGTGGTCGGGTTCCCGGTTCCGTGCCCTGTCATTTGTTTGGTGGGGGGGCTATTCACAGGGATAAAGAGTACTTGACGCCACCTGTGGATCCTGGTAATTTGGATACCGGCGCTGCAGGCCGGCCGCTGAGGTGATGATGGGTGCAGCTCAGTGTGGTCCAGCTCCCCACAGGTGGAGCTTTTACCTCAGGGCAGCGGTGATGAAGGATGAGGGGAGTAGTTGTTCTTACCCCTCCGGTGAGACGATGATGATGCTGAGGCCCTCCGGTGAGACGATGATGATGCTGAGGCCCTCCGGGCGCTTTCGGGAAGAAACAGAGACCGATTTAACTTCAACTCCACTTTATTGGTATCGGCAGATGTTATTGAGAACACTGTACAGTCTGGTTTAATGGGTATTAGTTATCGGTTCAGGGTACCCCTATGGAGTCTCCAGATGTTCCTTTTTGATAATCTCTCGGGGTCTAATTCTGTCCTCTCTTTTACCACCCTTGCAGAGCTCTCCTGCCAGTCCCCTGGTCTCATACGGTGGAGCACGGATTTTCCTTTACCGGTATGGACGGGAGTAGCAGAAGAGCACTATCTCTCCCGCCACCGGAATCCGGACCATTACTCCTGTAATCTTGGACCGATTTTGGGCCTGAGGGTCGAGGTACCTTCTTGTGGCGCCTACGGCTACCTGGTTTCAGAGGGCCCGCGGCTCGTTGGTTTATGGCCAGGGATGAACCGCTGACTGCCTCAGCTTCTGTGTTGCCGGTGTTCCCCAGACGTTACCGACCGGCTCCAATCAGTGTTGGTCCATCCTCTTCTGTCCTGGGACACACTCCAGAAGATGGGTGATCCCTCCTGTTACAGATCTGTCAGGCGCGTCCTGACTAACTGCCTTCCCAACACTAACTAAACTAACTCTCTCACTGTGACTTAAGTCTCCTGCGCTAACCTAGGCTCCACCCCCTTTTGGACCTACTGAATAATCAGTCCCTTACTCTAAAGGTGCCGTCACGCAGCGATGCGATGAATGATATTGTTAGCGATCACTAACAATATCGTTCAGATCGCTGGTCAGCTGTCACACAGGCAGACTCACCAGCAATCAATAAACCAGAGACATCGTGGAAACGATTTAAATATTGTTTCCACGATGTCTGTAGGCTGGTATCCATGGTAAGCCAAAGAATATGAGTCTGCACATATTGGAAGCAGCAGTGTGAACTGCGACGAATCCCCACCAAAAACATGAAAAACCAATGCAAAAACCGTATAAGTGTCACACAAAAGGCGCTCTGCTGTAAAAATTATAAATAGCAAGTGCCGTGACTAAAAACAGGGCCTTTTGGTTTATACGTTTTTGCAAAAAAACGTACAGTAAGCTGCCTCACCAACTTCACCGTGAAGTTTTTTCGCGGCCGCACCTGCCGCAAGTGCCAAAACCGCACTTGCCGCACCTGCCGCAAGCCCGCCTATACATTGTATGGGGCTTGCCGCAACCATGCCGCAACCGTGCCGCAAGTGCAGCTGGTATGCGGTAATCGCGGCAGATGCGGTTTTTTTCACCCCATCTGCCGCGATTTGAAAAAAAAAACGCTGATGTGAAAGGGTCCTAAGTGAATTTCCCAAGGGAGACAGCTGTACATAACAGCTGACCCCCACGGGCGTCATCCCCAACCAGTTTTGGAAATTATTTGGGGCGGTTAATCCCTTAAATATTACTGTCAATTGTGATATCAGTATCTAAGAGGTTAAAAGACTGGTTTTGGCAGGATTGGCCCCTGTGATAGTAATTGGTGATAAAGTAACACTTTTGTTGAATGAATGAATGAAGATTTTCAATGTGACGATCTGTTGTTCTCAAATTCTGTGTAGTATCTGTGGGCTCAAAATGCTCACTATACCCCTGAATAAAGTCCTTGAGGGGTTTAGTTTCCAATATGCGGTCACTTGTTATAGGTTTCTTCTGTTTAGTCACCTCAGGGGCTCTGCAGATGTGACATTTGTGCCTGCAATCTATTTCAGCCAAAAATTCAAATGGTGCATCTACCCTTTCGAGCTCTGCTGTTTGTCCAGTGGTTTCTGACGACATGTGGTAACCGCACACTCATCCCTCAGAAGAAAGTGGGTAACACATTGTGGGTCGATTTTGTTATTCTTTTTCTTGTAAGAGTGAAAAAATTGGGCTTCTTATGATGTAGAGACATTGTTGACTTGTAATTAGGCTGGTTCACACTGGCGTTTGCATGTGTTGTGTCGGCATGCGTTCCAGTGTGCGCAGCTACAGATGCGTACTGCATCCCTATTCTTAACATGGGGACACATGAGCTTTCTTTGGAGTCCTAAAAAACGCTTCATGTTGCATTTTTTTGTGCGTCCGAGGGTGTAAGCTTAATCTGAAGTGCATAGTGAATACATTAATGTGAATAGAGCCACGTTGGTATCCGGATGGCAGCGCAAGTAAACGCAGGGAATATATATCTGTCTTTCTCTCTCTCGCTGATCATGAGCTGGAGACGGCCATTAGACTCGTCCGCGCGATTAAAATATAGCGCAGGACACGTATAAAAGTATGGGGTAAGCAGTGGCACTCTGGGAATATAAAGTGATTACAAGAACCCATTCACATGATGTTCAAGGTGATGAACAGGGTTTAGAAGCAAAATAACTGGTGATAGGTTCCCTTTAAAACAGGGATGGGGAACCATTTTTTTGCCGAGGGCCGTTAGGAAATTTCTACAATCCATAGGGGCCTTACAAAATTATCAATTTAAAAATTAACCTGCTGTATTTGGTTAAACAATCACCTCCTCTCTACTGTAGTGGCTGGAGCTGCTTTTCTTTGGTGTGGGTGATATTGGTCATGATGCTTCTCAACTGCTTTTCCAGGTTTGCTAGAGCCATAGACATCACAGGAGAGGCTGAGAGCATATACCTCATTGCGGAGGCTGAGGCTGGGGCATAGAGATCACTGGAGAGCTGGATTTAAAGAGCAGACAGTCAGCAATACGCTTTTGCCATCCTGAGCACTGCGGTCCACAGGAATCTGCCCGGGGCTGCAAAAAAGACATCGCGGGCCGCATTTGGCCCTGGGCCTGACGTTCCCCACCCCTGCTTTAACACTGGAACTACCGATGGAGTCATTTTGACTCCTCGCAATTTTTATGTCTCTTCTGTGACTACTTTTTTCCGGTGTATTATTGTTTTACTTAGTTTACTTTTGTTATTTCATGTAGAAAAATATCAAAATCAGAAAAAAAACATTCCAAAGCACTACTGTTGGATCTCACAATAAAAACACATAAGAAAAAATTTAAATATTGTTAAAAACCCCACATGAAACTATAAATCAACAAAAACAAGCCAGGAGTCAAAATGACTCCATTCGGTAGTTCTAGGGGTGACCAGTCCGGTAGTCTTAGTGTTAAAGCATCACTCCAGTGGTGCAATAATAAAAAACATTTTGGCAGTGTTGCTTTAAAGGGATCTTGACCCTGAAAAATGAGCCCCAGCCCCTTAATATTTTTCCCTGCAGCATGCTAACACCTCTGGAGCCATCCCTTTGTGTGGCCAGAGCGATATTGTAATGTTAATAAAAGTGCTTTTTATACCTTATTTCCAGCGGCTTCTCAGCATTTGAAAAGCCGCAAAAGGCGTGCCTAGCTCCTGCTCCCCGCCGCCTGCTTGTTAATTATGCACGCTCCGATGGGCGTGCTACAAATCCAAGACCCTGTGCGCGTCATAAAAGGGGCGGTAAAGCCGGTATGACTCAATTGAGTGATACCGGCTTTACCGCCCCTTTTATGACGCGCACAGGCTCTCAGATCTGTAGCACGCCCATCGGGGCGTGCATAATTAACAAGCAGGCGGCGGGGAGCAACAGCCAGACACGCCTTTTGTGGCTTCTCAAATGCTGGTTGTTTAGTCATCATTTGATATTTAAATTTCATAAGGTTTTGGTGCATCAGGCAGGACTGTGGGTGGAGTTCTCGTCTTTTGACTCAGCCCCTCATTTGCCACCGGATGAATCTACATATTTCCTGTTGTGAAGTTCGCGTCATCCCAGCCGCTGGTGGCGCTTGCACTGATTAATTTCCCCGCAGGCTTTCAGAAAGTGGCGGTGCATGTTAAATCTTGGTTCAGTGACGAGTCAACATCAGTCTAGCCACTATGCACTGAAAGATTAGGAGACCCAAACCTCAAGTGATGAATAAACAACAACAAGGATGCAGATTTCTTCTACTAAATCTGTATTACAGTGCTGTTCTGGCCATACCTTTAAGCAATAAGGTCTTAAGGCCCTGTCACACATAAAGAGATCGCTATTGGGATCGCTGTTGCGTCACGAAATTCGTGACGCAACAGCGATGTCGTTCTGTTGTGACATGCACCAACGATCTGGCCCCTACTGTGAGATTGTTGATTGTTACACAGTGCTCTGGGTCATTCCTGCGTCGTTGTGCTCCCGCTGGGAACGCTACATCGTTGTGTTTGACAAAGATAATGAGCAACGATCTCAATGCTACACTATGGAGAGAAAATTCTCAACGACCTCGGTATAATTCTGGATCATAGTGCGTTGTTTTTCACATCGCTGGTAAGATGCCTATTTGACATCTCACCAGCGATGTGTAAACGACGCACCAGCGATCTCTGCACATCGGGATCGGGATCGCTGATGTGTCGTTATGTGAGACTGGGCCTTTACTCAACAAACACAGAGGAGAGCCAGTCGCTCACCTTGTATAGGTGTGTCCACACAACCAATATAAGAGTATTTAAACTGCTGGATTCACATATTATGGCAAAGCAAATATGCAGGAACCAGGATAGATTCATGGAATATGGGTGGATTCACATTGGCGTTCCCCTCAGCAGCGTTCTGCGAAGGGGAACCGCCATGTGAGCGCAACCACCGCAAGCCCCTATGTTTATGATGGGGGACGTACGGTGCTACGCTTGACTGCGCATGACCATGCGTTCCCATTCATTTGCCTGTGTGATTTGTACGCATGTGCATGCTTGCGTACAAATCATACGTTGTCGTCCGCACCAGGAACAGGACATGTCGTGTTCCTGGTGCGGACGAGAAAGTGTGATTTGTACGCAATCATGCGCATGCGTACAAATCACACAGGCAAATGAATGGGAGCGCACGGTCAAGCGCAGTCAAGTGCAGCACTGTGCGTCCTTATTATAAACAGGCACTTGCGGTGTCTGTGCTCACATGGCGGTTCGCCTCCGCAGAACGCTGCTGAGGGGAAAGCAAATATGAAGCCAGCCTAAAGCCTGTGCTACTGTCAAATGATTCATTTTTGAAACAATATTGTAATAAATGGTGGTTTATTTGATGCTTTTCAATGTTTGTCCCCGCTCCTTCCTCAGTAAATTAATTGCTGAATCTCTCCTGGTTCCTGCATCTTTGGTTTTCTTTTGTTTTTTTGGTTTACTCATCAACTCAATGACTTTTAGAAAACCTGTCAGTTTTGTAATAAAATTTCAGTGCCTGTGTTTGGGCCTATGGGAAGAGTCTTTCGATACTGCTCTTCCCCTCCAACTGCCTCCTGTGTAAATGACAGGGCTCTGATCTGCCATTGACCTGCTTCCTATGCCAGTGGACTCATGGTGGTCTCCATTAAAATGGTGCCATTGGTGGCCATTCTGTGGTCGTCTTAGAAAGTCATTGCTGTGAGTTCTCAGTGGACACGTGATATCCGAGGACAAAAGACAAATACGATCCGCACTTCTGCAATGAGGTTACAAACTCCCGTAGTATTTAAAACGGTGCTCTTTATTCCAATCCAATCCGACGCGTTTCAAGGTTGTCCCGCCCTCTTCATCAGGGATACACCAGCATAATTGCTGTTTGATGCCCAAATACTAGTTGTGCGTCTCGCAACTAATCAAGGTGAGCAGTTAATGCACTGCATACATTTACAACATTAAGGAGATGAGACCCATTGCGCCCTTGTGTATCCTATTTTAGTTGCCTCAATGCACACATGACAACTCAGAGCAACTTTGCACTGAAATATCTTTAGAAGAAAACTTCAGTCACTCAATAACCAAAAACCAACAACACTTTTCTTCACCACAGGTATCAATTGAATCCGTATTACAGCACTGATATGGTCATGTCTTTACTATATTGAGCAAAATCCTGCTGACAGGTTCTTTTTAGATTTAAATGGATTTTAGCAGTAATTTTTTCTTAGACATGGCAGACTGCCAGCTCACTGAGGTGTCAGATTACTTCTGCCTACTTGAGGACTAGCAATGTGGGGCAGAGTGAATAAGAGGCGCAGCCCTTGGCACATTTCTATGAAGGGTTTCTCTCTCCCCTGTGCTGGATTGTACTGCTCAGTACTACTGCTTCTGAACATGTGCCACAGAGGGAGACGGGAGAGCCAAAATCCTTTGTGAAGGTGTGTGCTGTGTAATGGCAAAATCCTAGGGTCCAGTGTTTATCCACTAGCTAAGTCAACTGAAAATTAAAGCCTGCGAAAGGGAAAATGGTGAATAATGAAGAATACAAGTCGTGAGATGGTCTGAAATGCTGTTATTCCTCACACGCTCTACAAAGAATAGTGCATGTGAAGAGTAAAACTGGAGCTCTAGTATCACCAAATTCAGTGCCCCAATATTACTGTTCATTGGTACTATGTGAAGTAGGTTTTCATAGGTGAAAGAGCAGAGAACGGCAAGTGTAGTGAAAAACACAATGATATTGAGCTTTGGAGCAATAGACCATGACACAACCTCACTGTAGATGAATCAGAGTTTTTGTGCCAGGAAAGCTTTTTGTGCTTAAACCTGTTGTGCCAACTGTAATGTTTGACACAGTAGGAATGTGTGTTTTTTTTCCTTTCTTTTTAGTGCAGTATGCCTTGGTTTAGGCAGTGTTCACATATGCTTGCCTTTTTTTTCCCTTCCTAATTAGAGGGATTGTCCGCTAATAAGGCAAACATTATTCTTCCCCATTATAATAAAACCTCATTCTCAACTTCTTCAGACACTCTTCAGACGCTCACTTCCTGTTTGCTAAAGGTGGGGAGAGAAAAGCCAACGGTGATTGGAGCAGGGCTCACATGACCTCACGTGACCCCCAGCAAATCGAGTGTGGACACTGCCGGAACCGCTCCGGCACTGAAGATTTATAATGAGGGGCATACATGGGGAATGTGAAGGGGTTGTCTTAATACTGCACAACCACTTTAAACTAAATGGTTTCGTAAATATTTACAGGTTCCAACACTTTCCTCTGTGAAGAGCAAGGTTTCCCTCTAGAAGCAATGTCTTTAAAATCGATCATCCAGGCCACATATAACAATAGGAAGGTGTGAAATATACACACTGTAAAGGTTTGTGCAGACAGGGTTTCCCAAGTGGAAACCACTTCAGAAAATCACTTCAGGAAATCCTCCCTTTTTTGAGAAGTTTTCCTATTCTGAAGCTGTTTTGATGAGTTTTTGAAAATGTGTGCAGCATTTGGATTGGGCTATGCCTAGTTTAAAGCCGTTTCCATAAGGACCGTCTTCAAAGAGGTGGCATGCACTTTCTTTTCTCCCACCAGGTGTGTGTGTGTGTGTGTGTGTGTGTGTGTGTGTGTGTGTGTGTGTGTTTGTTTGTGTGTGTGTGTTTGTGTTTTTTTTAAATTTTATTAATCATATGGTTTGTGCAATAGAAATGAGTAAGCAGAGTTTTTCACATGATTTTCTAAGTAGATTTTCAGGTGCCTCCACCAAATAAAATGAGCACATAGCCATACAATTCCCCACTGTTATACGCTCCTTTCTGTAGTCGTGACCACTTGGTGTGACTTGGCCACTTTCTCACCAATTTCCCTCAGTAGTGTGAAATATAGGTGATTGCAAGTCACATACGAAGGGGGTGACATGATTACTGAAGGGATTGTGGAACAAAGAGGAATCATAAGTGTATATACTACATACTGAGAGGATTCACTAACCCCTTTACCTCACATAGGGCAATGCTCTCAATCCGTTGCGGTCCTGGTCCTGTATCTAGTCCCATAAAGGATATAATGTGTGTAAATGTTTTGGTAATGGGAAATCTTTATTTAGGATTTTTTTTTTGTTCCTCGAGTCTGTTTTAGAGCCAGACAAAGCCCAAAGAACCAACATGGCAGTCTTCCTAGACACCCCCTTTAATGATTCAGCATGTGATATGTATATTTTATTCATAATGATGTGCTGTCTTAGGCCGGTTTCACATTTGTGCTAATTGCGTTTTTATGTTTAACATGGGGACGCATGGTAACTGTGTTTGGCTGTATTTGCATACTTTTTTTCAAAGTACCCTTTAAACGCAACTTGTTGCATTTTTTTGTGTGTCTTGAGGATGCTTTCTTCCTACAAAAGCATCCTGAAGTGCACAAACAATGCATGCAGGTCAATGGAGCCGCACAGCCATCCGGATGTCACCGCAGCCAAACGCATCTCTCTCTCTTTCTCTCCCAACGGCAGTACATTTCCATGGATTTTTGTCTCTGTCCACAGCCGCTGAAATCACTCTGTGTATGCCATAGTCTGTATGCGTTCGCAGTTGCGTTTGCACAAATGCGTTTGGACGCATGCGGCACGAACGCAAATTTAAATCAGCCTTAATGTGCATGGCCGGATAGATTTACTGGCTCTGCTGTATTCACTTCCTCTTGTTCAAGAAAACTCATTAATGTGGTGACTTTTAAGTTCGGTGTTTGTGCCAAACACAGACTTTACAAAAAAAGAATGTGTTCGCCCTTGGGTGCTTTACATGCAAACCACTGGTGTGAGCATCGCTGTGCTTGGGTACTCAGTGCTCAGCCCAGTGCGAGCTGTTATAAGTCTTTGAATGGCTCACACTGGGGATAAAATCAGCGTCATCAGATGTAGTGTTAAATAAGATGCCCTCCCCGGAAGTGCTTTGCTTATGGCTATAGGTGGTCAGAGAGCCAACTGTCCAGTCAGTGATTTCCAATGAGGTTCAGATCCAGAACAGAGTATTATCTAAAGTCCAGTTAAACTCGCAGAACCTGACCTTCCACGGGTCCGCTCATCTGTCTATTATATAATTGCGAATGGGTTTTTTGCCCCTTCTGAGTCCACTCGCAATGCGAGTCAGCGTGGTCATGTGGATACGCTCGAAGCATTGGCCGCGAAGCGGCCATTGCGAGCAGTTCTGAGTCGACTCGCAATGCGAGTCGGCGTGGTCATGTGGATACGCTCGAAGCATTGGCCGCGAAGCGGCCATTGCGAGCAGTTCTGTGTCGACTCGCAATGCGAGCCGGCGTGGTCATGTGGATACGCGCGAAGCATTGGCAGTTCTCAGTCGACTCGCGCAGCGACCATTGCGAGTCTGAGACTCGCCCTTCTAGAATCCCGATGCATGTGCATCGGGCTCCCAGCTAGTAGTGATATAAAACAGTAGGTGCAGACTGTGTAAGAACAAGAGGGAGCAAGAAAGTGGTGTTGTGTGAGTGATAACTACAGTGTTGATTAGTATTGAAATTCTACAGTATACCAGCCACAGCTTAATAATGCATCTGTTTGCTCTGAAAATTCTACAAGTAGACTCACATGTATTCAAAAGGGGAACTCGGACACCACAGATTTTACCCTATAATGCACTTAATATACTGGAAAAGTGTAATGAAATGGTAAAAAAACAAAACAATTCCAGGATTATATTATTGTGGGAGCCCAGCACAAACTTATACCTTTTGCCAATGGTCTATTTTTCACTATTATTATTACGGTATTTTTCACTATTATTCACTGTACTTGGTTAACCGTCAACCGGATGTTTTATTAAAATGTTATTTCATATTCTAAAGATAAAAATATTCTTAATTTTTTTTAAAGATAAAAATAAAACTAAAATAGTTAAAATTGTAGAAGTTCTTCTGTACGCTGAGTCCTCTTCTTTGTATAGATTTCTATGTCCTTGGTATGTTCCTAGAGAAACCTTGAAATCTATACAAAGAAGAAGACTCTACCGTACAGATGAACTTATACAATTTTAACAATTTTATTTTTATCTTAAAAATATTAAAACATTTTTTTAATCTTTAGAATATGAAATAACATTTTAATAAAACATCCTGTTGACGGTTAACCAAGTACAGTGAATTGACTAATTACTTTGAGAGTAACTGCCAACATAATTCTTCAGGTCAGTACAATAATGGTCCTTTCTTGTTATTTTGGTGGGGAATATAAATTCAGAAATGTATGTGTCTGCCATTAAACTGCTTTACATAATGACCCTGATGGCAAGCTCCATTGTAAAGAGTATAACAATTATCTACAAAAGAAAATAAACTATATAGTAAATTTAAAAGAAAACCGAATTATCGGAGGCAGAGGGAATACAATAAAAACAAAAACTATAAACTGGTGACAACGGGTCCTCCTTACTGATCGGAGCCTAGCACCAATCGCTGCCGTTATGTGCAAATGTCAGAGGTGTAGCACAGTCAGCAGCTGCCGACTCTGGCATAGGCTCCACTCCTGAGAACTCCTCATACATCTGCCCTCACCTGAAACCTACATTCATGTCACATGCGGCAAGAAGGTGAAATCTGTTCATACCATTTGGAATTATTCAGGTCTGTTGCATTTTATTCTTCCACACTCCAATTGCTCATTTGATCCGATTCTAATCTTTGCTATTTAGCTGCGTTTTTGTTGCAATCGCTCGGCATTATAATCACTATATTTTCCAAAGTTGCATCAAACACGTAAAGAAATATGGTTTTATCACAATCTTGAATATTGCATGAAAAGTAATGCATTTTTTAAGTGACTACTGAGAACTGGCATAGAAAACCACCATGGTCACGATGAGTGAACTCAGTTGGTGTGGAAAATTTAAGCCAGCAGAGGTGATCTAGAATTTGTCTTGATCCGGCAGATGAGGGGTGTACCAAGACTATGGTGTGTTCAGACATGGCCACTTGTACTTTGAATACTACTCAGGAGCTGCATGGCACAGTGTCCGAGTCTGAACACTCCTCACGTGTTCTCTCCAGCTGAAATACTGTATATGACATTAACAGGCCTGTTGGACTCGGATACTCCATGGTCATTGAGACCAGTGATGATGAAAGTTGGGTCTTGAATGTATTCACATATCATCATGACCATGTCATCTTCCTCTATTCTACCAAGTATTATCTAGTCTGTTTTACACACATCATTTCATTGGTACGCTAGACTGACGTACTCCAGGATAAGCTTAAGGTGACTGGACAGGTGTGGTTATACCCACACCCTCATGTCAATACCTAGCAAGCTGTAACTATCTTTTACCTATAAAGCAAAGTATCATATGTAATTTTATTCGGATTCCTGTGGAAGGCGGTTGTCCCCGCCAAAATGCGTTGTATCAGTTTTTTATATTTTCGTATGTTTTGAGCAATACATTTTTTATTTGTGGACAAAAAGTTCTTAAAATCATTACCATGGGGAGTGCGGCCACCATAGAATTGGATTACCTCCTATTGATTCTTTTTTTAATTGATTTATGAAGTAAAAATTACAACGACTGTCTCGCTTTAAGAATAAAGTTGATATTCAGGGGGGCAGTGGGAATCAAATAAGAGCAAAAACGGCCTCGTGATCTGGTGCCAAGATCTGTTTAGGCCTCTGGGGGCCTTCTGCTGGAGTGTTGTAAATATAATCTTTATATCCGAGGTTATCCGTCTGTGTAGAGCAGTCCCAACCTCCGCACAGACCATGCATTGAACATCACTGTGGTTGTGCAGATCTATTGCATTGCAAAGGTTAAATTGTTGGTAAATCTAAAGCCGAGATCATTGTTCAGTGATGCTTCTGCCACTCCACTAGTTTTCCTATACAAAACTTACCTTTACAAGCCAGGGTGGCACTGTACTACAAGTATATATAATTGATCTAAGGAGATAGCGTGCTGTATTACTATTGTCTGCGACTCGTCTATCAGAACGTGTGATAAGTGTCAGTATTAATTAGGTCTAAAATTATCTGTCTTATTAAGGACCCAATTGTGTGTTTTTTTTAAATTAATTTAATGTTTTTGTTTTTTTTAATTATTTTGGTTGGGTTTATTTTGTTTCTGGGCTTTTAGCATTGCTTAACTATGTTGTGTGTTGTACGGTGAGAGCCGCTCTGGAAAGAATCTGGGTCAACCTCTGAATGACCTGTCTTCAGCTTAGGTTTGCTTAGTTTAGAGCTCCACCTTGTGATATTTACATAGGACAAAATCTCAGAGCTGAGAGTTTTCATCTTCTGATGACAGAAATGTTTCATGTCATTTATAAATGAAAGAACCTTTGTTTTTGTGTTTATAATAAGCAGCAGCTCTGATGTAACCTTAGTAATGGCTAGTTATCTGTGTGCATTGTGAGGATTCTGTTACTTCATCTGATGGTGTGCCATTTGCCAAGAAACCAAAGTCACTATTAATTGTAATATTTTAAGTTTAGTTAAAGGAGGTAGAATGTGATCTTTTATTACAAAACTGCAGATCAATGTTTTGTTGTTTTTTTTGTCATGCTTGCAACATGCACCGTCGTTGTGCCCTGTACAGGGCTGCTGCGGTGACATCACATCGGTCCTTGTGGATTATGTTCATTGTTAAGTCACATTATAATGTGCTGTAATTGGCTTTTTGTATTTAGCTGCTTGTGATGGAGTGGTAGTGTAGGACTTAGCAGGTGCTTTTCTGTGGAGCTGATGTGATGCGTTTTGTGGTTATTTTTAAAGTTACTATTACTTACAAACACTGCTTGTCTGCAGACGTCAGTAATGTTCATAGCACCAGAGTAGGAAGCTGTAATGGAAATATCTGTAAAAATGTCGGATTCCTTGCTCTTTCCCTTGTAAAAATGTGGGCTTTGTTTGTGCACAATGGATGTACATATGTTTTTATGTAATTATTTTTCCTTTTTTTTTTTTAATTGCATACTGAAATCTATAACTTTTTCTCTCTTTTTTGGGGGTATTTTGTAAATGTGTTGTAATTTGGAAAATCCCTATTTTGGAGTGCATAAACCAGCAATTCTGCCAGTGTTTTTGCTTTTTCTTTTCTTCTTATGTTCAATGTTTTGGCTTTTGAGCTTCTGGTATAACATACAATCTTCACTCTGCAAGTATGGTTATAGTATCAATACCATATCTTTTTTGTTTTTATTACGTTCTACTTTTGCAAATATAAAAATACATTTTTTTTCTTAGAAAAAGAACTGTAGGGCATGTTAACATGTTACTTTTTACATGAGTTTTAGCAAATTAAAAGCTGCTTTTTACAGTACCAGCAAAAGCTGAGATTTTAGAAATCTCATGCACACACACTTGTTTTTTTTTCTCCTGGCAAAAATGGAAAACTGCGTTTTTGAAAGAAATCGTTTTTGAAAGAAAAATCGTTTGATTACACACAGCGACGCACAAACGATATCGCTTAAGGGATCAAAAAAGCAGGTCGCTTAAACGGTATTGTTCAGTAAATTGATGCGTGTGATGTGTCCCTAAGAAGATGCTGACAGGCCTAATAGGTTTTGCCTCTGGATGCCACAGTGAATAGCTCCCTCTGTTACCTGATCCCCACCCATAGTGTCCTCTGCCGGATTGAAGCCTGATTCTGTCCACACCCAAGGGGGACAAGTGGAAGAAATAAATTATAATATACGATTTAAACAAGACGTTTAAATACATTATGTAAAAAAGACACTTATGCTTGTTTTTTTCTCACTATCTGACATGTAATCAGAACAAAACTTTCCTGTTTTAGGTCAATTAGGATTACCCTAATTATTTATATTTGCCAAATGCCAGAATAATGAGAGAGAATGTTTTGAAACATTTCTATTATTTTCTGCAAAGTCACAAGTCTACATACACTAAAGTTACTATGCCTCTAAACAATTTGGGACATCCCATATGATGATGTCATGTGCTTGGAAGCTTCTGATAGGTTTATTGGCAAAATCTGAGTTAATTAGAGACACACCTGTGGATGTATTTTAATGCACACCTGTGTTGTGGATGTTTTAGTTGGGACATCAGAATATCCCTCTCCTTAACTGTCTGCTTCCCAAATTAATAATAACAACAGGTGTCCACGGACAAATAACCACACTTGACTTAGGTGCAATTATGGGAGAATTCTAAGTTTACTAGGGAGGACATAAATTTATACCGACAATTATGGGGGTGATAACCCCAGAATAAGATCATTCATTAATTGGTTACAAATTGTTAAACATAACTAATCATTGGTCACAAATTGCTGACAGCTGATTACATTATGTAAATATGTTCTAAAAACATGTGTATCCTTGTATTTTTTTCCATCATTCAGTGTTATTGCCATTTGCTTGCACGGAAATTTCCCCGCACAGAAATTTGCCCACACAGACAATTGCCAATTGCAGCATCACAAAGTTTCAGATCTCAGATATTTGAGGTGCAGGTTGAGGATGTTCACCAGATATGTGAAAAATACCCACAGACATGACTGCCCCCAGGAAAGCAGTACAGAGTTATAGGTGAGAGGCTCTGCAGGACAGAGAATAGTATAGAATTATAGGTTAAATGCTGTGCAGGACAGGGGTATAGTGTGGAGTTATAGGTTTGATACTCTGCAGGACATGAGACTAATATACAGGGTGGGCCATTTATATGGATATGCCTAAATATAATGGGAATGGTTGGCGATATCAACTTCCTGTTTATGGCACATTAGTATATGGGAGGGGAAACTTTTCCAGATGGGTGGTGACCATGGCAGCCATTTTGGATCCAACTTTATTTTTTTTCAATGGGAAGAGGGTCATGTGACACATCAAACATATTGAGAATTTCATAAGAAAAACATTGATGTGCTTGGTTTTAATG
This sequence comes from Allobates femoralis, assembly GCA_033576535.1. Taxonomy (NCBI): domain Eukaryota; kingdom Metazoa; phylum Chordata; class Amphibia; order Anura; family Aromobatidae; genus Allobates; species Allobates femoralis. Next base: position 143,343,079 of record JARQOC010000008.1, on the reverse strand, counting down.
TAACTTTATTCTTTCATGAGTTATTTACAAGTTTATGACCACTTGTAAAATGTGTTCAAAGTGCTGCCCATTGTGTTGGATTGCCAATGCAACCCTCTTCTCCCACTCTTGATACACTGATCGCAACACCGCAGAAGAAATGATAGCACAGGCTTTCAGAATCTGTTGTTTCAGATGCTGCACATCTCGTATCTCGTACCACATTATGGGTGTCAGGTCTGAGCATTCCTACATGAACAGTTTCCTGGAAAATGGATTGATCGTCATGGGCCAGTTAATTGGCCACCAAGGTCTCCCGATCTGACCCCCTATACTTTTATCTTTGTGGTCATCTGACGGCAATTGTCTATGCTGTGATGATACGAGATGTGCAGCATCTGAAACAACGGATACTGGAAGCCTGTGCTAGCATTTCTTCTGTGGTGTTGCTATTAGTATGTCAAGAGTGGGAGAAGAGGGTTGCATTGACAATCCAACACAATGGGCAGCACTTTGAACACATTTTATAAGTGGTCATAAACTTGTAAATAACTGATGAAAGAATAAAGTTATGTTAAACCAAGCACACCATTGTTTTTCTTATGAAATTCTCAATTTGTTTGATGTGTCACATGACCCTCTTCCCATTAAAAAAAAAGTTGGATTCAAAATGGCCGCCATGGTCACCACCCATCTGGAAACGTTTTCCCCCTCCCATATGCGAATGTGCCTCAAACAGGAAATTGATATCACCAACCATTACCATTTTATTTAGGTGTATCCATATAAATGGCCCACCCTGTAGAATTATTGGGTTATATGCTCTGTAAGAAAGGGGATAGTATAGAGGTATAGTTGTGATGCTCTGCAGGACAGGGGGAGCAGTGTTTCTCAACTCCAGTCCTCAGGACGAACCAACAGATCTTGTTTTCAAGATTTCCTTAGTATTGCACAGGTGATAGTTTAATCACCTGCACTGGGGATAATTCAAACCCCTGTGCAATACTAAGGAAATCCTGAAAACACGACGTGTTGGTGGGTCCTGAGAACTGGAGTTGAGAAACACTGGTATAGAGGTATAGGTGAGATGCTCTGCTGGACTGGGGGATAGTATAGAGATATAGGTCAGATGTCCTGCAGTATAGAGGGACAGTATAGAGGCATAGGAAAGTTGCTCTGCAGGACAGGGAGATAGTATAGATGTATAGGTGAGATGCTCTGCTGGACTGGGGGATAGTATAGAGGTATAGGTGAGATGTCGTGCAGTATAGGGTGATAGTATAGAGGTATTGGAGAGTTGCTCTTCAGGACAGGGAGATAGTATAGATGTATAGGTGAGATGCCCTGCAGGACAGAGGGATAGTATAAAAGAGATGCTCTGCAGATGGCGATAGTATAGAGGTGTAGGTGATATGCTCTGCAGGGCAGGGGGAAAAGATAAGTGTAGGTGAGATGCTCTGCAGGCCAGGGGGATAATATAGAGGTATAGGTGAGATGCTCTGCAGTCGGGGATAGTATACAAGTATAGGTAATTGAAAAATAGAAAATACTGGGCACTAATGGATATTGCTAGGGGTTGGTCATGTTGCTCCTGCAACCTATTCAGTACAGTTTCCCACAGGTATTGCTCGCTGTATTGAATCAATAGTCCAGCTTATTCGATAAAGAAAAAAATAGCTGCACTCACCAGGGATGAATCTTCATACTTTTATTTGCTGTCCATACCAATCATTCCATGAACAAGCCGATAGGAGAGGGGGAGTGCAGAGACGGCGGACGACGGCCTGCCGTTTTGCTGTAAATTACCGCTTCCACAAGTCCTGATAGGCAGCTACTATGCGTTCCCACGTTAAACATAGGAACGCGGTGCGCATGCTTTTGGCTGCGTTTGGTACGCTGCGTTTACATATGCAAATGTGAACCTGGCCTTGCACCAAAAGAAAAAGGCCAGATTAATTTTTGCAAATGCACACATGAAAAAAGACCTACATTTCCTGTGGTCTGATGAATCTAAAATTGAATTGTTTGGCAATAATGAATATTGTTTGGAGGAAAAAGGGAGAAGCTTGGAAGCCTAAGAAAACTTTCCCAACTATGAAACACTGGGGTGGGAGCATCTTGTGGGGTTGTTTTGCTGCAGGAGTCATAGATGGCATCATGAGGAAAGATGGTTATGTGGCAATACTGAGGTAACATCTCTAGACATTAGCCAGGAAGTTAAAGCTGGGCAGAAATGGTTATTCCAAATGGTCAACGACCAAAGCACACTGCCAAACTAAAGCTCACTGTTCACAGAAGTAGCCCATGGGACCTTCAGGATTTGTAGAGTGATTGTGAGGAAGAATGGGCCAAAATCACACCTAAGTAATGCATGAGACTATTGTCTCCATACAGGAAGCATTTGAAGCTTCATGACTAACAAATGCTTTTGTGTAAAGTATTAAATAAATCTCAGGAAGTGTGTTAAAATTCATGTCAATAGCAGCTTTAAAAATATATTCATTAAAGGAAACCTGTCAGGTCAAAAATCCACATGTAACTGATATCATTTTCTAATTCCTCTCTCAAAATTCTCTCTATTGATGTATTTCTTTTATGTCTATTCCCCTTCTGTCTTCTATAAACTTCAAATAAAGAGGTTCATTCCATCTGTCACTCACAGTGAATGATCCACTTAGTTCTCTTCTGTCCCCTCCCCATAAGATGAATATGCATGTCACATCACAGCACAGGAGATCAGTAGGGGGACTGTAGTCTCTTCTCTGCTCTCTGTGCAGCATCACAAAGGGTGAACTACAACACAGAAACTGTCACAGCACAGCAGGGTATCTGCTTTACTGAAAGAAATGGAGTCTAGATCAGGCAGAGCTGCAGAAGCTCTCTCCCTCTCTGATGATATCAACTGAATAGACCTGTAAGTGAAATCTGACATTGCACTGTTAGCAAAGGGAGGAGGGAGGAAGGAGAAGAGAGCTGCTGAGAGGGAGTGCATAATTACATGACGTTTATACAGCACAGGACTAATCGTCTCTGCTTTTAATGGGACAGGACTAATGCAGCAGCTCTCTGCAGGGTCTGGCAATGGTGATTACATGGAAACTACAAACGGTACAATAATGATTTTACATGTTTTTAAAAGGTCGGCCCAGGCCCTATTCAAGGGTAATATTAGTATCATACAGAAACATGACCTGACAGTGTCCCTTTAAGAAAATGTGTGACGTGTTCATCCGCTTTGTGTGTACATTATATATAACACAGTATTGCATATATTTTTGCAAATCTGTTTATTTCAGTTTTCTTGTAAAATCAGTGATGACCATTTTTCACATTGCTAAAGGAGGAGATGACAGTGTGTACGGAGGACTTAGGGCAGAAGTGATGCCAGCATTTAGTCTTTCCCTATTGACAGGGCTGATTTTATTATGGAGTGTATGTTTTTTGTCTTATTTTATCATGCAGTGTATATTTTTTTTTTTAGCTGATTTTATTTTTGAGTGTGTGTGTTTTTTTTCTCCTTGCTGCTCACAGACTCTTGTCATGAGCCCCTATATTTGACAATAGTCTCCGTTAGCCGTTCATTTATTGAATACAGGAAATTGATTCTGCACTTCTAATACAATACATAAAGCTAAGTAGCATATCTGTTGTGTGAGTTCTCCATATAAAGTCCAGATCATTGCTAATATATTGCATTTTCACTTTTTGCAGGTTCACGCTAATTGTTCTTCACAGTTGGGTGAGAAGGTCTATGAACCAGATATTTTTGAAGCATTTGTTTTTCAGAAGATGATAAAGAAATGATAGCAGCTCCAGAAATCCAAGCTGACTTCAATCTCCTTCAGTAAGTTACCGCCAAATCATGTTTCTGCTTTTCACATTCAGGCTGGGGAGACAAGGCAACTTTAATAGTCAGTGAGTTAAAGGGAACCTGATCTCTAAAAATGACCCCCCAGCCTGTTTTATATGGGCGTGCATAATTAACACGCCGACGGCGGGGAGAACCACATAAGCCCGCCTTTTGCGGCTTCACATATAATGTGAAGCTGCAGAACAACAGGTGAGAAAAACTACTTTTATAAACTTACAAATAGCGCTTTAGGGACAGAAAGGGATGCCTAGAAATGGATTACTATGGTGCAGGGACAGGTTAAAACAGGCTGGGGGGTCGTTTTTAGAGGTGGTCTGATTCCCTTTAAGGTTAGTCCTAGGGTACCGCAAATTCAACAAGCAAAAAAAATCACAGACAAAAATCAGACCAGGTTTGATGTTTTGTGCCCTGCTTATCGGTGCCCCCTCCTAGGAGCACCATATGGCCCCTTTCATTGTGCTGCAATGTGGCATCTACACCCAGTTCTCTTTGGTTGTACGACTTGTTTTGCAGCTAAAGTTACCTTGCAGCCCCAGCCTTATATGCTACAATGTCATTTAAAGGGTTTATCTTTTTTGGAAGAAGTAGTAGCGAGATCCTGTAATTCGGATATGGCATTCTGTCTAGATCAGCTGTGTAACATGAAGATTTCCTATACTTTCTTTGGGACTTAAACTTGGAAGAGAAATGTCTTAACGGACTTGGCCCCCTTTTGTAAGGGGAAATTGTTGTTCCCAGAAATAGAACTTCCATTTTTCATGAACTAATGGTGTACTCTATGAATATATTCTTAATCAGGTTGGCTGAGCTGAAAATAACTTATTTATGTATCCCATCCCCATGGCAAATATTTTAATCCAAACCTATAGACACCCGCACGGATCCAGTGCTGGCAGCTCCGGGGATAGAAAGAGAGAGAAAGCAAATATCTGCAGTGCTGCTGCAGCATGTGATTGGCTGGAGAGGATCAGGTGACTTTGGCACATCATCCAATCACAGAGTGAGGTGTTCCCGCAGCTGGTGGGATGATCTCTCTATGGAACAGCCTGCAGTGCCTGAATTGTTGCATTTTTTTTTCTCTTCACATTTTGGCCCTGGGCAAAATTACATTTTTTACATTGGTCCCTCTTAATGATATTGTTTCCTCTTAAGGTGGGGGGATATTTTTCGGTTTACTTTCCAGTTGCTCTTACAATCAATGAGGTTTCAGCTGTTATCTCAAGATGGAGCATTGTGTGTCTATTTTATATAAAGATACATAATGAAATATTGTATAGCAAAACCACTATAAATACATTGTCAACAATGGTAACCATAAAACTTTAGTGACCACCAATACAACTTAAAATTGACCTGAGATATAAGTGAATAGCATCCCCCGCCAAGTGAAAATGCAGCAGCTGTCAACCGTACATTATAGCTGACAATCTGCTACATCAGTCATAATCGTTGTTGGCAGCGACCATGGCTGTTTAACCCCTTGCATGCTGCTGTCAATATTGGCTACAGCATTTTTATGGTTAACACAGTATGAGTTCTCCTTCTTTGACCCTGTCAGCATCCTGAGATCATGGTTATGTGGTTCTTATGGTTGCCCAGGCATATCATAGCCAATAACAGCCTTAGAGGCTGCCAGTTATAGGGGGCGGTTTAGAAGTTAGCAACATATAGCTGGTAAGAATAACATTTTCTTTTCCTATCATGCAATTTTGCATTAATTCCTGAAAAGCAGCTGAAGGCTTAATAAACTACATGAGTGCAGTTTTGAATATGATAATGTAAGGCCCCCAAGGTCACTTAACCCCTTCATGAACAAGGGAGTATATATACTCCCTTGGCCATGTCCCTACCACTGATACATTCTCTCGCACTGAGCTTGTATTTTGTCTCACACCTCTCAGTTGATCTGATCAGTTAACAGTTGTAGCTAACAGCATTGATCCGATCAACAATTAGATCGGTGCTGTTAACCCTTTGAATTGCGCTGTCAGTCACTGACAGCGGGAGCCAAACCACCGCGGCGGGGATTGAGCCTTTCCCCACCGGTATCGGGAGATCCCATGATGCTATCACATGACCTCCACTGTTACCTTGACATCCAGGGCTCTGTGATGACCCTGGAAGCTGTCTGCAATCACTTCCTGCTGGCGAACCCTGAGCTCTGTCGCCTGCAGAAAGTGATGATTTCTCCTGTGTTCAGATGTACAGCAGCTCACCTGTACACTGGAGAAGCGATCGGTCTGTGCAGCACTGAGGCTGCCTAGGGAGCCAAATAAAATAAAGGAAAAAAAAAAAGTTTTTGAAAATACAGGAAAAAAGCACAAGTTCAAATCACCCCCCTTTTTGGCCCATTGAGAATAAAACTTAAAAAAAAAAAACATATATTTGGCATCACCGCATTCAGAAATGCCCGATATATAAAAATATAAAACTAATCAAATCAGTAAACTGCATAACAAGAAAAAAAAAAAAAAAGGAAAACCGCCAAAATAAAAATTTTTTTTTTTTGGGTCGCTGTGACATTTCAATAAGATGCAATAACAGACAATCGAAACAGCGCGTCTACCCAAAAATAGTATCATTGGAAACATCAGGTCAAGCTGCAAAAAAAAAAAAAAAAAGAAGCTATCACACAGCCCCCAATCCCCAAAAATGAGAATGTTATGGGTTGCAGAAAAAGATGCAAAAGTGCAATTCTGTTTCTTTAAAATCTATTGAATTTTTTCCACAACTTGGATAACCGTAAAAGTATACATGTTTGGTATGTATGAACTCATAACGACCTCAGGCATCATACTGACATGTCAGTTTTTACCATATAGTGAACATGGTGAATAAAAAAAAACAAACGTGTAATTGCACTTTTTTTTGCAATTTCACCACACTTACGTTTTTTTTTTAATTTTCCTTTACACTGTATGGTAAAATAAAGATTTCATTCAAAAGAACAACTCGGCCTGTAAAAGACAAGCCCTCCATATGTTTATGTTGATGGAAAAATAAAAAGAGTTATGACTCTTGGAAGAAGGGGTGGGAGCAACAAAAACCAGAAAATGGAAACTTGTCCCGGGGTGAAGGGGTTATAATTGGTCTGATCACTAAGGGGTTGTCTGGCCTAAACTGATAATTCTGTGCCCACTAGTCGGGTTCTGGCTGAGTGGCTGGGAACATATATACCACATAATTGCAGTCAGTTCCTGCATTAGAAACCGCGGATCCTCGCAGTGCAGGCTCTTGGAGGATTGATAAGTCTGCAGGCACGCAGGGTGACACATAGAGTGACTGACTGCAGCGTTATCGTGTTAGACTTTAAGGTAGAATATTCGCAATCTAGAATTGCGAGGAGACAACAGCTTTTAAAGCTCTCATCTACTAGATGTAGATATTTTCTCTGCATTAATTACATTGGTGCAGATTTTCATATCCACTGCTTGTCTATTCGTTCATTGCAGACTTCATCCTTTGCATCCTTCATCTATAGATTAAAAAAATAAATATAAGGGAAGCGCACATAGGGTACTATCGTCTGTTAAATTGTCCCAGTGCCCCCCACTCTGTCAGATTCACCTGATATGGTTGGGTGAGTCACAACAACTGGGAAGGCACATAAAAAACATGGCCCCTGCTGGTGCCCTGCTGGGAAGATGAATGGATCTGAGAGTGTAGATAAGAGCAGGGCTTTCAATCACCTCGCTGACTAGGAGTAAAGGGGGTGTCACACGCGTCAATATCGCCTGCACGATATCGGCTGCACGTGACGTTGCAGCGATATTGACGCGTGTGACATACTGCATCAACCAGCGATAAATCGCTGGTTGATGATCGCCAGGTTTCAGAACCAGCTCAGAAACCTGGCGATTGTCGCCCGGTGTACACGCAGCATCGCTGCGTGTGACACCGGGACTAGCGATATTCCAGCTCCCAGCGCCTCTCACAAGCGCTGGGAGCTGGTATCCAAGGTACACTGCGGGTAACTAGGCAGCGCGCGCTGCCTAGATACCCGACTGTGTACCTTAGTTACCAGCCTCCTCCGCTCACCGGGTGAGCGGAGGAGGCTGGTAACTAAGGTACACGTCGGGTATCTAGGCAGCGCGCGCTGCCTAGATACCTGCAGTTTACCTTGGAGACCAGCCTGCTCCCGCTTCCAGCAGGCTGGCAGCGGGAGCAGGACATCGTGGAAACGATATTTAAATCGTTTCCATGATGTCACTGGTCAATTGATCGCTGGTGAGTCTGTCTGTGTGACAGCTCACGAGCAATCAGCCGTCAATGTCGTCAGCGATCATCTCGCTGACGACATTGACGCGTGTGACACCCCCTTAACACATCAAGCAAGGATTCGTCTTAATCCACGTTAATCAGCCTACGCGTTTCGTGGCATCACTAGCCACTTTATCAGGGCATCTACACTCTCGGATCCATTCATCTATAGATTAAAATCCATGGCAATCGACAGTGAATCTTCAGGAAATATGTTGTGTGCATTTAGCCATAATTATTCTTTTCTTTGAAATGACTGTTCAAGAATTGCTATGATGTTTCAGTTACATTTTCAAGGGAACCTGTCACCCTGAAAATGCATTTTAATTTAATTTAATCTGCAGGCACCATGTTATTGAGCAGGAGGAGTAGAGCAGATTGATGCATGGTTTTGTGAAAGAAGATTCAGTATAATCTGTGTTTTCATCATTTAAGCTTCTGCACTTTCTGTGATTTCGGGTCCAGTGGGTGGCCCTATCAGTGACTGACAGCTGTCTTTATACAAGTGTGCATACAAACATAGCTGGCAGTCACTGATGGGTCCGCCCACTGCACCCAAAATCACAGAAAGAGCAGACGTTTAAATGATGAAAACACATTGTAAAAAATTTTCTTTCACAAAACTATGTATTGATTTGCTATACTCCTCCTGCTCTATAACAAGGTGCCTGCAGATTAGAATGCTTTCTCAGGGTGACAGGTTCCCTAACACTCTGAAATTTTGTAGCAATTTACAATACAGCACATATACGATGTCTCAGAATCACCATCCAACTTATGGAAAGTCTGTGCGGAATTTTTGTCCTGCGGTGGATTTGCATACGCAGACTGCACCAAGCTCCGGTGGGAATTGTATGCAGATTGCTTAGGAAATTCACAAAGGAAAAATTCTGCAGCTTCTGGATTTATATGTTACATCTTGACCTTTTTTATCTTTTCTTTTGTAATAGACCCCTGGATCCTTCTCTCCATGATATGGGTCCACTGTCCTGCAATGCAGGACCCAGGTACGTTACTGTCCTCCTGACGCTGAGAACCCAATAAATGATTTTATATTGATTAATGTCTCAAAAGCTACAAGAACATTTACCAGTCAGTATTGATCTTCTCATCTAAAATTGCCGTTTTATGAAGACAAATTTACATTGATTCCCAGAGTTGCTAAAAACATTTTAATTTGGTAGTTCATTGAGAAGACAACATAATTTATTTTCATCCTTCATCTGTGCTGCAACATAAGATTTATTTGCAGACCCTTTGACAAACATTGAAGCGTTTAGTACAAGTACTTGTGGCTGCAGAAAGGTTATATCCTACATTATATAGATATGCGAAAGGCTAGCTTGTTTTCTTATGTGAGTATGTAGATGTATATACTGATTTTTCCTTTAAATTTTAGGGATACAGATACGCATTTCTCATCAGATACCGACTTTGATGACACTGAAGGAAAAATCCCGAAACAAGGCAAAGGAAAGGTATGTTAAACTGCCAAATGATCATTTGTGGCACTGCTTGTTAATAACTTGCTGCATTTTTTTGACTATATAACCAGGGCTGTGGAGTTGGTAAGCCAAACAACCGACTCCTCAATTTCCCTGAATCCGACTCCACGACTCATACTCCCTCACATATGGCTCATGTTTAAGTGGTAAATTGAGTGTAGTACAATGGTATCATCAGGCTTTTAATCATCATTATTATTATTATTATACAATAATCAAGATATTTAAATAAAACATAATAATATTCAGCGCATTCTACTATGCACAATGTGTTACATATTTTAGAAGTCTGAATCAGTCCATTTTAGAATGACTCCCGACTCCACAGCCCTGTATATAACACATCTTGCTAAAAGACACACAACAGGTTTAGACAGCAGAAAATGAGCACGGTGGCTCAAGTGGTTAGCACTGTAGCCTTTGCAGCACTGTCTTGAGGTCCTGGGTTCAATTCCCACCAAGGACACTAGGGACAACATCTGCAAGGAGTTTGTATGTTCTCCCCGTGTTTGTGTGGGTTTCCTCCGGGCACTCCGGTTTCCTCCCACATTGTAAAGACATACTGATAGGATGTTTAGATTGTGAGCTCCCAAGAGAGACAGCATTACTCATGTATGTAAAGTGCTATGGAATCAATAGCGCTATATAAATGAATAAATATTATTATTATTATTATATTATTATTATTAAAACTTTCCTGGTGGTGTAAAGAAGTTCAAGGGTCAGTATCACTACTTTTACTTAAATAGGGTGGAATAGTGAGTTAATAGATGTATTATTAAGGATTCTCTGCACATGTGTATTATACACATATAGCTTTACAGCACACATAATATATACACTCTGCAGTACAAATATATGCACAGCACTACTGCACGCACAGTACATACACAATCAACTGTACTGCACATGCACAGCTTTGCTCCACACACATACGCATGGCTCTGTTACACAAATTCGCACATATACAGCTCTGAAGCACATTCGCATGGCTCTCCTACACACATATGGCTGCTGCACATATGGTCACACTGTGGCACGGCTCTACTGCACTCACACTGGCATGGCTCTTCTGCATGTGCACTGTGGCTCGGCTCTGCTACACGTGCACTCTGGCACGGCTCTGCTGCCATCACACTTTGGCACGGCTCTTCTGCATACGCACTGTGACACGGCTTTGCTGCACGCTCACTGTGGCACGGCTCTGCTGCACGCTCACTGTGGCACGGCTCTGCTGCACGCTCACTGTGGCACGGCTCTGCTGCACGCTCACTGTGGCACGGCTCTGCTGCACGCTTACTGTGGCACGGCTCTGCTGCACGCTCACTGTGGCACGGCTCTGCTGCACGCTCACTGTGGCACGGCTCTGCTGCACGCTCACTGTGGCACGGCTCTGCTGCACGCTCACTGTGGCACGGCTCTGCTGCACGCTCACTGTGGCACGGCTCTGCTGCACGCTCACTGTGGCACGGCTCTGCTGCACGCTCACTGTGGCACGGCTCTGCTGCATGGATCTGCTGCACGCGCACTGTGGCACGGCTCTGCTGCACGCGCACTGTGGCATGGCTCTGCTGCACGCGCATGGCTCCCTGAGGTCCATACAGTAGGTAAGCAAGAGCCACAGAGTGCAGCAATAGATGAGCAGGGTCTCGGACATTGTGGCTAGATTATAGCCTCATGTGTTTAGTGACTGCTGCAGGTCATGCACTGATCAGTAGTATAAGTGGTTGATTTAGAAGGGAAACTCCAAGAAGAGCCCTCAGCAGAGCAACATTTTTGTTTTTAGTCAGTAATATTTTTGCAAGTCTTGTGGCAGTCTCTATATGAAGAGATGAAGTTCTATATCTGTTTTGGATTCACTTTCTACAAATATTTATAATGTATGTGACTGTGCATTCCTTGAAGGGAACCTGTCAGCTCCTTTATGCCACAAAATCTATCACTACCTGTCCCTGCAGGGTAGTAGGAAGCTGCAGGGATAGGTAGTGATAGATTTGGGAGCATAATCTAGGTGACAGGTTCCCTTTAAGGATGTCTTTAAAGAATTCCTCCCATGATTATTTTTTTCATGAAATGTATGTGTATGTACAGGGAGTGCAATGTGAGTGTATTAATATACTGTATACTCCCCTACTGTCGCTCTCCGTGTCCAGCACCATTTTGCTCCTCTTCTGAGTTCTCAGCACACTTTGGGTCACAGTGCATCCTGCGTGACTAGGAGAGGTTTTTACAGTGTAAGTCTATGGAGCGTCAGAACAAGACTCCATACACATACATTGTAAAAGAAACTTCCAGAGAGAAACGGCCAGTCAGAAGTGTGGTGACAGCACTCAGACGAGGAGCAAAACGGCGCTGTATCCTGGAGAAAGCAGCTGTGAGTTATGAAATTATTACACTCACTACCCTCCCTGCACATGTACACACCTTTAATGAAAAAATAACAATAATGAGAGATTTCTTTTATCAGATCTATATGATCTCTGAACCCTGACAGCATGGTAAATAACAAAAACTCCATTTCATTGTAACAGAAAGGAAAGAAAGCTACTGCAGAAAGAAACAAAGGTGCTCCCCTGAGAGGCGGTGGACCCAATTGGATGAATGGACACCATCAACAAAATGGAGTGGAAACCATGATGCTTTTTGAAGTTGTTAAAATGGGAAAAAGTGCAATGCAGGTGACTTGTCTATTTTTTGCATCTCACAAAGTACTACTCATGACGTATAAAAAAAAACAAAACACTGCTTGTCATCTGACAATATAGGGGGCTGCATATGGCTCCTATCCCCCTAAAAGGACTGAGAAAATTATGTGCTCCTAAATCCAAATGCCCTCCATTCTGAGCCCAACAGTACACGAAAACCACATTAATGTCCACATATTTTGCATTACTGTATTGACGAGACCCCGCTTAATTTTCGGGGTGCATGTCTCCAGATGTACGAGCTGGGCACAATGAACTGGGAATTACAATGGTAGATGTGCAATTTTCACTCTGCAAAATCCAATGCTGCTTGTTATTGGAAATCACCCATGGAGTCAAAATCATCACTACGCCTTATAGATAAATTCCCAGAGGGGTGTAATTTCTAAAACTGGGTAATTTGAGGGTGGCGGTGGTGGTGGTGACGGGGGGGGATTCTGCTCTACTGGTACTTAGGGGCTCTGTATATGGAGTCTAAAACCAATATAGAAAAATCTGTGCACAGAGTCTACGTATTCCCTCCTGATTCTCGTCGTGTGGTTAAGCAGTACCGTACAGCCACATATGGGGTAGTGCCATGCTCAGCATACCTTCTGTGACACATTTTTCTGCCATTTTAACCAATTTCCCTATGCCAAATGTAAAATCTGGGGCTTATAAACAATATATTTGTGTTAAAAATGTAGTTGTTTTTTCTTCACCGCCCAATGGTATAAAATTTAGTGACACACCTGGGTGTAAAGATGCTCACTGCATCCCTAGATGAACTCATGGAGGGGGCTAGTTTGTAAAGTGGGGTCACTTAAGGGGGGGTTCTGTTGTTTTGGCACCTCAGGGGCTCTGCCAATGGGATATGGCACCCTGAAACCATAACAGCAAAATCTGCACTTGTAAAATGTAATACGGAGCTCCTTCCCTTTTGTGCTTTCACTGAGCCTGAAAATCAGTTTTTGTCTACATGTGGAATACTGGTGTACTCACGGTAATTTGCCCAACAAATTGTACTGTTCTTTTTTTCCTATTATCCCTTTGGAAAAGTAAGCCCTTCACTCCCTTGAATGTACCAATATATCTTGGTTGGGAAGGGGTTCCTGATCTAGGATGTAAGGGCACATTCTGGTAATTGTGCAGGGCGCGATTACCGCAGAGAGTCTACTTATGTGGCAGCCGGGCATCAACTCTCGCAGCCAAGGGCAGTGCAGACAATTTAATCCCCTACATCTACTATTGATATTGATTACAACATTTAGAAAGTGAGAGTGAAAGGAGCTTCCTCAACCATTCGATTGACTCCCCCCTGCAACGTCTTCCAGAGGGCCCAATCGTTGCTATGGCAACCCGAGGTTGTCATAATGACCCCCTGGTCTGCCATTTGTGGCAGGCATGTTGGACCTTGCGAGGAGCATGTGCTAGGAGACCTCTGTCAGTGCCGTGTATCTCCACGTCCGGAGCAATCTGATCTATAAAATGAACTCGAATTAACCTTTCACACTGCACACTGTAGCTCTCAGAATACAGTGGAGTAATAACAAATCTTTTTTTTCTCTAACGCCTCATTGGGGGACACAGGACCATAGGTGTTATGCTGCTTGGCCCTAGGAGGTGACACTAAGTAAATGCAAAAAACAATAGGCTCCTCCTCTGCAGCATACACCCCCTGGCTGGGCCAGGCCACGCCAGTTTTAGCTTGGTGTCTGTAGGAGGCACATCTCTCCAGAATTCTTCTACTAGACAGGCAACGGTATCCCCTCGGGGACCGATTTCCCAAAACCATCAACAGGCGGGAAAGCAGAGTGTTGGCTCCCCGTACCCCCTCCTGCGACGTTGGAATTTTTTTCGGGCTGCAACTTTTCGCAGGCACCGATTTCCCTCACTCTTCAACGGACAGGCACGATGAGTGTCACCTCCCCGTAACTCCTTCCACAACGGTGCAGACCCGTTTGATCCCAGTGCTAGGACTTCTGCCTTCACAGCAGCAGACAGCAGCAAAGGACAGCCCACTGGACTCCCCAGCCTGCCATACAGCATCCTTGGTTGAGACATCTCCGCAGGTGAGATCCCCCTGTGATATTTCCCTTTGCGGGGCTCATCAGTGTCAAGACATCCTGATATACCGGCTCCGGGCTCAGGGCTTATGGCTGTTGCCACTTCAGAAGGACAACACTTCACCGGCCCGTTTCACCCCACTGCTGCGGCAGGCCGCACAATCCACAGACCACCGATGTAGCTGCCGGTGTCCCCGCCAATTTCGTGCTGTTTTCGGCTGTCTTTCCTTGTCTAGCGGCTGGCCCCACCCCCTGGAATGACGTGACGCCCCCTGATGACGCTGTTTAAATAATCTGATTGCATGCCCCTCGCCTTGGTCACGCCCCCTCCGAAGCTCGCGTTTTTGTTTGCGGCACCGCCTCCATTACTTTTCCACTCAGAGGACGGAGGACATTATTATCAGACTGCACCACACAGCGCTCTGCAGGAAGCAGCTCCTGGATACAACAGGAGCCTGAACTAAGGGCACAGGACCATCGGCTGCAGACTCAGGTGAGAGACATCCTGTTTATCTTACAGGCTGCCCACTTGCTTCTCTGCACCCCCTGCAGCCATGCATGCCCCAAAGGGTACAGAGCATTCAAAGGCTCATACAGCTTATTATTCTACCTGCTCAACCTGCCAGTCCTGTACCCCTGCAGCCCCCCAAGAGCACTTTGCCGCTACCAGCAGTCCGGAGCCCAGGACCCCCAGTACACCTGATTGGGACCTATTTCTGTCATAGTCTATGGAGAAGCTGTCCCAAAACCTGATACAAGCTATGCAATGCCGGGTTCCCCCACACTTGGCCCCCGGATGGAGAACAGGCATAGGACCCCTCCAAGGAGGGTCCTTCTGACAGCAGCAGGACACGTACCACATCTGCCGTAATGGTCAGAAAACGGTCACACAGAAACGTGTCGCCCGTGTTCTCCCACGCATCCCAGTCAAGGGAACAGGGACATGCTCTGCTGCATCCGACGACATAGAGGAAGGGAAATGTTGCCTAGACCAGGACGAATCCCTGGACATAGACTCCCCTGATGACCAAGCGGCCATTGACTCTCTCATTACAGCTGTCAACCGCACCGTAATCGTGGATGACGTTCCGTCCTCCACACCTGAGCATGCAGTTTCTTAAAAGAGCAAAGAAGCTGCAAAAGGTCTTCGCGGACCATCTGGAGTTTCAGGCAATCCTTACTAAACAAAGGGAGAAACCTGACAAGCGCTTTGGTAACCGCAAAGCCATAGAGTCTACGGTAACCCTTCGCCTTAGCTACCCCAAAGGCTGGGCAGATTCACCATCTGTCAACCCCCCTGTCTCCCGTCTTGTGGCTAAAAGTTTGCTGTCATTGCCTGACGGTTCCTCCATCAAAGATCCGACCGACAGACAAGTGGAGCAGCTCGCTCGCTCCGCCTTTGAAGCAGCGGGATCTTCCCTCTCACTGTCTTTCGCCTCTGTGTGCAAAGGCTATTATGGTCTGGGCCTAAACCCTATCCACTTACTTGCAGGAGTCCGAGCTCCCTCATACCTTCACTGACATCACTGCGGCTGCGGATTACTTGATCCAGGCATCCCTTGACTCTGCTACCTGCGCAGCTTTCGCTGCCTCTAATACCATTGCCATTCGTAGGGCCCTTTGGCTCCGACAGTGGCGGGCGGACTCGGCGTCAAAAAAGTCATTGACAGGCCTCCCTTATTTTCCTGATCGTCTATTCGGCGAGTGCCTGGACAAACATATCTCTGATGCACAGGCGGGAAGAGCACTTCCCTTCCTCAACTTAAGCCAAGGAAAACCTTTGTCAGGCGCCCACAGACCACGTTCCGTTCCTTTTGGAACTCCTTTGGCTGGGCGACCGCCGCCTGCCTCTACCCGGGCCTCTCGTAGAGACAGGCCTTCCCAGTCTTCTCCTAAAGCAAGTAACTCCTGGCAGTCCAGACAGAGACAGTCGAAGCCCAGGAGTCTCGATCCCAGCGCTTCTCCTCTTCTTGACTTCTACAGCTCTCCGGAAGACACTCCCACTTTCGGCAGCCGTCTATGACTGTTCAGCCACATACGGTCATCCGCCACAGGCGACAGATGGGTTCAAGATTTTGTGTCTTCCGGCTACCACATAGAGTTTCGATCCCGTCCTCCATGCCGATGATTTCCCTCAAATCCCCCAAAATCCCCAAAGCACCACCGGGCCTTCTTCAACTCGATCCAATCACTACAACAGACGGGAGTAATCGTCCCCGTACCGCAGCCTGAGAGGTTCAAGGGGTTTTAATCCAACCTCTTTATGGTCCCCAAGAAAGATGGCACAGTGCGCCCCATCCAGGACCTCAAGCACCTAAACAGGCATGTTCTTGTTCGGGTGTTCAGGATGGAGTCCCTACGTTCCACCATCATTGCGTCCATGGAGGAAGGGGAATTCCTTGCCTCCATAGACATAAGACGCATATTTACATATACCCATCGCTCCAGCTTCATTTCCAGTTCGTAGCCCTACCTTTTGGACTCACTACTGCACCAAGAGTCTTTATCAAGATCATGGCGGCTGCCATGAGTGTACCTCATGCCAGGGTCATAGCGGTCTTGCCCTACCTAGATGACCTGCTGTTAATAGCTCCTTCCTTTCAGGACTGTGCAAGTATCGTCCAGATTACAGTCGACATTCTGTCTTGCCTAGGGTGGCTACTGTACCTAGAAAAGTCATCCCTGGTCCCGTCCCAGTCCATCTCCTTCCTCGGCATGACCCTAGACACTTAACGGGGTTTGGTCTCTTCCCCACAAGGCGTCTACCCTGCGCCAGGCAGTACGTACATTGCTGCGTCCTCCCTCACACTCCATTTGGTTCAGCATGAGGGTTCTGGGCAGGATGGTTGCGGCAATGGAGGCCGTACTTTTTGCTTAATTTCACCTCCGACCATTGCAACTAGCCCTTCTGTCGGCCTGGGACAGGAGCCCCTTTTCCCTTGACAAGACTCTTCGCCTATCACCTGCAGTCAGGCAAACTCTCCTTTGGTGGCTTCGGCCAACTTCCCTCTCCAGGGGACAATCTTTTCTGCCAGTGAACTGGCCGGTACTTACCACGGATGCCAGTCTCCTCGGCTGGGGAGCGGTGTACCGACATCACACGGCTCACGGCGTTAGACCTCCCGGGAGTCGTCCTTGCTGATAAACATCCACGAGATTTGTGTGATCTCCTTCGCCCTCAAAGCATTCCATCCCCTGCTTGCGGGACGCCATATCCGTGTCCAGTCGGACAATGAGACGGAGGTGGCCTATCAATCGATAGAGAGGTACACGCAGCAGGGCAGTGTACCACGAGGTCCAGAGGTTCCTATGTTGGGCAGAATCGACAAAGTCCATCATCTCCGCGGTTCATATACTGGGAGTGGAGAACTGGGCAGCAGGTTTTCTGAGTCGCCAGGGTCTAGCCGCTGGAGAATGGTCCCTCCATCCGGAGGTATTCCAGCAAATATGTCACCGCTGGGGGACGCCAGACGTAGATCTGATGGCGTCTCGTCTGAACGCAAAAGTGCCCGCGTTCATAGCACGGTCGCGGGATCCACTATCTGTCGGAGCGGACGCTCTGGTTTGCTCCTGGCGTCCCTTCCGACTGCCACACATTTTCCCTCCCCTCCCCTTTCTTCCACGGGTAATCAGGAAAATCAAAGCGGAAGGAGTCCCAGTCATACTGATAGCCCCGGCTTGGCCCAGGAGCGCCTGGTATGCCGACCTAGTGCGGCTGCTCGCCGACGTCCCTTGGCGTCTTCCAGACCTGCCGGATCTCCTCACTCAGTGTCCCATTTCCCATCAGAATTCTAGGGCCCTGAATTTGACGGCCAGGTTTTCTCCCGATGTTATCACCACCATGATCAGGGCTCTAAAGCCTGCCTCTTCTCATATCTACCACCGTACGTGGAAAATATTTTTCCTGTGGTGTAGAGATCGAGGCCTCTCCCCTCTCCCTCTGTCATTCCCGTGATTCTCAGCTTCCTCCAGTCAGGTCTAGCTGTGAGCTCTCTGAAAGTGCAGGTTTCTGCGCTTTCGTTTTTTTTTACCAACGCCGCCTTTCCTCTAGGGACCAAGTCAAAACCTTCCTCCAAGGTGTTTTCCGCCTGGTTCCTCGATACAGGAGACCACTTGAGCCCTGGGACCTTAACCTAGTCTTGGACAGACTTCAGAGGTCCCCCTTTGAGCCCCTACAGGAGGCGGCGCTTCCTCTTTTATCATGGAAGGTAACCTTCCTGTTGGCAATTACGTCCATCAGGAGGGTTTCTGAACTGGCAGCACTTTCCTGCTGTGAACCTTTTCTGATTTTCCTCCAAGACAAAGTGGTACTACGTCAAGTCCCTGATTTTTTTCCTAAGGTCACTTCTTTTCATCTTAACGAAGATATCATTCTGCCGTCCTTCTGTCCGGCTCCAGTTCATCGGGTGCAAAAAGATATGCATACCCTCAACCTTTTGAGAGCCCTCAGATATATCTCCAGGACGGCCTCTTTCAGGAAGACAGACACCTTGTTTGTCCTTCCTGAAGGACCATGAAAAGGGCAGGCTGCCTCTAAGGCTACCCTGGCACGATGGATTTGTTCCGCTATCCAGGAAACCTACCAACTAAGGCAAGTTCCCATACCTGGTGGACTGCGCACTCATTCAACGCGTGCTGTTGGTGCTTCTTGGACCATTCGGCATCAGGCTTCAGTTGAACAGGTGTGCAAGGTCTAGCTTGCACACGTTTTCAAAGCATTACAGGGGCCATACCCAGGCTTCAGCGGAAGCTGCCCTGGGTAGGAGAATCTTTCAGACGGCAGTGGAGCACCTATATTAGTAGGTGCTCCAGGAAGTCTGAGACTTGCCCCTTGTTCCTTGGGTTGTGTCATTTCCCACCCAGGGACTGCTTTAGGACGTCCCATGGTCCTGTGTCCCCCAATGAGGTGTTAGAGAAAAACGGATTTTTGTGTACTCCCCGTAAAATCGTTTTCTCGTAGCCATCATTGGGGGACACAGCACACACCCTGTTTACCTGTAGGGTCTTTGTCTTCTTGGTACCTTTTTCGTCATTGTTACCGCTGTGGTTGTTTACTTGTTGCACTTGTTTCCTCCTCCTGCTTGTTCACTAAAACTGGCATGGCCTGGCTCAGCCAGGTGGTGTATGCTGCAGAGGAGGAGCATATTGTTTTTTGCATTTACTTAGTATCGCTTCCTAGGGATAAGCAGCATAATACCCATAGTCCTGTGTCCCCCAATGATGGCTAAGAGAAAACGATTTCACAGTGAGTACACGAAAATCCGTTTTTTTTTCTATAAATTAGTTTTTTATTGTGCAAATCCAGCAACACATAAAATAAAAACATAAACGAGGTATTGCTGCAGTGACACAAAGAAAAAAGATGTCTTCTTTGCTTTTACCCCATGCAACGGCATTAGAACATACCTCAAAAAAATTCCTGACTTTCTGTGTTTTGACCATTCTGTCTACTAAAATTTACTATAGAAAGCAATCAACAAATGTTATCTGCCCAAAAATGGCACCAATAAAAATGTTACCTTATCCTGCAAAAACAAGGCCATGCATAAACATTGTTTTTGTAAAAAAAAAAAAAAAAAAAAAAAAAGGCGGTACGGCCACATTCAGCGGAAAATGCTAAATTTGGGGCTAAGGCAACATTTTTGTGTCAAAGTTTTGCTTTTTTTAATTGCTTTAATTACTGTGAAGCAACCAAAAGGTTGATAAACTTCTTGAATTTGGGTTTGAGTAGGTTGAAGGGTTCAGTTTTTGGAATGGTGTCACTTTTGGTTGTTTTCTGTCACATAGGCCTCTCAAAATCACTTCAAATGTGATGTGGTCTCTCTAAAAAAAAAAAAAAAACGTTTTGTAAATTTTGTTGGAAAATGAGAAATTGCTGATAACTTTTAAACTTTCTAACTTGCTAATTAAAATAAAAAAAGTTTAAAAAAACGATGGTGATGTAAAGTAGACTGCCAATGTCATGGTGATTAACAGCCCACTCCCCACTGCCTAACTTTGCAGAACCGGATGTCAGTCAGCATGACGTCCGCTTCACGCCCCATCGCACGCACTGCATCAGAGGAGAGAGCTGTGCTGGACAGAGCAGGCATGTAATTAGTAACGATCTGCCTATTAGTTTTTAGACCCACAGTAAAAAAAAATATAATAATCTTGGATTAACCTTTTAATAGCATACTATTAAGGATCATAAATGAAGGGCTTTAATTAAGTTTAATCTTTTTAATATATACAATACTGAAATGATAAATTTTACTTTCACATTTTTAATTGTTGGCTTTTTCCTCTTTCTTTACAGTCTGTTGTGGATGACTGGATTGAAGCCTATAAACAAAATAAAGATGTAGCACTTCTTGATCTCATAAACTTTTTTATTCAATGTTCAGGATGTAAAGGTAATTTAATATACCAGTGATTGTGTTTCAGTTTACATTCCCTTTGTTTGTGATTGGCTTTCCTCTTGTTTAGTTCTTGTATACTAATGTTTCAGTACCAAGTGTCCCCCATAATAGAGGTTGGAATACAGATATAGCAACCTGTCTGTGTTTAAAAATGTTTTATCTCTAAGAAAGAATTATTAGCAATCCTGGTCTGTAGTGTCTGTATACTCTATTGCATATTCCCCTGCCCAGGATCAAACCATGCTCCGTGTACAGTCAGACACATCCATTACACAGCACATAACAGGGACACATATATAAGATTGTCTCAGCCCAGGAGATGTGGTGTGATCAGACCATCTCCCTGTATGGTCAGACACATCCATTACACAGCACATAGCAGGGACACATATATAAGATTATCTCAGCACAGGAGATGTGGTATGATCAGACCATGTCCTTGTACGGTCAGACACATCCATTACACAGCACATAGCAGGGACACATATAAGATTACCTCGGCACAGGAACATTTTTTTTAAACATCCAGTTGTGGAAATTATTATTACTTCAAGATCTATTGATTAAAATGAAGTTTAAAGTTACCATTGTTTGTGGGAAAACCCATTCAAGCACTCTCTATTTATGCTGAGAAACATTACTGTGCCCTGTAACAATGCCTCCTTGCATAATTACAGCATTAAAATTCTTCTAAGGCCCCTTTCACATCAGCGTTTTTGTCCGGATCCAGACAAAAATAATAAAAAAAAAAACATCTGCCGCATGTGCTGCCTAACGACCGCACTTGCGGCAAGCCCCATTCATTGTCTATGGGGCTTGCGGCAAATGCGGTATTGCCGCGATCCGGCACTTGCGGAAGTTTTGGCTGCGAATAAAAAACATTGGTCTGCTGAGTTCTTTTTTCGCGGCCGCAACTGCCACAAGTGCTGTATCGCGGCAATACCGCACTTGCCACAAGCCCCATGGACAATGCATGGGGCCTGCCGCAAGTGTGGTCGTTAGGCGGCAGATGCGGTTTTTTTGTCAGTATCGGCCGGATCCGGACATAAACTCTGATGTGAAAGACCACTAAATCAATCATATCTTGTCACTTTTGGGACAAGAACATCTTAACCATTGGGTCAATTCATTTACAATCAAGAAAATTTAAGGCACTACTGGATCGATGGCATCAGCCAAGGCCGTGCCATCCACAGCCAGGGCCACCCTAGCCAGGAGGCTGAAACCCTTCAGAGCCAGCAAACCAACACATAGTTTATCCCACAGCTTGGCACATTACCCAGTCATCAAGCTCTCCGAGCTACATCCAAACTTTGCTCACCAATGTTTGGTGTCACTGTAGAGCCCATTCTCTTACAGCCTGTATAGACTAAACAATTAAGTAGTGCTGAGATTTTTGTCTGCCAGGCAAAGATGTTTCGTCTTATGTGCAGCGCCCATCTGACTACACATAAGCTTAGTGCAGTTTTAATATTGCAAGTTGCACCAAGTCCCTGAAGAGGCCCAGTGTGAATCTGATGGGCAGTGCAATCTGCCACATTGACGTCTCTACTGGACTAGTATCAACAAAGATATGAAAATGACACATCGTGACAACAATGTGTGTAGCCCTACATACATGGTGTATATTTGAAATTAAAGAAAGTCGGTAGTTTCCCCCCCCCGTAAATTGTCCCAATTATGTATGTAATTATATTATTTATTTATTTATAGAACACCTTTGATTCCATGGTGCTGTACATGAAAAAGGGATACAATCAAACAAGTAAAAAATACAATGAACAAAATAACAGTGACAGACTGATACATAGGGAAGAGAGGACCCTGCCCTTGCAGACTTACATTCTACAGATGTAATATAGTGCAAATGTATTACAATGCCTACCCATCGTTGATTTTCCTGTTTCCAGTGCAGCTTTGGTCTCTTATGGGCCTCGTGATGTGAAAATGTATGAGCCGGATCACAGGTTTTTGTGGAGTGGATGTTATTTTCTCATTGTAAGTCTATGGGGCCTTATATTAAATCCCATAATAGACTTGCATTTGAAAATCATCACTTCCTCACACAATATGAGCCGGCAAAGCTGACTCCCTGTCACGAGGCCGAGTAGGACACAGGGGGCTCTAGAAACTGGAGAAGATGGCGATTGGTAAGTATTTTTAATACATTTGTACTACATCACATACATTATTAGGAGGGTTTAGGAAATAGAAGATTAACTGAGACTTCTTAAAGATGATACAGTATTATCTATTGAAGGGAATCTGTCACCAGGCTTTGCCGCCTAATCTGAGAGCAGCAGAATGTAGAGCAGGAGACCCCGATTCCAGTGCTGTCACTTACTGGACTGCTTGCTATAGTTTTAAGAAAATTGTTGTTTTTCAGCAGTAGATTATCACTAGATGACAAGCAAACCTCCGTATTCAGGAGCTCTGTATAACCCCGTCCCCACCACTGATTGGCTGCTTTCTTTCTGCCTATGCAAAGTGACTGAGAAAACTGCCAATCAGTGTTGTGGGCAGGCTTACACAGCTCGGCATTCAATGCACTGGTAGATCTGCAGCAAGTAAAACTTTTATCAAAACTGCAGTGACCAAGTAAGTGATACATAGCGGGAATCAGGGTCTCCATCCTGATATCATACTGCTCTCAGATGGTGTAGCAAAAGAATGAAAATTCCATTTAAAGGGGTATTCTCAAGTTGAAAGCTAAGCTATCCCCTGTACAAACACAGAGCAGTCTGACGCCTTGATCCTCCACCAATTTTTACAGCAAGAGCTCAGTAGAGCCCCTTGTTATTGGAGCGTCGATCATGCACACTTCACATGCACTTCATTCTAATGAAAGTGCTGAAGTCCAGCCAAGCTCTGCTCTCTGCAATCTCCAGCAGTATTATTAAAACTAAACGGATCCACCTCTGCTCTACTCACGCAGGGCTCCTCAGAGTTCCCGGGGGATCGGCACCCTATGATCAGATTGGGGATAATGTTCTAACTTGAGATTCCCCTTTAAGTCTTCTCTTATGAGAGAGGTTTTCAGCAAACGGATATTATTGAAGTCTCTTTCTTCTCCTCTTTATCGGTGCCTTTTTTGAGTATTCTAGTGAATTCTTGCCATATTTCTGTGCTGTGTACACCTGTTTATGTTGTGTGGTTATTTTTTTGTGGTTGTAATGTGCACAAAGCCTTGAAATTCAGGATGTCTCCTCCAAGGGACCTGTCACTGCTCCTGACATATCTGTTTATGTATAGTTTTGTATCCCTCATAAAGTAACCCTTCTGGAGCATCCTTTCCTGTGGTTCTGCTTTGTTTCAGTTGTTTTTTTTTACTACTAGGCACATTTGTATGACAATAGAAACGGTAACGTTCAGGTGTCAGCTCATTCATAAATATCTCCTAGAAGCATCACAACTTAAATGTGGAACTCATGCTGGCATTTCATATGAAATAAAGAGTAGAAATGACAAAGATGCTTGTATTCTGAGCGAGAGTAAATATTACTATGCCTTGTTAAATATTTTGATCCTTTTTATATCGATAGGTGTTGTCTCTGGAGAAATGTTTCGTCACATGCAGAACTCTGAAATAATAAGGAGAATGACGGAAGAGTTTGATGAGGTATACTTTTATTGTATTAGCTTAATGTTTAGATATGATTAATAACTCATTGCTAATATCCCTGTAATACGCGTTAACTGTAGGATCAAAGTGGAATGGGGTTCACAAGTGTACACCAAAACTCCAACCTCTGAGCAGTCAAACTTCCACCCATCAGTTAGTGATGCCACTTAATGAGTGACCCCTTAAAGGTACCGTCACACGCGGCAATATTGCGTGCAATTTCACTGGCAATTTGCTGGTTGCAGGTAAATCATGGACACATTGTTCCATTTGTACACGGCAACAAAATAGAACAATGTGTCCATGATTTCACTGCAACCAGCAAATTGCCAGTGAAATTGCAAGCAATATTGCCACGTGTGACGGTACCTTTATAGCTAGGAGAACATCATTAACCTCTTCCCTTAAATTTTAATTGGGGTGGGGTGGGGGGCGAGAGCTCCCATGCCGTCTCATTTTTGGAGGATGACTGTAATTGATCATTGCCTTCCAGAATTAAGTCAGGTTTGCACTACAATTTTAGGGGATTCCATTGTTGTTCTTATATTCTTGTTTAAATTACATTTATTTTTCATAAACCAGGCCTGATGTAGCAGCTGCATCTCAGTGAATGGAGCTTGCCTTGTGTATTTGCCAAATACAAGTATATGGGAATATTATAATTCACATGCAAAATAGAATTTTGAAATCTCAGGAATCAAGGAGAAAACAGAGCAATTACTCAGAACGATTTGCTCCATTTTTTGTTTGTAAAGTATTTGTCTCTAGGTGAATAAATCTACATAAATTACTTTGAAAAGTTGCAATATTTTGGCACAGCTCTTAAGTTGTGAAAAAATGTTGGCACTTTTAGCATTTCATGCGAGTACCTTCAAGTGATGACAAAATGGGCGAAGCAGGGGATTGATGTCACAGCATATCCGTGCAATTATTTACATCAGAAATCTTACAAGCACTGGAGTAGTGTGCACCTCTTTATGAATCAGTAGCATCTGACTCCAACCTGCACCTTTGCCAATACCAATTCAGGTGTGTAGGAACACCTCTTTATTTCTCCTTCGCCTCATTGGGGGACACAGGAAGATGGGTTATGCTATTCTGCCACTAGGAGGCGACACTAAGCAATTGAAAGAGAAGCACAGGTGCTCCTCCCCAGCAGTATATAACCCCCTGACTGACATAGTCTAGCCAGTTTTTTGCTTAGTGTCTTAGGAGGCAAGACACTGTTTGTTTTTTTAAGTTTGTTATTTTCTCTCTTTGCTCCCCAGACGCCACAAATGGGACTCTGGGTTGCAGGTTGATGGCCGGCTCCTGCACCGTCCCTCCCCAGACGCCACAGATGGGACTCTGGGTTGCAGGTTGATGGCCGGCTCCTGCACTGTCCCTCCCCAGACGCCACAGATGGGACTCTGGGTTGCAGGTTATGGCCGGCTCCTGCAGCATCCCTCCCCAGACCCCACAGTTGGGAATCTGGGTTGCAGGAGATCACCCTTGGCCTCTGGCCCCTGCAGCACCAGGAAGATAGATCTGCATTAGGCTGCCCTGGGATGGATGGTCCGCTCCCCTGCCCCTTATGGGGTCCAGGGATGGGAGCCGTCATAAGGTATTGCGTTGCGCTGCTTTCTGGTGCTCCCCTGTGGTCCCCTGTGCCCATCGCATCCCCAGCTGTGTGCTCCGCGCCGGTCCCTCGTCGGCCGGCGACCTGCTGCATTAATTGAGGCCCCGGCTTCGGGCCTACACAGTGCAATCCACCCCTTCCCCGTCCTTGGTAGTGATGCAGCTCGGCCGGGAGCATTCCCGGCCGGCCTATGGTGTTCTTCCTGGATTCTGCATCACTGGGGGGGTGTTGCCTAGAGGTTTACTGCTCCTGGGGGCATGGCCTAGCGTTCTCATAATTTTTGGCGCTTCTTTACCGCTCTGGGCGCCATTTTCAGCAGCAAGGGATCCTCAATGTGGGCACAGTCGGAGCTCTGCACAGGGACACAGGATTCTGGGCCAGCACTTCATTTCCAGCGACTCTCAGGTGACAGGGCTCAGCAGCGATCTATATTTCTGCTGTAGCCCTAAGCTGTCTGTTTGTGTGCTCAGAAGTGATTTATTCTTTCTGTTGCAGCATTACTCTGTCTGTTTGTGCCTCACATCCAGCAGTGTATTCTTCTGTGTGTAGCAGGGGGAATTTTGCTATGATGTCTATTATGCCTTTTTCACTGCATGCAGGGCTGCACCGCCATGCGGTTGTTCTACTCCGCTCTGCCAGGCCTGTGCCTCTGTTTCCACTCAGCCCTGTGCTTCTGCCTCTGTGCAAGCCCCGCTGGTGAGGATACGTCCTCTAGTGGCCCTGCTAACCCGGAATGGGCGGTTGCGTTATCGCAGTCTGTGAGACAATCTATACAGCAACTTTCTGAGACACTGATCCAGGCTCTGCAGCCCCTGTTCCCAGGATGACCTGTCTGGTCGCGAGGCGACACATTCTTGGGGACGAGCTCGTAACCCCCCCTCTTTCATGATTCTGGTAGGAAGAGGCTCAGCAAGAGCTCTTCCACAGCTCCATCACAGGGTTCTTGTGCCTCCCCTACAAGGAGCAGGTCCCATGAATCACGCTTGTCTGGTGAGCTCCGTGATTCTGATTCGGATCAAGACCAGGAGGCTCCCTTTGATTCGGCCTCCTCTGATTCTCTTGCCATGGTGGACGCACTGGTTTCAGACGTTAATGAGGCCTTGTCAGTGGCTGACCCAGCCCCGGTCGCATCCTCGGATCACATGGTTTCTTTTAAGAGACCCAAAAGACTTCAAAATGTCTTCTCAGACCACCCTGAAATTCAGGAAGTTCTGCAGAAACATTGGTCTCAGCCTGATAAACGTTTTGGTAATCGTAAGGCGATCGAGTCCTATTACTCTTTCTTGCCAGCGGTATCACAAGCCTGGGCAGACCCTCCGCAGGTGGACCCTACGGTGTCCCATTTGGCCTCAAAGACTCTGCTCTCTCTCCCTGATGGCGTATCTATCAAGGACACCACTGACCGTCAGTTAGAACACTTGTCAAAATCGATGTTTGAGGCTTCAGGCTCGTCCCTATCCCCATCCTTCGCCTCCATGTGGGTGGCTAAGGCCATTGTGACCTGGGCGGGTGATTTGCATTCTGCCTTACTTCACCGGGATTCAGATCCAGAATTGTTGGATCTGGCCACTCAGATTTCTGTAGCAGGGGATTTCTTGGTTCAAGTCTCTATTGATGCGGCCAATTACACTGCGGTGGCGGCTTCAAACGCCATTGCGATTCGCCGAACCCTCTGACTTTGAAAGTGGAAGGCGGATTCGGCCTAAAAGAAGTCTCTCACTAGCATGCCTTATTTAGGCGGGCATCTCTTTGGGAAAAGCTTGATAAGCTAATCTCAGACGCTAGGGAGGTAAAAGTACCTCTCTTCCTCAGCAGAAGCCTAAGCGTAAGTTTACTATGGGTCAACAGGCGAGATTTTGGTCCTTTCGGAACTCGTCTGGGTGGTCCGCTTCCCGCCCGTTACAGCCGTCCCATGCGCCTCGCACAGACAGGGGTTCCTAGGCTCCCAGCAAACCGAGTTCAAGCTGGCAGCACCGCAACCGACAGGCCAAGTCGAAGGAGTCCGGGTCCCAGAGGTTCTCCTCTTCCAGACTCTGTTCCTCCGGAAGACACCCCCCAAGTTGGCGACCGACTTTTTGACTTTCGGCACGCCTGGCTCGTTGTCACAGACGACAAGTGGGTTCGGGAATTGGTGTCTTTCGGCTACAGCATCGAGTTTCACACACTCCCCTCCGGAGATTTCCTTCCAAACCCCCGGGAACGCCGGCAAAGGTGCGCACCTTTTTTCAGGCCATCGACTCCCTCCGGCAGGCGGGAGTCGTCGTTCCAGTACCTCAGAACGAGCGGTTCCAGGGATTCTATTCAAATCTGTTTATCGTGCCCAAGAAGGACGGGTCTTCCCGTCCCATTCTGGATTTGAAACGGCTCAACAAGTTTGTTTGGACACAGCATTTTCGGATGGAATCTCTTCATTCCATCATCGCGTCCATGCAACAGTGGGAGTTGCTCGCTTCCATTGATATCCGGGACGCTTATCTGCATGTCCCGATATCCGAGGCCCATCAACGGTTCCTGCACTTTGCTGTCTACTAGGACCATTACCAGTTAGTCTCTCTTCCTTTCGTATTGGCGACTGCCCCGCGAGTTTTCACTAAGGTCATGGCGGCTGTCATGACCATCCTGCATATTCACGGGGAGTCTCATCAAGTTGTCCGTGCCACGGTAGATACTCTCACGCGCCTAGGATGGCTGCTCAACCTACCAAAGTCCTCGCCAACTCCGAGCCGCAAGTTCACATTCCTGGGGATGGTTCTGGACATGTCTTGGGGACTTGTGCTTATTCCCCAGGACAAGGCTCATTCCCTGTGCTGTGCAGTTCAAACACTTCTTTGGTCCCTCTTGCACTCCCTCCGGTTTGCAATGCGAGTTCTGGGAAAGATGGTGGCGACAATGGACGCAGTACCATTTGCCCAGCTCCATCTCCAGCCACTTCAGCTGGCCCTGCTATCGGCCTGGAATCGCAGCCCGTTCACCCTTCACTGGACATTCCATCCATCGGCGGCAACGAGGCAGTCTCTCCGATGGTGGCTGATCCCGTCATCTCTCTCGGGGGATATCCTTTCTGCTGGCCCGGTGTGACGTGCTGACCACCGATGCCAGTCTCCTTGGCTGGACAGCGGTTTTTCGCCATCACACAGCCCAGGGTCGTTGGCGTTGAAAAGCTTTCATAGTCTCCTGAAGGGCTGTCACATCCGTCACATCCGCATTCAGTCGGACAATGCCACGGCTGTGGCATATGTCAACCATCAGCGCGGAACCCGCAGCACGTCGGCTATGCAGGAGGTGGAACTGATCCTCTGCTGGGCCGAGTCCTCCGAAGCGGTCCTCTCGGCAGTTCACATCCCGGGGATCGACAATTGGGCTGCAGACTTTCTCAGCCGTCAGGGCCTTGCCTCGGGAGAATGGGCTCTCCATCCAGAAGTATTCCGCCAGATCTGCAGTCGCTTCGGGACTCCGGATGTGAACCTCATGACGTCACAAATGAATGCGCAGGTTCACAACTTCTTTGCCCGCTCTCTCTATCCGCGAGCCCTGCGATCGGACCGCTCTGGTCCAGATTTGGACACACTTTCGTCTTCCTTACATCTTCCCTCCTCTGGCCCTCATTCCCAGAGTGGTTCAGAAGATCAAATTGGAGCGGGTCCCGGTGATTCTAGTGGCCCCAGATTGGCCCAGGAGACCGTGGTACGCCGATCTCGTGCAGCTCACTGCAGATGTCCCATGGCGCCTGCCGGACCGTCCAGATCTTCTCGCCCAGAGCCCATTTTGTCATCAGAACTCAGGGGCCCTTCGTTTGATGGCTTGGCCCTTGAGGCCCGAATTTTGACTCAGGCGGGATTTTCGGAAGAGGTTGTGTGCACTATGGCCAGGACTTGGAAGGCTTTCTTCGCCTGGTGTGAGTCTGGAGGTCTTCCACCGTTGCGTTTTTCGCTTCCAACGATCCTAGGTTTTCTTCAATCTCGGGTGGATAAGGGCCTGTCATTAGGCTCTCTCAAGGAACAAGTTTCGGCTCTGTCCGTCCTTTTTCAGCGGTGATTGGCCATGAGACCCCAGGTTCGTACTTTCTTGCAGGGTGTCTCTCGGATTGTTCCACCGTATAGGAGGCCCTTGGAGGCCTGGGACCTAAATTTGGTCCTGGAGGTGCTTCAGAAGCAGCCTTTGAGCCTCTCAGGGAAATCTCGCTACAACTTCTTTCTCAGAAGGTGGTCTTTCTTGTGGAGATTACCCCCATTTGGCGGGTATCGGAATTGGCGACGCTCTCCTGCAAGGCACTTTTCCTCATGTTTCACCAGGATAAGGTGGTGCTGCGTCCGGTGCCTTTCTTTCTTCCCAAGGTGGTTTCCTCTTTCCACTTGAACGAGGACATTTGTCTCCCGTCCTTCTGCCTGGCTCCTGTGCACCGCATTGAAAACCCTCTGCACACCCTGGATCTGGTCCGTGCTCTCCGGATTTATGTCTCCAGGACAGCACCTTTCAGGAAGTCGGACTCTCTTTTTGTTTTTCCAGAAGGGCATCATAAAGGGATCGCTGCGTCTAAGGCCACTCTTGCCAGGTGGATCAAGCTTACCATTCAGGACGCCATTCCGTCGGGGTTGAGTGCTCACTCCACTCGCGCGGTGGGTGCTTCCTGGGCTATTTGGCACCAGGCTACGGCTGAGCAGGTGTGCAAAGCTGCCACCTGGTCCAGTCTTCAAACTTTTGTAAAACACTTTCGTGTTCATATTCGGGTCTCAGCAGATGCGAGTCTGGGTTGACGCATCCTGCTTGCAGCGGCTGCTAGCCTGTAGACTGCAGTTTTAGAATGTGGATGTTGTTTTTTCCCACCCAGGGACTACTTTGGGACGGCCCATCGTCCTGTGTTCCCCAATGAGACGAAGGAGAAAAGGAGATTTTTGTGTACTTACCGTAAAATCCTTTTCTCTTAGCCTCTAATTGGGGGATACAGCACCCTCCCTGTGGCCAGCTGGCCTTGTTGTGGTCAATGGTTTATTGTTTTTAAGTTTCTGGTTGCCTTACCGGCTTATGTTATTATTCCTCCTACTGCTTTAGCACAAAACTGGCTAGACTATGTCAGTCAGGGGGTTATATACTGATGGGGAGGAGCCACTGTGCTTCTCTTTCAATTGCTTAGTGTCACCTCCTAGTGGCAGAATAGCATAACCCATCGTCCTGTGTCCCCCAATTAGAGAGGCTAAGAGAAAAGGATTTTACGGTGAGTACATAAAAATCTCCTTTTTTGCAGTGCAATTTTTGCTGGAATAGATTGTGAATTCTATATGACATTAGGAGAGCATCTGAGATCCCAAAACAGCAGAACTCCCAGAGTGAATCCACTCTAGAAACTGAACCCATTGAGGAATTCGCCTAAAGGTGTAGTGAGCATTTTGAACCCACTGTTGCTTCATAGAATTGTATAACATTGGGCTTTGAAAATGAGAAATTACATTTATTTCCACTGAAATACTGCTTTAGCCCCAAATTTTTCATTTTGAAAAAGGTCTTCCGTATATAATCGTGTATAAGCCGACCCGTGTATAAGCCGACCCCCCTACTTTTGCCCCCAAAAACTGGGAAAACTTATTGACTCGCGTATAAGCCGAGGGTGGACTCCAGCACAGGTATACAACCCCCAGCAGTGAGGTATACAGCAGCTCCCCAGTGGTAGTATACAGCAGCAGCCCCAGTGGTAGTATACAGCAGCCCCAGAGGTATATACAGCCCCAGAGGTATATGCAGCTCCAGAGGTATATGCAGCCCCATATGCAGCCCCAGAGGTATATGCAGCCCCAGAGGTATATGCAGCCCCATATGCAGCCCCAGAGGTATATGCAGCCCCAGAGGTATATGCAGCCCCATATGCAGCCCCAGAGGTATATGCAGCCCCATATGCAGCCCCAGAGGTATATGCAGCCCCAGAGGTATATGCAGCCCCAGAGGTATATGCAGCCCCAGAGGTATATGCAGCCCCATAGGTATATGCAGCCCCAGAGGTATATGCAGCCCCAGAGGTATATGCAGCCCCAGAGGTATATGCAGCCCCAGAGGTATATGCAGCCCCAGAGGTATATACAGCCCCAGAGGTATATACAGCCCCAGAGGTATATGCAGCCCCAGAGGTATATACAGCAGCAGCAGCCCCAGTGGTATATACATCAGCAGCCCCAGTGGTATATACATCAGCAGCCCCAGTGGTAGTATACAGCAGCCCCAGAGGTATATGCAGCCCCAGAGGCATATGCAGCCCCAGAGTTATATGCAGCCCCATATGCAGCCCCATATGCAGCCCCAGAGGTATATACAGCAGCAGCAGCCCCAGTGGTATATACATCAGCAGCCCCAGTGGTAGTATACAGCAGCCCCAGAGGTATATGCAGCCCCAGAGGTATATACAGCCCCAGAGGTATATGCAGCCCCAGAGGTATATACAGCAGCAGCAGCCCCAGTGGTATATACACACAGCCCCAGTGGTAGTATACAGCAGCCCCAGAGGTATATGCAGCCCCAGAGGTATATACAGCCCCAGAGGTTTATGCAGCCCCAGAGGTATATGCAGCCCCATATGCAGCCCCAGAGGTATATACAGCAGCCGCAGCCCCAGGGCTGTATACAGCAGCAGCCCCAGGGCTGTATACAGCCGCAGCCCCAGGGCTGTATACAGCCGCAGCCCCAGGGCTGTATACAGCCGCAGCCCCGGAGGTATACAGGCCCCCCATCAAGTTCCAGGGCCCCCCCCACCTTGCGCGCAGCCTGTAAAGGAAAATCATACTTACCAGTGTCCAGTCGCGCCGTCCGCAGCTGCCGACATGACGATCCCGGGCTCCATTCAGCGTCTTCCGGCTTCCGACTTCCTGTGCGCGCGGGCAATGACGTCATTGCCCGCGACTACAGGAAATGCGGAAGACACTGAATGGAGCCCGGGATCGTCATGTCGGCAGCTGCGGACGGCGCGACTGGACACTGGTAAGTATGATTTTCCTTTACAGGCTGCGCGCAAGGTGGGGGGGGCCCTGGAACTTGATGGGGGGCCTGTATACCTCCGGGGCTGCTGCGGTATTTTTTTATTTTTTTTTATATACTCGCGTATAAGCCGAGGGGGGACTTTTCAGCCCAAATTTTGGGCTGAAAAACTCGGCTTACACGCGAGTATATACGGTAATAGGAAAACAAGGACACATGATTTCATATACCATTTCTCCTGAGTACTATATGTGTTTGAGATACCTTCTGAACATTGCACTGTACCTGAACAGTAGTAAGAAGCACCATATTGGAGTGCTGGAACCATATCACATAAGCAGAGCCCTCGAGGAGCTAAAACATTAGATGGGGTGAGAGAGGGGCCCATTCCTCTCAGTGCCTTCTAAATGCCACAATCACAGTTGATAATAGCATTTAAAAGATTCAACATCCAGTGTCTGTGCTGGCATCCTGTGTACTACAGCTGGATCTCGGCTATCCGTTAAGTTGAGCTTCTGTGGTAATCACACCTGTGTCAGCACGATCATTAAGATATAGGTTTACTTGAGGGAACTTCCTACAAAATACAGATCTACAATCCAACGTTGAGAATGGTTTAAATCACATCTACATAGGTCTATTATCAGGAACAAGCGGTCCTAGGAGCACTCTAACTCGCTAAGCAGCCATTGTAGGTAGGCTGCCAGACACACAGTGAGGTGGCGGAGGGGACCTGTTGAGTGTTTTTTTTCTTTTCTTTTTTTTTTTTTTAATGTTTTTTTTTTTATTTTGTTTTAATTATGATTTCGGAGAACATCAGATAAAGAAAGAGAACGGGATTACGGGGAGAATTGCTTTGGTGTTTTTTTTTTTTGTTCTCTTTATAAGCATTCACACTACTTAATAAAGATAGAAAAAAAGAAAATAGCCAGGTTGCCTTCAGCAGTATGTATTGCAAGTGGAGCATGGAAAGTTGTGCACAGGCAACAGAAGATCCAGTAAGATGCAGAAAAAAATCCTGCTCCAATGTTTAAAAATAGGAAACTTTTATTTTTTATTAAAGTCCAAAGGTAAACAAAATGTATAATATTTTGGTATTTAATAAAATTTTTAAGCATTGGAGCTGGATTTTTGCTGTATCTTACTCAATAAAGATGCTTTTCTTTCATAGTCCTGATGGTTCATTTGCTGATCCCTGATCCTGAGACTTACGGGTCAAGCTGTTTTAGTGCTGGAGCCCCACCAATATCTTGTGTAGGAAACTCTGGTATCACACAATCAACATGGGGTAATGTAGACCAGTAACAGGATAAATGCCCCAGGAGATGAGATTCACAATCCTCCACTTGGAGATCGATATGGCAGTGCGGCTCCAGATACTATTCTTCTTCAACAGTTTCTCCCAAGTTAAATCAGGGTCTCCTCGAAGTCTCTGGAGTGCCAGCCTTAACATCGGCATCTCACAAAGGATCTGTTTTACTGGTCTGATTGTGTTCCTTAAACCCCCTCCTTATATCTAGTGGTAGGTTGCATGGTTTTCAGGCCCTCCAGATCTTGGAATGGTGTCTCAGTGGTCAAGGAATTACAAGGGGTGATTTGCTGTATTTGGAGAGCAGAGGTGTCATGAATGGACTGTCAGAAAATGTCTGCAGATGGTAACTGGGCAAATTCTTTTATTAAACCCTCTGTGATGTACTTAAGACTCTTGACAAGATGGGGGAATACACAGAATGATTCAGAGCAGCAAGGAAACACTCCTAAAATCAGTAAAAATGTTAACATAGAATGATGCACAATCCACCATATCACACCATCAAACAAGTAAATAAGAAATGTATAGTTGGGCTGCTTTCACATCTGCAGTAGGGTGTAATTCATGACACATCTGCTGAGTAACCAATCCAGCAAACCCCATTCATTTCTCCTTCGCCTCATTGGGGGACACAGACCGTGGGTGTTATGCTGCTGTCCACTAGGAGGCGACACTAGGCAGAATCTGCAAAAGAGTTAAGAGACTCCTCCTCTGCAGCATTACACCCCTGAAGCAGGAAATGATTCTCCAGTTTTTGCTTAGTGTCTTGTAGGAGGCACACACAAATTTTATTGCTCCTAAAATTTTTTACTTTTTGGATTTTTTACTTCAAGAAGAAGAAAAGTGGGTCTCTAACGAGACTCCCGGCATGGTCCCTCCTCGGCCACCCACTGTTGGGGCGCCTGGTTGAGGTCGACTTTTTCCCCCCACATGCCGCTCCCTCCTCGGCCCACCACTGTTGGGGGTGCCTGGTTGAGGTTGAGATGATGGTCTTCCTTCTCCAGCTCCCCACTGTTGGGGACCCTGGGTTGAGGTCGAGGCTACACAGAAGCCCTTGGATGATGGACTGCAGCATCCCTCCCTAACCACCCCTCATGGGGCTGATAGGTTGAGACACCGCAGGTAGGGCACTAACGTGCCGCGTGGTCGCAATCCAGACGCATCGGTGCTGCTGAATGCTTCTGATGGGCACGGGCTGCAGCACTTTGCCAGACTGCAGCACCAGGAGCCTCAGCTCTGCTAAGTGCTCCTAAAGGGCTCAGGGGACAAGGCTAAAGGGTCAGCTGCATTGCCCAGCACACGCAGGAGACCTCAGCCTGGATGATTACTCCCCAAGAGCCCCAGTCCTGCCGCCACGAGACTGTTCCCTGGGGGTCCCCTAATGGCTGCAGCAAACGCCCGTGTAACTCCAGGAGATCAGCTTTTGCTGCTCTCTCCTGAGAGGGAAGGGAGCCCATACTGCAAGTGGGAGCACCGGTTTTTCTGGGCTCCTTGCAGGGTCCCCACAGTCCCTGGATGCCGGGAGACCCAGTTTTCTGGGATCTCCTGATGGGAGCAGCCACCCTACCCCTGAATCCAGGAGACCCAGTCCCCTGGGTTCTCCTGCTGGGGGCTGCGCTGGGCAAGCGCGCATGTGGCCACAGCTCCTGGGGTCCGGCCGGGTCCAGATCTGTTTCGGTCCCGGACCGGACCTCCGCGCCGGCCTGCCGTCATTTGCGGCTTCGCTGTTTACTTGAGGCCGCGGCTTCGGCCTAGCGCGAAGCCGCCGCCTTATCACCGCCCCCCGGCCCGCCCCCGGATGACGAGAATGACGCGGACAGCGTCATAACAGAGGGCGGGCCGGAGCTGCACAGCAAGGCAGGGGGCGGGACGGAGGATAACTGGCGCGAAGCCTATGGCACGCCTTAGGATTCTGGTCCCGCCCTGCTGTTAGCAGCGGCGGCCATTATCCACAGGGCACAGTAGAAGCAGGGTTAAAAGCACAGTGTGCACAACCCTTAATGCCAAACTAAGGCTGGATTGGGCACAGCTCCTCTTTGGTACCAAGTACTGTGGCCATGACAGGGCTTCATCCCTGCTGCAGGGCTGAAAGTGAACTTGGGCCAGCGAATATGTGCAGTGCAGGACCAGATAAGGAGCTCAGGAAGAGCTTCCTGCCTGCCTCAGCCCTTAGGACACTGTTGCCAAAGGTCAGGGAGTTCAGGGCAGCCCACCTGCGGCAGCCCTCAGGACGGGCAGCTGGAGCCAGGGGTCAAGGAACCCAGCAGGGCTCCCTGCCTGCGGCAATACATCACTAAGGCCGCTTCCAGGGGTTCCGGAAAAGGCCTACAGAGCCTCGCTCTGTGCCAGTTCCCAATAGCGACGGCAGGACAACCAACAATGATGTCCTGCTGCATTTAGTCCTCACGCCCAGTGGCGTAACTTCAGGCCTCGGGGCCCCGATGCGAAAGCTCCAACGAGGCCCCCAATTATTGCAAATCTTTAGTTCCCCTGCACCTATTGTAGTTACGCCCCTGCTCACGCCACACGTGCAAGGAACGATATCATAATAAGGGGCAGTGTAAATACGTCAGCCTATCACTACACCTACTGGCCAGACATTACGCATGCTTCTGCTTTCTATATTGACGCACAGACAGCACGTAGGTCGTTTTTGTGACATTCTCCAAAAATCATTGATTTCGTCCCGATACCGGTTTAATAAGCTGTAAGGTAATCAAGATACGGATTCAATTCCGTCAGGCACTATTGTTTCCTGCCCGCCGATCATACTCTGTGGCCCGGACGGCTCGAGTCGTTACCTCAGGACTATCTGATACATAAGTCCTGGACGCTGCCAATTGCTTTGCAATAACAGCGTCTACTGCCATCGCCAGTAGACGTGGCATCGGGTTACGTGGATGGGAGGCGGAAGTGGTCGTATGGAGGCCATCACAGGTCTCCTATGCCTCACTAGACACCTGTTTGGAGAATTTCTGTACACCTCAGGCGCTAAGGAGGCAAAGATCGTTTTCCACCCCCAGAACACATCAGGACGGTTTTTTATCCGCCGTTGGCATCACTGCTTCCGGTCCTTCGGAAGCGTTAGGGTTGGTCGGAGCTTAGGCTAAGTCTGACAAGGGTTCGGTCGCCACGCAGGGACCTTTTTTAGTGGCGGACTTCCTTCAGGTTTAACTGACAGGTTCCTTCCTAGGCCCCCCACTGTTGGAGAGCCCAGTTGAAGCTGATATAACCTGCAATTACCTGACAACAGTAAGGCGTCCCAGGACTGCTCACCAATTCTCTCCAGACCCCACAGCTGGAGCTCCGGTTGGCGGTGACGACAGCCAAGTCTCAAAAGACACAGGCTGAAACACCGTGATCCGCAGTGGCACGGGGAACTGAGCTAAGGGTCTCGGGAACCTACGACCCATAGCATACTCCTTCCTCGCCTCCCCACTGTTGGGGACTCGGGTTGAAGTTGGGGCCGCACAGGGTCTACCCGGCCTCCATCCCCGGACTATTAAAACGAAACTCTATGTTGCAGAACGTGGAACACGGGCCCAGCGGCCAATCTCCTCACTGTACCCATAATAGGTACTTGGGTGGAGATAACATGCGTAATGCCCTCTGCTCAGTCCGCTTCGAAGCAGGACCTCGCAGACTCGCACATCCATTAACCCAATGGATGGGTCCCTCCGGTCTCCCGTGTGGCTGTGGCCTGAACCTTCTTCCACGCAGTCAGTTCCTTCTCGTCTCAGGAGTTAAAAGTGACTACCGTGAGACCTACAGCTCATAAATGCAGCCTACAGTTGGAAATGTCTATACTGCATCTCAGGAGTCTCCCATATCGGGACGACTTATTCATCAATGCATGATTTCCGGAGTCTGCGAACGCTGTCGATTTCACTGGACACGTTAAGAAGACTCGGTTGGCGGATCACCCTCCATGAGTCTACCACAATGCCAGAGCACATGTTCCAACACAGCACACAAACTCAGGGAGTCCTATATGTCTTCCTGATGGCCACATGCTGCAGCATCACATATGGAGTATCAGCCATATTTGTTTTTCCCAGACAAGGCACGGATTCTTCGTCTGGGAATTCGCTTCAGCGGTCTCCTCAATCTTTCACAACGGCTATAAGAGTCCTAGACAGGATAGTGGCAGCATGGGAGGCAGTTCCATAGCCTCAGCTGCACCTACGGCCTCTTCAACTATCCATGCTTAGACATGGCCCAGAAACAGAATGTGGTGCGATGTACTCCCATCACAATGCACGGGCCAATAGTCCCGCCCACACACGAGGATGCCCCTCAATCTACAAAGATTCGGGCAGTATTTCTAGTACTGGAATCATTCAGTGATCTTCTGGCAGTCGGTCTTGTTAGGATGTAGTCAGACAATGCCACAGCCGTGGCATATGTCAACCACCAGGGTGACACCCACAGTCTCCAAGTGATGACAGACGTTCGCCACATCCTTCCCCGGGTGGAATCCTTGAACGCTGTACTGTCAGCTGTTCTCATACCAGGCTAACCCGCCAAGGGACGGACTCAGGGAAGCGGCCCCTTCATCCAGATGTCTTCTGTCAAGACGGCCAGCGCCAGGAGACTACAGATGTGGACCTGACGGCCTCACGTGTCCAATGCTGACGTTCCATCCTTTCTGGCCAGGTCCTAGAACCTACAGTCAATAGGACAGACGTACCAGTCCTAGATGGGACCTGTCTCCGTCTCCCTATATTCTTTCACACTAACAGGATAGTGCGGAAGATCAAACAAGACGGTTGCCAGATCTCCCTGTATTTTCAGACTGGCCCAGATGCGCTTGGGACGAAAATTTCGTCCAACTCATACCAGCAGTACTAGGACAACTAAAAAGACAGTTCAGACCTGCTCTCCCTCGGAATTCCTCAACTCTGAAAATAGTGGCGTAGCCCTTGAGACCTGGAATTTACCCATGGGTCTTTTCCCTGGATGTTGTAGCGACCATGGTCGCAGCGAGTAAACCAGCCTTATCGACGATATACCATGAGTGTAATCGTTTTGTTTTTCTTTACCTCCAAGCACCTCTAGGGGTCATTCCCCTTACCCTATTTCATGCAAGGATCTTTCGTTTCTTCCACTCAGACCTAGACTCAGGTCTGTCCTTGGGGTCTCTCACACAGCAGGGTTTCAGCCTGTTTCACCTTCCAAAAACGTGTTGCCACCAGGTCTCTAGAAAAATCCTCCCTTCAAAGGGTCTCCCATTTAAGGTCTCCATACCACAGGTCTACACCTGTGGGACCTGATCTTCGTCCTCATGGCTCTACAAGATCCACCTTTTGAGCGTCTATAGGTTTATCCTTAGCATTTTCATCCAAACAGTAATGTGTTTTGGTCTCTAGGAAAATCCTCCCTTCAAAGGGTCTCCCATTTAAGGTCTCCATACCACAGGTCTACACCTGTGGGACCTGATCTTCGTCCTCATGGCTCTACAAGATCCACCTTTTGAGCGTCTATAGGTTTATCCTTCGCATTCTCATCCAAACAGTAATGTGTTTTGATGGCAAATTATTTTTCTCTGCAGAGGTATCGGTACTTTCAGCGCTCTCATGTAAACCATCTTTTTCTGGTCTTCTACCTGAACAAGACTGTTCTACGGCTGGTTCCATCCTTCTTAGGCGGTATACTCCTTCCACCTCACTAAAGACGTCTCTCTGTCATCGCTGTGACCGACTCCAGTCTGTCTGGTCGTAAGGGACCTACATATGCAGGACCTTATCAGGTCCCTACGCATCTGAGTACCCACAACCAGTGCCTCTCCA
This sequence comes from Allobates femoralis, assembly GCA_033576535.1. Lineage (NCBI taxonomy): Eukaryota > Metazoa > Chordata > Amphibia > Anura > Aromobatidae > Allobates > Allobates femoralis. The sequence continues at coordinate 143,303,015 of JARQOC010000008.1, read as the reverse complement.
CAGGTCGGTTTCTCTTTCTCCCTTCTTCCAGAAGGCAGAATTAATGACATATCAGCCTCTAAGGCTCCTCTAACAAGGTGGATTCGTTTAACCATCCAAGACGCTTATACCGTCAAAATCTCATCCCTTCCGGCAGCGGCACGGCACATTCTCCTACGGCCGTGAGGACTTCCTGGTCCATTTGGCACCAGGTCTCAGTCCGACAAGTGTGTAGACAGCCAAAAGGGGTCAGTCTACACACATACTCAAGCCACTATAGGGCTTGACGTGCCCTCCAGGCGGCAGCAGGTCTGCCTGTCGGGGCATAGTTCTTCACTGACCGTGCTCGGTGTCACTAGTTCCATTGTTCTTTCCCACCCAGGGACTGCTTTGGGACGTCCCACGGTCTGTGTCCCCCAATGAGGCGAAGGAGAAAAGGAGATTTTTGTGTACTCACCGTAAAATCCTTTTCTCTTAGCCTCTAATTGGGGGACACAGCACCCACCCTATTGCCCTGGTGGGCCTTTTTTTATACAGTTATCACATAGCTTCTCAGCTGTTACATGGTTAACATGTTTACACATGGTTGCCTATTATCACTCTGTTGATTGTTTTCACTCTGTTGATTGTTTAAACTTGTGCCTGTTTAGCTCCAGGCCTTGTAGTACTGTGAGCCTGTTTAGTTACAGGCCCTGTTGTACGATTATTGCTTTGTTAACTCTTCACTGTTTTCCACATGCGCCTGCTTGGTTACAGGCCTTGTGGTACTAGTATTACTCTAACTATTAACTGTTTACACTCGTGCCTGTTTGGTTCAGGCCTTGTTACACTGTTATTACCTTGTTGACTATATTTGTTTACACAGGTTGCCTGTGTAGACTTCCTGTGTCACTGTTATTATCTGTTAACTCTCCTACTGCTTTAGCACAAAACTGGAGAATCATTTCCTGCTTCAGGGGTGTAATGCTGCAGAGGAGGAGTCTCTTAACTCTTTTGCAGATTCTGCCTAGTGTCGCCTCCTAGTGGACAGCAGCATAACACCCACGGTCTGTGTCCCCCAATTAGAGGCTAAGAGAAAAGGATTTTACGGTGAGTACACAAAAATCTCCTTTTTCTATGGATTTTGTGGTCAGGTTCGGCAAGTGAGGTTTTGCTGGATTCCACACTTGCGGCACTGCAAAAAGAAAAAAAAATACTGCCAGCAGTGTTTTTTATGTGCAGCCGCAAGTGCAGGATCTGCCGTATCCCTCGAAAACGCACTTGCCGCACCCGACCACGAGTCGCATAGAGAATGAATGGGGCTTGCTGGATCTGTTCCACAAGTTGGCTGTTACGCGGCAGATCCAGCAGATGTGGCGACATCTGCCAGATCTGCTGTAAATTACACTTATCACAGATGTGAAAGCAGCCTAAGCTTTATTTAACTGCAAACCTATTTTGATCATATATTGGATGAAACATTTGTGTAGAGGTTGTAGTGGTTCACTTGACATTTACAACATTTGCGCTCCTGACTGTTATTTCATTATTTTGGTTTTGTAGGACAGTGGTGATTACCCTTTAACCATGGCTGGTCCACAGTGGAAGAAATTTAAGTTCAGCTTTTGTGAGTTCATTGGTGTTTTAGTCCGCCAGTGCCAATACAGCATCATTTATGATGAGTATATGATGGACACCGTAATTTCTCTTCTCACTGGCCTTTCTGATTCACAAGTTAGAGCCTTTCGACATACAAGCACATTGGCAGGTTAGTGCACAACATTTACAGGAATCCATTAATGGAAATAAGTGTTGTTTTGTTCTTCTTTTTTTTTTGACCTTATTTGAATTGTTCTCTTTCCAGCTATGAAATTGATGACTGCTTTGGTTAATGTAGCTCTTAACTTGAGCATCAACATGGACAATACACAGCGGCAGTATGAAGCAGAGAGGAATAAGATGATTGGAAAACGGGCAAATGACAGACTGGAACTTTTACTGCAGAAGCGAAAGGAGGTTAGTGTAGCTGTAACACAGCTTTAGTCTTTGTATCATAAACTGTATTCTGTATGTAAAGTAAATAGTGCCACTACAAGGATGCCTGTTGGCATTTTCCAGAGGCTCCAGAGCTAAGCCGCCGGTGGACTGATAACACATACTGACACAGTAGAAATCAGTCGTTCTTGATCTCTCCTTTTAGAATATATCATGTTCTCTATTAGGATCAAATTCCCAGATAGGTCATCAATATTAAGTCAGTGGTGGTCCGACCCCCATTGATCAGCTTGTAATTGGCCCCAGTTTTATTCACAGTTTGCATCTAGTTGCTGCTGGCGATAATAACAACTAATAGGTAAAGGTTCTGCGTATCAGACTCCCTCTGATCTGATATTGATGCAGACCCTTTATTTCTACTGCATTTGCATTGAAACGTGGTGAAAAACTGTTTTACAAGTGGCACAGTGAATGTCGCCAGGATCACACTTTATTTCTGCTTGTATGTAGATATTAATTACAGTTTGACTCCTGGACCTTGTATCAGACGTTATTGGGTTTCAGTTTTTATGACACAAGCTTTATGGTTTATCAGCAGGATCCCGGCTGTTACAATGTTGCTCTACAAATATGCACGTGTGTTTGTACAGCCCTGCTCCTGCCTTATAGCTTTGAGAAAGCTATGTATTTTTGCTTTAAATATATACATTTTGATGACTAATCAGACCACATTTTTGTCTCTTTACAGTTACAAGAGAATCAGGATGAAATAGAAAATATGATGAATGCAATATTTAAAGGTGTTTTTGTTCACCGATACAGGTAAAACTATTTTGATCTTTATTAAACTTTCTATAGTGATAACACGATTTCTAGTTATGTGAATATGTATGTCCATGAAGTATTAACCCCTTCCGAATCTGTGGTATACATCCACAGCACTGGTCCAGGTCCCTTACTTTTTATAGGGGCTGTGATTATACATCTCAAATTGACAGCCAGCAGCAATGGCTAAGGTCGGGAGCAACTCTGATCCCAGCTAATAAACACTTGTCATGCTGCAATTATCCAGGATGATTAAGGCATAAATCACTTCACCCTAAAATGAACATGATGGCTACTAAGACTATTCTAACCTTATGCTTGGTAATGATGTACTTTGGATATAGATGGATGCTTTTACATTTAGCCATGTGTTCGTGGCTTCTATTTTCATTAAGGCCACTTCACACACACAGATATCTGAGTCCAATATCTGAACAGATCTCTGGTTGCAGTAAAATCATGGATACATTGCTCCATGTTGTACACAGCCACAAAATGGAGCAATATATCCATGATTTCACTGCAACCAGAGATCTGTTCAGATATTTGACTCAGATATCTGTGTATGTGAAGTGGCCTTTAGAGGCATAATGCTTTACCAGATTATTCTGTGAACTCACCCCCTTGTCATCTGATCAACATTATAGGGGCTTCAGGTTTCCATCATTTTTGGGGTTCACTCTAACTTGCGTATAAAAAAATCGGTCCAATTCTTATCAAGAAAAGTTAAATGAGTGAAATTTGTGTGATATTACATGTCTTATACAAATGTTATTCCTGTGTGCGATTTTTATTTTTTTTATTATTTTTTTGCCCAGCATCCGTATCACATGTGTGTGCCATCCATATGTAATGTTTTTTTGTTTTTTTTTCTCAGCAATTAGTACTTTACAATCATTTACATTCTTCTACTGCAGAATGGTTATGCGTCTGTGTAAAATTGACAGCATATAGATGGTTCTTGTGACATCCATTCTTTTTCTCATACCCAAACACTTGCATATGCAAGTCTTGACCAATTTTACATGGCTACATGCATCAATTTTTTTTTTCTTTCCTCGGGCCAATTACAGCTGAGGAAAAACTTGCCGATCACCACTGGACTCATTGAATAACATGGGTCTGAGTGCGATGCGATTTCTTGTCTTATTGCACTCGGGCTGCAGTTACTTTAAATCTAATAGATTTAATGGAGACTTTACTAGCAGCTTGCACAGACCCTTATATACCCTGGCTAAAATGCAAGAGGTGAATCTGCATCACATTCATGGACTATATGTACAGACTGACACAGATTTCACATGGATTTACTGAGCTCCATCTGAGGCTCTATCACACATCATTCATGTGACAGGATTCCATGTTTGAGCCATATACAGAAATTAAAAGTATCACTGTTTTCTTTTATACTTGTCCTGCATTGTAACTCCTCTCATTTCTTTAACAAAACAATTGTATTTACAATCTAATGCTAATAATTTTAAGCCATTTGCTGTCCAATGCCTCTGCTAGGAACTAAACACTAAGTTTTTTCTTGCTTACTTTTGTTTTTTTTCTCCTCAGGGATGCTATTGCAGAAATTAGAGCAATATGTATAGAAGAGATTGGAGTCTGGATGAAAATGTACAGTGATGCCTTCTTGAATGACAGCTATTTAAAATATGTGGGCTGGACAATGCATGATAAGGCAAGTAACAAAAAAACTACAATATAGGTGAATAACACTGGGTCATTTAGGCTTGTAAGAAATTTGCTGAAAAATAAAACCACAAGCTAATGCCACTTCTAATGCTAGTAGCATAGATGAATCATGCAACCTGATATTTGTAGGGAAACACCGATGCGATCCATCTTTCTTCAAATTCTTTATTTCATAACATGAATGAATAAAAAAAGCATCACAGTGCCCTTACAGGGCCGTGAGTAATTGGTGAGTAATTCCTTCTCCTCTTCCCAACCTGATGTTACTGGTATGGAACAGGCCTGTTCATTTGAGGTTTTACTGGTGAGAAATCCCAACAGCTCAGTGAGGAGGATTGTCATCATATATCTGATAACATACTGATGATGTCAACACAGATTTTACAGTTACGCCTCACATAGTTTATTAGTACACCATGATAATCTGTCTTTAGTTCTTAGTCATTGAATGGATTTGTCAGCTACTTATGTTTACCCTATAGCAATCGTCTACATGACTGACCGATGTACATTTGTGAAGAACTTGACACTCCTTTAGAAATGTACTGGGTGTCTATTCAATTAGCAATCCAGAATCATTCATAAAATGTTTTGATTTTATGTAGACAGACCATCATCAGATACAGATTGCAGAAATAAAAGATGAAAGGCAGAACATTGTGCCAGAGAAGTGCAGGAGTTCTAGCTATAAGTCACTGAAGTAATGTGCTGATGAAAGGTCCTTCAGCCACTTAGGACATACAGTAAAGGTCCTCACAGCTTTCTTTCTTGCCTTGCTCTGATCAGATTAATACATATTGGGCTGGAGGAGAGAGACAATTTTCTGACATCAAGAAAGGACGCTGCCAGTGTACTTCTTGATCAGAAAAAACTACCTTTCAAATGTTAAAGTGTACAACTGTTAGCAAATAATTTTTTCTTGTTAAAAAGTATGTCTTAATATAAAAAAACACAATGTGAGTGTTGTGACAGCTCTTGAGCCGCGTTCACACACTGACCTCCTGTGAGCTGCTACCAAGACCGCACTCAGAGGCTCCCTCTCCACTCCAGACTGGTTACAGTCTCTCTGCCTCTGGACCTCCACTCTGTCACTCAACTCTCGCCATAGACAGACGCTGTTCAGAGTGTTTGTCTGCTCAGAGGCCTGGGCAGCGTTCACACACTGAGCTTTCTTCAGCTGCTCCCAGCAACCTCACAGGCTCAGAGAAACACCTCTTACAAAGACTGCGTCTCACACACTGGCTGCCTTGCTCTCTGCCTCACACTCCCCACTTTGTAGACAAACATCCTGCATTTTAACTTCTAAAAGACACTCACAGGTGGAAAGTTGTGTTCAAGTCAGACACATACACACCTGCATGCATTAATGGTGGGTTTACATGTCCCGATATCGGGCCGATGTCGTAGCCAACGACGCGGGAGCGCGCTTTTTGAGCGCGCTTTTTCCTGCATCGCATCGCCGGTTTAGACAGCCCGATTTCTGGATACAATGTCCCGACGATGTGTACGCCCCCCAACCCAGGAACGACCATTTAACATGGGAGTGAATGGGTGACGTGGCAGTACACATCAGAGTTGGGCTGTCAGACGGTACGATGCGGCTACAACTGGCATCCGATATCGGGCGGTTGAATAGCACGCTCATTCGACCCCCGATATCGTTTTGCCATCGTTCCTGCATCATATCGGATGTTCAGACCGTACAACGCAGGAACGATATCGGGTCCAACTCACGAACCACGTGTCTATTGGTCAAAGTTGGGTCGGAGTTGGACGCCGGTAAACCCACCATAATTCTCAAATTGCAAATATCAACTCAAATCCATTACCTATTTGTGTGGGACCACAAGTCCCAAATTTACAGCAAGCTCACATTGCAAAAAACAACCACCTCTGCGATATATAGCAGCCATTTGACAACACGGCTGGTCACCACATTAGTGTGTGTGCGCATAGCCATTTAACAATACAGCTGGTCACCACATTTGTGTGTGCGCATACGCATGCACATATATATATAATATATTATTATATAATATCTGTAGAGCCTGGCGTTGCCCGGGTGTAATACCCATATATGGTTATGGCTCCACCCCTCCCTGTAGCACTCCCTTTCGTAGTTCCTTACCTCCCCTTCCTAGCTTCGCCTCTCCGGTAGCCCATCTACACATAGCACAGTCCTCCGGTAGCCCCGCCCCTCCACATAGCCTTGAGACTAAGTGGGGAGGGGGGGCTACTGGAGGAGAAGGGGCAATATGTACACACATACACATAGTGCTTATGTCTAATATGTACTTACCTAAAATTGTCCGTCATCCACTTCTGTTCAGACGTCCTCAAATCCCACAATCCATTACAATATAGCACCCACTGGTGGCACCAGGCCCTAGCAAAGTACCACCAGTGGGACACAGCCAGGACACACCTCTTTCCCCCTGTCACTGGACCCGCTGCCGGATCACCGCCAGGTCCAGCCGCCTTACTACACACGCCGGATCCTGCTACTATCTGCCCACCCACCTACGTGCAGTCACAGCCTCCAGGAAAGACCATGGCTTGTGGCCTGTGCTGGAGATGGGGTGCACATTCACGTGCACGCACATACACACAAACATACGCGCACACATACACACATAGTATAATGAACCCACACACGCCTGTGCATACACACACGCAGATATACACATGTTGATACACATAAACACGCACATACAGACGCACACACAGTATAATGTTCCCACACACATATACACATGCATGCACATACACACATGCAAGCATACACACACAGTATAATGTCCCCACACACACATACTCATACACACACCCATGCACGCACATATACAAACATGCAATCACGCACATACACACGCAAGCACAAACATATGCACATACACACGCAAGCACATACATGCCCATGCATACCCACACGCAGATAAGCACTTACACACAAATATGCACACATACACACAGTATATCTCTATACACACATGCACACGCCCGTGCATACACACACGCAGATACACACACAAACACGCATACGCACGTGTATTCACACAGTATAATGTTTGCACACGCACGCGCATACACACATGCAAGCACGAACATTCAAATACATACACACAGTATAATGTCTCCACACACACGGATACACAGACGCACATTGACACGCAAGCATGCACATACACGCATACACAGACACATACATACACACAGTATAATGTCCGCACACACAAACACGCACACAAACATTTAGATACACGCACATATAAATACACATGCACACAAAAATATGCATATACACTCGCAAGCATGCCACATATACACACATATGCAAGCACGCACATACAAACATGCACATACACACAAACGTGCATATATGCACACAGATACAAATGTACACATACACATGCATATGCAAGTGCATACACATACCCACAAATACCCATACACAACAGTATGTCCTCACACGTAGATAGGCATATACACAAACATGCACATACACACAAACATACCAGTGCAAACACACGCAGAAGTATGCACACACATGCATACACTTAAACGCGCATACACACAAACACGTATATACTCACGCACGCACATACACACCCTCATACATGTGCATACATTTACACACATGCACTTACAGAAATACGCACAAACATACAGACACATACACACACACATGCGCATACATACACATGCGCATACACACGTGCGGCGTACATACAAGCATATATACACATACGCATACACACATGGACGCCATCTTTGGACACTCGGGTATACAGAGATAGTGGCCGCGTGACACATCACACTGCCCCAATGCAAGATTACAGGATTAAGTCGGAGGGAACTTGGTGGGAGCTAATAAAGTGGATATCGAGGTGTGTCTATTTTGTATGTAATAAAACATTTCTCTGTGTGTGTTTGTTTTCCTCCATTACTGAAAGTATTGCTAATGGTGGGCTGTCATACTGACGGCTTGCATTAGCAATACGGCTTGATATCAGCTGCCAAAAAAAACTGACATCAACCTCTTTATTACGCAGTCTACCACCGCTACACGGCAGCTGGAAGAGCAGGGTAACCGCCAGTTTTGGATTCCCTCATAGAGGCGCCAATTCAGGGGTGGCTGCTGGCTGCAATTTTCAGCGTGGGGTGCTCAGAACGCTTGGGCCTCACCACGCTGAGAATTCCAGCCCCCAGATGTCTGGGTTACCTTGGCTGGCAATAGAAAATATGGTGGAGCCCACGCCAATTGTTTTCTTATTTATTTAAATAACTTAAAAAAAAAAAAGCTTCCCTGTATTTTTCATTGCCATCGAAGGTAATACCAGGCAGCAGGGGTTGGCAGCCAGTAGCTGCTTGGTTTACTTGCGCTGGCAAGACAAAATACAGAGAAGCCCTACACATTTTTTACCGGGAAATTAGATTGCCAGAATGACACTTTGTTATTAAACTCCCCCCCTCCCCCCGCAGAAACAAGTCTTTAACTAAAAATACATTTACCTGCATACATTGAGAGAGAGCATGGTGTGGGAGGGGGGAGAGACCGGCAGCACCAAACTTCTGAGATTGGATTTACTCGGGACAGACTAAAGGCCACAAACTCTAATGCTTAAATAGATATCATAGGTAGGGAGTTGCGTGGTTTAGACAACCACTTTGAATACTGTTAGCAAACATACAGTATATTGATTAAATATGTGAATTAATACATTATTAATTCTGTTCCCAGCAAGGAGAAGTTCGCCTGAAATGTCTGACTGCTCTGCAAGGCCTGTACCACAACAGAGAGCTAAATTCCAAGTTGGAGCTGTTCACAAGTCGTTTCAAGGTTTTTTTTCCCCTCTCTTTTCTACCAAAAATACATTTCAATTCACTTATGGTTAGTGTCTTCTACAACTGAGGAATTTTTCCTTTTACAGGATCGGATTGTGTCAATGACTCTTGACAAGGAGTATGATGTAGCGGTTCAGGCAATAAAGCTCCTGACTCTGGTTTTACAGTGAGTAAACCACCTATTGACTTGAATGTGTTTTTGTCCAAGCTATCCATATATTAGAGGAGGACGTCAGCCAGTCTTTTGGTGAAGAAGTCTGTAATCTGAGTAAATCATATTCCAGCCTCCTTTCCTCTAGACTTAGTTCCCTTCCTGAACTGTAGAATAAATGACCGTTTAGAGGACGAGGTGCAGGACCCATGTGATCAGCTTATACTTTCTTGTATTGTAGAAGTAGCGATGAAGTTCTAACTGCTGAAGACTGTGAAAATGTGTATCACTTGGTGTATTCTGCCCATCGACCCGTAGCTGTTGCCGCTGGAGAGTTTCTCTATAAAAAGTAAGAAAACACTCTGACCTCTGTCTTTTTATGCTGCGCTGACTATACATTAGGCGTGTTATCCTGTTTGTTACATATCAATATCTTGCATTTGACTTGCATTTATTTTGTACTGATTTTACAGCACTCATTTAGTTTGTACTAAACTTGTCCTATGGTTTAAATCAGGTTATTATGTGAAATGTATTTTTTATCTTACTGAATTGTGAAGCACTGCCTGAATTGTGAAAGGCTAGGGAATATGTTGGTTAATGTTATACTAACCCATACTCTGCAGTTGCTGGCTGTGTTACACTTCCAGCATCATTTTTTTGTAAATGGAAGCTATCATCAGAGATTGTTCTATTGTTAAGTAAGCTTTTTTTTTTCCAAGTTCTTAAAAATTTGCTATCTATTTCCTATTACAAGCTTTCTTTTAGAAAAATAACTAAAAATGATCAATCTTGCAGTTTTCACACTGCCCACTGGAGCAGTTTTCATCAGTCTCCTTCTCATCAGAGGCAGGATCACAATGACTGCTTACTACTCTATACACAACTGATAACCCAGAATCCACCAATCATAGTGGGTGATGCCACAGCTTCACCCCCACCCACTTCACAATGGATATGCATATATTTTAATACAGATTTTAATATAGAAATAAAATGCTATATTTAAAAAAAGTTATATTTGTAACACAAAAATCTGATTTTTTTTTTTTGACTATAGATTCCCTTTAATAGTAATGATTAGACCTGAGATAGTTAATTCCGTAGATGCTGCTGTCACTGTGACAGTGACACTTAAGCCATTTTTTTTAGCCATTTATAACGCTTAAATAAACTTCAGAAATAAAAATAAAATCGAACTTCTAGAATTCAGGTTTTTTAGCCGCTGACCTCACCCGTATTATACTATAAGGAGCCACTAAAGCCTCATCTGTACCCCAAGATGTTACCAAGAAAAATAACATGTTGAAAACCATCCATTACACACCTTCATCATTGTAAATCTGTTTTGTGTTTTTATTTTTTTAGACTGTTCAGTTGCAGAGAGCCAGATGATGATGGGATTCTGAAGAGGAGAGGAAGGCTCAGCCCAAATGCAAACCTTGTCAAGACACTGGTCTTCTTCTTTTTGGAGAGTGAGGTATGAGAATGAGTTATATCGAGTGGTTCTGGATACAAAATGTAAAAAAGTGTTTTCTGGTTTATTATAAAGCTTCACCAGTGTTATGTAGATAGTAAAGATTTCTTTTGATTTGTTTCCTTTTTTTCTTTCTAGTTGCACGAACATGCCGCCTATCTTGTGGACAGTATGTGGGACTGTGCTACAGAGTTATTGAAGGATTGGGAGTGTATGAATAGTTTGTTATTGGATGATCCGCTGAATGGGGAGGAAGGTAAGGACTCCACAATGATTTGTCACTAAAAGGCTGTTTACCTTATTTTTCGGATTATAAAAGACACTTTTGTTCCCCCCAAATTTTAGGGGAAGCGTTTTATAATCCGAATATACGATTATATACTGCAGGGGAGGGTGGAGGCAGCTCTGGAGCGTGTCCAGGGGCTGGGACAGGCTGGCTTTGGGCTGCGGGAGATCACGTGTCCTGCTCATTAGCCTCATATAATATGCACTGCACCCACTGTCCATCACCTATGTGCTGAAACCGTGCTGAAGTGATGGACTAGGGGAGCGGCTCATATTACATGTGCCTGCACCCCTCCTGTGATTGCACATGGCCCCCTGTGCTGGATATGTCCCCCCATGCTGGTGCCCATATTAAAATAACAAACACTCTGCTGTGCCGATCACATTACCGGCTTCCCATAGAATCAGGAAGTGCAAGTGCGTGCAGCAGCAAGCAGGGAGACACGGAGCACAGCGCTGGAGAGGGTAAGTAAAGTTTTTGTTATTTTAGTATGGGCAGCAGCATGAAGGGGCTGTGATCCATCACTGGGGGACGTGTGCCATCGCTAAGTCACATGTGCCAGCACAGGGGGCCATGATTCATCATTGTGGAACAGGTGCCGTCACTGGGGGCAGTGTACTGTCACTTGGGGACGTGTGCCGTCACTGAGGGCCATGATCCAACACTGGGGGCCATGTGCCATCACTAAATGACATGAGCCATCACTGCGGGATGTGTGCCATCACAAGGGGGCTATATCCGATATAAGGGGGCCATATCTTGGATGGAGGGGCTATATCCCAGGATGAGAGACCATGTACCAGGATGAGAAGGCTGTGAGGGACATATACCCGACATCCCGACTGGGATGTTGTCAGGGCAAAAGCTCCTGATTGTGGTAGGTATTTTACCTTCCCTCTCTAACAGATTTCTACATTGCAGAGGCTCAGCCCTGATACTGGACATTTCGGCTGTTGGCACCAGTTCAGTGTCATTGGTCAAAGATCTAGGTTTTCTCAGAAAAAGTAACCTCACACAAGCTAACCCTCGTATATGTCTGTTGATCATATGTTCTGACTCTTCTATCACTCCCCGGCCACTCTACCCTGTGACAGTCGGTCATGCTGAGGTTTTTAACACTGCCATCTTTTTTCCTTGTAGGTTACCCGACCACTATATGGACGCCCCGCGGAGCGGGGGTATTTTTCTCTCACCTCTACACTCGCGCTTGCCTCGTTAGCGCATATATATTAGCTCTAGTGAGTTGCAGCGTGGTTTAGCATGATCCTAACGTTTGGTTGTCTAATGTTTCCATCAATTCTATGGTTACTAATTTATTTCAGGCCTCATTAGGATCATCCGATGCTCCTGGAAGTTTTCCAGTATTTTCTGTCATTTGTCCCTATATTTCTCCACTGTACCGCCATCGTAGCCCCTTCTCCTTCTCGGATTAGTATATGGATTCAATTACCCTTTTCCTCTCCCGATTCTTGAGGCACGGGGAACTGCCCTCTGTCGGGCCCGGGACTAAGACACGTTTCTATGTCTTTTGAATGACTGCTGAGTATCTTCTTTTTTTTCAAGTTTTCTATAGGAGTTATTTCGAAGCGGGGCAGGCTCACCTAGTCTTAGACGGCCTGCCTATTTGCCTACAGATTTTGTCTTGATCTGTTACGATGGATAACCTGCTCAGTTAGGCAGGATCCAAGGGTTTTTCCTCATGTCTCTTTTCTCCAAAATTCCCACCACGTAGGACTCCATGGGGGCCTTGCTTCTTTCTTTTCCGCAAGAAGTATGTTTTCTGATCATCATAATGGGAGACCCAGACAATGGGGTTTAGGGCTCTGCCCTCCGGAGGCCACACTAGGTACTACAAGTTTGTAGACACCGCCCCCTCCGCTTATAAACCCCCACCGCAGGGAATATCCTCAGTTTTAAACTTAGTGTGCTCGGAGGATCACACTTTGCTTGCACTTCACGGCATTCTCACAGCTTACGTGATGGCGTATGAAGACAAGGTAAAATGGTCCCGGTCGGGACCTTCGGCAGTCTCCCTGCTCACCCTTGTGGAACACGCAGGTGGAGGTACCGGAGGGCCTAGGGCCTGGACACTGCGTGTCCCCCCGGTACGCTGTCGCGCTCCTTTCCATCCCTCCCTGGGGGCTCTGGAAGGTGGGAGATAGGAGCCTCGCACAGCTCCGCTCCGTCCGAGGCCTCCCTAAATGGTGCTTACAGACCGGACTGGAGCCAGCCCAGTCCGAGGCCTCCCTAAATGGTGCTTACAGACCGGACTGGTGCTGAAACCCCTGTCCGAGGCCTCCCTAAATGGTGCTTACAGACCGGACCGGCACTGAGGCACTGTGTGTCTCCGGTGTGCCTGGGGGTAGTGTCTGACACTTTATGTGTTCTGGCACTCAGACCGCGCGCTACCCTCGGGTCCGCGGTTCTGGCGGTGTACCCTGTGCTGGGGTCACCCTGGCTGACCGCCCTGTGTTTCACAGGGCTGAGGCTGTAGATTGCAGGTGTTTTGTTTTACATGCAGTCTAAGTATTGTACTGTCACAATACTTCCCGCGCTGCGGGCTCTGGCGCCTTCATTACTGAGGCTGCCTGAGGGGATGTGAAGCAGCCCTGGTGGTGATGTCATCGAGGGCGTGCGTGTGTGCTTCCCGCTGTTTTCGGCGCCGCCCACAGCTTGTCTGCCGGCGGCCATCTTTTCCCCTCACTTCCCGGCTGGGATCTGACTGCAGCACAGGTCTGCACTCCAAAAAGGGGAGACCGGAAACTTTTGTGGAGGCAACACACGCACACCGCTTCCTCCCACCGCTTTACAGCGGTCGGTAAGCCACCGGGATCCCCGGTTTTTGTCTGTATAGATTGGCTTATTTGCCCCTGCTGTGGGAATGTCCTCAGCTGGAAAACGTGCTGCTAAGGCGGCCAGCACCACCACTGCCTGTGCTACATGCAACGGGACGCTGGTTGAGGGGTCCTGCAATAACTGCGGACGCCCAGAGGCCCGGACTGATGCTGCTGAGACAGCAGCTCCGGTGCTTTACCCTGAGGTTCAGGTGATCCCAGGGCCATGGGAAACGCAGAATAAGATTAATGAATCTCTGTTGTCCCAGTTGTCCTCCATGTCGCAATCCCTGGAGGCACTTAATAGGAGACTGGAAAGCCCAGCTACTCCTTCCAGTTACCCCCGGGTGTCTCCTTCTTCTGCTATGAGACCCCTTAAGCGGTCTCGTCGTGAGGATTCACCCGAGCTCCAGGCTCTCTCTGAGGAGGAGCGTCCCTCTGATGGTGATGAGGATGATGGGGGTTCAATACTCGGGTCTGTGTCAGAACCACCAGACGGGGTAGAGGATCTGGTGTCCTCCATCAACGAGACTTTACGTCTCGTGACACCCCCTGAGGAGGTGACCGTACACCCGAAGGAGGTCTATCAATGGCTACGGCCAGAGGCTAGACCAAGTGGCTCCTTTATGGACCACACTAACTTTGGAAGGGTGGTCAGAGCACCCAGGTTACATCCTGGGCGGCGTTATGTCCGCAAATCTAAGGACAATCGCTTCCCCTTTCCCCAGGAGGTGCTTCAGGAGTGGTCGCAGTCCCCGAAGGTGGACGCCTCCATGACCAGGATTGCTGCACGCTCCCTTTTCTCTGCCTCTGATAGCTCCTCGTTGAAGGATGCGACAGATAGACAGGTCGAACAACTCGCCAAGTCTTCTTATGAGGCTGTGGGGTCTTCATTTGCCCCTACTTTTGCCACGGTCTGGACCCTGCAAGCGATTACCTCCTGCTTGGATGGCATCACTGACCTGGGAGGGTCCAGTTCTGAGGTCCTGGCGCTTACTGATAGGGCAAGGGCCTATGCAGATTACGCCAGGACGGCAACATTGGAAACTGCCACCCGCTCTGCTGTGGCTTCGGCCAACGCTATAGCGATCCGCAGGTTGTTGTGGCTGCGTCTTTGGGACTCAGATGCCACGTCTAAGAAGATTTTGCAACATCTTCCGTTCTCTGGTGACAGGCTTTTTGGCACCGAGCTGGACAAGCTGATAAAGGATTCTGCTGAGTCTAAGATCCCGCAGAATAAACCTAAGCCACGGTATACCGTTAAAAGGAACCCAAAACAGTGGTCCTTTCGTTCCAGCTCACAGTCATCAGCGGCGTCTGCTCGCGCGGACCGAGGGGGCAAGCCCACTACTCAGTGGCGCCCCAAGGGTCGCCAAAAGAAGCCAACGGGGGCAGCAGCTGCCACCCCCCAAACCCACTTCCGCATGACTCGCTCTCTCGTCCTGCCTCCCCACAGGTGGGGGTCGCCTGTTCCTTTTTCAGGACAGTTGGCTTCTCCACGTCCAAGACAAGTGGGTCCGAGACGTAGTCTCGCGAGGCTACAGGATAGAGCTGACGTCGCAACCGGTACAACCGATTCCATCGGTCTGTTCCTTCTCCAGAAAAGGCTCAGGCTTTTCACCTGGTGTTGGAGGGGCTCCGCAGAGACGGAGTAGTGGTCCCGGTGCCTTCTGGGGAGAGGTTCCGGGGTTTTTACTCCGACCTCTTTATCGTCCCAAAGAAGGACGGCTCTTTTCGCCCGGTTCTGGACCTCAAGTTGTTCAACCGTCATGTGTTGGTTCGGAAGTTCCGCATGGAATCCCTGCGCTCCGTGATCGCGGCTGTGTCACAGGGAGACTTCCTGGCGTCCATAGATATCCGAGACGCTTACCTTCACGTGCCCATTGCACCGGCTCATCAGCGCTGGTTACGATTCGCAGTGGGGGACGAACACTTCCAGTTCGTGGCACTACCCTTCGGGTTGGCCTCAGCACCGCGGGTGTTCACGAAAGTGATGGCCTCTATGATGGCTCTCCTGCATGTGCAGGGACACGCCGTCATACCTTATCTAGACGACCTGCTGGTCAGGGCGCCATCGGAACACCTTTGTCGGGAGAGTTTGGAGGTAACCATGAAGTCTCTGGAACAGTTTGGGTGGCTTCTCAATGTCCAGAAATCAACCCTGGTTCCGACCCAGTCACTGACGTATCTGGGCATGGACTTCCCTACAGACTCAGCCCTGGTGTCTCTGCCACGAGCCAAGCAGCTGGCTATCCAATCAGGAGTGCAAGATGTCCTCCTGTCACCACAATCATCCCTACGGGTATTGATGAAGCTGGTGGGCCGCATGGTAGCTGCGATAGAGGCGGTGCCTTTCGCACAATTTCGCCTTCGTCCTCTCCAGCTGGAGATTCTCCGCAGATGGGACAAGAGATCGTCTTCTCTGAATCGGCTGGTGGCCCTTTCCCAACCGACCAGGGATTCCCTGCAGTGGTGGCTCCAGCCACGTCACTTGTCACGGGGCCGGTCTTTCCTCAAACCGTCATGGTTAGTGGTGACCACCGACGCCAGTCTGAAGGGCTGGGGAGCGGTGTTCTTACACCACAGGGCTCAAGGACTCTGGACTCAGTCGGAGTCGACGTTGCAGATCAACGTGCTGGAGATCAAGGCGGTCTATCTGGCGCTCCTGGCGTTTCAGAAGTTCCTGTCAGGACAGCCCATCCGGGTTCAGACCGACAATGCGACGGCCGTCGCGTATATAAACCATCAGGGAGGGACCAGAAGTGCTCAGGCCCTCAGCGAAGTCCACCGCATTCTATCTTGGGTGGAGGACACCGACTGCCTGATCTCCGCAGTTCACATCCCAGGGGTCGAGAACTGGGAGGCCGACTACCTGAGCCGGCAGGGGATGGACGCCGGAGAGTGGTCTCTTCATCCAGACGTCTTCCGGGACATCTGCAGCAAATGGGCACTCCGGACGTGGATCTGATGGCCTCACGGCTGAATCATCAGGTGCCGCAATACATGGCAAGATCGTGGGATCCTCAGTCTCTGGGGGCGGATGCCCTGATCCTGAGTTGGTCCAGCTTCCATCTACCATATGTGTTCCCGCCTCTGGCTCTGATTCCCAGGGTCCTGTGGAAAATCAGGACGGAATGCAGCGTAGCCATTCTAGTGGCACCAGATTGGCCCAGGAGGTCCTGTTATCCGGACCTGTGGCAACTGTCAGGCGGACACAGGTGGGCTCTTCCAGAACGCGTAGATCTTCTCGCGCAAGGCCCATTCTTCCACCTCAATTCCAGGGCCCTCAGATTGACTGCATGGCTCTTGAGGCCTGGCTACTAACATCCAGAGGCTTCTCTCCTACGGTGGTCGCCACTATGAATCGGACCAGGAAGCCCGTGTCCAGGAAGATATACCACAGAACGTGGAAAATCTTTTTCACCTGGTGTGCCTCGGGTGACAGGTCTCCGTGGCCCTTGTCCATCCCGACGTTGTTGGCTTTCCTACAGTCGGGGTTTGGAGTTGGGCTTATCCCTCAGCTCCCTGAAGGGTCAAGTATCAGCTCTTTCAGTGCTGTTTGACAGGCGCTTGGCGCTCCTCCCGAAGGTCCGTCAATTTCTGCAGGGGGTGTCTCGGGTGGTTCCGCCCTACAGGCGACCTCTGGATCCTTGGGACCTTAACATAGTCCTGGCGGCACTGCAGAAACCGCCGTTTGAGCCACTGAGAGACATTTCCCTCTCTCGTTTGTCCCAGAAGGTGGTCTTTCTGGTGGCGATTACGTCTCTGAGAAGGGTCTCAGAATTGGCTGCACTTTCGTGCAAGTCACCCTTTCTGGTGGTTCACCAAGACAAGGTGGTGTTGCGCCCGTGGCCAGAATTCTTGCCAAAGGTGGTTTCCACTTTCCACCTGAACCAGGAGATTGTTCTCCCATCATTTTGTCCCGCTCCCGTTCATCAGGTTGAGCGCGACCTCCATACTCTGGATCTCGTGAGGGCTGTACGCATTTATGTGTCCAGGACTGCCTCTTTCCGGAGTTCGGATTCATTGTTTATCCTTACGGCGGGTCGCTGTAAGGGGTCCGCGGCGTCAAAGTCAACCTTGGCCAGATGGATCAAGGCTCCCATTCAAGAGGCCTACCAGTCTTCTGGTTTGTCTCTCCCGGTGGGATTGAAGGCGCATTCGACCAGAGCGGTCGGTGCCTCCTGGGCTTTGCGACATCGCGCTTCTGCTCTACAGGTGTGTCAGGCGGCCACTTGGTCCAGCCTGCACACTTTCTCTAAGCACTATATGGTGCATGCCCATGCCTCTGCGGATGCAAGTTTGGGCAGGCGGGTCCTCCAGACGGCGGTTGCCCACCTTTGAGGGGGACCATGTGTTATCCGTTTTTGAGGAACTCTTCCCGCCCTGGGGTATTGCTTTAGGACATCCCCATTGTCTGGGTCTCCCATTATGATGATCAGAAAAAAGAGAATTTTGTTTACGTACCGTAAATTCTTTTTTCTTGAATCATCAATGGGAGACCCAGCACCCACCCAGTTGTTCCGTTGCATGTTTTGCTTTTGATCTGTTCCCTGTTGGGACAGTTTCTCCGGGTTGTTGGACCGTCTGTGCACGGTTTCTTTCCCGATGTTTCGGGTGTGGTTTATTTGTCTCCTCGCAGCTTATGGACCAAACTGAGGATATTCCCTGCGGTGGGGGTTTATAAGCGGAGGGGGCGGTGTCTACAAACTTGTAGTACCTAGTGTGGCCTCCGGAGGGCAGAGCCCTAATCCCCATTGTCTGGGTCTCCCATTGATGATTCAAGAAAAAAGAATTTACGGTACGTAAACAAAATTCTCTTTTTTTAGACTTGCAGAGCTGACTTCTCTGCTCTGTATCTGGTAGAGCGCTACATGTTGGTTTTTTCCCTTCCTTCTAAATTTTCACCTTCCCATGAACAGCTCCTCCTGTTTTTTTTTCCTTATTACTACTTCAGAACTTTCATTCTCAGCAGGATGAGTCTCCTAGTTTCTTCTCTGATAACAGAACCTCGGTGAATTTCAGATGCAGCCCTAGAAATGTGTAGCACCTACTGGTCCTAATCTATCTTTTTTTCTCTCCCCCTGTTGGGTACAGCTGTTTTTTTTGTAATGACCATATGCAGTGTCCTTCTTAAGGACCAAGAAGTCAGGATGTTTATTCAACTCCAGATGCTGGTTATACGTTTAGGAGCAATCCTAGCAGGGATTATTTTTCTTTTCCATTTCGTTCCCTCTTCCTCAACCTGCATTGAGGTCTCTTCTAGGTCCTATGGTTTTCATTATTCTCTTTCATTCGGACCCAGGTTAACATTACTTTACAAAGTCAGTGGCCACTTGATTCCCAAAGATTGGCCACTGATCTTATTCTCTGGTCTTTTTCTTCCCACCCTTGGGGACTGCTTTTGGACGTCCCATGGTATCCAGTGTCCCCCAATGAGGCAATAGAGAAAGGAGGATTTTTTGTGTACTCACCGTAAAATCTCTTTCTCTGAGCCATCATTGGGGGACATGACTCCCGTCCTTATTTCATATTTTACTTTTGAGCCAGTATAGCGAGTGCTCAGATTGCTTCTCCTGCTGCTTTTTGCACAAACTGATCAGGAACACTACAGCCTGGGGGTGTATTCTGTTGAGGAGGAGCTGACTTTTTAACTTTTTTTCATTAGCCTAGTGTGCCTCCTAGTGGCAGCTAATCATACATTCATTGTATCCTGTGTCCCCAGTGATGGCTCAGAGAAAGGGATTTTACGGTGAGTACACAAAAATCCTCATATTTTTCATTTATATTACTAACATTTGACTATTTGGATATTAAAAGGAATGTATAATTAAAAAATGCCTGATATTTTTCTGTTAAACATTCATTTTCATTTTATATTTATTTTCTATGTCGCCAACAATAATAACATGTAGTAATCTGAAACATTCTGTCCTGTACAAATCCTATTTCTGCTTTCATCTGATCGTCACTGGCAGGAAGAGAGGAGTGGATCAATCTGCAAAACCACAGTCCAGGTCAGCGCTTCGGCATCTCAGGATCATTTTATGATTTGCCGTTCTGGCGCGTTATCACCTGTGCTGTGTACAAATGATGTCACACCAGGCCAGCGACTAACATTCAACACCACAGAACCCGGAAGTCAGGAAATTCACTCAGCTCCTGTCAACAGCTAGAGCGCTTGACCTGGACCTGGGTTGTGTGAATGACTGGATTCATGGCTGGATTACACTGGAGGCTGCTCACCTATATAACGTAGGAGGCAGTTATTGAAGGGTCAGAGCACTGACAGTAGGTGATGGTGACAGGTCAGGCACACAACCATTCACCATGAAATTAAATGGGTTTTCTGACTGAGGCTTCCTTAGATCATGTAGTTCACAAACTAACAATTTAGGCTGGATTCACACTAGCGTATTTCAGAATCCGGTGGCAAGCAGGAAAAGCCTGCATGCCCCGGATTCCCCCGAAATGATAACCTGAATGCAACCCGCACCCCAATTGCAAATTTTGCAGGGATCTGGTGGATTGTAAATGAGATGCTTTAAGTGTCGCTTAAAACTGCGTTCTGTGCATGTGCAGTACATTGAGTCCAGACCAGAAATCTGTATCCACTGGGATCTGGAGTCCAGAGTAATGCGTGACTCAGAGACCCCAACTCTAATTTTAGCTGTGTGGCTCTGGGGGTTCACTGTTTTTACGGAGACCAAAGTCACAATAAAATGCAGAACAATCTGTGAACACCTTCATTCACACGGATCCAGGGCAAATCGTAAACAACTGGATGCACCCGCAATGGGGCCAAAAACTGATGGGGGTGCATCCAATTTATGAAGGGTTCCCACTGATGCAATAACACAGCAATGTAATACAAGACTTAGGCTAGATAGTTACCTCCGTAATTATGTGGAATTTGTGATTGTTACACAATCAAAAAATGAAAAAAAAAACTTTCTAAAAAAAAACTGATTACAGAATCTGGTTTGGTCAGTTAATCAAGAAAAACTAAGCCAATACACCTCCTTTAACATCGCAGCCTAAAAAAATGTAAGGCTAGGCTCAAGCCGCGTTTAGCACTGCGTACGGGTGTCCACCTGAACGCAGTGCTTGACAGAATCCTTAACGCATAGTAAATGGCCGCGTTTATGTGCTTTAATGTTGCCATAGTTATGAATGGGTGAGCGGATCACTAGTGCATTCAAACGCAGGCACACAAGCGCTTGCGCTTGAAAGTATGCATTTTTGCAAAAACACAAACTTTCAAGCGCAAGCATATTTGTGCATGCGTTTGAATGTGATTGTGATCTGCTCACCCATTCATCAGTATGGCAACGTTAACGCACGTTAACGCGGCCGTTACTAGCTGATAATGATGATGACGAGTGCAGGCACTCAAGCAGGTTGCTGAACGCAGAGGTAAATGTGATGTGAACCTAGCCTAAGAAATAGCAAGTCCTGTAGTGTGGTGTTATGTGTTTTTTTATTTAAAGTTTGCTGGACACATGATGTAATAAATTGACTTCACTATTTTCAGCTTTGTACTTAAAATTTAGTGTTGAAAAGGTTTGCCTGGCCTTCGGCTACAGATCACATAGCATGAAAGCAGACTTGTTACTCCTCACACTGTGTACTGTGGGGATTCTCTGGTGCCAACAGTGGGTGCATGACCACCAGATACATCTGGTCAGACTAGCTGGAAGTACACAAGATGCACACTTGCCATCACACATGAACGCCCAGTCCTTACCCTGACACCAGAGGTCAGCAGTAAAAGGTGGAATCTGCCAAATAAAATGTCAAAAGAATCCTAGTACTTCAGACTTTGGCCTCTGCTTGCCTCGTTATACTTAGCGGCTCAGTGAGGGCTCCGTGCTATTTTTCTGGGCAACAGATTGAAGCTCCCTATCATTTACAGCAGATGAATACCAGGTTTGCCCTGTTTATTTAGGCTCTGTATGTAATTTTGAAACAAACACTGTTTTTTTTTTTTTTTTGCCCTACAGCACTTACAGACCGCCAGGAAAGTGCACTAATTGAGATAATGCTGTGCACAATACGCCAAGCTGCTGAATGCCATCCTCCTGTTGGCAGAGGAACAGGAAAAAGGGTAGGCTATCACTTCTCAATAGCAGTTCACATGTAGAATGATCTTAGTTGTGTGTCAGTATGTGTTTCAGGATAGTGAAAGGCTGGTAGTTGAAATATTTAAGACAACCCCTTTAAAGTGTAACCAATATTTAAATTTGTATCTAATAATAGTGAGGAGCAAGTGATTATAATAAACTTTCTAGGAGTGCTGAACATCTATGGAGGAAAACCATTCTAGATGTCCTCTTAGGCTATTTCGGAATCAGACATATGCTTGTTGTCAGAGAAATCCGTATTTAGCTCTACACACTGTATACGGCCATATAAAGGTAGGCCGGTGCCTGCACAGGGTTCACATTCATGGCTACAGCTGATGTGATGTCAGGTTACCTCTGGCAGGGACAGTGCTGAGCTCTTCATGCTGTCAGCACACAGTTCCTGTGATTTTATCTCCTACATTCACATAGGCTCTACTCTGCTATCAGCTGAGGAGCTGTGTGGGGGCCATCAGCTGATTGCACCGAGCAGAGCTGATGTGAATGCAGAGAGATCACAGGAGCTGTGTGCAATGCTGATGACCTGACAAGCTCAGCATTGTGCCTTCACCTGAAGTAACCTGAGCTACTCTGATCAGCTGTAGACACGCTACACAGACACGCTGTGTAGGCACCACCCCCCACCTTTATAAAGACGTATTCAGTGTGTGGAGCTGAATATGAATTTGTCAGACAACAAGCATAAGTGTGGTTCAGGAACAGCCTAGGGGATATCTTTAGAAGATTTTTAAAAGGTTTTCTTTCAGATTCCATTAATAAAGTATATTTAAAAGTTTATTATAATCGCGTGCTCCACATTATTATATAAAAGTTTAAACGGTGGTTACACTTTCAGGAAGTTATCACTGCTGTGATAATTATTATCTATTAGAAATAGGCCCGATGCCATTGCATCAGGAGTGCAGCGAAATGAACAGGTGCCGTAGAAATAACCTCTGAATTGTACAGTCCTCTCTTCAGAAAGTATGCTGCTGTTGCGAGATTTATATGGTGGCTCAGTGGTTAGCACTGTATGGTGGCTCAGTGGTTAGCACAGTATATGGTGGCTCAGTGGTTAGCACTGTATATGGTGGCTCAGTGGTTAGCACTGTATGGTGGCTCAGTGGTTAGCACAGTATATGGTGGGCTCAGTGGTTAGCACTGTATGGTGGCTCAATGGTTAGCATTGTATATGGTGACTCAGTGGTTAGCCCAGTATACAGTGGCTCAGTGGCACAGTATATGGTGACTCAGTGGTTAGCACAGTATATGGTGGCTCAGCTGTTAGCACAGTATATGGTGGGCTCAGTGGTTAGCACTGTATGGTGGCTCAATGGTTAGCATTGTATATGGTGACTCAGTGGTTAGCCCAGTATACAGTGGCTCAGTGGCACAGTATATGGTGACTCAGTGGTTAGCACAGTATATGGTGGCTCAGCGGTTAGCACAGTATATGGTGGCTCAGTGGATAGCACTGTTTATGGTGGGTCAGTGGTTAGAACTGTGTACAGTGGCTCAGTTATTAGCACTGTATATGGTGGCTCAGTGGTTAGCTGTTAGCTGTCTCCACCTGTTCTCTGTTCCCGTCTTCCCCTGTTCTCTGCCCCTGTCTTCCCCTGTTCTCTGCCCCGTCTTCCCCTGTTCTCTGCCCCCGTCTTCCCCTGTTCTCTGCCCCCGTCTTCCCCTGTTCTCTGCCCCCGTCTTCCCCTGTTCTCTGCCCCCGTCTTCCCCTGTTCTCTGCCCCCGTCTTCCCCTGTTCTCTGCCCCCGTCTTCCCCTGTTCTCTGCCCCCGTCTTCCCCTGTTCTCTGCCCCCGTCTTCCCCTGTTCTCTGCCCCGTCTTCCCCTGTTCTCTGCCCCGTCTTCCCCTGTTCTCTGCCCCGTCTTCCCCTGTTCTCTGCCCCGTCTTCCCCTGTTCTCTGCCCCTGTCTTCCCCTCTTTTCTGCCCGTGTCCCCCTCTTTTTCGCCCCTGTGTCCCCCTCTTTTCTTCCCATGTGTGCCTCTGTCCTCTGCCCCTGTGTCCTGCTGTCCTCTGCCCCTGTGTCCTGCTGTCCTCTGCCCCTGTGTCCCGCTGTCCTCTGCCCCTGTGTCCCGCTGTCCTCTGCCCCTGTGTCCCGCTGTCCTCTGCCCCTGTGTCCCGCTGTCCTCTGCCCCTGTGTCCCGCTGTCCTCTGCCCCTGTGTCCCACTATCCTCTGCCCCTGTGTCCCGCTGTCCACTGCCCGTGTCCCCGTGTCCCCCTGTCCTCTGCCCGTGTGTCCCCCTGTCGTGTGTCCCCCTGTCGTGTGTCCCCCTGTCCCGTGTGTCCCCCTGTCCCGTGTGCCCCTGTTTTCTGCCTCTGCTCTCTTCTTTCCACCGGTGTTACCATTGCAGGCTGACATCTACAGGAAGAGAATCAGTGTGAAGCCGGTCATGTGACAGGGCGGGTTGATGTGACGTCACAGAGGGCCTGTCGCATAACCGGCTCCAAACAGATTGTCTTCCTCCAGCCATTAGCCTGCAATGGTAATGTCGGTGGAGGGTGAGAACAGAGCAGCGAGGGGGGAGGACGGAACTTCCGGGGGAAGGAGGAGGGAGAGCGAGCAGTGGGGACAGTGGGATACAACACCACTACTGGCCACCATATGGGAATATCCATAACTTGGGTGTTCCAATATGGCGGCTAGCGTACTTCCGATTGCTTGGGCGCCGCTCATCTCCCAGCTGCGTCGCCGCTGGCCTCCGTGCAACGGGAGATGAGCGGCTGCTAACATCAGGAGATCAGCGGCCAGCACCGCTGATCTCCCGATGGTAGTGGTGGCGTTTTTGCCACTTAGACTACTGGTGCCTGTGTCTCTATCCGACAATGGTGCCCCAATGCATTGTGGGATAGCGACATAAGCGCCGGAAGTCTGTGACACATATTATTGGTGATTATATAGTAGCTTGTTAAGATACAGCTCCAATTTCAGATTGGGAGTCTGACAACCTGTACCCACTGATCAGTTTCCTCTAGCCCCAGCAGTGGTAGATATAAACCGTTTCCAAGAACAAAAAAGCCCAGACCGTTCCCTCACACGGTTTTAGTGACTATTTCCGGGTACTGCAGACCTGATAACCCCAGTGATCTTTTTGTCTAATCAAAGTATTGGGAAACCCACTTTATTTCAATAGCTAACTCAGAAATCCAAAATGCTCCATTTTACCACCTAGTTATGAGAACCTCTATAAATATTAATATATTTTTTCACTAAAAATTTAATCTGAGTAGGAATAGGCTGTATAGAAATATTTATGTACATTATGTACTGTAAAGCGCTGCGGAATATGTTGGCGCTATACAAACAAAGTTTTTTTTATTACCGTACTATTATTATTATTATGGACAATTTCATATCTAGCCAATTAATATATCAAGATGTTTTTATAATGTCTAAATTCTGAATGATAAATGATTAACATCCTTTTATTTGTAGGTGCTGACAGCTAAAGAAAAGAAAACCCAGTTGGATGACAAGACTCGCCTTACAGAACTCTTTGCAGTGTCACTACCACAGCTTTTAGCAAAAGTGTGTACTGTCCTTATTAATCCTGATTTGTTTAAGCCATGAATGCAAACAAAGTTACAGTGCAACATTCATGTGCTGAGTGTGCATGTGGTAAGAAAAATAGATTATGAATTTACAATTTTTCTTCTCTTTTACTTAGTATTCTGTAGATGCCGAGAAGGTGACTAATCTGCTGCAATTGCCACAGTATTTTGACCTGGAAATTTATACAACAGGACGTCTAGAAAAGGTAACTATTTACACATTATTTAATCAGACGTTCTGTTTGGATGGTTGTGTTTTACCGCAGCAAAATTTTGGGACATGTCAGAGAAATATTTGTATTTAATGTTTACCTTTAATAGATTAGAGTGCAGTGAAACTCGTGTAGCTCTTTAATATCATCTTTCATACTGTGCTAAAATTTCAGCTACAGAATAAATGAAAGTCCCTTCTTTTAGACGTTTCAGGCAAAAAGATTCCACTTCTGACTTTGGCTTTAAAATTTCTACAAAAATAGCATGTGTGATTCTTAATTTATAGTGATATTACAGACCAAAAATCACCTGATCTTAATGACCTTTACTGCAATGTTGCTTTAAAACAGCACCGTTGTTATGATCCCCACATACACAGATAACTGACACTATTCGTGAATTTATAGATATTGTCATATTTAGTGTTTACTTTGCACACAAGGACCCAATGCAAAACACACATCTGACAGATATCAGTAAGACTGCTTTAACATTAGTGTTTTTGCCCGCAGGTTTACCTAATCTGCCGAGTAATGGCTCACTAGCGGCAAGTTTGCGGCACGCCACATTCATTCCCTATGGGACTTGCGGCAAGTGCAGTTTTGCCGGATCCGGCAAATCTGGCACTTGCGGCAAAGGAAAAAAATGCTGCTAGCAGAACCAAATGGTATAGATGAGAAACAGATTTTACGGTGAGCACCAAAAATCTGCTTTTTCTCTATACAGCAATAGTATGTTATTGCTGTATATTTCAAGCGATCGGATGATCACAAGTTCAAGTCCCCTAAGGAAACTAATACTGTGAAAAGTAAAAAAAAATTATACAAGTTCAAGTCAACCTTCTTTCTTCACATTAAAGACTGACATATAAAAATATTTTGGGATTTAAACTAGGTCAGAACCTCAGTTTGTCTGCAAATTGACTGCAAACTGAGGTTCTGATCCGGGTTAAATACTAAGTCATATGACAAGGCTCTGGCCTGTTTCACATCTAAGAATGGTGTGCGTTTTGCTAAATTTGCGTTTTTTTGCCGTTTTTAACCGCTAAAAACGCTAGCGTTTTGCTCCCATTGGTTTTAATGGAAACTCATGTAAAAAAGCATGCAAAAACGCATGAACGTTTTAAAAAACGCATGCGTTTTTGCAAACGCCGCGCTAGACGCATTTCCCGACGTTTTGGGTAGCGTTGGCAAAAACGGATGCGTTTTGCGTTTTTGAAAACGCTCATGCGTTTTTGCATGCGTTTTTACATGCGTTTCCATTAAAGCCAATGGGACCAAAAACGCTAGCGGTTTTATGCGTTTTTAGCGGTAAAAACGCTAAAAAAAAAAGCAAATTTAGCAAAACGCACACCATTCTTAGATGTGAAACAGGCCTCTGTTAAAGGGTTCATTTTGACTTTTAGTATAGCTACTTCCAGTAGGTGGCGCTAGAATTCAAGTCTTCTCCAAGAGACAAATTTGCATAGGAAAAAATAAGAACACAAAAATAATTTTTTTTGTTTTATTTATTTCATTTCCGTTTGCTGCCACAACATATCTATCCCATGCTTTCTAATAACATTGTCCCAGGGCTGCAAACAACAAGCCCTCAGACAGCCCCATTTCCCCTTTTTTTTTTATTTTTTTTTAAAACAAAATTTAAATACGAATTTCTCCTTTTTACTTTACCACTAAAAAACAAACAAATAAAACTGCATGTCTGGTGTTGCCATAATCATACTTATCTGAAGAAGCATGTTGCCAGGTAATTTGTAGCTGGAACAAAAATTGCAGAATTTTACTCTCTTCTCCACTATCCAATGCATCACATGATAAATATTGGGGTGTCATCCAAAGCTACAAATCATCCTGCAAAAAGAGAAGCCCCAATATGGCCATGTAGAAACAAACAATTAAAAAAACTTTTCTTTATCGCTTAATTGGGGGACACAGGAGACCATGAGTGTGTATGCTAGTTATAGCCCTTTAAAAAAAAAAATGAAAATCACCCAGTGGGTAAGGGGTTAATGGGAGGTGCCATTCTTTGGCATCATGATATTAAGTTCATAGCGGCTGAACTCAGAACCTTCTGGGTATATCCTGTTTGTATGATTGTACATAGATATGTGTGGACTAGATTGTCTAGATAGTTGGACTAGATAGCTGTAGAACTTGTACATTTTGTTTTGTTTTACCAGCAATATGTATTATAACATTGTTATGTTTTTCCCCCTAAATTCTAGCATTTGGAAGCATTGCTTCGCCAGATACGTAGTATTGTAGAAAAACACACAGACACGGATGTCTTAGAAGCTTGTTCGAAAACCTATCATGCCCTGTGTAACGAGGAGTTCACAATATTTAACAGAGTCGACATTGCAAAGAGTCAGTTAATTGACGAACTGGCGGATAAATTTAATCGCCTCCTTGAGGACTTCCTGCAGGAGGTTTGTTTTTAGTATTAATTACAGTAGTAAGTTATTTTTGTGAGCGCTGTGGAGATAGCTGTGTGGAAGTTTTCTATAGAAATTAAAGGGGAATTCCCACAATTATATATATATATATCATCTTCCATGTTATATGTGATGAATATGTAATGAATTTACCCCAGCAGTTAGTAGAGCAAGGCCTTGAATCACATTTTCCTCCCTGCCCAGCTTCTGAGGGTCATTTGGCTGGTGGATGAACATGCTTTTTGAAAACCCATTTTATGTGTATGAGCCTGGAAGATATAAAGTTTCCTAACCTTTATTCTTTCAATAGCATTGTACAATGCCTTGAAACAGTAATCATACCCAGAGAATGTTTCTAAATCATTTTTTTTGTTACATTCACAAATGTATTGTATTGGGATTTTATGTGTTATACCCAACACGAAGCAGCACATATTTTACAAGTGTATAGGAATTAATGCATGATTTTCTAAATACCTTAAATATAAAAATCTAATAATTGTAACATCAGCTCCCCTCAGTCAATACTTCGTAGGATCACCTTTTGTTGCAGTTACTGCTGCAAGTCTTTTAAGGTATGTCACCACCACAGATTTGGGTAAAGTTCTGTCCAGTCCGCTGGCTGTTCCCGTTCAGCACGGGCCACACCATATCGTCTTGCCGCTCAACATCTATGTCCTGATATCCCTGCTTTCTACATCCTCAGTATGCAGGTAGGGTTGAATACATTGGTGAAGGAAGCAGCCGCCAGCTCTTTCTTCTAGCCAGTGTGCAAATGTGTATAGGGGACTATGTGAGGGCTCATACTGAATATAGGGGTACTGAGCATGGTAGTGCACTCATTACTAATAGGGATTCTATTTGGGGCTCATGCTGTATATTGGGGGGTATGTTGAGGGCTAGAAATTTATATTGGGGGCTTTGTGAGGGCTCACAATGTATATGGGGGCTATGTGTACATTCCTGTAGAATGTAAAAACCTCAAGGGCAGGGCCCTTTTATTTCTGTACCAGTCTGTCTACAATATTTTTTATTGTATTTTGTATGTAACCCATTCTCCTAAACAGTACTGTGGAATCAATGGGAGCACTATAAATTTTAATAATAATGTGAGGGCTCACACTTTTCTTACAGGGGGCTCGCATTGTATATAGGGGCTTTGTGTGGGCTCACACTGTACATAAGGAGCTTTTGTGAGGGCTCATATTGTTTATGGGGAGCTTTGTGAGGGTTCACATTGAATATAGGGGGTTTGTGAGGGCTCACATTGTATATAAGGATAATAAAAAGGGAAATGGAGCGCACATAAAGTAATTTCCTTTTGTACAATTATCCTCAGTGCCCCCCTTTAGTGGAAGGACTCACCTGATTTGGTTGTGCAAGTCACAACCAACTAACTCCGCTCTCTGTTATGGTCGCAGCAAGTGCCCAGCAAAAGTAAGGATCCAAAGGGTTAACAGAAAGTGCTGGGTTTCATAGATCCACCGCGCTGACCTCCAGTGAAGACAAACAGAGTGATGTATAAAACTCTGTTTAATGGGTAATTTGCCTACCGGTTTCGTGATTTCAGTTATCACTTCATCATGATGCCCTGATGAAGTGATAACTGAAATCACGAAACCGGTAGGCAAATTACCCATTAAACAGAGTTTTATACATCACTCTGTTTGTCTTCACTGGAGGTCAGCGCGGTGGATCTATGAAACCCAGCACTTTCTGTTAACCCTTTGGATTGTATATAAGGGGGCTTTGTGAGGACTAACATTGTGTAGAGTGGGCTTCGGGAAGGCTCACATTGTGCATATGGGTCTGTGTGAAGGCTCACATCTATAAAGGGAGCTTTGTGAGGGCTCAAACTGTGTATAGTGAGTTTTTTGAGGGCTCAAATTCTATATAGGGGGCTTTGTGTGGGCTCATACTGTATAAAGTGAGCTTTGGGAGAGCTCACATTGTATATAGGGAGCTTTGTTAGGGCTCACATTGTATATAGGGGGCTTTGTGAGGACTCACATTGTGTATAGGAGGCTTTGTGAGGCCTCACATTTTGCATATGGGGCTTTGTGAAGGCTCACATGTATATAGGGAGCTTTGTTAGGGCTCAAACAGTATATAGGGGGCTTTTCTCCTTCGCCTCATTGGGGACACAGTACCATGGGTGTTTTGCTGTTATCTCTAGGAGACTGAGGGCTCAGAGAAAAGGATTTTACGGTGAGTACACAAAAATCCTCTTTTTTAGGGCTCACATTTTATATAGGGGCATTGTGAGGGCTCACTTTGTATATAGGGAGCTTACATTGTATACAGGGGCTTTGTGAGGGCTCACATTGTATATAGGGAGCTTTGTGAGGGCTCACATTGTATATAGGGGGCTGAGGTCTCGCATTGTATATAGGGGGCTTTGTGAGGGCTCTCATTGTATATAGGGAGCTTTGTGAGGGCTCACATTGTATATAGGGGGCTTTGTGAGGGCTCTCATTGTATATAGGGAGCTTTGTGAGGGCTCACATTGTATATAGGGGGCTTTGTGAGCAGTGGCGTAACGATCGCGGTCACAGCTGAGAACGAGCCTGCACCTGTAGGGGGGCCCAGGTCTCCAGCCACCCCCCGCGACCGCGATAGTGTGTCAGAGGAGAGGAGGTGAAGTGGGGGAAAGCTTCCTGCTTCCCACAGCTGATCCCACCCCTTCTCTCCTTTTATCTGCTGCCTCGGCTCCCTGGCCTGCAATGTGCGGCCGGCAAGCAGGTAACAGCAGCGCACATTGCAGCAGGAACCCTCCCCCCGGTCCTCGTCTGTAACTGGCAGCCCCCCTTCACCCACCCTATTCCCCCCGTTCCCTGGTTCTCACATAGTACTAAGTGTGGTCCTGGTCTAAATGTGGGTCATGTTTTGCCACTGTTTGTGAGGACTCACATTGTGTGTAGGGGACTTTGTGAAGACTCACATTGTGTATAGGGGGCTTTGCTAGGTCTCACATTGTATATAAGGGGCTATGTGGGGGTTCATACTTTATATAGGAGGATATGTAAATATACTTCCAGAGCTACAATGGATGGTTTAGACCAAAGCATATTCATCTGTGTGAATGGCTCAAAGTAGTGATGAGTGAATGGCGTAATATTTGTACTCGCTATACTCGTAACGAGTACTTTCTCCTTCGCCTCATTGGGGGACACAGGACCGTGGGTGTTATGCTGCTGTCCACTAGGAGGTGACACTAAGTATACTTCTGAAACAAGAAAACAGTGTGGCTCCTCCCCTGCAGTATATACACCCTGGCTGACCTCAGCTTCACCAGTTTTAGCTTAGTGTCTCATTAGGAGGTAGATGCGGTCCATGGACCACAATACTACAACAGATTAGTTTAGATTTTTATTTTTATTTTTTCTTCTACCACAAGGATTATATGGGGCGACGGTATCTTCGCATACCGATCTCCCCAGAACCAACAACGGACGGGAACGCGGAGTGTCACCTCCACGTACCCCCTTCTGCCACGTGGGATAGGGAACAGGGCGACGGTTCCTTTGCGTTCCGATCTCCCTGTCCTCCCCAGACCGGCGTTTTCTTAGGAAATTCTTGTCCTCCGTCTATCTGAGCAAGGACAACCAGTGGAGGGAATCTCCCCTACAGCAATGAGATCTTACCTTGAGATGCAACCTCCAAGGAGATGGACGCCAGGTCACAGTCACCTCCTCATATTCTTCGTGGATTATGAGTCGAGCTGCCAGCATGCCCTCCCCATTCCCCTGCCGGGGCACTTGGGTTGAGGAGCCGTCACAAGGTACACAGGGCTCCATTCGGACCCTGCATGTTCTTTTATCTGTATGTTTTTGTTCTTAATGTGCTCCGCCACCTGAGACTAATGCTCCTCGTCCGTGTCGCCCTCCATTTCCCGGAGCTGTATCCGGCCTTCCGCGCCAATGCGCCCTGCTTGTCGGCCGCAAGCTTCTACTTTAGCCCCCGGCTTGCGGCCTTCATGCTAGTACCGCCCACCGCCCGCCTCCGTCGCCGCCCCCGCCGCTGCCCTCTTTGACGTCGCTCGGCCGGGAGAATCTCCCGGCCTCATCATAGGAGGCGGGTCTCTGCGGTTCTCTGGCGCTTCTCGCTCATCGCGAGATTACCTGCGCGCCATTTCCCTGCATCGCGGTGCGTCATTGGAGGCGGGATCCCGCGGCTCCTTGGCGCTTCTCGCTCATCGCGAGATCACCTGCGCGCCATTTTCCCCACATCGCTGTGCTGCTCCCGCCATCTCTGCACGTGGGACGCCTCAGGGGGACACTGGACCTGGCTGGCGGTCCATTAGGAGGGTAAGAGGCACAGCAAGCTTGCTGTGCCATTCTCATTTGTGGCATTCTCCCTGCGTTTCTGCACCCCGCCTGTATTTGTTGTATAGTGCCTATTGAGACGATGCAGAGCTCCAAGGGTAACAGGGAAGGGCCCTAAGATGGCGACCTTCTACTCCTTCTGCACCACCTGCAAAACACAGCTGCCCAGCGGTCATTCAACCCTCTTTGCCAAGGCTGTGATTTATCTAGTACGGAGCCTGTAGTTGCAGCCTCCTCAGCCCCTGAGACCTCTTCTGTGCCCGCTGCCCCTGCTGTGGCCGGTAGCCCTCACGCCACCCCAGAATGGGCAGCGTTCCTAACACAGTCTTTGACTCAGTCCATGTCTCAGTCCATGGAAAGGCTGACTTCGACCCTTCTTCAGGTTCTGCAGGCCCGACCCTCTCCAGACCCCTCAGTGCCCCCTGAGTCGGAGCCGGTCAATACAGAGGTCCACGAATCTAGTACCAGGGACCCAGAAGGGGAGTCTTCTCCTTCTCATCAGGCTCCTACTCGTAAGAGAGCACACAGGAATCCCCCTCCCTCCTCTTCGGGAAGTTCCCAGGGTTCCCCATCCCGGGGACAGGAAACCGGCTCCCCGTCTCTCCATGCCCCTTATGATTCGGACTCAGATCAGGACCTGTCCCTTGACTTGGACAACCCTGATACCCAGGCTATGATTCAGGATCTGATCTCAGCAGTTAACCAGACGCTGAATGTTACTAGCGATACGGCAGACACCCCAGAGTCCGTGATATCTTTTAAGCGAGCAAAGCGCCCGCACAAGTGTTTCTCTGATCATCATGAGTTCAAGGAACTGGTGAACAAACACAGGACTCGTCCTGACAAGCGCTTTGGCAACAGAAAGAGCATGGATTCTCGTTACCCTTTTCCCCCCGCCGTCAGTAAGGACTGGGCAGATTCCCCTCAGGTCGATCCTCCGGTCTCTAGGCTGGCCACGCGCACTCTCCTTTCCCTTCCAGATGGGTCATCTATTAAGGACCCCACTGACCGCCAGGTCGAGCAATTGGCTCGCTCGATTTTTGAGGCTTCCGGTTCAGCTTTAGCTCCGTCCTTTGCCTCGGTGTGGGTGGCCAAAGCAGTTGTTTCCTGGGCAAGCTCTCTTCGTAATACATCACAGTCTCCAGAAGGCTCCAACATGGCTAACCAGATTTCCATCGCAGCGGAATATATGCTTCACGCAGCACTCGACGCCGCTGGCTGTTCGGCCGTTGCGGCAGCTAATGCTATTACCATCCGCAGAGCACTCTGGCTCCGCGAATGGAAAGCAGACTCTGCTTCCAAAAAGTCCCTAACAAGTCTACAATATCTCAGCGGACGCCTCTTCGGGGAAAAGCTGGACAAGCTAATCTCAGATGCCACGGGAGGGAAGAGCACGTCCCTCCACACAACACAAGCCAAAACGGCCCCCCTTTAGACGCCAACAGACTCGGTTTCGATCCTTTCGCAACTCTTTTGGATGGTCGGTCTCCCGCCCGTCTCAGGCCACGAACAGATCCCCTCGGAGAGACAGGAACTTTCAGCCCCCACAAAGATCTGCGTCTGCCTGGCAGACTCGCTCTAGGCAACCAAGACCCAAGGGACCCCGTCCTCAAAGATTTCCTTCCTCCTGACTCTTTCTCCCTTCCGGAAAATCCCTCCCGAGTAGGCGGCCGTCTCTCTCTCTTTCGGGACGCCTGGCTCGCTGTCGTAGACGACAACTGGGTCAGGGAGGTGATTTCTTCCGGTTATTCCATAGAGTTCCGATCATGTCCGGCCGATCGTTTTTTCCCGTCTTCTCTTCCAAAATCCACAGCGAAGGCTCGTGCTTTTCTCACGGCCGTCGACTCTCTCCGGCTGGCAGGGGTCATTGTCCCAGTTCCTCAATCAGAACGATACACAGGGTTCTATTCCAACCTGTTTGTGGTACCCAAGAAGGACGGGTCAGTTCGGCCAATTCTGGACCTCAAGCTCCTCAACAGGTCCATCAAACTGCGTCACTTTCGCATGGAGTCGTTGAGATCCATCATAGTATCGATGGACCAAGGGGAATTTCTCGCGTCGATCGACATCAAAGATGCGTATCTACACATTCCCATTTGCCACGTTCATCAGAGATTCCTACGCTTCGCAATAGGTCAAGACCACTTTCAATTCGTGGCTTTACCGTTCGGACTCGCGACGGCCCCCAGGGTGTTTACGAAAATCATGGCCGCGGTCATGAAAGTGTTACACTCCAGGGGGGTCATGGTGTTACCTTATCTAGACGACCTTCTTATCAAGGCGCCATCTTTCACAGACTGCGAGGAAAGTGTTCAGATCACCATAGACACCCTCGTACGTCTAGGCTGGCTGTTAAATCTACCAAAATCCTCTCCGGTCCCGAGCCAGACCATCACCTTTCTAGGCATGGTGTTCGATACCCGCCGCGGCTTAATACTTCTTCCGCGGCAGAAAGCCGTGTCTCTACGTCAGCGTGTCAAAACCCTGCTTCGTCCAAACCCACACTCCCTTCGTTTCGGAATGAAGGTTTTGGAATGATGGTGGCAGTTATGGAGGCGGTCCCGTTTGCTCAGTTGCATCTCAGACCTCTGCAACTAGCTCTCCTATCCTGCTGGGACAGGAACCCTGCCACCCTGGATCGAACCTTGCGACTGCCTCCGCCGGTGAGGCACTCTCTTCTCTGGTGGCTCCGGCCTCTCTCTCTCCAGACAGGGAAGTCGTTCCTACCAGTGAACTGGGACGTCCTTACAACCGATGCCAGTCTGATGGGTTGGGGGGCGATTCATCGTCATCACACAACTCAAGGCAGATGGACCAGTCAGGAGGCCTCGCTTCCCATCAACTTACTGGAGATCCGTGCCATTTCTCTAGCCCTGCGGGACTTTCATCATCTGCTGGCGGGACGTCACATACGAGTCCAGTCCGACAATGCCACGGCGGTGGCATATGTCAACCACCAGGGCGGCACGCGCAGCACAAGAGCAATGTCCGAGGTTCGTCCAATTCTCCAGTGGGCGGAATCCACGAGATCGGTGATCTCAGCGGTCCACATACCCGGGGTGGACAATTGGGCGGCGGACTTTCTAAGCCGCCAAGGCATCGCCTCAGGGGAATGGAGTTTGCATCCCGAGGTCTTCCACCAGATATGCCTCAGGTGGGGGACTCCGGAGGTGGACCTGATGGCTTCGCGGCTAAACAACAAAGTTCCCTCGTTCATGGCCAGATGCCACGACCCTCGGGCGCTGGGAGCAGACGCTCTAGTTCAGTCCTGGTCTCAGTTCCGACTCTGCTACATCTTCCCACCCCTGCCGCTGATTCCCAGAGTGGTAAAGAAGATCAAGGCGGAAGGTGTATCGGTGATCCTCATCGCTCCGGATTGGCCACGTCGCGCCTGGTACGCCGATCTGGTGCGTCTGATCGGCGACTTCCCCTGGCGCCTGCCCGATCGTCCAGACCTGCTCTCACAAGGCCCTCTCCTCCACCAGAGATCATCGGCCCTGAGTTTAACGGCGTGGCCGTTGAGACCTGGGTTCTGACCCAGGCCGGTTTGTCTCCAGAGGTCATTGCAACTATGCTAAGAGCGCGGAAACCTTCTTCGGCCCGCATTTACCATCGCACATGGAAAGTTTTTTTCTCTTGGTGTAATTCTCAGGGCCGACCGCCCCTACAGTTCTCTCTGCCGGCCATTCTGGGTTTTCTTCAGACCGGTCTTGACTCAGGTCTTTCTTTGGCTTCTTTGAAGGGACAAATTTCTGCCTTGTCCGTTCTTTTCCAGCGCAAGCTAGCTAACAGATCGCAGGTCAGGACTTTTCTACAGGGAGTCGCCCGACTCGTCCCTCCTTACAAGAGGCCCCTGGATACATGGGATCTAAATTTAGTCCTGGACGTTCTGCAGAGCTCTCCCTTTGAACCTCTCAGAGAGGTTCCTCTCCGTATTTTGTCCCAGAAGGTAGTGTTTCTGGTTGCGATCACCTCTATACGTCGTGTATCGGAACTAGCGGCTCTGTCTTGCAAGCCACCTTTTCTGTCCTTCCACCAGGACAGGGTTGTCTTGCGTCCGGTTCCGTCTTTTCTTCCGAAGGTGGTGTCCCCTTTTCATCTGAATGAGGACATAATTCTGCCTTCCTTTTGTCCGGCGCCGACTCATCGAGTGGAAAGGGCCTTGCATTCACTGGACTTGGTTCGGGCTCTTCGCCTTTACATTTCCCGAACAGCGGCCTTTCGGAGGACAGACTCTCTGTTTGTTCTTCCGGAAGGTCCTCGTAAGGGTCTGCCTGCTTCCAAGGCTACTCTTGCCAGATGGATCAGGACTACGATCATCGAAGCCTACCAAATCAGGGGCCAGTCCGTGCCGACGGGGCTTCGGGCACACTCTACCCGGGCGGTAGGGGCCTCGTGGGCCATTCGGCACCAAGCTTCTGCCGAGCAAGTGTGCAAGGCTGCCACATGGTCAAGTCTTCACACATTCGCTAAACATTATAATGTTCATGTCCAGTCCTCGGCGGAGGCCAGTCTGGGCAGACGTGTTCTGCAGGCGGCGGTTGCCCACCTGTAGATTGGCAGGATGTGTTTAATTCCCAC
This sequence comes from Allobates femoralis, assembly GCA_033576535.1. Lineage (NCBI taxonomy): Eukaryota > Metazoa > Chordata > Amphibia > Anura > Aromobatidae > Allobates > Allobates femoralis. Next base: position 143,265,700 of record JARQOC010000008.1, on the reverse strand, counting down.
CCAGGGACTGCTTTTGGACGTCCCACGGTCCTGTGTCCCCCAATGAGGCGAAGGAGAAAAGGAGAATTTTGTGTACTCACCGTAAATTCCTTTTCTCTTAGCCTCTCATTGGGGGACACAGCACCAGCCCTGTTGCCTATCGGCTCTTTTCTTGTTATCAGTTCTGATTGTCTCAATTCTGTTATACACAGTTTAGTAGTTTAGTTCACTGAAGTGTATTTGCATATATATATGTATGTCTGCTAGCGCTTCTCCTACTGCTTTATTCACAAACTGGTGAAGCTGAGGTCAGCCAGGGTTTATATACTGCAGGGGAGGAGCCACACTGTTTTCTTGTTTCAGAAGTATACTTAGTGTCACCTCCTAGTGGACAGCAGCATAACACCCACGGTCCTGTGTCCCCCAATGAGAGGCTAAGAGAAAAGGAATTTACGGTGAGTACACAAAATTCTCCTTTTTTAATACTCGCATATTCGTCCGAATAATGACTCCAATGTTAGCCAATTAGTGATAGGCTCCGCCCACACATATCCGGCGATAAAACGAGTCTTTCCGGGACAGGGCAGGAGGGTTGACTTTTTTACATTTCTACTGCATAAAACACCTTGCTGTGCTCCCCAGAGATATCCTAACATCCAATCTGCCCTCCCTGAGGTGCCAGTTCCCGTTGTGTACTGAAGAGGCCAGCAATATGTGATCCGATAATGATCAACACATAACTCACAAGCACCAGCGATAACTCGCCGAGTAACGAGAATCATAATTACCATACTATTCGTGCGAATAGTAATGATTACACTCGCTCATCACTAGCTCAAAGTCCAGACCTAAATCCCATTGAGAGTCTAGGGGGACTGAATACAAGTGCAAGTCACTATTTCCATATTTATATGATTAAAATCTTTAGGAAACCATACATCATTTTCTTAACACTTCACAAATATTTGCTAGTTTGTGTTTTTATATCAGATAAAATTAAAATAAAATGCGTTAAAGTTTGTGAGTGTAACTTTAAAAAATGTGGAAAAGTTCACGGGGTATGAATGGTTTAATGCATGGTAGGGGCATCTCTGGGTATGAAACAACTTGTGATGCTGGAACAGTTGCCTAGGTGGCTTTATATATTTTCCTTAATATAATATTAGACCGAATCCTAGTAACCCTAATACCTGTGAACACAAGGCACATTATTTGTTTTATGGTTCATTGTTTCAAAATACATGACTGATGACTACAAATTGAATTTATAGGTAATGGAGATTGCTGGTCAGCATATGTTTTGGTATAAAATCATATAGTGAAATAAAAATAATCTTTATTTTCTGTTATGATTTGTAGGAAGACGAACCTGATGAGGATGACGCATATCAAGTGCTATCTACACTCAAAAGGATAACAGCTTTTCATAAGTATGACTTCTTCACTGTGCATCTTTATTGACTTCTAAAGCAATATTCTCAAATACTGTGTGTTAACTAAGTAGGCATGACTGGTTACCCTTCACTCTAGAAATTTCATCTGCTTTCTTTGCTTTCACTTTAATATATATATACTAGATGGTGGCCAGATTCTAACGCATTGGGTATTCTAGAATATTTATGTACCGTAGTTTATTTATGAAGATGTAAGAATAATGCAATGAGAAGCTGGGTATAAATCCCATGCCAATACCACTGATTGATCGCGGCCGCAGCGGTGTTGGTGTGCAGCTGTGCCGGTGTTGAGCAGGCGTGAGTGAGTGCTGAAAGGGGTGAGTGAATGCTGAGCGGGGGGTGACTGGGTGCTGAGTGGGGGTGACTGGGTGCTGAGCGGTTCAGCGTGGGTGACTGGGTGCTGTGCAGAAGTGAGAGGGGGCAGTGTGGGTTCTGTGTGGGGTGAGAGGAGGGGTGAGCAGGGGTAGTTGGGGGTGAATAGCAAGATGGAGGAGGCTCCACTCACCCCGACATTGTTCCTCTTCGGCCCCGTTCACACATTGAGTATTTTTGTGCTTCTTTTTTTACGCACGCTTTTCAAAAATGCGCAATGTGTTTTGTATCTGTAATGGGAAATTCACTTTGCCGTGCAGACACTGCATCATTTTACGCAGTGCTTTCATGAGAAAAAACGCTGCTGCGTAAAGAATTGACATGTCCTGCGTTTTCTCCAATAGGGGCCGGCACTGCTGGATCTGATGTTACAGAGGGGAGGAAGAATCCTGCTTCCTCCTCCCCTCTGTGATATGTGTGACCGCCCCCATTTCATTTCACAGTGTATTAATATACACTGCGAAATCAAAATTAAACAAAGTCAAATATATGAAAAATAATAAAGATGAATACTTACCCTATGACGGCTGTTCTGGTGTCCGGGAGCTGCCGCAGGAATTGACCTGCTAGGACCTATCGTGATGTCAGAGGGGCGTTCCCGGAGCTGATTGGCCGCTTGTGGTCATGTGATATGTATTACATGACCGTGAGCGGCCAATCAGTGCCGTAAACGCCCCTCTGACATCACGGCAGGTCCTGACAGGACTGTACATCGCATGCCTCTACACCAGAGACTCCGAAAAGGCGTCTGAAAGGTAAGTATGAATTCTTTATTATTTTTCATACCTCTGACCTTGTTTAATTTTGATTTCACAGTGTATATTAATACACTGCGAAATCAAATGGGGGCGGTCACACATGTCACAGAGGGGAGGAGGAAGCAGGATTCTTCCTCACCCTCTGTGACAGCGGGAGCGGGAAAGCGAGTGGAGGTGGGCACAGTGGGGAGGTATCAGGCGGCTACTCTGAATGAACAGCTGATGCTGAAGTATCAGCTGTTCATTTCAAATAGCAGGGTGAGAAAGCCGACAATGAAGTCTGCTTTCCCGCCCGCTATGTGAGTGTAGCACTGTCACGGCAATCCCGTGTCGCTAATGTGCGCGGCTGTTTTGCATACGCTGCGCTCATTGGTTGTCGCGGCTGGCGGCAACCAATGAGCGCGGGCGCGCAATTTCCATGACAGACAGAGAACCTTAGACGATTATATAGTAGATAAAATATAACTATACATATATTATATATATGGTGTGTGTATGTATAATATATAATACACACATATACATAATATATATATAATCAAAAAGCAGGCAGCACTCCAACAAAATTTGTGATGAAGATTGAGGCTTTACTGATCCATAGGTGGCAACGTTTCGGTGGATTTCTTCACCTTTCTCAAGCAGATACAAGTGAAAAGTAAGCTTGCTTGAGAAAGGTGGAGAAATCCACCGAAACGTTGCCACTTATGGATCCCATGGATCAGTAAAGCCACAACTTTTCATCACAAAATTTGTTGGCCTGCTTTTTTTTACATTTTTGATTATTGATAAGGTTTGGTCATTACCTTGGTAGGTTCATTTTAGCATAACTTCTCTAAGCATTGAGCAAACCCAGCCCCTGTTCCTGTATGAGTCATGTTTGCAACGGTATATTCTCTCCTGCGCTGTATGGACTCCCTGAATACCAAATGATTATAGAAATCCTAGCTAATTCACTATTATGGTATATGCACGGATCACACCTCTGTGTGCAGCAAAGTGAGACAGTAAAGACATTTAGCTCCAGCCGTCCAGTAAATCCCGTTATGAATTTTATGGAACAAACCAATCCAGATTATAGTCTCGCAAGGGGACTAACAAGTACAGTGAGAAGTAAAATAAGTTTAAACACCTCCCCACCCCATATAAGTTCAAATGAACCAGCTTTTCCCCCCATTACAAATAAAGATGAAAAGCAAACACTCATACAACTATGTGAACATAAAAAGTTATGGCTCTTGGAAGAAATGGTGGTTAAAAAAAAAGAGTTAATAGCACTAGCATTGGGCTTCGATCCCTATTGGTGGTAATGTATTTAGCAGAGGCACTCGGCAGTTCCAATATGCTCCTAATTAGTGCACTGTTTACGTTCCCTTCATTATAACTAGGGTATAAACTGCTCCCAATACCCTTTGAATTACATGAGGTTGCGCCTTCTTTTCTGATCATCATAATGGGAGACCCAGACAATGGGGTTTAGGGCTCTGCCCTCCGGAGGCCACACTAGGTACTACAAGTTTGTAGACACCGCCCCCTCCGCTTATAAACCCCCACCGCAGGGAACAACCTCAGTTTTAAACTTAGTGTGCTCGGAGGATCACGCTTTGCTTGCACTTCACAGCATTCTCACAGCTTACGTGATGGCGTATGAAGACAAGGTAAAATTGTCCCGGTCGGGACCTTCGGCAGTCTCCCTGCTCACCCTTGTGGAACACGCAGGTGGAGGTACCGGAGGGCCTAGGGCCTGGACACTGCGTGTCCCCCCGGTACGCTGTCGCGCTCCTTTCCATCCCTCCCTGGGGGGGCTCTGGAAGGTGGGAGATAGGAGCCTCGCACAGCTCCGCTCCGTCCGAGGCCTCCCTAAATGGTGCTTACAGACCGGACTGGAGCCAGCCCAGTCCGAGGCCTCCCTAAATGGTGCTTACAGACCGGACTGGTGCTGAAACCCCCGTCCGAGGCCTCCTAAATGGTGCTTACAGACCGGACCTGCACTGAGGCACGGTGTGTCTCCGGTGTGCCTGGGGGTAGTGTCTGACACTTTATGTGTTCTGGCACTCAGACCGCGCGCTACCCTCGGGTCCGCGGTTCTGGCGGTGTACCCTGTGCTGGGGTCACCCTGGCTGACCGCCCTGTGTTTCACAGGGGCTGAGGCTGTAGATTGCAGGTGTTTTGTTTTACATGCAGTCTAAGTATTGTACTATCACAATACTTCCCGCGCTGCGGGCTCCGGCGCCTACATTACTGAGGCTGCCTGAGGAGATGTGAAGCAGCCCTGGTGGTGATGTCATCGAGGGCGTGCGTGTGTGCTTCCCGCGTATTTTCGGGCCGCCCACAGCTTGTCTGTCGGCGGCCATCTTTTCCCCTCACTTCCCGGCTGGGATCTGACTGCAGCACAGGTCTGCACTCCAAAAGGGGAGACCGGAAACTTCGTGGAGGCCACACACGCACACCGCTTCCTCCCACCGCTTTACAGCAGTCGGTAAGCCACCGGGAACCCCGGTTTTTGTCTGCATAGATTGGCTTATTTGCCCCTGCTGTGGGAATGTCCTCAGCTGGAAAACGTGCTGCTAAGGTGGCCAGCACCACCACTGCCTGTGCTACATGCAACGGGACGCTGGTTGAGGGGTCCTGCAATAACTGCGGACGCCCAGAGGCCCGGACTGATACTGCTGAGACAGCAGCTCCGGTGCTTTACCCTGAGGTTCAGGTGATCCCAGGGCCATGGGAAACGCAGAATAAGATTAATGAATCTCTGTTGTCCCAGTTGTCCTCCATGTCGCAATCCCTGGAGGCACTTAATAGGAGACTGGAAAGCCCAGCTACTCCTTCCAGTTACCCCCGGGTGTCTCCTTCTTCTGTTGTGAGACCCCTTAAGCGGACTCGTCGTGAGGATTCACCTGAGCTCCAGGCTCTCTCTGAGGAGGAGCGTCCCTCTGATGGTGATGAGGATGATGGGGGTTCAATACTCGGGTCTGTGTCAGAACCACCAGACGGGGTAGAGGATCTGGTATCCTCCATCAACGAGACTTTACGTCTCGTGACACCCCCTGAGGAGGTGGACGTACACCCGAAGGAGGTCTATCAATGGCTACGGCCAGAGGCTAGACCAAGTGGCTCCTTTATGGACCACACTAACTTTGGAAGGGTGGTTAGAGCACCCAGGTTACATCCTGGGCGGCGTTATGTCCGCAAAGTTAAGGACAATCGCTTCCCCTTTCCCCAGGAGGTGCTTCAGGAGTGGTCGCAGTCCCCGAAGGTGGACGCTTCCATGACCAGGATTGCTGCACGCTCCCTTTTCTCTGCCTCTGATAGCTCCTCATTGAAGGATGCGACAGATAAACAGGTCGAACAACTCGCCAAGTCTTCTTATGAGGCTGTGGGGTCTTCATTTGCCCCTAATTTTGCCACGGTCTGGACCCTGCAAGCGATTACCTCCTGCTTGGATGGCATCACTGAACTGGCAGGGTCCAGTTCTGAGGTCCTGGCGCTTACTGATAGGGCAAAGGCCTATGCAGATTACGCCAGGACGGCAACATTGGAAACTACCACCCGCTCTGCTGTGGCTTCGGCCAACGCTATAGCGATCCGCAGGTTGTTGTGGCTGCGTCTTTGGGACTCAGATGCCACGTCTAAGAAGATTTTGCAAAATCTTCCGTTCTCTGGTGACAGGCTTTTTGGCACCGAGCTGGACAAGCTGATAAAGGATTCTGCTGAGTCTAAGATCCCGCAGAATAAACCTAAGCCACGGTATACCCTTAAAAGGAACCCAAAACAGTGGTCCTTTCGTTCCAGCTCACAGTCATCAGCAGCGTCTGCTCACGCGGACCGAGGGGGCAAGCCCACTACTCAGTGGCGCCCCAAGGGTCACCAAAAGAAGCCAACGGGGGCAGCAGCTGCCACCCCCAAACCCACTTCCGCATGACTCGCTCTCTCGTCCTGCCTCCCCACAGGTGGGGGGTCGCCTGTTCCTTTTTCAGGACAGTTGGCTTCTCCACGTCCAAGACAAGTGGGTCCGAGACGTAGTCTCGCGAGGCTACAGGATAGAGCTGACGTCGCAGCCGGCACACCGATTCCATCGGTCTGTTCCTTCTCCAGAAAAGGCTCAGGCTTTTCACCTGGTGTTGGAGGGGCTCCGCAGAGACAGAGTAGTGGTCCCAGTGCCTTCTGGGGAGAGGTTCCGGGGTTTTTACTCCAACCTCTTATCGTCCCAAAGAAGGACGGCTCTTTTCGCCCGGTTTTGGACCTCAAGTTGTTCAACCGTCATGTGTTGGTTCGGAAGTTCCGTATGGAATCCCTGCGCTCCGTGATCGCGGCTGTGTCACAGGGAGACTTCCTGGCGTCCATAGATATCCGAGACGCTTACCTTCACGTGCCCATTGCAGCGGCTCATCAGCGCTGGTTACGATTCGCAGTGGGGGACGAACACTTCCAGTTCGTGGCACTACCCTTCGGGTTGGCCTCAGCACCGCGGGTGTTCACGAAGGTGATGGCCTCTATAATGGCTCTCCTGCATGTGCAGGGACACGCCGTCATACCTTATTTAGACGACCTGCTGGTCAGGGCGCCATCGGAACACCTTTGTCGGGAGAGTTTGGAGGTAACCATGAAGTCTCTGGAACAGTTTGGGTGGCTTCTCAATGTCCAGAAATCAACCCTGGTTCCGACCCAGTCACTGACGTATCTGGGCATGGACTTCCACACAGACTCAGCTCTGGTGTCTCTGCCACGAGCCAAGCAGCTGGCTATTCAATCAGGAGTGCAAGATGTTCTCCTGTCACCACACTCATCCCTACGGGTCTTGATGAAGCTGGTGGGCCGCATGGTAGCTGCGATAGAGGCGGTGCCTTTCGCACAATTTCGCCTCCGTCCTCTCCAGCTGGAGATTCTCCGCAGATGGGACAAGAGGACGATCTCGCTGAATCGGCTGGTGGCCCTTTCCCAACCGACCAGGGATTCCCTGCAGTGGTGGCTCCAGCCACGTCACTTGTCACGGGGCCGGTCTTTCCTCAAACCGTCATGGTTAGTGGTGACCACCGACGCCAGTCTGAAGGGCTGGGGTGCGGTGTTCTTACACCACAGGGCTCAAGGACTCTGGACTCAGTCGGAGTCGACGTTGCAGATCAACGTGCTGGAGATCAAGGCGGTCTATCTGGCGCTTCTGGCGTTTCAGAAGTTCCTGTCAGGACAGCCCATCCGGGTTCAGACCGACAATGGACAGTAATGTAGCACGCTGGACTAACTCCATCAGAGGGGACCAAGAGTGCTCAGGCCTCACCGAGTCACGCATTCTATCTTGGTGAGGACAACGACTGCCTGATCTCCGCATATCACATCCAGGGGTCGAGAACTGTGAGACCGACTACCTGAGCCGACAGGGGATGGACGCCGGAGAGTGGTCTCTTCATCCAGACGTCTTCCGGGACATCTGCAGCAAATGGGGCACTCCGGACGTGGATCTGATGGCCTCGCGGCTGAATCATCAGGTGCTGCAATACATGGCAAGATCGTGGGATCCTCAGTCTCTGGGGGCGGATGCCCTGATCCTGAGTTGGTCCAGCTTCCATCTACCATATGTGTTCCCGCCTCTGGCTCTGATTCCCAAGGTCCTGTGGAAAATCAGGACGGAATGCAGAGTAGCCATTCTAGTGGCACCAGATTGGCCCAGGAGGTCCTGGTATCCGGACCTGTGGCAACTGTCAGGCGGACACAGGTGGGCTCTTCCAGAACGTGCAGATCTTCTCGCGCAAGGCCCATTCTTCCACCTCAATTCCAGGGCCCTCAGATTGACTGCATGGCTCTTGAGGCCTGGCTACTAACATCCAGAGGCTTCTCTCCCACGGTGGTTGCCACTATGAATCGGGCCAGGAAGCCCGTATCTAGGAAGATATACCACAGAACGTGGAAAATCTTTTTCACCTGGTGTGCCTCGGGTGGAAGGTCCCCGTGGCCCTTGTCCATTCCGACTTTGTTGGCTTTCCTACAGTCGGGTTTGGAGTTGGGCTTATCCCTCAGTTCTCTGAAGGTCAAGTATCAGCTCTTTCAGTGCTGTTTGACAGGCGCTTGGCGCTCCTCCCGAAGGTCCGTCAATTTCTGCAGGGAGTGTCTCGGGTGGTTCCGCCCTACCGGCGACCTCTGGACCCTTGGGACCTTAACATGGTCCTGGCGGCACTGCAGAAACCGCCGTTTGAGCCACTGAGAGACATTTCCCTCTCTCGTTTGTCCCAGAAGGTAGTCTTTCTGGTGGCGATTACGTCTCTGAGAAGGGTCTCAGAATTGGCGGCACTTTCGTGCAAGTCTCCCTTTCTGGTGGTTCACCAAGACACGGTGGTGTTGCGCCCGCGGCCAGAATTCTTGCCAAAGGTGGTTTCCACTTTCCACCTGAACCAGGAGATTGTTCTCCCATCATTTTGTCCCGCTCCCGTTCATCAGGTTGAGCGCGACCTCCATACTCTGGATCTCGTGAGGGCTGTACGCATTTATGTGTCCAGGACTGCCTCCTTCCGGAGTTCGGGTTCATTGTTTATCCTTACGGCGGGTCGCTGTAAGGGGTCCGCGGCGTCAAAGTCAACCTTGGCCAGATGGATCAAGGCTCCCATTCAAGAGGCTTACCAGTCTTCTGGTTTGTCTCTCCTGGTGGGATTGAAGGCGCATTCGACCAGAGCTGTCGGTGCCTCCTGGGCTTTGCGACATCGCGCTTCTGCTCTACAGGTGTGTCAGGCGGCCACTTGGTCCAGCCTGCACACTTTCTCTAAGCACTATATGGTGCATGCCCATGCCTCTGCGGATGCAAGTTTGGGCAGGCGGGTCCTCCGGGCGGCGGTTGCCCACCTTTGAGGGGGACCATGTGTTATCCGTCTTTTGAGGAACTCTTCCCGCCCTGGGGTATTGCTTTAGGACATCCCCATTGTCTGGGTCTCCCATTATGATGATCAGAAAAAAGAGAATTTTGTTTACGTACCGTAAATTCTTTTTTCTTGAATCATCAATGGGAGACCCAGCACCCACCCAGTTGTTCCGTTGCATGTTTTGCATTTGATCTGTTCCCTGTTGGGACAGTTTCTTCCGGGTTGTTGGACCGTCTGTGCACGGTTTCTTTCCCGATGTTTCGGGTGTGGTTTATTTGTCTCCTCGCAGCTTATGGACCAAACTGAGGATGTTCCCTGCGGTGGGGGTTTATAAGCGGAGGGGGCGGTGTCTACAAACTTGTAGTACCTAGTGTGGCCTCCGGAGGGCAGAGCCCTAAACCCCATTGTCTGGGTCTCCCATTGATGATTCAAGAAAAAAGAATTTACGGTACGTAAACAAAATTCTCTTTATTCGGAATATGGCAGAGAGTACACAAGTCCCGACTGACAGCAGAGTGTGTCTGATGTGAAGATTCAAGAGTCTGCAGTCACAGAGTGACACATAGTGACTGCAGGATTATTGATTTACATAGGACAACTCATTAAATGAATCCTGTCCACTGACTAGACACGTGTTTTCAACATGACAGACATTTACAGAAGTCTGTTATTGCAGGTTCCTCACTTCACGCATACAAGCTTCACACGTTTTCTTTTGATACCGTAGTACTGCTAGTTAAAGGGATCCTGTCACCCCCAAATCACCTCTAAACCTATTAAAACCTGTCCCTAGAGCATATTAACACTGTCCCTACACTCCTTTTAGCTCCTAAATGGCATTAGTCAAAGTGAATATAAACGTTTTATAAGTACCTGATTAGTCATGATAATGAGTGACTATGCTATTCATAGTCACTCATCAAGGCAGCCCCTCTTCTTCATATCACGCCTATTCAGGCGTGCTCGTCAGTCTATGTTCAAAATCGCGCCTCCCTGCGCGCCTCCCCTCTCTCTCATAGCGTCCGGGCTTCACTGTAAGCTGTATGACGCGATTCGCGTCATTCCCGGCGCCAGATGACGTATTTGCAGCCGCGCCACGCTGTCAGCTTCAAGTCCCGCACTGCGCATGCGCATGGGCATGCGCAGTGCGTATTTTGAAGCTGACAGCGCGGCGCGGCTGCAAATACGTCATCCGGCGCCGGGAATGACGCGAATCGCGTCATACAGCTTACAGTGAAGCCCGGACGCTATGAGAGAGAGGGGAGGCGCGCAGGGAGGCGCGATTTTGAACATAGACTGACGAGCACGCCTGAATAGGCGTGATATGAAGAAGAGGGGCTGCCTTGATGAGTGACTATGAATAGCATAGTCACTCATTATCATGACTAATCAGGTACTTATAAAACGTTTATATTCACTTTGACTAATGCCATTTAGGAGCTAAAAGGAGTGTAGGGACAGTGTTAATATGCTCTAGGGACAGGTTTTAATAGGTTTAGAGGTGATTTGGGGGTGACAGGATCCCTTTAAGGGTGGGATTTTGGTTGTGTGAGGGTTATATTTTATCTAAAGTGATCCTAAACCCACAAACTGACCCCCCCGCATCTTTAGACCTGTCCCAGCACCCCCTCTTATCATTTCTAACCATCCCTTTTGCAGAAAAAAATCGATTTTGTAAAGTAGAGAAAAACTTATATTTACTTTGTTCTGTGTGAGTTCTCTCTTTCTGAGGAAGCCGCAATGGACGGGGCCTGTCTGCTGCTGCCTTGTAATTATGCACGCCCCTCTCTGCTTGATGCCTTGCATAGAGCCTGGCCGCGTCATGAAAGGGGGAGGGCTCCGGTATGACGCTATTTAGCCCCACCCCTTTCATGACGCTGCCAGGCTTTTAGAAGCAGAGAGGGGCGTGCATAATTACAAGGCAGCAGCAGACAGGCCCCGCCCATTGCGGCTTCCTCAGAAAGAGAGAACTCACACAGGACAAAGTAAATATAAGTTTTTCTCTACTTTACAAAATCGATTTTTTTTTTGTGCAAAAGGGATGGTTAGAAATGATAATAGGGGGTGCAGGGACAGGTTTAAAGATGTGGGGGGGTCAGTTTGTGGGTTTAGGATCACTTTAAAGCTCTGAACATAATAAAGAGGAAAAAGAATTGACAGAACATTTTGTGTTTTTCAGCGCACACGATCTTTCCCGGTGGGACTTATTCAGCAGCAATTACAAGCTATTAAAAACTGGCATTGAAAATGGAGACATGCCAGAGCAGGTCAGTTTATTGCACTTTATGTTATGGTTATTTTTTTACTTTAAAATTGTTCTTTAGTAACACCATCTCTTCTTCTGTTTCAGATTGTCATCCATGCTTTACAATGTACCCATTACGTCATTCTTTGGCAACTAGCAAAGATATCAGAGACTGGCTCAACAAAGGTATTTCCTTATTTCTGTCCTCTCACCCTTACCTATTTTTATGTTTCAGTTTTTTTTTATATTCTAATATAATGACTTTCTTTTAGGAGGAGTTGATAACGTTAAAGAGACAAATGAGGGTATTTTGCCAAATATGTCAACATTACCTTACCAATGTGCACACTGCTGTAAAAGAACAGGTTTGTAATCATCAGAATAAGATATTCTGTTCTACTCATTCATTTCAGTAGAAGACTAGCACCATTGATTCCATGGTGCTGTACATGTGAAAAGAGTTTACATACAGAATGTATAAATTGTAATGGACAAACTGCAACAGAGGGGAGAGAACCCTGCCCTTTCACAAATGCTAAATAGAAATAGTTTTTTTTATATATTTTTTTCTGGTTATTTAACTTAGTTTATATTTCTTCCCCTCTTTTGCAAGCTGAATTTCACAGCATATGACAGCTACTTAATTCCATTTCTTTTAATACACATACTTGCTATGTGAATGTCTTGCTTGAACTGAGCTAGGATATATTGTCATTCGGGAAATCCCTACACTAAAGGAAATCTATCAGAAGGTTTTTGCTAGATAATCTGAGAACACCAGGATGTAGTTTTGATCTGAGAGCCTGATTCCAGTGATGTCACTAGACTGTGTGTTGGTGCTTCAATAAGATAAGTGTTTTATCATCAGAAGATTATCACTACAGGACTAGATGTCTCCTAGCACCTAGTCAGCTGCTCTGTGTAACCCCGCCCCCACCACTGATTTGCAGCTTTGTGAGTGTACACTGGAAGCTACCAATCAGAGGAGTGTGTGGAGTTATACACAGCTCAGCATTCAGATATCTGCAACAGAGAAAATTGTGATTTTATCAAAATGACAGCAAGCAGCCCAGCCAATGACATATCGCTGGAATATGCTGCTGTCAGATTACATAGCAGACCCTGGTGATAGATTCCCTTTAAATATGTGGCTGTAGAACCACCCCAATGACTGTTTGTACAGGTACATATTGCACACATCTATGCATCTAAAGTGTTTTTATATATATAAATACATTACTATTATGAAAGCAGTGGAAAACGGGCACTAGCCACAATACTCAGGGCTAATACCAAAGTCTCTGCAGCTGTCAGCAGTGGACATAGATGGTGGTTGCTCAGCTTAAAGAAACAGTTGCATGCATAATCGATGAAGGAAGGAGCAGGACTCACCAAAACTTGAATGCAGTGCTGGAAATGTATTCCGATAAAAGAATTATTCTTCTTATTATTATTACTATTTGTTAAAAAAAAGGTTAGTGATGCACAGTGCATGACCTAAATAACATTGGGGATGGTTTAAAACATGATAGGTTCCCATTAAACTAAATAGAGTGCTGGAAAGCAGGGTGACAGGACTAAGGTGAAGCTCTGGGAAAGGAAGGTGTGTCACAGTCCGCGCTGCCAGGGAATCCGCTCGTGAATAACGCTAGTAGTCGGTGTTCAAATCAATCCTTTTTATTCATCCAACGCGTTTCAACGCCCTCCTGGCGTCTTCCTCAGGGATGCCTCTCCCCCCCCCAAACATCTCATATTTATACACATAGCAATTGCCATAACAAGTGGGTGTTTCCCACAATGTGACGTGAAAAACGTCATTACAACTGGGAGGGTATTGCATTTTGGCGCAAAAAATATAAAGCATTACATAAACACATAAAAATACAGTTTAAAATGTCATTACATACATCAACAAGAATCATTTCGCTATCAACCTAAAAACTTTCTTAAAAAACCAAGCGGAAAAGGTTAAGAAAGTTTTTAGGTTGATAGCGAAATGATTCTTGTTGATGTATGTAATGACATTTTAAACTGTATTTTTATGTGTTTATGTAATGCTTTATATTTTTTGCGCCAAAATGCAATACCCTCCCAGTTGTAATGACGTTTTTCACGTCACATTGTGGGAAACACCCACTTGTTATGGCAATTGCTATGTGTATAAATATGAGATGTTTGGGGGGGGAGAGGCATCCCTGAGGAAGACGCCAGGAGGGCGTTGAAACGCGTTGGATGAATAAAAAGGATTGATTTGAACACCGACTACTAGCGTTATTCACGAGCGGATTCCCTGGCAGCGCGGACTGTGACACACCTTCCTTTCCCAGAGCTTCTATTTTCGTCTACCCGAGTGGAGACCGGTGGAAGTCCAGCAGCAGCCATCAGGACACTTATTCTATCAGGCCTTCCAACCAGTTGTGGGTGACACAACTGGACTAGGTGAGTGGAACCTTTTTCTCACCTGCTTTGTTTTAGTGTCGAGTGATAAGGGCACTATTGCGCCTCTTGTCCCCCCCCCCTCTCTTTTCTTGTATATTAGGACTAAGGTGAGGGGCACACTGCATTTATGGCCATTTTCAGGGACGTGCCCAGTACCAGTATGATGTATGCATGCTGTGGTATCTTTGTCAGATCAAAACTATTGTATATTATATTTTGTTTAATGTTTAAAATTATTTATTTTTCAGGCATTTACAATTCTCTCTGATGTGCTGATGATCTTTAGCCACCAGATTGTAGTTGGAGGCCGTGATACTTTAGAGCCACTTGTGTACTCCCCTGACTCTTCATTACAGTCTGAGTTATTAAGCTTTATTTTGGATCATGTCTTCATTGACCAAGATGATGATAACAGCAGTACGGGTAGGTGTCTGTATAGTACCCCAGATTATACAGTTAATAAGAATGTAATAGTGGTATGGATCAGCCACATTCTAGTGATTTTCTTAAGCCAAAATATTTCAGATCAGAAAAATAAGTTTCATTTGTCAAAAGAGAACTTGCTTTGTTGCGAATAGCAGTACATTTCTCTGAAAATAATGAAATCTCCTATGTAATTTACAAACAAGGACAGCCATGTCATTTCAGTATGAGTTACTGTTATGATGACTTATTATTATTATTATTAACCTTTTAAAGAGGTCACGATTATTCTGTTATCACTGACTCACATAAGCGTATAACGCGGCTGAGTGCTTTCTGATATTTTATTGGATAGCACTCAGCCCATTGTCATACTATGGTGCAGTGCTAACTAGCACTTTTTTTTTTTCCTTTGGCCGATTTTATTCCTTTTGCAAAATGGATCAGTAGGTTAAATGCCCGACTGTTCCTTTCCTTCTTTATAGAGCTGCTGGAAAAAACCAAACGTGCACTGCTGGGCAGCCCCATAGGAAATAAATGGAGTAGCGGTCAAGCAAGTGAACTATCGCTCTTTTATATAACAGCAATAAAAGTGCTCATGTTCTGCCAATTGGTGCGGGTCCCTGTGGTCGGGCCCCACTGATCAGTAGTTACCACCTGACCTTAGAATAACAGGCATATTATTATTATTATTATTATTTATTTATAGAGCACTATTGAGTCCATAGGTGCTGTACATGAGAACATGTACAAACAAGTTAAAAATACAACGAACAAGCTAACAGTGACAGACTGATAGAGGGGAGAGAGAAAGAATCCTGCCCTTGTGGGCTTACATTCTACAGGGCAGTGGGGAGAGAAACAGTAGGTTAGGTCTGGTCTGGTGGTGGTGGGGCGCCGGGTCCAATGGTGGTGGAGCGCCAGGTCCATTAGTGGTGGAGCACCGGGTCCAGTTCTGAAGAGATGGGCTTTCAGGCTCCACTTGAAGATTCCAAGTGTGGGGTACAGTCTGACGTTTTGGGGTGCAGAATTCCAGAGAATGGGGACTGCTCGGGCGAAGTCTTGCAGGCTGTTAGATGAGGAATGTACAAATGTGGAGGAAAGGAGGAGGTCTTGGGAGGATCGAAAATTACGAGTTGAATGCTATTGGGAGATTTGTTCAGAGATATATGGGGGGGAGCGGCGAAGGGCAGATTTTGGACGGCTTTGTTAGTCAGTGTTGGTAGTTTGAATTGGAGATGCTGGTGAATTGGGAGCCAGTGGAGGTATTTGCAGAGGGGAGAAGTGAAGGAATAGCGAGGAGGGAGGTGGATTGGTCGAGCAGCAGAGTTAAGGACAGATTGGAGAGGTGCAAGAGTGTTAGCAGGGAGGCCAGAGTGGAGGAGGTTGCAGTAGTCAAGACGGGAGATTATGAGGGCATGCACAAGTAGTTAAGTAGATTGATGGTTGAGGAAAGGACGGATTCTGGAAATATTTTTGAGTTGGAGGCGGCAGGAGGTGGCGAGAGCTTGGATGTGCTGTTTAAAGGACAGGGCAGAGTCAAGGGTTACTCCGAGGCAGCTGACTTCAGGTACAGGGCAAAGTGTGATGTCATTTATTGTGGTAGATAGATCTGGTAAGGAAGGTGTGTGAGATGGAGGAAAGATGATGAGTTCAGTTTTGTCTACATTGAGTTTTAGGAAGCGAAAGGAGGAGGATATGGCTGATAGGCACTCCGGGATTCTGGACAGGAGAGAGGTGATATCTGGGCCAGAGAGATAGATCTGATTGTCATCAGCGTCCAAGTGATACTGGAAGCCATGGGGCTTTGAGTTGTCTAAGGCTAAGGGTATAGATTTGAAAAAAAAAAAAAGGCCCCAGGACAGAAGCTTGAGGGGCCCCAACACAGAGGGGATGGGGCGAGGAGGTTGTGTGGGAGACGCTAAATGTGTGATTGGAAAGGTAGCAGGAGATCCAGGGGAGGGCAAGGTCAGTGATACAATAGAAGAGAGGATCTGTAATAGGAGAGAGTGGTTGACTGTGTTGAATGAGAGGACAGGTCAAGAAGGAGGAGGACGGAGAAATGTCTGTTGGCTTTGGCCGTGAGTAAGTCATTAGTAATTTTGGTCAGGGAAGTTTTAGTGGAGTGGTGGGGTGGAAGCCGGATTGAATGTTGTCAAAGAGAGAGTTGGATGAGAGGTGGGATGAGAATTCAGTGTGGACATGCTTTTCGAGAAGTTTGGAGGCGAACGGGAGCAGGGATATGGGCCGGTAGTTGGATGTAGAGGTGGGGTCGAGGGATGGCTTTTTTAAGATAGGTATAATTTGCTGCATGTTTGAAAGCAGAAGGAAAGGTTCCAGAAATTAGTGATAGGTTGAAAAGGTGGGTTAGGGCTGGGATAAGCGTAGTAGTGAGGTTGGAGAGGAAGTGGGATGAGATGGGGTCCAGTGCTCAAGTGGTGAGGTGCGATATGGTTCAAAGGTGTGCATATGGTTCCTTCAGTGATGGAGGGGAGGAGGGTTAGTGAGGGAGGGGAGTGGTCTGGTATACATGAGGGTTGTGGTGGTTGGGCAGAAAAGACTTGTTTGATCTGGTCAATCTTGCTGGTGAAATGTGTTACAAAGTCTTCTGCAGAGATACGAGAAGTAGCAGTGAGCGTAAGAGGGAGTTAAATGTGTTGAATAACTGCCTGGAGTTGTGGAACAAAGAGGATATGAAGGTAATGAAGTAGTTCTGTTTAGTGGTGGAGAGTGCTGACTTGAATTTGAGAAGTGCTTGTTTGAATGCTGTGTAGTCGTCTTGCGAGTGTTTTCTTCTAGTGCTGCTTAGCAACCCTAGACGCCCGTAGCAGCTTTTTAGAGTTGTCTGCGTGCCAGGGTTGTCTGTTGATTTGTCGTGTTTTGTCATGAATGAGAGGGGCAGCTTCATCAATAGCTGATGTTAGTTTAGAGTTGTAGAAAGCTGTGGCATTATCTGTGTCGTGGAGTGAGGAAATGGATGATAGCGGTAAAATGGCGTTGGAGAGTGTGTGAGCGTCAAGATGTGTGAGGTTTCTATGAGGGTGTGCGAGTTGGTGGACATGGGTGGCAGATGAGGAGGACAAGAATGAGAAAGTAAGTAGATGGTGGTCAGAGAGGGGAGGTTGAGGGTTTGGTAAGGGAGCAGATGCAGGTGAAGATGAGGTCTAGTGAATGTCTGTCTGTTTGGGTAGTTAAGGAGGACCATTGAGTGAGGCCAAAGGATGAGGCAAGTGACAGGAGTTTGGAGGCTGTTGACTGGTGGTTGTCAATGAGGCTGTTGAAGTCGCCCATTATGATGGTGGGAATGTCAGCAGAGAGAAAGTATAGAAGCCAGATGGAGAATTGGTCAAAGAAGGTAGTGGCTGGGCCCTGGGGTCGATAAATGACAGCCACTTAGAGGTTTGAAGGAGAGTAGATACTGACAGAGTGCATTTAAAAAGATAGGATAAGGGAGGAAGGAGCAAGAATTGGGTTAAAGGTGAAATTGCTAGAAAGAAGAAGGCCCACCTCTCCACCATGTTTGTTGCCAGTGCGAGGTGTGTGTGGGAGAAATAAAGTCTGCTGTAACAGTAACACAGTGCAGCAGGGGAGGCTGTGTTGGAGGGGATCAGCCATATTTCTGTGAGGCCCGAGCATATGAGCATCAATGCTGGATTATGGAGCAATGAAAGAAAGTACTTCTCTTTTTGCTTCCCTTTTAGTTTTTTTTTTAAGTTCTGCATTTTTCCGTTCGTTTTTAGATGGTCAACAAGATGACGAAGCTAGTAAAATTGAAGCATTACACAAAAGACGAAATCTGCTTGCAGCATACTGCAAGCTCATAGTGTATAATGTGGTGGAAATGAATACTGCAGCTGACATCTTCAAGCAGTATATGAGGGTATGTACATAAACTCATTATTTGATCTACGTTTTCACTTGTGTATATTTTCTTTGCAACTTAGCTGCAGTAAGACCCACATTCATAAATAAATAGCTAGAATGATAATAATTTAAGTTATGGAGCTGGAGTATTCCAAGTACTTCACCTGTACAAGCCAAGTGTTCAGACCTGGTAGAAGCCAGTGATCCTCTGCTACCTAAGAAAGATCAATTTTATATCGTGTTACCTTATTTATGACAGTGATCCTTGCTTCCTGACCGATGATTACGCTGTGATTTATTGTGATAGTTACAAAACTGATCTTATTCTGTATTTGTATTGAGGTTACTAATGCAGTCACTTTATTTCTTTTTTTTTAGTATTATAATGACTATGGAGACATCATAAAAGAAACTATGAGTAAAACACGACAGATCGATAAGATCCAATGTGCAAAGACACTCATCCTCAGTTTACAACAGGTATGCTTTATTTTAAGTCCTTTGGATCATCAGTGGTTAGCACTAAAGACTTGCAGCGCTGAGGTCCTGGGTTCAATTCCCACCAAAGACAACATCTGCAAGGAAGTGTGTATGTTCTCCCCGTGTTTTAAAGGGTTTCATCTGGGCACTCGAGTTTCCTCCCACATTTCAAAGACAGACAGAATGTGTAGATTGTGAGCCCCAATAGGGCCAGTGTTGCAAATGTATGTAAAGCAATGTGGAATTAAGGCTGGCTTCACATTAGCGTTTGTGTCTGCATGCTGATGGCATGCAGACACAAACGCTGTCAGAAGCAGTGTCCAAATGATGTGTCCGCAGCGGATAATGTCCGCCTGCGGACACATCACTATGGAGCCCGGCAGCCAATCGGCGCTGTCCGGGGGCGGGCCGGGGGCGGAGATCAGCGCCGGAGATCTCCGCCCCCCCCGGCCGCCGGTAAGCTCCGGGACTGTCGGCGGGGAGAACAGCTGATGTGAGAGCTGTTTGAATCTTCCCGCGCCGACACTGAGAGGAGATGTCGGCGCGGGAAGATTCAAACAGCTCTCACATCAGCTGTTCTCCCCGCCGACATCGCTAGGAGATTACAGGCGGCGGGGAGAAGGAGGACAGCAGAGGCTGAGCTGATCTCCCGGTGGCCGTCGGTGAGCTCCTGTGACATCACCGGCGGCCACTGGGAGATTTTTCAATGGGTCCGCAGCGTTCTCCTGCGGTGTCATGCAGAGGACACTGCGGACCCATTGAAGCCAATGCATTTTTTGTACGCTTGGGGACGCTTGCTGATTGTCCAAGGTCCCCAAACGCACAAAAAAACCCAACATGCTGCGTCCCGGGTGCGGATGCTGGACACCGGAAGCAGCAGATATCGTCCGCATCCGCACCCGAACGCAGCAAACGCAGGCACCATGCGTTCCTATGTTAAACATAGGAACGCAGTGCGCATGCGTTTGACTGCGTATGGGAACGCAGCAATACGCTGCCTTCCCATACGCAAATGTGAAGGCAGCCTAATAGTGCTATGTAAATGCAGAAATATTACTATAACTTTTAATTGATTTTTACCTTAAGTATCTTTTACAGTTGGTACAGATGCATGTATTATGTATTAAGACTTTTTCTGTTGGTTTAGTACTTATAAATGAGAATGGGTAGCAACATGTTTTATACATAATTACACTTTTGTATACTCAAAGTGACTTACAATAAATATCAGATATATTATGCAGACACCATGTGCTCTACTGCGAGTAACACTAGGAGGGTCACTAATAGAGAAGGATCTGGTTGTACTTGTAGATCGGACTAAATAACAGCATAACAGTGAAGGTCAGCGGCTTCTAAAGCTAGCAAGGCCTGGACTTGTGGGAATAATGCTACCACCGTGCTAAACATTTTTGTTACCTTTTCTTCAAGACACAATTTATTAGAAAATTAGAATTAGAAAAGGTACAACATAAAGCCACAATACTGATAAGGGGCAAGGAGCATCTTTGGTATGAAGAAAGCATAACTCCTTCGCGCCATTTACCCTTTTAATTTTGCGTTTTTCCTACCCTTCTTCCAAGAGCCATAATGTTTTCATTTTTCTAAGTCATTATAAAACTACAATTCCACAACTGTTTTTTCTTTAAAATTATTTACTTTATTTACCATGTTCACTAAATGTTAAAAATTGACCTGGCATTGTGATTTTACAGATTGGTACATATTTTTAAATACTAAATGTGTATATATAATAATCTAATATACAGTGACACCCCAGTTTGCATTGACTTCGGATATCGTCGGTTTAGTTTTTTTGTGAATTTTTTTTTTTTTTTCTACTGAAAATCGTGTCTTTGTTTTCATCGATGCCTCCGTGTTCATCAATTTAAAAGGTACAATTGTTCGTGGCTCAACTTCCTTAAGTGTATTATTGCATCATGGTTCATTATCACTTGCTAAGGTCTGTTGTGTATTATTGTCAAATCTGAAATATTGGTGATTTTTCAGCTTGTACAATTTTATTTATTTTTTATCTTAAATAGCTTTTCAATGAGATGATCCAGGAGCATAGCTATAACTTTGATCGATCATCACCAACATTCAGTGGCATTAAAGAGCTGGCCAGGCGCTTTGCTTTAACCTTTGGACTTGATCAGCTGAAAACCCGAGAAGCCATTGCAATGTTGCACAAGTAATTACATTTTCTTTTTGCTTGTTTTATGTAAATCCTGGCTATTTATATCAGAATTAAGAGAGACCGGTTATGTATATGTGTGTGTTTGTTTTCTTTATCTATTCAACTAGTGCGTATCCTGGTCATTACTTATACTGATTCTGTATAGAGGAGACCTAGTAACAATTTTGAAATATCTTTTCTCAAAACTCTTCTGAACTGCTTCTACGTTCCTCATAGAAATATACTGTATTCATATATTGACCAATGGTCTTGTCACTAGAATGGGTTATGTCACTACACACTGACTCTGTCCAATCATTGTGAGATTGTGGAGGGACGTGCATGTAATTGTCAGTCTCTTTATACTTTTCTGGAAGGAATATGATGGAGGAACTAAAGAATGTGAGGATTTAAAAAAAAAAAAAAAGAAATGATGCTCTGCAATTCTTATTTCTTCACAAGTTTACTCAAAACGTACATGACCGCAGATCTGAAAGCTCCTATTCAGCTTTTTTGCAATCTTATGGTGTAAATATGTAGAACATAAGGTTATGGAGGATTTCTGAAGCAAACTCAGGCACCAGCAATGATATCCAGCTACCATCTGACTAACAGCAGAGACCAGAGTCACCTCATACTGCTGCTGTACAAGTATTTTTGATGTCACTGTATATCGTTGACATCAGCACTCAAATGGCCTGTCTGCTGATTTGCTGATGCCTCAGCAATCATTTGACCCAGCGATTCCATGGAAGCCAGGTGCCTACTGAAATTGACTGTTGCTGCTATCTTGGCCCTACTAATGTGCCCATCCTGTCAATAAACTTCATTCCAAACCAAAAGGAAAAAAAATGATCAAAAGATTTTCAAAATAGTAACCAAAAATAAAATTTTATATATTACTATAATATTATATTATATAATATCATGTTATATATAAAGTTAATGAATTAGAATATCATCAAAAACTTAATTTATTTCAGTAATTCAATACAAAAAGTTGAGCACACATATAGTCATATTAGTCACAGAACGATCTATTTCAACTGTTTGTTTATGTTAATGTTGATGATTATGGCTTACAGCCAACGAAAACCCAAAGGTCATTATCTCAGATTACTAAAGTAGGGAGGATGAAGGGTCTGAGAGATAAAATATTACGTAAATAGGTATCAAGAGACCCTACCAAACAACAAATTGATAGTGTACACTCTCCTGCTGCTTTCATTACTGACAGCAAGCAGAAATGTTTAATAAAATGAGGAATTGTAAACAGCCTATTAGAAAGTTACATTCCTTGATTAGGTTATTTTTTATAGTTCTTTACTAGAATTCTGCTGTGATCTGCCATCAGCCAGGAAGGGAGGACTCATCCATAATGTATCACGTAGTGGAGCCATGTGACAGGTTCATTTACTATAACTGCTCTGTATAAAAAGGCCTTCCTTATGGAGCTGCCATGTGTGGGCGCATTTTATGCCCATGCCTCTTCTCTTTGCAAATAGTTGTGAGGCAGAGCAGGCTGCTCTTAGCACACAGTGTTGCTGTCAGGACATCTATTGCACTTGGTAGTTTTTCAGCTGTCCTGAGTTCAGTCGGTTGTATGTTTCCATTTTCTGAGGCCTAATCTTCTAGTCTGTGCAGTGTGAGTCTACTGTTCTCCAGGAGCAGGCATTTCATGCTGGTGAATTGCATCCTATGATCTTAAATCTTATGTATTTACCAAGTGATCTGTACTTGAAATTTCTTGGTGTGTCACACCTTCTGTGTAATTTCTCTGTCTTTGAGTTGATAAACCCTGTAGTGTAGAGAAGTTTTCCAACCATCACCCATAAAAGAGTTGTGTGTGTCCATTCTGGGTAACAAACAGCAGTCTCTTTGCAGCTGAATATGATTTACATTTTCTTTTTTGAGGTTTTTTTTGTGTAACGTTTTCTAATCTTTGAGCTTACTACATCTATTTTTTGTAGGGATGGTATAGAATTTGCCTTCAAAGAGCCAAGTCCACAAGGTGAAGTCCACCCCCCTCTAAACATGGCTTTCCTCGACATTCTCAGCGAGTTTTCCTCCAAACTACTGAGGCAGGACAAGAAAACAGTGTAAGTAGTGCCTGGTGTTTGCCGTTTTTTTGAGCACTAATAAATATCCAACAATAATGAATGTAATGCCATTGAAACAATGCACATCTTGTATTTTTTTTGTAGATATGCCTATTTGGAAAAGTTTATGACATTTCAAATGTCTCTGAGAAGGGAGGATGTGTGGCTGCCCCTCATGTCTTATAGAAACTCTTTATTAGCGGGAGGAGATGACGACACAATGTCTGTTATGAGTGGGATGAGTGGCAGAGGCTCGTCAGTAAGGAGTAAAAAGGCAAAACCAGCTACAGGCAAACGGAAAATACCAGAAGGTATCTCACGAATGCAAAGTATATGAATATGCTTTTTTTTTAATGCATTATCTTTTTATTTAAAGTGCATATATATATGTTTTATCTTAGCGGAAGAGAGTAGTAGCAGTGATAGCATGTGGCTAAACCGCGAGCAAACAATGACTACACCAGTCATGTTTCAAACTCCGCAGCTGACATCCACCATCATGAGAGAACCCAAAAGGTTACGACCAGAAGAAAGTTACATGCCAGTTTACACAATGCAGCCTGAGCATCACCAACCCCCCATGGATTATAAGTAAGTGTGATGACTACTGATTTAGGGCTTTTTTTTTTTGATTTTATATTATTGTGAAGCAAGACTGACACATAACACGACCACGTCTGAATCTGTGTTCAGCACACAGGTAACGTGGATGCTTGCTCAACGACAGCAAGAAGAAGTAGCAAGGCAACAACAAGAGAGAGCCGCCATGAACTATGTGAAGCTGCGGACTAACCTGCAACAAGCCATGTAAGAAACGTCTCTAATCGCGTAACCCAATTTGCAAAACGGTACAATGCAATGTTGTAATACAATTTTGGATATATTATGTCTATTATATGTCCTAGCCCAGTGGCTGCATCTGCACTATTGATAGCAGAGGTGTACTGCAGCAGCCAGGACTGGAGATTTGTCAGCTCAGGGGTGACCTGTGTCAGTATTGTAGGTAACAAATGTGTTACCAGGTGGGCTGAGGGTTGCTCCATTAAGCACCACTGCATTTAGTGCCTTAAAATAAAAAAAAAAAATATATAAAACAGCAATTGCAGTTGGCAGTTCTCTTCATACCTTCCCAAAAACGCATCAGTAAGAATTATTCAGTGTATTAAATAAAAAAATAAAAAAAAATGACTTGAATAAATACTACAGATCAGACCTTAAAGTGGTCCACAAAGGATAAAGATATTTCGTAGAAATGAAAATTTCCCTTCTTCACCTTGTACAGTGTCTCATGGTCCGAGCACAGTCTACGATGGACAGAGCTCTCGAGGGTCACCTGACCCCGGCCTGACAGCATTACCTATGCCTGTGAGGTTGACAAGTTCGGGTCAGAAGACACTTGGACGCTCTATGCACCATTCTCTGTGCTCGAATCATGAGACATGGATGTGTGGCTTTATCCATAAAAGTCCTATGTTACTGTATGGTGTATTGTTGAAATCTAGTGTTAGCAGTACTGGCTGCTTGAGATAGATCATACTATTCTTATGTGACCGCACAGGAGCCGAAAATTAGGGATTGTGAGAAGCACATTTGACATAGTGACCTATTTTTTTCCACGCGTTGTCATCAATTTATAAAATAAATGTTTTCATTTTCTCACTGATCATGGTGTCTCATATTAAGATGATTATTTCTCTTCTATTTAAGATAATTTCTCAACAATCTCCTTATCCTCACAGATTTGATTGTAGTCACCAAGATCATATATATCTGTGCATGTCTAGTTTACACCTTATTAACCATTTCCTGTAGAGGATGTTCACAACTTACCTCACTCTCCCTGCACAACAATCTGCAGGGGCCACAGAGCATGGGTAAAATATTTCCCCATACAATTCAGTTACATGATAATTAGAAATTTCAAATAGATAAAAAAATATTTATTATTTGGTTAAAATTGTATGTAAATATCCTCTTCAGAGAGGACAAGGACACTCTAGCACCATGAAATTCATGTCTCGGCTTTTGTTTTATCAAGACGGCGTAACCCCGGGTTAATGGAAGATGATGAAGAACCAATTGTTGAAGATGTAATGATGTCATCTGAGGGCCGAATTGAAGATCTTAATGAGGGCATGGACTTTGACACAATGGACATAGACTTAGTAAGTTAGTTTGTGTGGATTCATATTTTTGTTGAAGCGTGTATTAGTCCGTAAAGTTATTTTTGTTTAAAAGACTAAATGAAGAGTTAATCTCCAATGAATTAGTATCCACAGGGGTTACATAGGTTCATCAAGCTCAACCTTTCTCCACCATTATACATTCTTTGTCACTAAATTATCTATAACCCTCAATGCCTTTTTGCTGATGAAATCATCCAGCTCTCTTTCAACAGCTGTTATAGTGTCGGCCATTACTATCTCTGTAGTAGGGCATTCCACAGTCTGACTGCTGTAACTGTAACGATCCCTTTCCTATGTAGCTACAGGAATTGCCTTTCTTCCACCCGCAGTGAGTGCCCCCTGTTTTTTAGTATCGTCTTTGGAAGGAATAAGTCATGTGTCAGTGTTGTCCATGACTGTGACATCAATGACCTATACTGAGGATACATCGCCAGCATCACATTCTAGGACAACCCCATTAATTCTGCATTGTCAGGAAAGGGACATACTAATAAGTAATACTCACTCTCCTTCCAGTCAGATAAGTTATTTGTTCAGGGTGGTTTTTCAGTGTATCTGTTAGGGTCTGACTGCACCAGTGAGAATATGTGTTGGTTTGAATTTCTCTATCGCCTCATTGGGGACACAGGCTACTATGGGTATATGCTGCTTTTGCTGCCATTAGGAGGTGACACTAAGCTGAATAAAATAGTTAGCCCCTCCTTAGCAGTATACACCCCTAGGTCTGGAGTGAGACTGATCAGTTTTCAGCTTAATGTTAGCAGGAGGCAGATGTGACTCTAATTTTTTCTTCAGAGCACATCCAGTAGCCTTTTTATTTTTATTTCTCATTTTTATTCTTTATTTTTACAAGACTTCCCAGGAGGACAGGGTGACAGCACCCTTCCGGGTACCTCTCCCCCTGTATTCAGCAACACCAGTGATAATAATATATGTTGGTTTGAATATTCACCTTTATAGTTTTTTCTTTGATTTTTGCATAATTTGGTGTAATAGTAAATGAAGGAAAGTTCAGAGCTCGCACATAGTGATGCATTGTTAGTCTATGGTGATTGCATAGGTATTACCAGTGTGGCAAGGATATACACCACCTGAGCCTGACTGGGCAGGTGCACATTAGTCTCTTTACATGTAGGTACAGCTTATGTAGTAAATTGGAAAACAATCGAAAAGCATTAGTAAGGAAAACAAACTATACAAGATAAGCCCCACAATACAAAGTACATTTAGTGTCTTTATAGTTGTCACATGCTTGATCTCCATATTGTAATATGTACCATAAGAAAGAAAAAACAATATATGTGTGTGTATATATTTATACAAGCGTCGATAAACTGGCTGAAACAAAAATATTGCCAATTTTCTCAAAAATTAGATATTATTATTTCCACATAGATGATTTTCTGCCATTACACAGACACATGTGTCATGTCATTCTGGTTCGTATTGAAAATGCCTATTCTACTTGCTTTCTTTTCTTCAGCCGCCATCTAAAAACAGACGAGAGAGAACAGAGCTCAAGCCCGATTACTTTGATCCTGCTTCAATCATGGATGAATCTGTAAGCTTAAAATACATAATCCCTGCCATTCTAAAAATAATGAAATAAATGTGCTTTGTAAGTGAATTAAAAGACCTTCATTCTAGGTATACCCAATGAAAACTGCTGGAGAATGAAGTAGATTATACGCAATCTGTTTAGCGAAACTTGTAGCCAATCATGTACAGCAATGTATTGTCGTTGTATATTTTGTATCCGTAATTGCTAACGAGAAATCTTTATTCTGTAGTGCAAATTTTATTTTTTTAGGATTTGATTGTTCTATAATATTGCTCTGCTGTAACAGACTGAGCCGGGCAGGGTTGGCTAATGTTTGGAAGCTGCACATCTCCCTACAGCCTTGGGGCACATTCAGATCTCAGTCATTTTCTAATACGAGAAAAAAAGCTTTTAAGTCTCATCAGTGTTTTAGATCAGACTTTGATCAGATTTTCTCTTGAATCAGGAAAATAAATGTCTCCAAACTTCTCCCATCAACAGTGCACTAAAAATGGACAGTATATGGATGGCATCCGAGTTTTTCTCTGACCCACAGACTTGCATTGGGAAGTTTCATCTGAAACTTGGATCAATATCAGACAAGTATACGATTCTGTGCAGCTCACTCAATCCAAGGCAAAAACATGAACATCCCCATAGACTATCATAGGGAAAAAACGAGAAAATCTGAGGTGTGAGTGAGCCCTTAAGTTTGATGAATTTAGGTCAGTCTCCTACCAGGAAGATGTAAATAATACTGGACAAACCTGAGTCAGTATGAGAAACCATATGTGAGATACTGCAGGGTGGCGAGTGCAAGTCACAGGGACTCACGGGCACCAAGACGGAATCCCTTTCCATCCCTGCATTAGAGGCATCATAGAGTGTAGCTTTTTTTGCCCATATCCTTTTTTTAAGCCTAGGAAATAGTTTGCTTAATGAATTAGTAAACTTTTCACTTTATTGAAACCGTAATTGCACTTTTTTGAAAACACGTCAACAGTTCAATTTCAATTCGTGGAGATTGCAGCCTAAAGATTTGACAAAATTAAAAAGACATCTCGTAATAAACTTGGTGCATCTTATTCCAGAGAGCTTTTGTTTAAAGGGAACCTATAATGTCATTTTTTTGTATTTATACCACCCCCAATGTTATTTCTATCATGCACTGTGCATCACTAAGGGTATGTGCACATCTGACGTTTCTGCATCTTTGCAGACCGTCAGAAAACCTGAGCAGTGTCCCTCGTTTTGCGATTTAGCGAGTTCCTAAGTCCTAGCGATTTTCAGCATTAATACAGCGTTTTCTCAGCGATTTTCGCTGGTCGACTGTTTTTTGTGCTAGACTCGCTGGAAAAACGCTAAAAAGAAGTCACATGCTCTATTCTTGACAACCGGTGGAAAACCGGTAAAAAAAGTGGAAAGGAGAAAAAAAAAAAAGTTGTAATGTGCACAGCGTTTTCTGAAATCCATTGACTACCATGTTAATCCAACCGGTGGTTAGGATTAACATAAAATTAACATAAAACTCAGCGGAAAACGCTAAAAAACAGCTAACAAAACTCCCAGTGTGCACATACGCTAAGGTTCCTTTCACATGAGCGGCAGAACCGGCAGCATAAACCGCTGATGTGAAAGGGCCCTAACCCGGTCTTAAACATCTAAAGTGCTTTTTTTATGGCAAATGCTTGAATTTAGTGATGCACAGTGCATGATCTAAATAACATTGGGGGCGGCTTAAAAACAAAAAAAGAACATGACTGACCTATGAAATGCAGCTTTAGCATATTTCTCCCACAGTTTAGAGACTGCATTTGGCTGATCACACCTGTCCCCTCATTTTATTGATTGCTGTGGATCTCGCACCCAGATGCCTGGGTATCACAAACGCTTTCTGACAGTGCAATTCCACACTGCCCACATTAGTGTTCTATGTAATGAGAGCCTTCTGGGTAGATGCAGGGCTTATGCCACCTCCTGATCTGTCTCAGTGACTTAGAAAGGTCAAGCTTGAACCATGGATGCAGTTCAGGCAGATGGTGTGCGCTTGTGTGAGGCCAGTTCTGTCTTCCGTTGACTATGGAAACATCTGTGTACAGTAGCTTATTATTTTATAGGCTTTACTTAAAATGTTACCTATTATTATAAACGCATATTAATAGTGTCTACAAATACACTGAGATATTTTGCCAAAAATACACAAAAAAGCAACACAAGAAAAGTTTGTTATGATAATGCATGTTTCCCAACTTGTAAGTGAAGACTTACAGCACGCTGTCATTCACTAAGATAGACAGATGATGGCAGCACAACACATCTTCACAGCTAGATTTCTTCATAACATTTCATTATTATTTTCACTTGCTTTTGTACTATCATTTTGCTACACACCAACGTAAAGCCTCTTTTTTTTTTTATGTTTTAGTTTTCCATTTCTATCTATCTACATTTTTACATACTCCTAACTTCCATTTGTTTTTTTTTCTTCTCTCTAGGTTCTTGGGGTATCAATGTTTTAATACCAGTTCATCTATCAACTCTGTGGTGAAGTTTTTTTTTTTTTTTTTTTTTTTTTTTAAATGGAAGAGAAAGTTTTTAATGACAGATTTGTGGTAGATTAATTGAAATTCTGTACAGAATTTTCTCTAAGGAGAATTTGATATGCTTACCAAGATTAAGTGCATTGAGGGGCAGTTTTTGAATGCCTGAAAAAAAAAAAATAAAACTATAAAGGACAAGTAAACAGCTTGCAAATAAGCTACAATGTATAATTTTGGAAAATAAATCTTTTATTTATATATATTTAGGTCATCCAATTATAATGTCCTTTCATTTATTTTCTCCTTTTTTTTTTTTTTTTTGTGGTTTTCCCCTTGTTGATTTTAGGAAAATAAAAAAAAACTCCGCCAGTGAGTAGTGCTGACTTTTTTAACATCTATGATCTGGGGAAGTTATATTTTCCTTTATGTTTTGAACATGCCATTTTTAATGGGTACTCCTATGTTGTGAACAATTTTTTTATTTTATTTTATTTTTATTTTTTTGCTTCAATGTATATGCCCATTTTTTTTTATACTGTGTTAATGGAAAGGAGCCTTAGTGAAAGCCTTTTTTTTTTCTTCAGATACTACTTTTGAGGGTCAACTGCCCGAAGGTATTGAAACATAACCTTGCTTTTCTCATTAACCAACCTAAAAAGTTTGCTTGTCCTTTAAGAAACCTGTAATGTCGTGAAAAATCCTTCCAGTAGTGCCACTGTATTTTGTCTCCAAATAAAAAGAAGCTTATTGTAGTATGTTTGCAGAAAACAAAAAAGAAAAAAAAAAAAAACTTTAAACAGAAAATATACAGCTTATTAGAGTGTGGGAATAGGGTTCTAAATTTTAAATAAAATTATATATATATATAAATTGGTGCTGATTTTATAATTGCGCAGTTTGTTTAGTTTTTTTTCTTACTTTTAAATTCCAAGTTAAAAAAAAATACAAAAAAAAAAAATGAGGTTTCAGAAATTATATTGAAAGTTTTAACAATGTTTAAAATAGTTGAAGCGTGAATATTCGCTTTAAGATGATTTTTAAATTTGTATTTTATATTGTTTTATCTATTTGTCTTTGCAAGCAGTCTTCAGGTTAAGTATACTTCCAGCAGGTTACAAGTACATTTCTTCTATTTTTACATTTAGTTTTAAGAACACTTCGGCTTTATTCTATGAAAGCTTTCGTTCCACATGTCATCCGTAGTTCACAACTAATAGTCAATATTCACCATCCGACATCAACTTCATTTTGCCAGGCGTAGGCAGCTAGACATTAAAGTAAATTATAACTTATATTTCATGTGTATATTTTTGTCAGTTGTCTTTCATTTTTCTGAAGTTTAAAATCATTCCATGCCTTATGCTTGCAATACACAAACTTCTCTTGTGTACAAAAAGAAAAAAAAATGCTGTTGAAAAAAATAAAATAAAAACGTAACAATCACATTTAGGCTGTGGTAGCCAAAAACCATAAATTATCTAGAGAATTTTAAAATATAATTTTTTTTTTTTTTTTTTTTTTTTGGACATCCTAGTTGTAACACAGAACCTGAAATGTCTACATTAGTACTCAGTGTCTGAAATGACTGCCTCCCCTACCTTCACACCACTGCATTCATTAGAGCTGCTGAAAAGACTATGTATATACCATTATAAACTTCAGTTGATTTCTTTCTTACTCTGAGCAGAGTATATCTTTGTGAAAGCAGTTCCTACAGCTTTGTTTTCAACCAGCTAAAATGTTTTATATATTTACCTAACCTGTTGTCCTCCACATTCTATTGTCCTCTGTACCGTTTTCTGATTTGTATTTATGTCTTGAGACAGTAACTTTTTGAATAAAAATAAACCTACAGTATATCAAGTTTAATTCTATTTAATTTTATGTGTTACAAGTACAATATGACGCTTGAAACATGATTTAATTTATTTTTCTATATTTTTATTCGAGTGGAATTTTTATTAGGAAAGGTATACGGCAGGCAAACACTCAGCAATAAAGTTCTGCCTACTGTGCACATTCTGAATGCTCAAAAGAATTTGTACCTGGGTGTACAAACTCTGAAACAGTTCACACTTTAGTGTAAAAACAAAATAAAAGTGAAATTTTTCTTTAAAAAGTGCATTTTTTCAGCCATGGAGTGGTCTTGCCAAGGGGGAAGGTCCCTGACCCTAATCCTTTAATTACCTGCCGGCGTGTGTTCACTTCTTATCGGTGCCACTCCAGTCCTGTGGCACTTTCTTGTGAGCACAACTCCCGACTCCCTGGACATCAAAATTAACTGTAACAAGCTCTAAATGTACGTCTATGAGAGCCAGAGAAAGGCTCTCATATGCCTGCATTGAAAAAATGAGCCCCGGCACGCTCAATAAAACACTGGATAGATCTGACAGGTCACAAACTGCAGGAAATCAATGGGAGCAGTGGAGAAAGTCTTAGGCTGGCTTCACATGTGCGTATGGGAAGGCAGCGTATTGCTGCCTTCCCATACGCAGTCAAACGCATGCGCACTGCGTTCCTATGTTTAACATAGGAACGCATGGTGCCTGCGTTTGCTGCTTTCGGGTGCGGATGCGGAAGATATCTGCTCCTTCCGGTGTCCAGCGTCCGCACCCGGGACGCAGCATGTTGGTTTTTTTTGTGCGTTTGGGGACCTTGGAAAATCAGCAAGCGTCCCCAAGCGCACAAAAAATGCATTGGCTTCAATGGGTCCGCAGTGTTCTGCGCTTGACAGCACAGGAGAACGCTGCAGACCCATTGAAAAATCTCCCGGTGGCCGGCGGTGATGTCACAGGAGCTCACCGGCGGCCACCGGGAGATCAGCTGGAGCCTCTGCTGTCCTCCGCCTCCCGGCCGCTGGTAATCTGCCAGCGATGTCGGCGGGAAGAAACAGCTGATGTGACGGCTGTTTGAATCTTCCCGCGCCGACATCTCCTCTCACTGTTGGTGCGGGAAGATTCAAACAGCTGTCAGATCAGCTGTTCTCCCCGCCGACACGTCCCTGAGGTTACCGGCGGCCGGGAGGCGGAGATCTCAGGCGCTGATCTCCGCCCCCGGACACCGCTGATTGGGTGCCCGGGCTCCACAGAGATGTGTCCGCAGGCAGACATTCGCCGCTGCGGACACATCTTTTAGACCCTGCTATGCACTGCGTATGTGTCTGCATGCGATCAGCATGCAGACACATACGCAAATGTGAAGCCAGCCTTATACTTACCCACTGTCCTCACCTTCTAGGTGCAGGGATCTTAGATTAGAAGCATCACCCCAGCGGTATAATAAAAAACATCACTGGAGTGGTGCTTTTTAAAGAGGTTAGGTGATCAGTATCAGATCACTGGGGTCCCACACATGGCACCTCCACTGATCAGCTGTGATTAGCTTTGAATGGTCTAGATGTGAACAATGACCAGAGCTTAACAGCACTGCACTGTTTAATATGTAGCAGCTGGGTACTTCAGGTCAGTTACTGTCTGAGATTAACACTGCTGATCACAACTAATCACCACCAGTCTGATATGGATGACATTCATTAGATGGCTCATCAGTGCTTTATGCCCAAAAAAAAGGCCTTTAAATTTATTAGGGATTGTTTTTTCCTGTTAGTTAATGCAATCCTTCTTAACTTGGCCAGTGTTTTGTAAAACCTGATAGTTTTGAGAAGGTGGTAAAATTAGATCTGTTATGGCTTTATATAAACTGTCCTCATTAAAGAAGTAAATGTCTGACTTGCAGAAATAATCTAAGGTTTCTAAAGGGAGAAAAAAACTAGTAGAATATTTTGTAAGTTCCCAAGTAACCACTTATCCCCAAATTTCCAGAGGTGGCTCCTTTGTGTTAATGGTTTATCTCGTCAGTGTCTTACAAGATCAAAACAATTGGTGATTTGTTACATCCACTTTTCAGCTAGAGTTTGTAGAGCTGTAGAATAACCACAAAGTTCACTCTACAAAATACAAAAAAGGTGAAAAATAAATGACACACATACCGATTTACTTTATTTTGAAGGTGTGTAAATCTAGCACATTGTCAGAAATGCCACCAAAATATGAAATGACATCTGTTAAAACTTATTTTTAAGAAATGTTTTTGGTTATTGTTGTTTTTTTTTTCCGTGTTACCTATTCTGAATATTATTTATCTTCTCCTGAAACTTTGCAGTTTTCACACTGACCTCCGAGCCTCAATAATCTGACACTTCCTTTTCTTTTGTGATCACAATTCAGCAGTTATCTCATTATAATCTCAGACAGGATTACAATCTCCGGTAACACATATATATAGATAATGCAGGATCACTCCATTCCCAGTTTATGATGGTTACAGCTACTACTCTTTGCTCAATTATTTCTGAACTGAAAACTCAATGAACATCTCCAGCCTGGAAATAATCTCTGAATGCTGTTAATGGCAACTAAAGCAAGATGAAAAAATCATGTACAGAAAATAGAATAAACATGTACGTTTCCTTAGAATGACTCCTGTTTCTGTTATTTATTCTTGACCTAAAAGAATAAATTCACAACTAGGTGTAGGTATTCCCTATCAGAGAGGAGGGTTTGTGCACAGCCTGGCACTGATGTGAAAGTAGATTACACCGTTATTAATTCAAAGGTTTATGGTAGAAATGGCTCACATTTGTTTAAAAAAAAAAAAATACTATTTATTTTTTTCTCCGTAAATGTATTCCACATAATAAAATGGTCTGTTAGGAGATGTGGGTTCCTTAGCCCCACGCAGAGGCGGCTTTTTTTTTTGACAATTTTATAGTTTTGGGGGAAGTAGGCCTAGTCTGTTTATATTTTCTCTATCGCCTCATTGGGAAACACAGGAAACCACGGGTGTATGCTTGCTGCCACTAGGAGGCGACACTAAGCTGAATGAAAAAAGTAGCTCCTCCTCAGTAGTATACACCCCCGGCCGAAGGGACAACTAGCCATTTTAAAGGGAACCTGTCACACCCCCAGGGCATTTTATACTGTGCCCAGCAGGTTGCACATCATGTAAATGGGTTTCTAGTAACCCCTGTATGTGCCCAGACTGACCCCACATACCTGTGAAATGAACTTATATTCTCTCCAGAGCTGGACTCCTATTGAGTCACGGAGGCTGGTATTGGTGTCATGGTGGGAAAATGTCTCGCCGCCCCCACAGCTGCAAATTCCGCCCTGCATGCCTCCAAATTCTCCCGCTCCTCTCTCTGGTCGGTGTTTGAGTGACAGGAGCACTCGTACCAGCGCAGTGGAGCAGGTGTCAGTGGGCCATAGAACAATGCTGAAGTCTCGTGAGTCTTCACTAATCTCGCGAGACATCTGCACTGAGAGCGGCACCTGCGCCTGCTGGAAACAGTATAAAATACCCTGGGGGGGACAGGTTCCCTTTAAGCTTGGTGTCTGCAGGAGGCTGACATGCTGGGGCTCTCCAGCCCCTTACTATATAGGTTTGTATTCTTTAATCTTTTCCATTTGTGTTTCAGACACAGCTCATCGGGAAACAGGTCGGATCTTATCCTCCTGTAGTCCCTCTCAAGTACGGGCATAGGGAAACAGTCTGGTGTGTCTTATCCAGCCGGTCACCCCTCTGTACCAAGTGACCGACCACACAAGTTTTCTGGTTGCCCAGCCCTCACCCCCACCACATGCTTATTGAAAAGAAGTTGCTAGGAGGAACACTGCTGTACCCCCGGTGAAAAACCAGGGTTCATATCAGGCCCTCTTCTGAGCGGTCAGGAGAACTAGCGTGGGGGAAGAAGACACGTCACCTGGGATGCTAATCCTTGGCTGACCGCTTCTACCTAACCAGGCACTTCTGCATACAGGCCAGCGGCCAGAGCTCGCCAGATGACCCCCTCCAGGAGGATCGTTGGTCCCAAACCCTCCAGGCCAGATGGACCCCTCAAGGACAAAAGGACCCTGCAGGTCAGAGGGATGTACCTGGCATCTGAGCTCCCACAACACAGGACTGGAAAGAAGTCTGTGTTGTGTAGTCGCTCTGATGTGTGTGTGCGTGTAACCCCCACAGCACCAACCTCTCATGGATGCATGGACTCAGGAAGATGAATGGCCCCCAGATCGGCAGGCACTCAAACGTGTTCATCTTCGGGTGCTCCGCGCCGGCCCCCCGCAGGTCACCGGCAACACCTCTAAATTTAGTCCCTGGCTTCATTGCAGCCTCCATAGTCTGAGTGCCTGACCCCCGTCGGCCCAGGACCAATCAGGCATTAGCGCAGATCTTTTTCCCTCCCTCCTATACCCCACAAAGACTCCGACATTCTGCAGGGCCTGGACACGCCCCTGCCGGCTGGGCCAATCAGCAGGCCTCAGCTTATCTGTCTGTCCCACCCTCTACACAGGGCTCTAATCTCCCTTCTACCTCAGCCTGGAAAAGCAGCCAGTGTTTTCCTGCACGTTATCCCTGCTAGAGGCCCACAGGGCAGTGTTATTAACCGTCTGCACTCCACAACTGTAGCAGCAGCACACACAACTGCAGTAGCCAAAGTTCTTAGGATAGATGGAGGTGCTTTATCCCTATTTCTAGGGTACACCTAACAGAGGAGCAAACTTGTTAATATGTTTTTTAATACCTTATTGGAGCCTCCCTTCCCACCACCCACATTAGAAGCATGCCTCATCCACAACCTGAGAATGGGACAGGCTTATTACATTCAGATGGCCCCCCCTGGTCAGCTCCCTCTCAGCTACTGCTGATCAAGATAGTTTACGTTCTCAATATGTTATGGCACTGCGGGCAGCAGGGTCACAGAATATAGTGCAGAATTTCCAACCACCTTGTGTTATGTCACTGCCACCAACAATGGCCATGCAAACCTGCCCACTACCCAGTGCTCAGAATTTCCAGACACCATACACTATGTTTTTGCTGCAACTACGCCAGGGACCTGTCCACTACCATTATTATGTCTTTGCCTGCAACTATGGCCACACAACTTGTCCACTACCTAGTGCACAGCATTTCCAGACATCACGTATTATGTTTTGCCTGCAACTATGGTCACACCATCTATCCACTACCTGGTGCACAGTATCTCCTGACATCACATTTTATGTCTTTGCCTGCAAACTACAGCCAGGGGACCTGTCCACTACCTAGTGCACAAACTCTCCAAAAATCACATATTATGTCTGCAACAAGGGTCACAGTTCAGTGCACAGACTCTCCAGACATCACGTATTATGTCCTTGCCTGCACCTATGACCACGGAACCTGTTCTGACTAGACTCTAGTGTCCAGAGGCAGTTTTTTGTTCACAGAACTACCTACAGCTCATAAACTGCTACCCTGTGCACATAACAACTGCATCACATTATTGCCCACAAGTTTAGTTTATGGCATCAGCCACTTTATCTGTGAGCAAGAACTCCGGCTGTCATGAATCCTATACCTACCTGCTTCAGTGGCTTTTGGGATCTACACCCAAGTATCCCTTACCTCTCTCAGAGCGGTTACGCGATCTGCACCATTCCAGCAACATATCGGTCTGCAGGATCTGACTGAAAATACGTCTTACCTCCTTGTCGGTGAACAAGAAATCCAGCTACCATGTATCCATAGTCATCTACTTCAGTGGATTCTGGATCTGGCCCACCCCTCAGTGGGCTGGTGATTCACATGCCACGTCTTGTCCACAGCAGTTATCAGGATCGGTCCGTTATCTAGGATCTTTCCGTAGACAGGTTTGCCTAGTAGTAGCAGTATTATTTATTTATATGGCACTTTACATATTGAAAGGGCAGACAAGGACAAGTACAATGTGTATGGACAATCAAATCGTACAGGAGAGGACCCTGTCAGCGAGAGCTCACAGTCTACGAAGGACAGGTTTGGAAACAGTAAGAGGGGGAAGTGCCAAACATGAGATGATGCGGTGGACGGGTCTCATTGTAGGTTGTAGGCTTGTCGGAAGAGGTGGGTCTTCAGGGTTCTTTTGAATGTTCCCTGGGTAGGTGTGTTTGATATGTTGGGGAAGAGAGTTCCAGAGTATAGCAAATGCACGGGAGAAATCTTGTATGCGGTTATGAGAGGGGAGTAGAGAAGTAAGCTCTCGGGAGAATCGCAGGTTGCGTGAGAGTAGGTGTCGGGAGACTATGTCAGAGATGTATGGAGGGGGACAGGTCGTGGATGGCTTTGTATGTCATGGTTAAGGTTTTGAACCGGGATCTCTGAGAATTGGGAAGCCAGGGAAGGGCTTGGCAGAGGGGGGAGATAGGTGGATTTGTCGGGCGGCAGAGTTTAGGATGGATTGGAGAGGTGCGCGGGAGGTAGCAGGGAGGCCGGTGAGCAGGAGGCTGCAGTAGTCAAGGCGGGAGATGATGAGAACATGAATAAGTGTTTCGGCAGTATTGTGGGAAATGTTTTTGAACTGGAGTAAGCAGGAGGTGGTGAGGGCTTGGATGTGAGGCTTGAAGGAGAGGGAAGAGTCGAGGATTATCCCGAGGCACTTGGCGTGAGGGACTGGGGAGAGTGAGCAGTCGTTGACAGTGATGGATAGGTCTGGTAGAGGGGGGGAGAGCAACTTGGAGGAAAGCTAATGACCTCTGTTTTGTCCATGTTCAGTTTTAGGAAGCAAGCAGGGAAAAGAAGGATTAGATGGCGGACAGGCATTGTGGAATTTTGGATAGTAGGGAGGTGATGTCAGGCCCAGACAGATAGATGTGGGTGTCATCCGTGCAGAGGTGGTACTGAAGACCTTGGGAATCAATAAGTTGTCATAGACCGCGGGGTGTATGAATTTTGTTAGATTCTGTGGGTGATGACAATTACACAGATACCCCCATATGTGATGGAATATTACTGTTTGAGTACAAGGCTTGCAAGGGAAGGAGCGCAGACTTTTGGAATGCAGAATTAGCTAGGATAGGAGACCCCATGTCATGTTTGCTGAGTTCTTGGTGTGCCTAAACAAGTGGAAATCCTCAAGTTACCCCATTTTGGAAACTACACCCTTGAAGGAATTTATTTAGAGATGTGGTGAGCACCTTGAACCCACAGGTGTTTCATTGAATTTTATAAAGTTGAGCCATCAAAATGAAAAAATAACCCTTAAAATGTTTGTGTCCCAAATTCTACATTTTCACAATTGTAACAGGAGGAAATCGACCTCATGTGGTGGAAAACTGGATGGGCTTAGAAGGAAAGGAGTGATGTTTGACTTTTGTAGCCAAGGTTGTGGAGTCAG
Source organism: Allobates femoralis (assembly GCA_033576535.1). Lineage (NCBI taxonomy): Eukaryota > Metazoa > Chordata > Amphibia > Anura > Aromobatidae > Allobates > Allobates femoralis. The sequence goes on along the minus strand of JARQOC010000008.1, from coordinate 143,227,104 downwards.
TAGGCCAAACCACTGACTCCAACTCCTTCATACTTCGCTCATGTTTGTGGTAAATTTATTGTAGTACAATGTGAACATCATAATTTAATCATTGATGCAATAATCAAGTTATTTAGATAGAACATAATAATTCATCATAATAATTACTACATTCTGTATTGAACCACTGGACCCAATTTATTTTATATGTTAGGAGTCGGAGTGTGTTATTTTCTACTGACTCCAACTCCACCAAAGTGGGCTTCAACTCCACAGCCCTATTTGTAGCACAAGATTCACTTAAATAGATAGCAGCCACCATGTTGCGTTTTCAGAGCCCCTGATGTGCCCAAACAGTGGAGCTCCCACACAAGTGACCCCATTTTGGAACTTTCATCGATACCTGAGATACTGTCCAAAAATACTGTTTGGGTGCACGGAAGGGAAGGAGCACCATTTTGTCTGAAATTGACTGCAGACACCATGTCACGTTTGGAAAGTCTGATGTGCAAAGACAGCAGTTCCGCAGTTCCCCCCATCCCCATATCTCTCTCTCACACACACACACACACACACACACACACACACACACACACACACACACAGCTCATCCCATTTGGCACACTACACTTATTCACTAATAACGTAGCAGAAGTACTCTCGACTATGGTCTCTGTTCAGCGGTGTCTGTCTTTTCAGAGGTGCGCAAAACTTTGTGCTCATGTTTTAATGTTAAAAAGAACATATAAAAAAAAAATGCAGGAAAGTAACAATTAAAATACTTTTTTATTAATGCTCAATAATCACATGAGAAAAATGAATATTGTAAGACCAGGCTGGCAAGAATCAGAAAATTCATTACATGTACATGTAACGCTGCAATGCCTACATCCGCCACTCAAGGGCAGTGTCAGACTGCAAGTGCTAAAATACTACAATAAATAAATGCTACTAAGACTGCAATACTAATATATCTATTATATAATTGCGAATGGGTTTTTTGCCCCTTCTGAGTCCATTCGCAATGCGAGTCGGCGTGGTCATGTGGATACGCGCCTTAGCAGCGCGAAGCATTGGCCGCGAAGCGGCCATTGCGAGTCAGAGACTCGCTCTTCTAGAATCCCGATGCATGTGCATCGGGCACCCAGCTAGTATATATATATATATATATATATATATATAACAATAAAAATATATATATACACACCTAATAATAAATCCTACAATGGTGGGGCACTAAAATATATATGAAACAAGAAGAATGCTATAATTTGTAAAACCGTTCAGGCATATTTTATTCACAATAGAACAAAGATCAGAAGGTGAATGTTAGTCCGTGTTTCTATTTCATTTGGAAAAAAAAATAACTTAAAGAAATTAATTAAAGCAACAAATGAAAAAAAATTTGTTTGGACGGTTAACGGAACTCTGGAAAAGTAAGTAGTATTAATAAAATACAGCCGGAGGGTCAACTTGCAACTATGTCACTTGGATGTGTATCAGAAGAGCATGTTGGAGGAGTAGAGTCTCATTAGCAGAGATTGTCAGAGCTTTAAAAATAATTGAGTCTAAAAATTGTGATATAATTTGAGAAAAGTGTTCCTCAGTGTGAAATTGCAAGAGCTCAGCATAAATGAGTACACCCCCTTTGAAAAATAAGATCTTTATATCTCGCAAAATACATTGTTGTACAGAGAAAATCTTCAGTTTTACTCAAATCATTTGATAAAACGCTTACACCCCACATTAAAAACTACTGCATCTAATAGTTTGTACGAGTTTCATAATTTAAAAAGACAAAATTATTGCAGCATTTATCTTTTCTTAGACCTTTTCTTCAAGAATGACCACTTATAAAGCCTGGATGCTGGATATGGAGAGTCATGACAACTTGTCTCTTCAGAATTCCCCATAGACGTTCAATTGGGCTCAGATCACTTTCACCCTGTTCTTCAGAAAATGCAGCATATGTGTTTTGTGTGTTTTGAATCATTTTAATGTTGGAAAAGTGCTCATTTACCAAGGATCCCATGTTATCCTTAAAAATCCTGGAGTTAATACGAAATGCTAGATATAATAGAGTGTGTTCATATTTGCATTAACTAATTTGAGTAAAAGTGCAATGAGCTATCACCAATGCAAGTTCACAACTCTCACAGCAGTGAGAACAACAGAAGTTAGACAATGTAAGACAATTGCAACCTTGTTTATTTTTATGCCATTGGTACAAATGCCATAACCTAGAAATAACCCTTTATTTTCTTATAAAATACACTGCATAACTTCTGCAGAGTTCATATATGACGAATATGTTTTTACCTACATCATCAGAAATTAACATTTAGAAAAGTGAAGGTACAACGAAATTCAAATTATTTGCTGAATCATAAAGTCCAAAGTGTTATAGCCATTTCTTGTATACCCAAATAAAATAAAAAAACTTCTGCTCTCCTCCCCCATTGCCATTCCATCGATTTTTGGTAACGAGTCTCCTTGTTGGGTTCACATTGGCTGTAGCTTTCAGGTGACCTAATCAGTGGCTACTGACTGGCTCCAGGCTTTCTTATTTTGCCAGAGTGGATGTCCACTCTGATAGAATATTGATGAGCAACTGTGATCAGTAAGTATGTAATCTGTTCCAATATATACCAAGTACAATGCCAGCATATCCAGAGGAACTCCGTAATAAGAGGTAGATGTATGAAAGGTATGTCTAGTACTTACCCAAAATGTTATGAGATCCTCCACAAGCATCCCAACGTGTTTCATGTGAGTTGCTTTTTCAAAGAGTTGTTTAGATGTCCTCTGTTGCATGATTTATATAGCCATAAATAATTAGACAAGGTGTCAATTGATTAGTGCATGTAACAGCAGTCCCACACCATAACCACATCCCATACCTGGCATTCATAGTTCATGTGTGTCAAGAAAGTGTGTCTGTGAGGGCCATTGAGCCATGCTAGCAATACTGAAGCCTTCACAGGTGCAGTGAGGCATGGGAGCTAGTGCGCATGCGCACATCAGTCGCTATTTTCTAAAAGTCCATAGAGGGAAGCCACATTGTCTTTGATATAAGACCAATAAGGCTACGTTCACACGTAGCGTATTTATGCAGTGGCTCTTTTTTGCGAGCATACAGTGCAAAAAAAAAGCACCACTGCATTCACACGCCATGCTTTTTTTGGTGTACTTTTCCAGAGCACATTTTATAATGTGGGCTATGGGAAAAGCGTACTGAAGAAGGCGCAACAAATTGACATATCAATTCTTTTTGCATGTGTGCTTTTGCAGTGAAAGTGCATGTGCAAAAATACGCGCAGAAACGCAACTTATGTATGCATTTCAGAAAAAGCCATAGCTTTTCCTGGAATGCATTTCCATAATTGCATTTCACTGCATTTATGCAAGCGCAAAACAAGCGCTGCGTAAACACAATAAGATGCACTGTATACGCTACGTGTGAACGTAGCCTTAGAGACAGATACTGAAACTAAGTGAGAGTGATGTCTAATGGACTAAAAGAAAAGTGTAATGTGTAAGATGTTAAATACAGCTAATGGGGTGACTATAATAAAGTGCTAATTGTAATAAATAAGGCTTAATTAGAATAAAGTGAATAGTTACAGGAATTGTAAATGCTGTACATAAATTATAATTGTGCAGACCGAATAAGAACAATGGGGACCATGTAATTTTATAGTAAAGTTTAATACAAAAAGACATACTAAAATACATAAAAAAAAAAAAATGAATGTATACAAGATGAAAAAACCGTATATGATAGAAATAACTTGCATTTGTATATAGAAATAGATGATTTAAACCTGCAGTATAACAAATGTGCACAGAAGTGAAAATAATTGCAGAAGGACTGATATGAAAATGGAGTCATGCAATCAGTAAGTATAATCAGACAATATAGTTCTTTATATAAATAAATGGGGGTAGAGAGTAGAATACAAATGCATGAATAATACTGAACTACAATAGCAACACTACCTACATGATAAATACACATGCTACCATGTTCAATAAAGTGCAAATTGCATATATCAAAACCCCATGGTAAAAGAAATAAGAAGCAAGTTCTGAAAACGTAGGGACTTCTAAGATTGCTGATGACATGTGGACAACAATCACAATCGGATACTTGTCATTTAGTACGGATGAAAATTGAGAGGTGGATTGCTACAAGCTATTTCTCAGTAGATAAACTGCAAATGGATAAATAGCGCTGCTAATAGCAGCCTAAATATGCAGGTGCATCTCAAAAAATTACAATATCATCAAAAAGATAAATTATTTCACTAATTCAATACATAAAGTGAAACACATATATTATATAGAGTCATTACACACAGTGATCTATTTTAATTGTTTATTTTTGTTAATGTTGATTATGGCTTACAGCCAATGAAAACCCAAAGGTATTGCCTTGTGTGACGGTACCTTTAGTTCTGTTCCTAAACACAAACCTAAATTTGAACTGAATTGGTACCATCACGCTAGTGAGCAATGAATGTTTAGTCTATCAGTCCTAGGATAAAAGTGTCTCCTCACACGAATAACGAATTTCAATTATGATTTGCATGCTCTTTGATATTGTTTTTATGATTCTTGTCAGCTACTTTTTTCACACTTGTTTCATCACCTACAGCAAAATGTAAATGACCTTTGCTAAAATAAAAAAAACAAAAAAAATCTGTACTTCTGAAGAGGGACCTTACATATTTGAAGATGGAAAATTTGATCTGATACCTTTTACAGATTTTAGCAATTTCAATACATTGTGGTGGAGATGAGGTGTGCAAAGTGTTAAGAGCTGTCCTAGCAGACGGCCGTGCAGCATGTGCAGGGGAGCTGCAAACCTCAGTAGAAGCCACATTGACAGAATTGTGTGAATCTCGGCTATGATCCAGCCTTGTTCTACCAATAGGCAGATGGAAGAAAAGACCATGAGCACATATCTACAGCACTTTGATGAATAGATTATTGGTATTACATCTATTGTAGAACTATGAATGACTATAAAATACAGATTGAGGCTAAATTTTAAAGCCTATGTTTATATATATATATATATATATATATATATATATATATATATATATATATATATATAAATAAAACTTGGGGGCATGGACTGATTGGTGAGTGATGAGGATACACGGAGCTGAATTTCCACAATATATCTTTCATTGTTCTGTGGATCCAGCACAAATATTCCTGGAGGTGTGCCTTGCTATCTTCCTATAACCTCTACCATCTGCTGTTTGGCAATTTTGACTGCTTCTTGCCTGCTATGATGAGATAGAAGGCAAGCAGAAATAATATCCAAGACAGAGGCCTTTTAAACATGCCGGTTTCAGCCTGTACAAAAGTAAAAGGAAAAATGGCGGCCTAGCGGGTAATGTGAGCGGACGCAGTGTGGAGATCTCCCGCCGACCGAAACACTGTACCGCCGTGAATCCCGCCACCTGAAGCCCCACACTGCCGAGTGTGACGGGGGAGACTGCCAGGACCCGATTGCCGGTATTTTAGAGCCCGCACACGGCCGCAATGACGAGACGGAGGCAGCAAGATGTGGGCACTGCTGGAGGTGGAGGCTCCCAAGATGGCGCCGCAGCGCGGGAGGCTGCAGAGAAAGAGAACACCGCCTGCAGACACAGGATGGCGGCTGCAGCAAAACTGGAGCGATTCTCCAGGAAATCTGAAGGAGCTAAGGTGGGTGCTGGAGGAGAGGGTGCGAGTGGCCCGACAGTAGAGGAAGAGGATTCCCAATCAGAGGGAGAAGTTGGCACTACAGATAAGGCAGACCCGGCTATGGGGGAAGCTGAAGGGAGCCCAGGAGAGCCTGTGTTGGAGGGAGAACCCACACTGAGGGATGTGTTTTGCCTAGTGTCCTCCTGCAAAAAGACACTGACCACTGTGGCTGAACAGGTTCACAGATTGCAGGGGGAGATCACCAACATAAATATAACCCTTAAAAAAGCAGATAAGCGCATGGCTGCAGTGGAGGAGAGAGTGGGAACAGCAGAGGATACTATTACAGCCATGCAAAAAGCTGAGAAAAGACACAGCCAGCAGCTAGCAGAGGTGATTGCAAAGAATGACGACCTGGAGAACAGGTCACGAAGGAACAATATCCGTATAGTGGGCATACCGGAAAAAGCAGAGGGGAGAGACCCCACTGGATTTGTAGAAACCTGGCTAAAAGGAAAGATTGGGGAACATTTCCTGACTAAAGTATTTGCAGTTGAGAGAGCCCACAGGGTCCCAACACAGCCAAGACCACCAGGGGCGGAACCCCGCACTGTGCTGGCCAGGATTCTAAACTATCGAGACCGGGACATTATCCTGAGGAAAGCAAGAGATGCAGAGGATCTGACAATTAATGGGCAGCAAATTGAAATGTACCCAGACTATTCCCCAACGGTACAGAAGCAAAGGATGCAATTCAAGGGAGTTAAGAGACGCATGCGTGACATGGGGATACAGTACTCAATGTTTTTCCCAGCAAGGCTGAGAGTGATTGCTCTGGACAAAGTTCAGTTTTTTACGACACCAGAAGAGGCTGCCCATTGGCTGGATGCAAATGCTAAAAAGCTTAAAGTGACAGACGGCTGAGCTGTGGCAGTGGACGGGACTAAAGTTAATCAGTGGTATTCCCAAGTGTGCCACGGGAATTGGTCGAACTGTGCTTGTGTAGAGGACCAAATGGGTCTTATACCCAAGAGGCTATACTTTATAGTCCTCAGAGTAAAGGGGGACTTGTTTGACCCATTACGGGCTGTTTATCTTTGTTGAATCCAAGGATGGGGGCGGGGGGGCTGAGGGTGTATCCGGACAACTTCTGAAGTACTATAAGTTTGGGAGTGAGTCCGGATGGTGTTGGGATGTGCGGTTTATATCCTACTGTAAATTTGTAGTGTATATCACATGTATGATAAGTTGCATAACGATTTTCTTTAAGGTGGGAGGAGGAAGGAGGATTGCAATCATAAGTTTCAAGGTACCGAGCAGATTGGGCACTGGGTATTGGAGACCCACTCTCGGTGAGAGACGAGAAGTTAGGGAAAGGGAGGGGAGGAGCCAAGGGGGAAGGGAAAGGGGGGAGGGGGGGCAGAATATTTTAGGGAAAGGGGGAGGGAAAGACAGCACATGGCCTGGGACATATTGTACACAAACGATCATACCAGTGACTATGGGAGAATATATTAGAATACTAAGTTGGAATGTAAGAGGCCTCTCTGACGTGACCAGACGGACTACCATTTTACAACATGTAAAAGACCAGAAACCGGCAGTGATTTGCTTAATGGAGACACATCTGGTAAAAGATACACAGGGGGTTCTACAAAGGCGGTGGATTGCAGACGCGTATCATGCCACATACTCCACATACTCCAGAGGAGTGTCTGTACTGATTCCTATGACAACGAAGTATGAACACGTGGATCACCACACGGACACGGAGGGACAATATGTCATTTTGGTGTGCAGGCTATGGGGGGTACTTACAGCTATTGTGGCTATGTATATACCTCCGCCGTACTCAAGTAAAAAAATCAGAGAAGTGATGGAATGGGTGGGACGACTTGGGAACATTCCACTCCTTTTAATAGGAGACTTTAATAATGTCCAAGATGATTTTTGGGACAAACACAAGTCTAATCCAGAAAGAACACAGAGCCACATAACACCATTCGGTACATACATTAGGGAGCTGGGGCTGAGAGACCTGTGGAGAGTGAGAAACGAAGAAACACGGTGCTTCTCGTGTTATTCGTCAACTCACAATACTTTATCCCGCATAGATATGGCATTGGGTAACGAACAAATGGAGGCGATAGTAGCAAAGGTGGAATACCTGCCAAGGATAATATCAGACCATAAACCCATTTGTGTGTGTATCCAGCGGGCGGAGTCTGGGATGAGGAGGCAGGGGGGCTGGAGACTTCACCCGGCATGGCTGCGTTCGTTGGATATGAACAAGTTGTCCACAGAGATTGCTGAATATTTTGATTTAAACGAGGGGAGTGCGGAGCCACAGATAGTATGGGACACTGGAAAGGCATTTCTACGGGGACTTCTCATTAGAGAAATTAGTCGTTGTAAAACAGAATCAAGACGGAAAGAAAAGGCAGTGGTAGAAACCTTGAGTATGGCGGAGGCAGAGGTGATTAGAGCTGGTACACTGGAGGCTGGAGACAGGCTGAAGAAGGCACAAGAGAGGGTAAATCAATATCTACTGGAAAAGACACAGAAAAGGAGAGAATTTCAGAAGTCCACCTTTTATGAGGAGGGGGAAAGGGTGGGCCATATGCTGTCGGTGGAGGCGGCGGCCCAGAGGAGGACCCCATTCATATACTCCATTCAGAAGATGGATGGTGACCTGACTGTGAAAAGTGTGGAGATAGGATCAGTCTTCACGGACTTCTATAGGGGTCTATACTCCTCTGGCTCGGACGCCACTGGTGGGAGTGTGGTATCGTACTTGCAAGGGGTTAAATTACCTAGATTGTCGACAATGGAAAGAGAGGGGTTGGAGGGACCACTGACAGTTGAGGAGTTGAGTGTAGCGCTGGCTTCTATGACTAACGACAGGGCTCCAGGAGGGGATGGTCTTCCGATTGAAATATACAAAAATATGGAGGAGGTGCTGCTGCCCAAACTTAGAGAAGTATTGGAAAGATCAAGAGAGGGGGGGTGCTGCCCGCATCCATGAGAGAGGCGATTATCATAGTGATACCAAAGGAGGATAAGGACCTGAAACATCCAGACTCCTATAGACCAATCTCACTTTTGACATCAGATGTCAAACTCCTGGCAAAGGTGTTGTCTAACCGGTTGTCTGGGGTTGTCAATAAATTGATCAATCCGGACCAATCAGGCTTTATGCCGAGTAGGTTGACGGCAATTAATATAAGGAGACTCTATTTAAATATGCAGCTGCCGGTTGACAATGCCGGCCGGAGAGTGATAGCATCCTTGGACGCCCGCAAGGCATTTGATAGTGTGGAGTGGGGGTACTTGTGGGCGGTCATGGAAAAGATGGGCATTGGCCCACAATTTCTCTCGTGGGTGAGGTTGCTGTACTCTCAACCAGTGGCCAGGGTACGGGTAAATGGGATATTGTCACAACGCATAGACTTATGTAGGGGCACGAGGCAAGGTGTGTCCACTGTCCCCCCTCCTGTTTGCCTTAGCGGTGGAACCATTGGCGGCTGCGATACGAGATGCACAGGAGGTGGTAGGGTTCAGGTACGGGAATCTGGAGGAGAAAGTGGCTCTGTATGCAGATGACATCCTGCTGTTTTTGGAGGAACCGGGAGAATCCTTGGGTAGCGCCATGAGATTATTTGAGAGATTTGGAGATGTATCCGGCTTGCGTATTAATTGGACCAAGTCTACGCTGTTAGCTTTAGACGAAAGGCTGCCTAATGATATGGAAGCAGGGGGACTACGTATTGTGGATAAATTTAAATATTTGGGAGTATGGGTCTCAGCCCCAATTACGGAATACCTTACTATTAATTTGTCCCCTGTATTGGACCTTCTCAGGGCAAAGGTGGGAGCTTGGAGTAAACTATGCCTATCTGTGGTGGGCAGGATAAATCTAATTAAAATGATTTTGATGCCTAAATTGCTATATATATTGCACAATGCTCCCATCTGGGTCCCACAGAAGAGATTCAAACAGATTAACTCCATTTTTAGGAGCCTAATCTGGGGGAAAAAACAGGCACGTTTGAGGCTGGAGATCATGCAAAAACCTAAAGATGAGGGAGGTCTGGCATTGCCGAATCCATACCTCTATTTCTTGGCGGCTCAGGGACAACATGTGAGGGGATGGGCACAGCGAGCAGAGGGTCCAGTGGTCCAAAGAGTACTGGAAAAGGTAATGGAGAAATGCCCGCTGGTGCAATGCTTAGAGGATAGTACCATGTACTTAGCGGGGAAACTAAATCCCACTCTGCTTTTATATCATAAAGTATGGGAGAAACTGAAACAGGCGAGAGGCATAACACAGCTCACCAAATATTCTCCACTGTGGAACAACCACAACCTACAGGAGATACGAGAGATGGGATGTTTACATGAGTGGCAAAATAAGGGCATTGGATATGTGCACCAGATAATGGCTGGGAATAGCTTAAAATCATTTACACAATTGAGAGGGGAATTTGGACTAAGAGAATCGGGGACATACCAATACCTACAGATGCACCATGCCTTCCAGACACAACGAAAGGTTGGGGAGATTTCTATACAAAAAGACATAGTGTTGGATTATGTATGTGGCGACGGACCTACGAGAGGAGTGATTTCCACGGTGTATGGAGACTTGTTACATACATATTCGCTTCAATACCCGACACGGGCAAAAACAAAATGGGAGGCGGAAGTGGGAGTTATAGATGAGGACAAATGGTCCTCCATTCTGGAGTGGGTTCCGAGTTTATCCCTCAATGAACCGGGCAGACTGTCCCAGCTATATCTGATATATAGAGTCTACCGGTCCCCTGCCTTTCTGTTTGGGGTGAATTTGAGACCCACATCGGAGTGTCCTAGATGTAAAATGGAGGGGGCTGGGATATATCATATGATGTGGACATGCTCGAGACTGTCAACATACTGGTTATTGATCATTAACAGGCTAGAGGGGGCATATAAATGCGCTATACCAAGGGAACCAGTGGTGTGCCTGCTGGGCTACGTGGACGAGATTCGTGTGGACTCCAACTCAAAAATAGCCATCGCAAGACTGCTATTCATAGCAAGGAAACTAATAGCCAGATTCTGGATCAGGGAGGAACCTCCGTCCAGGAGAGAGTTTTTGACACAGGCAAGCTATATCTCCAAGATGGAGAGTAACATATATCGTAGACGTGGGAGGGACAATGTATACACTAAGATTTGGTCTCCATGGCTAGAATATGGCACGTAGGAAGAGATGAATATATAAGTGTAAATCGGGGGTGTATGAAGGGAAGAAGGAATGGAGGGAGGAGGACTGTATTGTGACATACTTAAAAAATTGTTGATATGATTTGTTACTGGCGATTGCTGTCTGGGAGGGGTGAGGGGGGAGGGAGGGGAGGGGGAAAGGGGTTTCAGAGATTTAATGATAAAATGTATGTACTGGACATTTTCATGTATGTCTGTTTATTTGCTCAATAAAAATTTATCTGATTAAAAAAAAAAAAAAGGAAAAATGGCTGCGGCGAGGCAAAGTAGAGCGGATTGCCTGTACTACAGCTAGCCCATTGCCCCACCATCTGATATTTTTGAGACCACCACTCTAAATCAGCTCTTGGGGACTTGGAAGCAGAAATAACTAGCATCTGAATTGCTAATATGGCACCCGTACCACAGAGTCAGTTACTTGAAATCTACTCTACTCTGGCTCTATGAGCCACACAGAAGATATTGGCTTTAATCTGTTAACGACGGCCTTACATCTACAGATGTCGGAAAAAATGGGTACTTATGCCTACCCGACGTCTGTAGACGTAAGCCAGGAATAAGCCCTGGTGTGCCGCCCCTGGAGCTAAAATCTCCGGGGTTTAAGCTACCGGGGGTAGCTGAGATCCTAGAGATTAGGAATCAGCTGGTATTTTACCATCACCAGCAAGGTGATGACCGGTAAGCACCGTTTACCGATCATCACATTACAAAAAGTGACATTGCCGGTAAAAAGTACTTTCACTTTGATCCGACATGAAAACACATATCAGATCAAAGTGAAGCATTAACCCCTTACTGCCCCAAGACCCCCGGTACTGGGGATCATCCCCCCCATCCCTCCCCCGGACAATCTCAAAATGGCGGTGGCCGGCGGTAAAACCCGCCGCCTCTGCTGCATCTCCATGGGATCTGACAGGTCAGATCCATAGAGATGCCATCCCTGGGGGTCCCCTCAGTGGCCCCCCAATGTCACTCCCCCCTACCCCTCCTCCCTGCTCCCCTCTGCAATGATCATTCTCCCCCTTCTCCATGCTCCCCGCTCCCTGTGCTTCCTCCATAACTCCATCCGATCAGATCAAACATCAAACCCCCCCCACCCTCCTGCCCCCTGCCTCTCATACTCACCTGCCTCTGGTGCCGGCCGTCCTCTCTGCATCTTCTCTCTGCCTCTGCGCCTCTGCTCTGTGTGCATGCACCGGAACAGGGGGGGTCTGAGGATTCTAGCCCCCAGCTGCCTAGTTGTTCCTGGCTAGCCCAAAAATATGGCGCAGCCCACATCGTTTTTTTTTTTTTTATTTAATTAAATAAAAAAATAAGGCTTCCCTATATTTTTGGTTTCCAGCCAGGTAAAACTAGGCAGAAGGGGTTGGTGGCAGCCCCTAGCTACCTGCTGTACCTGGCTGGACCAAAAATAAGGTGAAGCCCCATGTCATATTTTTTTTTAAATTTAATAAAGAAATAAAAAAAAAAAATGCAGGACAGGAGCAGGGGTGAACCTAGCCTCTCTGCTGCCTGAGGCGAACTACAGAACGCGCGCCCCCCCCCCCCCACCTCAAGGATGTCAGCGCCATCACACACACATAGAAGAACCACAGAAGAATCCAGAACAAGGGTTATTAATGGCAATGGCGGCTTGGCACAACCTACAGACACACAATAATGGCGGCAGAGCGGTGCTCCTGTAGCTGACACAGTCCTGCATCCTTATAGCACAGGAGGCAGCACTGATTGCAATCTATTATCTCTGGTACATGCCTACAAAACTCTGGGCAGCTCCAATGTGGTGCTGCCTGGCACCGACTAGTCAGACATGTCCACCATGCCCCATCATCCACACACCACAGGTAACGATCTGCAGTCTAAGCATCAACAAGCCGCCACCACACTAAGGCTACCTTCACATTTGCGTTCCCCTCTGCAGGGTTCTGTGGAGGGGATCCACAATGTGACCGCAGCACCGCAAGCCCCTATCTTTATAATGGGAGCGCACGGTGCTGTGCTTGACTGCGTATGACCATGCGCACCCATTCACTGCCATATGTGATCTGTGCGCAGGCGGATGCCTGCGCAGAAATCACCCAGTCTCGTCCACACCAGAAATGCAACATGTTGCATTTCTGGTGTGGACGAGACTGGGTGATTTGTGCGCAAGCATCCACCTGCGCATAGATCACATATGGCAGTGAATGGGTGCGCACAGTCATACGCAGTCAAGCGCAGCACCGTGCGCTCCCATTATAAAGATAGGGGCTTGCGGCGCTGCGGTCACATTGCAGATCCCCTCCACAGAACGCTGCGGAGGGGAACGCAAATGTGAAGGCACCCTAAACTGGTAAAATTTCCCAACAGACCATGCCTCCTCCCGAATACTTAGCCAATCACAAGTGCTGCACATGGGGCTATTCAGAGTTAATAGCAGGTACCGAACAAGTGGTTAAGGAAGGGATGTGGGAGCGGAAAGGGGGACAAGCAGTGCACGCGCCATGATAATTTAGAGGCCTGCAGTCACCTAGACTTTCATCTGAAACCTGGACAGGCCCTTTAATTATAATATTAAACACCTCAGCCCACTTCTAACAATGTGTAACATACTCCAGCAGTCACTGTACCTGTAAGTGTAAAAAATAAGCATATGGATGATTGGTCACATGACGTCTACTCAGACCACGGGAGGGGGGGGGGGCACGCCAAGCTGAACTCTTGCCCCGGGCGCCAGAAAACCTAGATACACCTCTGCTCCTGGGTGCACATGCATACAGTGCAGGGTTACTCCTGGGTGCACGTCTACAGTGCAGGGTCACTCCTGGGCGCACACGTGTACAGTGCAGGGAAACTCCTGGGCGCCCACGTGTACAGTGCAGGGACACTCCTGGGCGCACATGTGTACAGTGCAGGGACACTCCTGGGCGCACATGTGTACAGTGCAGGGTCACTCCTGGGCACATATGTGTACAGTGCAGGGACACTCCTGGGCACATATGTGTACAGTGCAGGGACACTCCTGGGCACATATGTGTACAGTGCAGGGTCACTCCTGGGCACATATGTGTACAGTGCAGGGACACTCCTGGGCACATATGTGTACAGTGCAGGGACACTCCTGGGCACATATGTGTACAGTGCAGGGACACTCCTGGGCACATATGTGTACAGTGCAGGGTCACTCCTGGGCACATATGTGTACAGTGCAGGGACACTCCTGGGCACATATGTGTACAGTGCAGGGACACTCCTGGGCACATATGTGTACAGTGCAGGGACACTCCTGGGCACATATGTGTACTGTGCAGGGTCACTCCTGGGCACATATATGTACAGTGCAGGGACACTCCTGGGCACATATGTGTACAGTGCAGGGTCACTCCTGGGCACATATGTGTACAGTGCAGGGTCACTCCTGGGCACATATGTGTACAGTGCAGGGTCACTCCTGGGCACATATGTGTACAGTGCAGGGACACTCCTGGGCACATATGTGTACAGTGCAGGGACACTCCTGGGCACATATGTGTACAGTGCAGGGACACTCCTGGGCACATATGTGTACAGTGCAGCTCCTCTCACCCCCTCTCTCCTTCCAGCTCCTCTGTCCTTGCAGCTCCTCTCACCCCCTCTCTCTCCTTTCTCCTTACAGCTCCTCTGACCTCCTCTCTCTCCTGGCACCCCCTCTCACCTCCTCTTTCCTTCCAGCTCCTCTCTTCTCAGACCCCCTAATTGCATCCCTCTCCCCTCCTCTCCTTGCAGCTTCTAATCGCACCCTCTCTCTCCTGCCAGCTCCTCTCTCCTCCGCTTTCCTCTCACCTCCTTCTTCTCGCATCCCCTCTCTCCTTCAGGGATCTCTCTCCTCCGCTCCCCTTGCAGCTCCGGCCTCCTCCAGCATGTGTCCCGCGCTCTGCCCTGCGAGACACTCACTGATGACGTAACCGCCCTCTCCGTGCAGAGCAGAGCTGCAGGGGGGCGGGAGATATGAAAGCAGACAGCGGCCGGCGTGCTGCACTGCTTTAGTATATATCGGGGGCGGCGGCCGCGGCTCCCATGCCAGTAACTATCTGCAGGGAACCTGCCACCTTGCCGCCCCCTGTATGCCGCCGCCTGAGCAAACACTTCATATTGGCTCATGGTTAATGCGGCCCTGGACAGGAGACAACCAGGACACGGTGTCTCCGGATCTTGTGCAGCTGCCCTAAAAGTGAGAAATTGTGAAAAAAAGAAAATCTTCAATATGACGTTATCAAACTCTGAAGTAGCTGTAGGTTCCAAATGCTTACTATACCTCTAGATATAATCCTTGAGGCGTCTAGTTACCAAAATGGGGTCACTTGTGGGGGAGCTCCAAAGTTTAGGCACACAGGGGCTCTCTATACGCGACATGGTGTCCGCTAACAATTAGCGCTAATTTTCCATTCAAATTGTTAGCGGACACCATGTCGCATATGGAGAGCCCCTGTATACCTAAACATTGGAGCTTCCCCACAAGTGACCCCCATTTTGGAAACTAGACTTCCCCCCCAAGGAACTTATCTAGATGCATAGTGAGCACTTTCAACCCCCAGGTGCTTCACAAATTAATCTGTAAAAATGTAAAAAGAAGATTTTTGTGAAAAAAAGTACTTTTTAATTTTGTACAGATCAGTTTGTGAAGCACCTGGGGATTAAAAGTGCTCACTATGCATCTAGATAAGTTCCTTGGGGCGTCTAGTTTACAAAATGGGGTCACTTGTGGGGGAGCCCCAATGTTTAGGCACACAGGGGCTCTCCAAACGCGACATGGTGTCCACTAACAATTGGAATTGTAAGCAGATATCATGTCGTGTATGGAGAGCCCCTGTGTGCCTAAACATTGGAGCTCCCCCACAAGTGACCCTATTTTGGAAACTAGACACCCCAAGGAACATATTTAGATGCATAGTGAGCACTGTGAACCCCTAGGTGGTTCACAAATTGATTCGTAAAAATGAAAAAGTACTTTTTTTTTTTCACAAAAAATTTCTTTTGGACTCAATTTTTTCATTTTCACATGAGCAACAGGATAAAATGCATCCTAAATTTTGTTGGGCAATTTCTCCTGAGTACACCAATACCTCATATGTGGTCATAAACCACTGTTTGGGCGCACGACAGGGCTCAAAATGGGAAAGAGCGTCATTTAACTTTTTGAATGGAAAATTAGCTCCAAAAGTCAAATTGCGCTCCTTCCCTTCTGAGCCCTGCCATGTGCCCAAACAGTGGTTTATGACCACATATGAGGTATCTGTGTACTCAGGAGAAATTGCGCAACAAATTTTAGGATGCATTTTATCCTGTTGCCCATGTGAAAATAAAAAAAATTGAGGCTAAAAGAACAATTTTGTTAGAAAAATTTAAATGTAAATTTTTTCCACTTTGCTTTAGTTCCTGTGAAGCATCTGAAGGATTAATAATCTTCTTGAATGTAGTTTTGAGTAGCTTGAGGGGTGCAGTTTTTGTAATGGTGTCGCTTTTGGGTGTTTTCTGTCATGTACGCCCCTCAAAGGGACTTCAAATGTGATGTGGTCACTAAAAAAATTGTTTTGTAAATTTTGCTGGAAAAATGAGAAATTGCTGATGAACTTTGAACCCTTGTAACTTCCTGACCCCCCAATTTTTTTTTACCAAAATTGTGCTGATGTAAAGTAGACATGTGGGAAATGTTAGTTATTAACTATTTTGTGTCACATAACTCTCCGGTTTAACAGAATAAAAATTAAAAATGTGAAAATTGCGAAAGTTTCAAATTTTTCGCCAAATTTTTTATTGTTTCACAAATAGACACAAAAATTATCGATCTAAATTTACCACTAACATGAAGCCCAATATGTCACGAAAAAACAATATCAGAATCGCTAGGATCCGTTACCTCATAAAGCTTAGGGAAGAGAGGTGTACCACAGTCCGCGCTGCCAAGTTCACTCACATCAAAGAAAATGAGTAGACGATGTCCAGTTCAATCCTTCTTTATTCTCCTACGCGTTTCGGCGCCTAGCCTGGCACCTTCATCAGGGATATACCTGATGAAGGTGCCAGGCTAGGCGCCGAAATGCGTAGGAGACTAAAGAAGGATTGAACTGGACATCGTCTACTCGTTTTCTTTGATGTGAGTGAACTTGGCAGCGCGGACTGTGGTACACCTCTCTTCCCTAAGCTTCTGGTTTCGTCTTCACATTTGTGAGACCGGTGGAAGTCCAGCAGCAGCCATCAGGATATTTATCCAAACAGGTCTACAAACCAGTTGTGGGTCTTACAACTGGAATAGGTGAGTGGTTCACTTTTCTCACCTTAACACAAGCTAGTGTCTAGTGATAAGGGCACTATTGCGCCTCTTGTCCCCCCCCCCCCCCCCTCTTCTTTTTGTTACCTCATAAAGGGACACTGGTCAGAATTACAAAAAACGGTCTGGTCATTAAGGTGGAAATTGGCTCCATCACTAAGGGGTTAAACCTCTCATCCTCAGGTGCTTTTCGTATACAAGAACTTGCATTAAGAGATATTTTATCTGCAATTACCTCTAATAATAAAGAACTTGACCCTGACAGTACACGTAGGAAGTCTGAAAGAGTATAAGAATGACTTCAAATCACTTCAAGAAATGTGCAGAGTTGAGGGCAGAAGCGTAAAGAGCACTGTCCATAATGTGGATCTATTAATCAGACCAATGGACTAGAGTACGGGCTCCATTGCAATAATTTATGAATGGGAGAGCTACCAGAGAAGAAGGGCAATGATCTGACATCTTTTGCATCCTGACCTGTGGCTAAGTTTGTCAACAAAACGTCTCCATTCTGTTATTGAAAGAGTGCATAGGGTTTATAGTTGTCTGGATACACTAGCAGCATGGCCTGCACCAATTCATATACATTTGCCTATGGATAAGGACACTATCCTATGTAAGGCTAGAGATCACCAATCCCTCACTATAAAGGTACGGTCACACGCCGCAATCTTGCCTGGAGATCTGAAAGGCGATGTGTCGCCCCAGCGAAATCTCAGTGAAATTGCCTCATGGTTGCGGCATGTGATGGGCGATTTCGTGGCGATAAATCGCCCATCGGCTGTCGCCTGATTCCTGAACAGTGCTAAGTAATCAGGTGCAATCAGCAAGGCAATATTTTCGTGTTTTGGTGTGTGACAGGGCGACAGTGATGGAAAGAGCACTTTCTGTAATTTCCCGTAGGCGTGCCTCAGCGTGCTGTAGTCCGTGCCCCGTCTGAGATGATTGGTGTGGGCTACTGTGTTCCCATTGGCTGTCAGTTGACGCCGCGCCATATTTGCAGAGCTGTCCGTTCAGCACCACACATCTTCAGCTACACAACCGTCCGCAAACTCAGTGCAATTATGCGCGCCATTGAATAGAGCTAGCTATGTTGTCCGCATGTATTAAGTTGCACTGTGTGGAGTATACTGCCACACATGACAGCTCAGATGTTGACTACACATCGTAGATGGGTGCCACGGGTCACGCACTACAATCACGAGTGTGAATTTGGTGACGCTACTGGGTACATTTTACTACTCCCACTCCGCGGATGTCCACACACACGGAGAATGCAATGGTGTTTGCGTGTGTGTACTGAAGTGTACCTACATTCCCCACAAACGTGTGCAGACACATAGTTCAGCCATAGCAGCACTGCTATGGCGTGGACCAATGCAGGCACATATGTCCATAGTGTTGTTTGTAGCTTACCGCCATCACCTACAGATGCACACATATCCATTCTTAGTGTAATCTACTGTACTGCACAAGACCGCTCCTGTGTGACACTTTGGCGCCTCGAAAGTGTGTTGCAGGAGCCACAATTGATGACACGAGCGTGTATTTGTGACAAACTCCGATAGACAATTGTGTCATGTGTTATACAGTCTTCCAGAGCGGGCTGACCAATCGTAACACTGTTGTGTTGTCCAATGAGCGTGTATAGGGCACGGTGTAAACCACTGTGGCACGCCTTTCTCCTCGCCGCGCTGAACATGTATGCCCACATTGCCTTTGTGATTGAGGCGTGTGAAGCGGCGATGGAATGAGGCAAGATTGGTTCTGCTGTAGGTGAGGCGATTTCCTGAGCGACACATCGCCTTAGCTTCGGGCGAAATTGCGGCGTGAAAAACGTGAGAGCGCACGTCATATCGCCACACATCACCAGTCGA
Organism: Allobates femoralis; assembly: GCA_033576535.1. Classification (NCBI taxonomy): domain Eukaryota; kingdom Metazoa; phylum Chordata; class Amphibia; order Anura; family Aromobatidae; genus Allobates; species Allobates femoralis. The sequence continues at coordinate 143,207,991 of JARQOC010000008.1, read as the reverse complement.
GATCGCGGTGTGGGACGGTACTTTTAGGGTAAACTTTCCGTTTACCCAGACGTTTTGGCATAAGTGCGTGGAAAAAAGGGCAAGTACATTTTTGTACATAAAAATAAAGAACTCTGGGACTTGTCAAGTCTATAAACTAGTTTGTACACTCTAATGGTACCTTTACACGCGGCAACATTTCTAGGGTGTCAACAGGTAACTTACTGGCTGCAGTGAAATCATGGAGACAAGGTTCTATCTTGTTGCTGTGTACAAATGGAATAATGTCTCCATGATTTCACTGCAACCTGTAAGTTACCTGTTGACACCCTAGAAATGTTGCCGCGTGTAAAGGTACCATTAGGCTTTGTGTGGTTGCACTGGGATGAGCCATATTTTTTTTTTATTTCCCAGCTATTGGCTTGATATCAATGAAAAAGGTCTGCATGACGAAATCCACTGATGGATGTTGCTAGAGTATGCCAAGTATTATTTTCCTGCTAATGCAGCGTGAATTCCAACTGTTACTGGTCCACATTGTTGCTGGTTGCTACATTTAGTTTTTGGTGGTATCTCATATGTGGGTAGCAAGAGTTTCTATATGATTTTTTGTCCATTTTAGAAACTTCTGCTTGTGTCTTTGATGCCTCGATTCAGGAAGTATGCTATGCTTGTCCTTATTTCTGACTAAGGGGGAATGCCTGTCTTGTAGTTACAGTTACATCTGTTTTTCACTTTTTTTTTTTTACAATTCTAGCACAGTGGATCATTATCTGTGTATTTCCTTTCCATATTCATATTCATTGCATCTTCTTCTGCTGTAACATTTTTACCATGCTCAATATAACAGCATGTTGACATAGTAGCCTGCAATGTTAAAAACAAGGGTAAGGCAACTAAACAATGCACAGTCTACAGCCCTCCAGCTGAACCAGAACCCAAACAGTAATAGACTTCTTAAGCCCCTGTCACACTAAGCGAGATCGCTAGCAAGATCGCTGCTAAGTCACAAATTTGGTGATGCAACAGCGACCTCGCCAGCGATCTCACTATGTGTGACACTTAGAAGCGACCAGGCCCCTGCTGTGAGATCGCTGGTCATGTCAGAATTGCCTGGACCATTTTTTGATTGTTGGGATCCCGCTGGGCAGCATGCATCGGTGTGTTTGAAACAGAATCCCAACAACCTCCATATCATTCCAGATCGTTATTGCGTCGCTGATGGGATCGCTGGTGAGATCTCTGTTTGACTCACCAGTGATCCCAACAGCGACGCACCAGCGATCCCTACCAGGTCGTATCGCTGTCGGGATCGCTGGTGTGTCGCCAAGTGTGACGTACCTTTAGGGAAGTCTATGTTTGAGACCCATGCATGAACACACCTGGTGGTGTTTGGTACAGAAACCGAACATTACAGTTTGAGTTTGCCCATCACTAGTGACTGTGGCTCCTCTAAGCATGCTGGACCGTGTGGGCACATGGGCGCTGGTACATCGGCCAGATGGAGTATGCAGAACATGGACAATGTAAAACTAACAGGTAAATAAAGTCCAAGGATTAACAAACATAACAGACATCAAGCATAGTTATAGAACATAATGGATGAATATAACATGAATACTGGGGGCTGGAAGAGGAGGATGGTGGGGGCTGGAAGAGGAGGATGGTGGGGGCTGGAAGAGAAGGATGGTGGGGGCTGGAAGAGGAGGATGGTGGGGGCTGGAAGAGGAGAATGGTGGGGGTTGGAAGAGGAGAATACTGGGGGCTGGAAGAGAAGGATGGTGGGGGCTGGAAGAGGAGAATACTGGGGGCTGCAAGAGGAGGATACTGGGGGCTGCAAGAGGAGGATACTGGGGGCTGCAAGAGGAGAATGGTGGGGGTTGGAAGAGGAGGATGGTGCAGGCTGCAAGAGGACTATAGGGGTTGCAAGAGGAGGATGATGGGAGCTGCAAGAGGAGGATGATGGGGATTATGATGGGGAATATGGTACTGGGGGCGGAAAGAGGATGATGTGGATATTATGGCCTGCAAGGGGATGATGGGGATATTGTGCGCTGCAAGGGGATGATGGAGGCTGCAAGGGAATTATGTGGATACCATATTGGGGGCTGTAAGGGGATGGAAAATAAGACATCCCCTGAAAATAGTACACAACGCATCTTTCGGGAAAACAGGATGCTAAACCCCACCCCTTATCATGGCCACACCCCCACATATGACCAAAGCCCCTGCCCCCCGCTGGGCCACGGAAAAATGGTACTGCATGAAACCGGTCCCCGGTGCAAAAAAGGTTGGGGACAACTGATATATAGCATCAGACCCAAAAACTATGTCTCTCTCAACCTGGAATTCCTAATGCCGAGCTTTAGAACAAAGATTGAATTTTTAATGGTGGTTGGTGGGGATAATCCAGTTTAAATTATTCCCATTGCCAGAAATTTTTTTTTTTTTAACAGATCGTAACAGGTTTCATTGAAAATAAAATTTTTTGTACATTGGTCTAGATGTGGCATGAAGTATACATTGTAAGGCTGTTATAAAATAGTAAATGGCAGAGTGTATATTTCGAGTGTAGCTGCATCATGTCAAAAAACACTAAACAAAAAAAAAAAGAACATAAGGAAAAAGAAAGAAAATCAAAGCAAAGACAAAACACACACACAAAAAAGAGCAAGAAGGCCAAAACTGGGAGGGGGAGGTGGGGAAAGGAGTTGTCTGCAGGGGTGCACCAAGCCCCTCTGCCGCCTGAGCCGCGGCACCGATTACGGGGGGGGGGGGTGCTACCGGAGCCCAGCACTGCCGCCCCCTCTGCCGCCTGAGCCGCCTGAGCCTCGGCACCGGCAGTCATTGCCGCCCGCGGCCGTGAGTACCTTTGGGGTGCTATTGCCTCGCGGGCAGCGCTGCCGCCCCTTCTGTGCCTCTCTCCCCGGGTCGCCGCTTACCTCCGGTGCGCGGCCGGCGCCATGACAGGGGGAGGCTGTGTGCATGAGGCGCCGCCCCCTTCTGCACTGCCGCTCCCCTGCCAGCTGCCGCCTGAATGACAGGGCTCACACTGTCCAATGGACGGTGCGGCCCTGGTTGTCTGGAACAGGTACTTTTCTTGTAGATCACCCATCAAGGGTGCGTGACCTTAGTCTCTCCTTGGGAGTTGTGCGGGACTCACCGACACCCGGATTAACCTCTGAAACCAGGATGGACCTCTGACCCTTTGATGTGTCTCTATTTGGCGGCTCTATCAAACATGTATCTATGTAGGCACTTCCCCTAGTAGTACCTGCTCTTAATACCACACTGTAGGCTGGACACAAGTTCTGATGTCATCTAGGATGCGTTGTGGGAGCAGAGAGATGAAACTTTCCCAGGTTTCAAAGAAGGGACTGCACCCTTTTTTCCTTGGGCAAGGAGGCCTCAACCCAATCCATCTGAAGCAAGAATGATAGTTTGCCTAAAAAGATCTTAAATGTGGGAGCTTGGTCGTGGATCCACACCTGCAAGATGGCCTTAACTCTGGCTGCCGCCACCATGTGCAGCAGTTTACGGGCCCCCGGAGAGCATGTATATTTATCTGTCTCTAGATATCCAAAGATAGCCCATAGAGGCTCATCAGGGGCAAGGTTTGTCAGGTGTGCTGTGATAAACTGTTGTATTTTGGTCCAGAAGGGCTGGATAGCTGGGCATGTCCATAGGCAGTGGAATAGATTGGCTTTGGGGGAGCGGCATTTAAAGCACTCAGAGGTTGTCTATAGCCCCATTCTATGACCCTTCTGAGGGGTTAAGTAGGATCTGTTGCAGATTTTCAAACTAATTTCAATGAAGCAGGCTGAGGGGTGGAATTTGTGGGCCTGGTCTAGAGCCTTTAGGATTGTGTAGTACAATAAGGCGGGATCATCGATCTGCCATTTTGTTAGTGGGAATTGAGATTGCTCATAGTTCAGCATGCCATGGATGATTTTATAGTTGGAGGCTATTTGGCCAGTTGAGGTGTTAGACTTAGTGAACCATGTATGCAGGTGTGGACGCCACTCTCACTCAGGGAGATGAGTTATTATGTTTGTCACATAACTCTTATCCTGTAGGTATTGGAATGGGGGGAATATAGTGGTCGGGTATTTAGATTGCTTTTCCTCTATTGAATACATGCGGCGTTCCCCTGGGTGGATCAGATGTTTAATGGATGTTATACCCTGAGAGTGCCACTGGTGGAAGACAGGGTGGGTATGTCTGTGTTGGAAATGGGGATTACGAATGAGTGGGAGGAGGAGGGATGTCTTGGGATAGAGTTGGAACTGTTGGCGTATTTTCTGCCATGCTTTCCATGTAGACACCAGGAGGGAGTTCTCCTTCACCTCAGCCGGCAGTTCAGTATTAGGGAGGTGCAGGAGAGCAGGGAGAGCCAGCTGACCGAGCCTGGAGTAGGGAGGTGTGTAAGGCGTCAAATTTCTTTCTGTGTGTTTTTCTCCTAACTGATGATATGGCCTCTCATAACAGCCTTAGAAGTGGCCCAGAGCAGAGGGGTGTTGTCAGTGTGGGTGATATTGTCATCTAGGAAATCATTCCAATGTGATTTAAGGAAGGTTTTGAAGTCATCCGACTCTGCTAGGTAGGATGGGAACCTCCATTGTCTCATCCGGGGGCTTGACTCCGCTAGTGTTAGGGTCCCATCACACTTGGCGATGTTCCAGCGATTCCGACAACGATACGACCTGGTAAGGATCCCTGGAATATCGCTACGTGGTCGCTAGTGAGATGCAAACAGATCTACTCAATGATGCAGCAATGATACGGCGACCCGTATAACGACCTCGGTGGACGTTGGGACCCTGTCACACAGCAGCTAGTCTGACAACTCAGACCTACGTGATTGAGTTCTAAGTCGCCAACGAGGTCGTTGTTAAGGCGTCAAACACACCGATGCATGCTGCCCAACGGGAAACTAACGATTAAAAAATGGTCCAGGACATTCAGACACGATCGGCGATGTCACAGCGGGGGCCGGGTTGCTGCTACGTGTCAAACATAGCGAGATCGCTGGTGAGGTCGCTGTTGCGTCACAAAACCTGTGACACAACAGCGATCTCACTAGCAATCTTGCTATGTTTGACGGGGGCTTTAGGAACAGTGAGATGTGAGCATGGTCCGAGATCAGTATTGGGTGAATATGGTAGTTCAGTATTGGGTGAATATGGTAGTTGTGGTGTTGGGGAAATATTTGTGAGGAGATGAGGAAGAAATCAATCCAGGAGGACTGATGGGTGAGGGAGTGACGTGTATTCTCTAGCTGTGGAGTCTGTCACTCTCCATGGGTCGCAGAGTGAAAGTTGTTCCATGAAGTGTAAGAGGGATGTGGTGGCTGCTGAGGTTTGTGGAGAGGGTGAGGAGCAGTCCATAGTGGGACATTGTACTAAGTTAAAGTCTCCTCCCACTATCAGGCGACCAGGCCCAAGTCCTAGAAGAACCTGCAGAGTCGATGTGTTGGTCGTGGTTAGGAGCGTAGAGGTTGACCAAGAAATATATTCTCCCCACTATTTCCACCCTCAGAATCAGATATCTGCCTTGGCTATCACTAATGGAGTCCTGGATGGTGCATGGCAGGCCCTTTTTGATGAGAATGGCTACTCTGCATGATGATGAAGTATGCAAGGCAGTATAACAATCTCCTATCCAGGGAGCCAGCAATTTACCAGGTTTGTCAGCCCTCCAGTGTATCTCCTAAAGGAAGACCATGACTCACCCTGGCAGGATTACTCAGATCTTGGACGTAGTTTCGGGGTGTTGGCTCTGGTGGTCGGTGCCCGATTCTGTGGCCCTGGTGGTCACTGAAAAGTGTAGAAGTAAAATAATAAAATAGATCGTTTGTGATGCCATCTGCAGAATCTGATGATAACACCAGCGCTGCTGTTAGTCCTCTGGAGATGATGGTATTTCAGCCAATTGGTCTTGCTCCCTGCAGGTGGAGCAGGATCCTTGGGGCAGAGTTGTCGCTGTGCTGGTTGTTGTGGTAGCAGCACTGTAGTTTAACAGGAATAAGACAAGGGAGGCTTTCTTTGCTCTGCACTTGTATTTACTGGTCACTTGGTAAACACAGTTCAACAACAGGTTAACAGTCACGGGTAGCTGGCCTAGGTACTGACCAATTATGGGGGTGTCTTTATGTGGCTTACGAGCGTGTCCCTCTAAGCTGTCCTTTCTCTGTCCCGTTGTGGTGAAGCCTGGCTGGCTTGAAACCTGGCCTGGCCTTCTTGTTCCTGTCCTGCTTTGCTTAACGTGGGCAAGAACCCTCTCTGGGTTGCAGCTACCCCTGTGGCTTTACGCGGGTCCTGGCTCTTAGCGGAGTTGAACTTGCCCATACCGCTCCCAGAGCTGGTTCTCCGTTGTGGACTAGGATTGCCCCAGACCGGTTAACCATACGGTCTGGCACTGGGTTTTCTCCTTCTGCCTGGGTCACCACTCTTCTGGGTGCCCTTAATGTACATCCCCCTGAAGGCTCCTCCTCAGACGTTCTCGTACTGTTCTGTTCTTCTCTCAACTTCTCTTACTTTCCTGCCTTCCACTACCACTCTTATAACCTCCCCCAGGACCGGTTACCTTGGTGACAGGTTGAACCAATTAGTCCCCTGTAGCTAAGTGTGTGTGGATGCAGGGTAAAAGCCACATACCAACCTCCCCTTTCACTGGCCACAGTAATACCACACACGCTGGTCTGGGTGCCGTACCCCTTAGTGGCGCACCGACCAGTGGGGCACGACAACCACATCTGGTGAGAATCGTTTTAGATGGTTAAAGACCTTTTTACATTTAAGGGGGGTGTTAAGGCCTGCCACGTTCCATGACATGAACCGCAAGTGTGGTGAGGTGTAATAGGTGTCGGGGTCTGGTGTTTTAAGAGTACTCTTCCTGGATCCCAAGGCAGGGTCTGTGCAGCATGTGGCAGTTGGGTGTGTTCATCGCCGATCCCAACGAGCTGCAGGAGTGAACAGGTAGTAACGGTGTCATCGGTAGTGGGTCTCACATGGGTTGGTTCCTGGGTTGAGGGAAGGGAGAGCATAAGAGGGTAAAGGTTCAATTTTATAGAACAGACGGCACTCACCAGTGTGATTTTCGTGCGTTTATTTCAGACGGCACATTGCTTGATGCAGGGAGGGGAGGGAGTGCAGAGGAGACGACGGCACCGTTTCGCGCTTACAATGCGCTTCCACGGGTCACGAGTTAATGGCGTGCAGCTCACTTCCTATATAGGAGGAGCCTGCAGCCTAAATTGACATCACCATTAACTCTTAAGATGTGAATACAAATAAATCTTTAAAATCAAGATTCCACTCATCACTGAAGGTAAAAATGAAGAACAGTGAACATTACAAGCTTATACAGTTACAATTATTCTGTCACCATATGACACTGGAACAAAATAACTACAAAAGAAGGAAGCAGCAACAACCGGGCATAGTTACCATAGAGACCAGAACGCGGATATGATATAGCTCAATGCTGTTCATAAGTAATGATTTATCAGTCCATACCGAAGAAAACATAAAACAATTAAGTCATAATAGGACAAAGTGTCCAATACTACCTCAATAAAACACCATCTGATCAATCAGATTACAAAATGTGCTGGCAATATGATTTTAATTTTAGAATAATTCCAAGTCATTTGATATTAATAGCACTAATTAGCTCCAAACCCAAATACATGGTAGTCAAAAATCGACTACAAGCCATGACGTACTACGTATCAACAATCAACCAAATAGTGTTATGCTGTTTACTCACCGCTCTGATCTCATAGACTCGTCCGCCCGGCCGATGCGGCCACCGCTTACTACTGAAACAGATGCAGACAACCAATGAACATGACTAGAAATGAATATTCAGGAAAAAACAGAGGAAGATAAGGCGAACCGAGGAACTCCAACGACGGCAAACAACGGAGGCATTATTCACATGTATAGTCATTAAAGCAGCAAGCACGCAACCTCCCACTATCACAGAAAAACGACCTATAGAAAAACAGTCATATCAATCTTATCATTTAAGCCAGCTGGACCCTGAGCAAAAGAATTCAAGATCCAGTTGGCTTCGGTTTGTAGCAACTTCTTATGTGCATCTCCACCCCTCCTGGAATGAAAAATTCTCTCTATACCCGCGAACTTCAGCACTGTAGGATCACCATCATGGTCATCCCTAATGTGCTGAATCAATCTCGGGGACCCTTTACCGGTAAGTACTGAGTTAAAATGCTCCCTTACTCTGACGTTCATTGAACGTATGGTTTTCCCTATGTAGTATCTTTGGCATGGACACCATAGAATGTACACAACCCAGCTGGTGCGGCAGTTTATAAAAGTTTGTGTTTTATTAACAAGTGCCCCAATCCTTACCGTAGGGCCACTCTCTAAATACCTGCACCAGTTGCAATGTGAACACTTAAAATTCCCTTTTAATGGGTTGGAATTTAGCCAAGAGGGGCTACCTTGTAATGGTTTAATCCTTTTCTGGACTATAAGATCGCCGATATTTTTACTCCTCCTATATGTCGTGACTAGTTGTGGTGATACCCTCGAAAAGGTTTTGTCGTTTTCGATCACGTGCCAATGACGCTTTACTGCTGCAGTAATGATACTGTACATAGGGCCGTATTTGAAATTGAAGTAAAATTTTCTCGACCCTTTTTTATCATTATCATTATCTGGAACCAATTCCAATGCACCCTCCTTCCTTGTGCCGACATGTTGTTGTGCTTTCTCTCTAGCCTTCTTTAAAATATTGGTGGGGTAACCTCTATAGGCGAGATCTTTCATCAGAGCTTCCGCCTGAGATGAAAAACCTTCAGAAGTATTATTTAACCGTTTTAACCGCAGTAACTGGCTGAACGGCAATGCCGCTTTTGTAAATTCAGGGTGAGCACTTCAATAATGAAGTAAGGAGTTGGTGGCTGTCTTTTTCTTAAAGACAGACCGAACCAGCCCCTTATTAGTCAGATCCAATTTGACATCAAGAAATTCCAGACTAGACCCACCAAACACTGACGTGAAAGACATATTGAAGGTATTGTGGTTGAGGTAGTCAACAAATTTAACAAAGGTTTTATCATCTCCTTCCCACACCACCAATACGTCGTCCACGTAGCGAATGTAGTATTTAATATTTATCAAGAATGGGTTGTTCTCCGTGTAAATATAAGAGTCTTCGAAAGCAGCCAGAAATAAATTGGCCAGGGTACATGCGACGGGAGTACCCATCGCTGTCCCTTCCCTTTGGACATACCATTGGTCCAAAAAGTTGAACGCATTGTTCTCAAGTATAAGGCTTAATGCATTAGAAACAAAACTACTAACATCCCTATCCACCCTGTTTTTCTCCAAGAGATCATTGATAACCTTTACAGCCAAGGACTGGGGAATCCTTGTGTAAAGACTCTCTACGTCAATTGATGTTAAATTAAACTTTTCACTCCAAGCTATATGATCGACTGTTTTTACAAAATCAAATGAGTCTTTTACCAATGATGGGACTGAAGCCAAATACGGGTGTAAGAACCAATCCAAATACTTGGAAAGTGGTTCGAACAACGAGCCAATTGCAGACACAATGGGTCTGCCCGGTGGCTCGCTTTCATTCTTGTGTATTTTGGGCAAGTAGTACCAGTGTGGTTTTACAGGATTTTCTGGCAATAATTTCTCAGCCTCAATCACAGTGAGAACATTCTTTTCAACAGCTGACCTTAATAAGGATTTCAATTTATTCGTAAATTTACTAGTAGGGTCTGCGGGAACAGGCACATAGGTGTTAATCTGATTTAATTGTCTTAATGCTTCTTTGATATAGTCAGCTCGATTTAACACCACTATACTCCCACCTTTGTCAGCCTTCCTGAAAATAATATCCTTCCACTGGCACATTTCTTTTAAAGCCCTCTGTTCTCCACAAGACAAATTTCTAGCAGGTTCTGGATAAATAAGGGCTCTTACGTCACGATCCACCAATTCGGTAAACAGATCTATGCTGTCATTAGGTATCGCTGGAGGCATATAGGTAGATTTCACGCCCCCTTTAAAAGGAGGGCGACAAGTATCTTTATTAATTGTTTCCCCAAACTGACTATCAGCGATACCCAAGAGAAGTTGAAGATCAGCTTGGGATTGAGGCAAGTTATCTTTTTCAACAAAAAAACCCAAGGGGCCGATGCTAGTGGCGCTAAAAGACATTTTTGATTTTCTATGCGTATTATCAACATTTAATGAACCTTTTTGGTTTTCAAAATGCTTAAAGAGACATAACTTTCTGGTAGACTTGAACAAATCAGATCTGAATTCTGCATAGTTAAAGGTCTCAGCCATACAATAATTCAGCCCCTTGCGCAGTACGGCTAACATGTCACTAGACAACTCATAATGAGACAGGTTATACACTCGAAGAAGCTGCTGATCTAGTCCCTCCAGGAGACTTGCTTCCTTTTGAGAGGCGGGGGGAGTATAAGATCTTCCACCTCTCCTCCTGTTTTGTCCTCCTCGTCTTGTTCTCCGTCTAAAGGGACATTGTCCTCATCATCAACATCTAGGTCGTTGTCATACAGATCATCTTCTTCATCAGTGCTTATGTTTGTAGGCTTTTTTCCTGTTTTTACCGGCTTATTGTTGGGGCCCGGGTTATTGGGCTTGCTTGGGTCTTTGGTGTTAGTGGCGTTCTGGGGGTGGAACCCCCAGTATTTCTCTTTTTCTTCCTTCTAGGGGTATCCATAGACCTACCCCAGTTAGAGACGTGGCCTTGTTCATAATCTGCCTTGTCTCTTAGAAATTTTTCTCTTTTCAGAGCTTTAATTTCATTCTGAAGTGGTACTAATTTTTCATCCAGCTTTTTTATAAAAGAGGACCATTTCCCTTTCTTGGTTCTCTTTTGTAATTCTCTTCTCAGAGCAATTAATTCATCAGTGATCTTCCGATGATCTTTTACATTTTGCTCTAAGACTAAATGTAGAAATTTCATGGATGAATCATGCTGAATTTCTTCCCATTTCTTGATGAACTCAGGACTGCAGGTTTGAGAGGCCATATTCTTAGCTACACGTAGCCCCCTGGGCACCCTTTTACAAGCCACATAAGTCTTTAATGAAGTCACTGTCCAGAATAAGCGAAGTTCTTTTTCAGCAAGAAAAGATATTTTCTGTTCTAAGCTTATTTCACTCAGAACAGACACACAGTCCTTCACTTCACAATCAGTGAAATAAGTCTCGGCATCCTCCCTCCCTGCCAGCAAGCCATCTGGTATTAAAGCCGCACTTGGTCCTGATCCCGAAGGGGCAATCTCCATATTACCAATTAGGGCACCACGCTCTACTCCCCGCTACGGTCCGTGCCACTTCAAACAACGAATGTAAATATTGATAAATATTAAATACTACATTCGCTACGTGGACGACGTATTGGTGGTGTGGGAAGGAGATGATAAAACCTTTGTTAAATTTGTTGACTACCTCAACCACAATACCTTCAATATGTCTTTCACGTCAGTGTTTGGTGGGTCTAGTCTGGAATTTCTTGATGTCAAATTGGATCTGACTAATAAGGGGCTGGTTCGGTCTGTCTTTAAGAAAAAGACAGCCACCAACTCCTTACTTCATTATAGAAGTGCTCACCCTGAATTTACAAAAGCGGCATTGCCGTTCAGCCAGTTACTGCGGTTAAAACGGTTAAATAATACTTCTGAAGGTTTTTCATCTCAGGCGGAAGCTCTGATGAAAGATCTCGCCTATAGAGGTTACCCCACCAATATTTTAAAGAAGGCTAGAGAGAAAGCACAACAACATGTCGGCACAAGGAAGGAGGGTGCATTGGAATTGGTTCCAGATAATGATAATGATAAAAAAGGGTCGAGAAAATTTTACTTCAATTTCAAATATGGCCCTATGTACAGTATCATTACTGCAGCAGTAAAGCGTCATTGGCACGTGATCGAAAACGACAAAACCTTTTCGAGGGTATCACCACAACTAGTCACGACATATAGGAGGAGTAAAAATATCGGCGATCTTATAGTCCAGAAAAGGATTAAACCATTACAAGGTAGCCCCTCTTGGCTAAATTCCAACCCATTAAAAGGGAATTTTAAGTGTTCACATTGCAACTGGTGCAGGTATTTAGAGAGTGGCCCTACGGTAAGGATTGGGGCACTTGTTAATAAAACACAGACTTTTATAAACTGCCGCACCAGCTGGGTTGTGTACATTCTATGGTGTCCATGCCAAAGATACTACATAGGGAAAACCATACGTTCAATGAACGTCAGAGTAAGGGAGCATTTTAACTCAGTACTTACCGGTAAAGGGTCCCCGAGATTGATTCAGCACATTAGGGATGACCATGATGGTGATCCTACAGTGCTGAAGTTCGCGGGTATAGAGAGAATTTTTCATTCCAGGAGGGGTGGAGATGCACATAAGAAGTTGCTACAAACCGAAGCCAACTGGATCTTGAATTCTTTTGCTCAGGGTCCAGCTGGCTTAAATGATAAGATTGATATGACTGTTTTTCTATAGGTCGTTTTTCTGTGATAGTGGGAGGTTGCGTGCTTGCTGCTTTAATGACTATACATGTGAATAATGCCTCCGTTGTTTGCCGTCGTTGGAGTTCCTCGGTTCGCCTTATCTTCCTCTGTTTTTTCCTGAATATTCATTTCTAGTCATGTTCATTGGTTGTCTGCATCTGTTTCAGTAGTAAGCGGTGGCCGCATCGGCCGGGCGGACGAGTCTATGAGATCAGAGCGGTGAGTAAACAGCATAACACTATTTGGTTGATTGTTGATACGTAGTACGTCATGGCTTGTAGTCGATTTTTGACTACCATGTATTTGGGTTTGGAGCTAATTAGTGCTATTAATATCAAATGACTTGGAATTATTCTAAAATTAAAATCATATTGCCAGCACATTTTGTAATCTGATTGATCAGATGGTGTTTTATTGAGGTAGTATTGGACACTTTGTCCTATTATGACTTAATTGTTTTATGTTTTCGTCGGTATGGACTGATAAATCATTACTTATGAACAGCATTGAGCTATATCATATCCGCGTTCTGGTCTCTATGGTAACTATGCCCGGTTGTTGCTGCTTCCTTCTTTTGTAGTTATTTTGTTCCAGTGTCATATGGTGACAGAATAATTGTAACTGTATAAGCTTGTAATGTTCACTGTTCTTCATTTTTACCTTCAGTGATGAGTGGAATCTTGATTTTAAAGATTTATTTGTATTCACATCTTAAGAGTTAATGGTGATGTCAATTTAGGCTGCAGGCTCCTCCTATATAGGAAGTGAGCTGCACGCCATTAACTCGTGACCCGTGGAAGCGCATTGTAAGCGCGAAACGGTGCCGTCGTCTCCTCTGCACTCCCTCCCCTCCCTGCATCAAGCAATGTGCCGTCTGAAATAAACGCACGAAAATCACACTGGTGAGTGCCGTCTGTTCTATAAAATTGAACTTTCATGTTGTGCTGATTGGCAGGCACCGCCGAGTGTCTGGACTGTTATCTCCACCATCTACTGCCGCTCCCGGGAGCTGTTACGCTCCGGTGCCCTGTTCCTACTGTCTACATTTATAAGAGGGTAAAAACAGGGGAAAATTACAAAAACAACAATACAGTCAACATTGCAAACCAGTGATAGCAGCTCTCCAAGAACGAGCCGTGCCATCACTGGGATAAACATTGTATTATGGAGACGACAGTCTTCCTGTAGTAGAAGATATTGTAGGTGGTAGGTCTTTAGGTCATCCCACTGCGATGTCCTTAGCATGACAAAATCTTCTCTCCGCCAACTCAGGGTCTTCGTAGATAATTGCATGGTCGCTCACTTGGACATTGAGCTTAGCTGGGTAGAGTAGTTGAAATCTAATATTTTTTCAATCACACGACAGGTGGGTCAAAATGCCTTGCGTTTTTGAGCTACGACTGGGGAGAAGTCCTGGAAGATTAGAATCTTGGAACCATGGACAGTCAGTTCTTGTTGCTGTCTGTATGTTCTCAGGACCTTTTCTTTCACAGCCCAGTTGAGGTACTTTGCTATGACTGGGCAAGGTCTACTGTTTCTGCTGCCTTGGTTGGGCACTGGGAGACCTAGTCTGTGTGCTCACTCTATGATCATTTGGTCTTTGCCAGTATCCGTCCGAAGGGCCATTGGGAGATCTTTAGTGAAATAGTCCATGAGGTGTTCGCCGCCCACCAACTCTGGGATGCCCACAAAACGCAGGTTGTTGCAGCGGTTTCTGTTCTCCAAGTCCTCCAGTTTGTCATGCATTTCTCACTCTGCGGCCTGACTCTGTTGGAGAGAGGCCTTTAGTTCAGCGATCTCCTTTTCATTGGCCTGGATTCTGCTTTCCAGCTCTGTGACCTTTTGGGAATTGGTAATAATTAAGGCAATGGCTGCGGCGAGGGCGGCATGGAGGGCGTCAGACCGCTGGTCAAATTTTGGCATCAGGAGCTTGGAGACCTTTTCAGCTAACAAAGCTATTTGTGAAGAGTCTTGCTCAGACAGTTCAAAGTAACATGATAGTGGGGAAAGCTGCGGTGGGGATAGACTGGCATCCATCTGTGCTTCAGGCGAAGAACCAACTAATGGAGAGGCCGGTTGGCGACGTGGGTTCTTGGCAGGTTGCTTAGGTGGTTTTGGGGTGGATTTGCTTTTGTGCATTGTTGATGGTGATTGTGTGCTAGGCGGTAGGGACTTTTGTAGGGAGGAGGATTTCTTTGGGTTTTCGTTATGTATTTGTCCATTACAATTCCCCGGTAGCAAGGAGAAGTAGCAGGTCAGTGGGCGGCAGATGGGGGTTAGTAGATTGCCCGGTTACTGATCACAGTGGGAGAGTAGGAAGACTGTCATAGTCTGACTACTATATCATAGTCTTGGTTGGTGGAGGCAGGGTGGGTAAAAGGTTCATGTCAATAACAGGCTGTGTGTTTGGAGATGGGACTTGACCCCTTAATGGTCAGAGACTGCTATATCCGTCATGGCTTTGAACAGTCACTACATGTAAACCCTGTCTTTTGGTCTGGGGGGGCTGATGGGGTTTGAGCCACCACAGTGCTTCACCAGATAGAGATTCATAGGCATACAGGGTTTAATCAGCTGTAATGCAGTGTTTCACAAGACGACCAGCAGGTGGAGCTTCACTCCTTAAGATATTTGCACTGCTTGGCATCTGCAGAGAAGGGGTTGGAAGTCTGCTGCTTGTCTTGGGTTGGGGTGGGGGGCTCTCTTATGTGTAACAGTTGTCTCCAGGGTAGAGATTATCCACAGTCTGCAGGGTTATTGTGCTGCCTTGGGCCACTTATTGGTTATGCGTCACCACTTCACTGGGCTTCCCACCCCTCTCTCCTCTTCCCCTCACCTCTGCATCGCTCGTCTGTGGTTGTCCGGTCTCTGTCAGGCCGGAGGTTTGTGTTGAGGCTCTGCCCCCCGATAAGCCGGCCACAGCAGTCTATACCTGAGGTCGGTGCTTCTCCCAGAAGTAAAGGCCCACTTGCCACTCCTCGGCTCGGGATGGATCCACCAGCAACCGGCTCCTGAAGTGCCGACTGGAAAGTGCAGGTCAGCATGTGCTGGAGTTATCTTCATCACTGCACGGTGACAGTCAGGTAGGCAAAGGAGGCAGCAGGCAGAGTGGAGCACTCAAGGCCGAGGATGGGTCCGGAAGTGCGGGCCACACTGTCCTTATGTGCGGCACCAGGCCTGGCCTACTGAGCGGCGGTTTGAGGCGGAGGTTGCGGCCACAGAGATGCTCGGGCACCAGGGCGCAGCTGCTAATTAGGTGTGTGCTGCCTCCTGGTCGTTTCCCACTGCAGAGCTTGAGGGGATGGAGGGACTCACTGGGGGTGGTTGAGCAGTCGCTCCTGCACAGGTTCTTGAGCAGGGGGGCCCCTGTCTCTGCTATTTCCCACGGTGTTCTAGGAGCAGGGGGAGAGGGGGGTCCTTTGCTCTGTGGCGGGGAGGATTAGCCGGCAAGGTGACATCGGCGTACAGCTGCTCGTGCATCCTCAATCTTTTCAGCACCTGCCGGCCGTCAGGTACTCACAGCTCCCGGGTCTCCTCCACCTGGCTTCTGTTCGCGGTGTTCTGGTTGGGTGAGGGGGGTCCCGTTGTGGCTATGCGGCCTTCACACTGTCCTTCTTTGGTGGGTCCAGGTTGGGCCTGGTGGTCTCCTGTCCTCTGCAGCTGGCCGTTCTTTCCATATCAGATCCGAGCGCAATGGTGAGTTCAGTAGGATGCAGGTTGTGTGAGGGGTGATGGCAGCGGTGTTGTGGCTGTGTGGGGGCCTCCAATGTGGACATATGGTGTGCATTAGGTCCTTCTAGCCTGAATCCCTCTCACATGCGTCCGCCTTGCTTGGCGGCCATCTTGGAATCCCAAACAATTGTTTATATTAGATAATATCCTATTTGGTTGGTGGGATTTTGTTTCTACAAGTTTCAAAGTTTGTTTTGGAAACTATCCTGGCATAACCAGCAGACCACAATAATATTGGAATTTTTTCACCGGAAAAATGATGGCGGAGGATTGGCAATTACCATCCATGAGTTTGTTGTTTGGCTTCATAAAACTGTAGAATAAACATTGTTGGGGGTCAGTGGTAGGGGATATGTTTGGTTGTAAACAGCACAAAACATCTGGCATTATTTGTCTATCCTCTTTTTATATAGACTAACTGATATTAATTACTAGATGGCGGCCCGATTCTAAAGAATCGGGTAGTCTAGAATCCATATATAGTTTATTTACTAATAGTTACGAGAGTGCGGTGAAATGAATTGTGTGTATACAGGCGGCTTTGTGGGTAGCAGAGTATACGGTTGCTCAGTGGTTAGCACGCGCGGTGGCTCAGTGGTTAGCACTGCGCGGTGGCTCAGTGGTAGCACTGCGCGGTGGCTCAGTGGTTAGCACTGCGCGGTGGCTCAGTGGTTAGCACTGCGCGTGGCTCAGTGGTTGGCATTGAGTGCGGTGAAAGTGGTCAGCGCAGTGCCGTGGGCAGAGTGGTCAGCATACACACACTCCGCTATACTTACCACCGGCCCTGTATCTTCCCCGCCGCCTGGATCCTCAGTCGACATGTCGCCGCCCCCGACGACTGGATTCAGTATGGCGTCCGGGAAGTCTCGCGAGACTTCCCGGACGCCATCTTGGACAAAGTATGTCACTGCCCCCACTGCCCCCACTGGATCCAATATGGCGTCCGGGGCGGCACATACTTTGTCCAAGATGGCGTCCGGGAAGTCTTGCGAGACTTCCCGGACGCCATATTGGATCCAGTAGTTCGGGGCGGCGACATGTCGCCTGAGGATCCAGGCGGCGGACGCAGGGCCGGTGGTAAGTATAGCAGAGTGTTTGTGTGTGTGTGTGTGTGTACAAAGTGACGGAAATGCCTTCGGCTTTAATATATTAGATTGTCAAAATGAAAGCATTTGTTTGATAGGGAAGCAGCCATTCTATCAAAAAGTACTCAAACGTTTTGAACAAATACAAGCTGAGTTTGATGTGTATGAAACAGCTTTTTCTGCAGCTTAATCATGACTGCACTATAGAAATGAAAGAGACCAGCTTGATACAATGTCATCTGCTAATATTACAATAGGACTAAAATCCAATATTTATAGGCAATGGCAGTTCTCAAATTTGCCTAAATTTCCAGTAGTACCGTGTTTCCCCGAAAGTAAGACCCTGTCTTACATTAATTTTACCTCCGAAAGTCACACCCTGTCTTACTTTCGGGGGGGGTCTTACTATCGGGGAAACACGGTAGGAATAAAAAAAACACATGTGAGGCAGACATAATGCTATTAATATGGAAATGTGGGATGAATGTTTATTGTTGTGCAGAGTGACGTCTGACATGGTGGTGTATGGAGACTTCTAGGACATGCAATGCTCTACTGCAGGGGTCACCAACTCCAGGCCTCGAGGGCCGCCAACAGTGCATGTTTTCAGGATCTCCTTAGTATTGCACAGGGGGTTGGAATCATTACCTGTGCATTTGATCACATTAACACCTGTGCAATACTAAGGAAATCCTGAAATCCTGCACTGTTGGCGGCCCTCAAGGCCTGGAGTTAGGGACCTCTGCTCTACTGGGTTATGAAATATTCAAATTTAACAGTGACATGCATAATTCCACAAAGAGAAAAGTTTCCCCTTAGTAAGCGACCTCTCACCTTGCCAAAGCAGATCTTCTGCTTTGCGCTGAGGAGGGGCAACACCCCGAAACATGTATCAGCAAATGAAGTTTCTGGTTTGTCATCTTATCCCAAGTCATGTAGCATGGCTTGTTAAATGATCAGTATTGATTTGTATGATTGTTACAGTTGATAGATGACACCAGAGATCAAATCCTCTTAATCCTAAAGAGGCTATTTACATAAGGAAATATGGAGTGACACTTTAGCATCCAATTCCCATATGGTATTCAGCTAGTCTCAGTATCTATTCCATTTATACTTGAAATACGCTGTATACATAACTTCTAGTTTACTTCACAAAATGTAATATTGGTCGACACAAAGATTACCAGATGTGGGAAAGACGATTCATATCTAAGGGTACCATAACACCTGGCCATATCGTCGGAGATATCTCCGGTGACGCTCGGGACGCGCACGTTTTTGGCGCCCGCCAGTGTCGCCATCGTGTGTGTACATGCGGCGATACCTCCGGCGATGTTACAGGCGCCATCGCTTCTGGGGTGTCCACAAACCCCAGCGGCAATCCTGTAACATGGGAACCTATGGCTCCCATTGCCTGTAACATCGGCGATCGCCATGTTACATGGGGCAATGTGTACACATCGCCCCAGAGTGCTCGCCTGGTTTCAGTGCATTGCTGAGAAACAGGCGACCACTCTAAGGTGATTTTTAGCGCAGACATCGCCTCTTTACATTAGGTGACGCACCGGCGATGTCAGCGGCGATAGGCCACGCCCCTGTGTCACCTATAAAATTGCCGCCGATATGGCCAGGTGTGACGGTACCTTAATACATGATGTGGGAGAGTGCAAGTATTGGGCCATATTGAAAGAGCATAGTATCTGTAGTAGAATAGCTGTACTCTATCATATTGTCAATGGACCCAAGAATATACATGTTTGGTTTACTTGGGGATAAGATGAACTCTGAGACTCTTGTAGTAAAAGGTATATTACTCATAATATTTCAAGTCTATATAAGTTTCTCGCTTTGCATTTGTTAGATCTGTATCATCGAATTAATAAATCAGGTGAACAACATAATAAAACTTTAAAAGGGAGTGTATCAAAATAGAAATGTAGTGTATGAATTGTAAAGAATTTGGAAGACATAGTTGAATATTTTTGGTTGTCTTCCAGTATCCTACTTATGTTTTCAAATAGGTTGTTTTGAATTTTGCATTTGCGATAACATAAAAAGTATAACATCTTATTGATGACAAGTATCCTACTTATGATGCGGGTGACACAGGAAATCTTTATGTCTCATGTGCACATAGTCTATTGATAGCTTGTTGCAGCTGTTACCCCACTTTTCAGGTGGTGGTTTATATCAATGAAAAGAAAAAGAAAAGATATATAGTCATTTTAAAAATACATACTGAATATTGAGTAGATGGGTAATAAATGTCTTATATTATATTTTACCTTGCCCATAGTTTATTATGTAAGAATGATACAACACCTTAGCTGTCTTATCCATACCTGGGGATTTTACGAAATGCTTTAGTTTTTTCTCTTTTATGTATTTCTATTTAATTGTATTTTTTGGAAACTATGATTAAAGCAAAATGAGAAAATATCCTGCAGTAAGTGAATAAAATAGATAAGTAATAATACACTTAAATACTATAGGGTACATGGTTAACACTATTTTGATCAAAAGAGCATAAAAGCCATCCCACTGACAAGGTGTACCCAATCAGGACGGTAACTAGCTCTTGTAGCTGTAATTCACCTGTCTATGTGCCAGCAGGTCTAAAAGTAGATCAGAGTAGAGCACAAACAAGACCCCTTAATGACCAATGACGGCTATACCCGTCATGGCTTTGAGCTGTCACTGCATGTAAACACTATCTTTGGTCAAAGAAATGCATAAAATATCATCCTAGATTTACTACCAACATGAAGTCCAATATGTCATGAAAAAAATCAATCTTGGAATCACTGGTATCTGTTGAAGCATTCCAGAGTTATAACCTCATAAAGTGACACTGGTCAGAATTGCAAAAATGATGCTCAGTCCTTACCTGCTTGTAGAAAACTACATAGACAAAAGAGGGGGCGGCGAGACCCTGTATGTACAAAGTACAAAAAGAAATGAGCAGCAATACACGCTGGATAAGATACTTATTGACATTATTTGCGCATAGTGCATAGCTGGGCATTTTACAAAGTGTTTTGGTTTCCTTAATGTTTTCCAATCTTTATGTTTTCCATTTGATCCCGGCCAGCTCGGATCAATGTCTCAGCAATCCGACCAACGATCCGAGCTGGCCGGGATCGCAGCAACGATTCTGCGAGAAGCGAACGATACTTGCGGTCGTTTGGTCGCCTACATGCTTCAGTTCTGAATGGGCGAAGTCGTAATCGAGATCGTTGGAAAGGTGTCACACACAACGATGTTGCAGGTTGAATGAACAACAGATTTATGGACATGTCCAACTTATCGTTGGTCGTATCTACGTGTAACACGCAAAGACGTCAGTACAACGTCGCTGCACTGCCTCAAAAGCCGTGATGTGTTAACGATATTGTAGCGTGTAACGGGCCCTTAACACTGGGCATACACATGAGATAGTCGGCTGACAGCTGTCTTTCCTGATTTTCCATACACATGTACACTAGGTCTGGGTAAGAAAACTTGTGAGTTAGAGGAAAACATCACATTTGGGTATACGACAGAACTTTTAAACCCCCCACAGACCTAGAGAAAAGTTACATAAAACATTTCTTTGATTGTCTTTGTACCTTTACCATGTATCTTTGTACCATTCTGCGGATGGTGTGGATTGCATGTGTCCTAAGATAGGTTCTCCTTAAATGAATGTCACATTTTTAGTTCCCTATTATACGTGACCAATTCAACAAAGCGACTAAAATAGAAATATATTGTAAGATGCTTTGAAAAGCAGCACAATTTTTGCATCTCACCGATTTGGGCAAAAATGTAGTAATGTTTTGTCATTTTCTCACTAGTTTTGGCCAGCTCGTCCAAAGTAGCTGGAGCTTGGGAGGGACAGGCTTTGGCAACTAGAGATGAGCAAACCTTTGAAAGTTCAAATTCGGTGCAGTTCACCGAACGGGCAATGTTCGTCAAACAAGTGGAGCCCCTCTGTTTTGGCACAGACATTAGCTTCCTACACTATTACCTATCAAGCTTCAGGGCCGCTGTCACACTCACCATGCTTTCGGGCCCACTCATGAACCTCAGACATCCTCATGACTTCCCTCAGGATGTCTCAGGTTACACAGTGGGCAGGAATCCTGCCATGTGACCTGAAGTAACCTCAGTGCCGTCAGTGCTTCTAACATTGAAACAAGGACATTGAAAGCTTCATGGACTTCATAGCTGCTGCCACATCTGCCACTGTTTCCAATCTTCACACCCTGCAGGTGACAAAACACCTGCAAGCTCCAGGAAAGCTTAAAAATTTTATTTAAAGCTCCAAAACATTCTGGGGAGACTCCTAACCATAAAGTTAGGTGTTGTCCCAAACCAGCGGATCATCGGACGGCGAGCATTTTGGCCCTAAACAAACAGGGAAAGTTTTAGGGCCATTTTAAATTTTGAATGTATTTTCTGAACATAGCTGCGTTTTCTGAATTTTGGGGAAAGTGCTTGGATTTCTGTTCCCAAGCTGAATCGGACATGTTCGGGCCGAATTTGAAATTGATGAACATGTTCAGGAAAGGTTCGCTCATCTCTAGCCGTAACCACATATGTAATATAAAGTTCAAGAATGTGGTCACGTCGCACACCAGTCGGTGAGCTGGCACTTGCAAGCACTTGGTGGCAGTGGTAGCTGTTGTGGTTTAGTGGGAACATACATTACATACAGTATCTTCACAAGTAGCTCAGGCAGGTCTGGGTAGACTTTCAGAAACCCCTGAACCGCATACTTGAGCACATGTGTGGCACCCCTACGGGACTGTTGCCACAGGAACACCTGGTGCTGGGAGGGATTTCTGCATCAGGCAACACCTTCCACCCCAGACCTGAAGGGGGAGCTCTACTTGCTGACTTTAGGCAAGGTCCCTTATAAAATCAGGCCCGGAGGAGGAGTTGGGCAGTGCAGTTCCAGCAAGGACTGTGAATAGTTCAGGACTGAGGAAGACAACTGGTGAATGGAGCTGCTCTAGGCCCGTGCCAGAGGGAAGCCTAGCCAGTGTAATGGACCTAAGCGTGAGTGTCGGAGGTAAGGCGAGGAACAGAAAGTGGGGCAGAGGAACCTTACCGGTTCATGCCAGGAAAACACCAAAGCAACCCGGACGCTGGAGTCCGAGTCTGCACGGGTCCAGTTAGTCCAGCAGAGAACACCAGAGGACCAGGGAGACTTCAGTCCCCTGCCAGCACTTGTAGCACATCATCATACAGAACCAGGGACCGCAGAGGAGACAGCAGTGCCCAAGCGAAGGTTCACTTGCCTGCTATAAAAAGTGAGGAACACAAGGGAGGTCTGGTCAGGATTCAGACCGGACAGGACTTAAGGTACACACACAGCACAGATGAGGCCTCATAACTCATAGGGTGTGGAAATCCTGAACTGCCACCCAACCACCTGGACTGTACCCTGGATATAACCTTGCTCATCACATCAGTAAAAGGTAAAGAAACAACTTTCAGTGTGTGTGTCCATCATTGCGGCCCAGATCCTGCCCTCATATAGACTGTGTGCCAGCACCTCTACCTGCAGGGCCGCCTACCTGTGTGAATTCTCCATTCTTCTATTACTGCCCTGGGGAGCATTACCAACTAGCTGCCTCAATGTCCCCGGAGGTCTGCCTCAGCGCCGGTACCATTACCGGATACCGTGGGTGGCGTCACAAATATTTTTACTTTTTTATTTTTCCCCTTTTTCAGCAACCACCAGGGCCACAGGTCCGGGCACAGGCCGCCCGTGACATCTCCCATTAAATCAACGCTCAGAACCGGGTACCCCCCGGTCCTGGGACGGGTCACATGGGTTAGGAATGGTATGTGTCCGAGCTTGCCCAGTTTCAGAGTTGCCACCAGGTTCCGGCTATTATTACACACAACCATTCTTGGTTGTAGGTTCAGTGGCGAGAGTTACAGATTTGTCTGGTCTGTAATAGCTTTCCACAACTCTATGGCCGTATCCGGTTTGTCACCTAAACAACTTAGTTTCAGCAGAGCCTGTTGCTGCTTTACCGAACCAATGCTCGTTTTAAAGCAGCAACGGCATACTATCAGACACTGTACATGCTGGTAGTGGTCATACTGATAAAGGTCAAGCCTCTGCTGATCTTGATATGACACAGGTTGCTAAAGAACAATCTTTTATCGTCCGCATTTTCTTTAAAACAGCCCTAGATTGGGGAACACCTATCCTTTGGCCTGGGAATTTGCCGTGTGTGGGTACCATGGGGAACAGTTATCACCCTTCTCTCTCTGGGCACCCAGATATGTCTATGCGTTGCTGTGGATCCCTCCACCTCTATATTGTTGTACTCACTGTGCATGACACTCACTCAGGTTGGGAGTCTGTAACTCATCATCATCTACCTCTTAAGACACTAAAGCTACGTTCACATACTGTGCTTTTCTTGCGCACACTTTTCAAAAAAGCGCAAGTGTGTGTGCGTCTGCCGGAAAAGTGAATGTGAAATTCCCTTTGCCGTTCAGACAATAAAAATAAATAAAAATACGCAGCGCTTTTATTTGAGAAAGCACGGGCGTAAAAAGAATGACCATGTCAGTTCTTTACGCACCTGCACCCGTGCTTTCTACCATAGGAGCCCATTATTCCCACTGGAATTACGCATCGCCGTTCAGACGATGCGCAATTCCAGTGGGAATATGCCGCCACTGCAGGATATGATGTCACACGGGGAGGCCCAATCCTCCCCTGTGTGACATCTGTGCCAGCTCCTTTTGGGTTTTTTTGTGTATTAATATACAGTGCAAAACCCAAATTAAACTAATCCAAATGTGTTAAAAATAATAAAAATTGAATACTTACCTCCCCGTTGGGTGTTCCAGTTACCGGGAGCCGAGAGATCCTCCACGTGTACTGTCCTTCTAGTGCCTGTGATCGGTGATTGGCCACTCACGGTCATGTGATATGTGACGTGCTATGATGCGCTTATCACATGACCGCAAGTGGCCAATCAGCGATCTTGACAGGTCCTGGAAGGTCGGTACCTGCGGTTGTGTCGGCTCCCAGCTCCCGAACACCTGGCAGAGAGGTAAGTATTCAATCTTTATTATTTTTAATACCATTTGGATCACTTTAATTTGGGTTTTGCAGTGTATATTAATACACTACGAAACCCAAAAGGGGCTGTCACACATGTCACACAGGGGAGGATTCACTTCTTCCCTGCACTTTAGGGGGAGAAGGGAGCCTGTAAAAAAAACGTGTGTGAATGCACCACGTTTTATACGGGGCTTTTTTGTGCAGGTGTAAAACGCGGCAAAAAGCACTCACGCAAAAAAAGCGCAATAAAAGCACAAAGTGTGAACATAGCCTAATTGCCATTCCCCGTAGTAACCTACTTCTAATCTTGGCTACTCAAATATTTGGGCATCACTACACATGATCTCATGTTTTTCTTGAAATATGCAGGTCGAGAGGCCAGGATCAATAGATTATATTGTAAAAAGGTCCTCTGAGTGTCCCAGTGTAGGATCACTTGACTCCTGGGACTTGTCATGGTAAGAGGATGGAAGATCAGGGTAAGGATTCTATTCTGACTTCAAAAGTGGTGTCCTGCTCCCAGGGGTGAACCTAGCCCCTCTGCTGCCTGAGGCGAACTGCAAAACCCTCCCCAGTAATTTTTTTTTTTTCAATCGGTAGCAGTAAATCTAGTTCATACACATTTATATTTATACTGTAAAAATTAGTACAACAGTGGATATTTTAGTTTACAGAAATAGAAAAAAATATGTCCAAATACAAGGATGTCAGCGCCGTCACGTGCACATACAAGAACCACACAGCAGAATGCAGAACAAGGATCATTAATGGCAATGGTGGGCCTGGCACAAGCTACAGACACACAATGATGGCGGCAGAACTGTGGTCCTGTAGGGAGACGCAGTCCTGCATCCTTATGTGTGGGGACTGATGGGTGCTCAGCGTGCGAGCCTGTATCAAAGGCAGGGGTATATATACGTCAAAGGTAGTGAAGGGGTTAAATTGCATTATATTTTTGTACAGTACACAGCACACATATATACTGGACAACACATGCTCATTACATACACATCATACAGTCACACAGACACACACATCATACATGTCCTTAGTATACACATGCTATATAACAGATCTTCAGCAGGTACATGTCATATACAGAGCACATGTATGCTAGACAAGTATATATACACACACTTCACCATACTCAAAAGATATCTAAATACAGAGACAGCTTACAGAGACACAGCTCACACACGCAGACACAACTCACACACTCAGACACAACTCGGTTCCTTACTGGTACGGATGAGAGTGAAAGCACAAAAGCCTCCCGCCACCGGAATTCAGTCCTTTCCTAATGTGTCCTGGACCTTTTTGGAATTGAGGAAGAGGTACAGTCTGTGGCGCTATGGCTCCCTTCTGTCGGTCCCACAGCTTGTCGGTTCACAGCCAGGGATAGACCTCTGACTGCCTCAGCTCCGGTATGCTGGTGTTGACCCCGGACTCCCCAGCCGGCTCCAACCGGTCCTGGATTGTCCCCTCCGTTTCTGGGTCACCCCTCTCCAAGGAGATGCCCTCCTGTCATGAACGCTGTCAGGCACGTCCTCACTGGCTGCCTTCCCAGCACAGTCTGACTGAAACTCACTCAACTGTCACTCAAATCTCCCGCTCTACTCTAGGCTCCACCCCTGGACCTACTGAATATACGGTCCCTATGCTAAGGTGGCCTAGTGTATGGGTGCTTATGGCAGACTCTGTATGAAACCAAGTATCCATGGCTACGGAGGCACTACACCTTCTGTTCGGGGTGCAGTACCTCCCTGTGGCGCCTTCCCATAGGGGCGCCACACACCCCCTTGGTGAATTACACTCGTCTGCGAGTGTTAAACCAAACCAGGTTTGAGCTTACTTTTTATATGCATAACAAACAATAAACACTTTTAATACCAATAAGCATTATTCTTGATTTTCCCGTCCGGTAGGTGCATTTCTTGTAACGTTGCAAACAAATATATTCTTTAGTCCACATCGGCCCAACGGGGACCGGGTATCAAGTCTCTGATTTAAAGTTCAATCAGGCTTTAACACAAAAGTTCACATTTAGAGGTTGCACAGTCCAGCAGGTAAAGTCTCTGTAGGCTGCTAAAGTCACAATACACAACAAACCATTAACCATTGGTGCTACGGCGTAGGAGTCCTTGGTACTGCAGGGGTCTCTTTTGGCTATAAGTACTGTAGGCCTCCTGGCCTTGGGGTCACCGATTGGCAAAGGTTTTTCTCTTCCTGTACAACTCCTTACGCCAACTCCACCCTCTTTAATATTGTGTACTGGATTTTACCTGCTCTTTACCCGTTTCATATACTAGCACACAATAAGAAAATGCACTAAGCTCAACTATTTAGATTGATATACAATACCGTGATTGTTTCATCACTCTATGCTTCTGCTAACCCGGATCGCAGACCATCCCCGGGGTCCTGCATGGCGTTTGTAGGTTATGATGTCGCCTTTCCGGTCATCCTGGAACTGTGGCCTCCTGACAAGTTGACAGGAGTGCGGGATCGGGGCTGGAGGCTGGTAGTCAAACCGCCTCATCTCCATACCAACCTGGTCTTGTTGCTGTTCCAGGCGATCGGCCCGCCATAGCTTGCGGGGCCTGAACGTCTCTGTGCCGCCGGCTGCTCCTTCCTCTCGGTCCTCCTCCCCGGAACTCGCCTGGCTGGTAGAGCTTTCTTTCTCACATTCCTCTACGATCAGGTCGGGTTCCTTGGAGAACCAGATCAAGTTTTCCGGTTCGGCTGCCTCCTCTCCTCCAGGCTCTACGCTCGCTGGATCCTCTGGTTTGTTTCTCCACCCGCCCCCTTGGTTGTTTGATGGCAAGGGGGGCGGGGAGACAATTTGGCGCCTCTTCATTGGCCCTACTGCATTAAGGGGCCGAGGCACCACGCAGACACAACTCACACACGCAAACACAAATACAACTCACACACAGAGACACAGCTCACACACAGAGACACAACTCACTCATCAAAAAAGGATATACCAGGGCCACATGTCCGTAGATTTTAGGGTTCCTATATTAGAACTCACACACACAGACACAACTTACAGACACACAGCTCACACAGACAACTCACACACAGAGACATTGCTAACACACACAAGCAACTTATTGACACAACTCACACACAGACAACTCACACACACACAGAGACATGGCATATACGCAGACACGGCTCACACACGCAGACACAGCTCACACACGCAGACACGGCTCACACACGCAGACACGGCTCGCAGACTCGGCTCGCACACACAGACACGGCTCACAGACACAGACACGGCTCACAGACACTCCCTGAGGAAGGGCTCGGTAGGAGGCTCCGAAACGCGTCGGAAAATAAAGGCTTGAGCTGATCCAGACATCCCTGTGTCTTTGTTTCTTTGATCTCGGAGCAGCAGCGCAGACACTGAGGCACTTCGTCCAAGAAATATTTGCATCACAACCACGTTTACCAGTGGGAGTGCGGTCCCTGCAGCAGCTGCCTTTATGCTTTTCTACCAGTTGTGGTTTTCACAACTGACAAAGGTGAGCAATTCCACATTGTTAAGTGAAAGTGTGTAATTGAGATAAGACCTTATATACGCATTCTTTTTTCGCAGATTTACACACAGACACGGCTCACACACACAGACACGGCTCACACACACACAGCTCACAGCTCACACACAGGCACAGCACGCACACAAAGATACAGCACGCACACAAAGATACAGCACGCACACAAAGACACAGCACACACACAAAGACACAGCACGCACACACAGCTCACAGACAGACACAAGTTACAAACACCGCTCCCACACACAGACACAACTCATACACACAGGGACCCAGCTCACACACACCTCAACATAACTCACACAGAGAGCTCACACCCAGACATAACTCACACACGCAGACACAACTCACACTCACAGACAGCTCACACACACAGGGACCTAGCTCACACACACAACTCACACACATTCTACAGATTCCTCACCCAGGTATCACAATCCTCTGTGCTGCAGGAGGAGGGCTGGTTTACATGGGCAGCTTCACCTGTTCACAGCAGCTGGGTCCCACTCCCAGCCCCTTCCCCACTCACTGCATGGCAGGAGATCAGTCACCTTGTGACCCAGCGGGTATGTGCTCATGGTCCGGAGGAGCTGCGTGTTGGCCGCAGCTCCTCCGGACCTGAGTGAAGCCAGCGGGTGGCCGCAAGGAGACCGCAGCTGCCCTGTACTCACCATGTGTGGTGGGTTCTGGGCGGCTTCTCCCTGCAATCACCCGATGGGAGCCACTTCCGACTCTGTAGCATGAAATAAACATGCTGCGGAGGAGCGGACTCCCGGCAACCCGCACCGCAGCTCCAAACACACTGTGGGCGGTTTACGCAAAGTGAGGATGGGATTTCTTGAAATCCCATCCACTATGCTAATACTGTACTATGCAGCGTTTTGGACACAGCGGCAAGACCCCATAGGCCGCATGGTGGTCCGCATGGCAGCGGCAGGGTACCCACATCATTGTGAGCACTGCAGAGACAAGAGCGTCGCCCAGAGTCAAAACCGACAACTCACCACCACCACCAGAATACAAGGCATCCCTGAACCAGTGAGACCAACAAGCAAAACAGAAAAGAAGAGAAGAATGGTTCCAGAAAGAACAAGCTACCCGGCGACTTCGAGATGAAGCCAGAGCACAGCCCCCGCTTCCATTACAGTTACGCCGCCAAGGAACTGTAGTTTCTTCCTACCAAGAAGAAGGATGGGGATTCATATGTGAACCTGAACTACAGGAAGACATCTTTTTTTGCCAGACGAGACATTGAATCGTACCTGCGGCGTGGACACCCAGATTGTGACTTGTACCGAGGTGAGCAGGTTTCATTTGAAAGGCATCCAGGCCCTTAGGCTGGTTTGCAATACGCATAGCACGCCAACAATAGACTCCTGTTGTAGAGACTATGACTGTAAATAGCCCCTTTCTCCATTCGCCTTCCACGACAGCATTGGAGGATGTCGTCCACGCCCTATTGTGGGACAGGAACACAGAGGTTAAAAGCCCCTCCCCTTCCTCAGTACTCCAGTGTCTTCCTGTCCCCCTTGGGGCATGGAGAGGTTCCAGCGCTGTCAGGCCAGCAGAGGCAGCATTGGGGTGTACTTACAGCCGGGCCAGGGATGGACGTCGGGGGCGGCCTCCTCCTTCTTCTTGGGGCTCCCATGGTGGGACGGCCTTCCTGCGTCCTACGGGGCAAAGCAGGTCGTGTATTGCAGCGCCGGAGGCCTGTTCAGCTCTCCGGCGTCTCCCTCCTCCAGCTGCGGTCCCTGGGGCATGCATCAGAGGTTCCTCAATGGCACTTCCTGTTTCGGGCGGGGCACTTCCTGTTTTGGGCAGTGGCTCCTGTACAGACTGGGCGCGGCTCCAGGGAACCCAGCAGGCCTATCGCGTGCTACTGCCTGCGGTCGGTGACCAGGAGGAGGGAGGGAACAGGTGTTCCTCGTTGGGGGCACAGTACTTCTGGACAAGTACCCCCGGAAGCTACACCCAGGTAAGACTGATCCCTGAAACATGGAGGGTGATAGGCTTCTACCTCTGCTTCTGCAGAGCCCAGTGTTCCCCCAGCTCATGTAAGTGTTTCTGGGGGTGGTCACAAGGGGTAGAGTTATTTAGGCCCTGCACTCCCACTGGGACCCCCTTCTCTTCCCTTTTTTTCTATAGGGAGACAAGGGCCACCTGTGAAAGGGAGCAAAATCCCGTCCAGGAAATGTGGCTGCGGCACGAACTTCCCTCTTCCTACAAACAGGTGTCGGCCATGACTGACAGTGTTGTCAGGATGGACTCCCCATCCCTGCTTGAGGAGCTCCAATCCATTAGGGAAGAGGTGCAGGCTTCTATCTCGGCACTGCCGGTTTTTGCTGCAGCTTCCAGGCCTTTCCCTCCGAAAGAGAGGAAGCTCCAGGATTGTGACTCTGTGGATCTCATGGAGGCTGGCCAGAGCTCAGCATCAGAGGAAGGCGAGGATATTGCCTCTGTTGTCTCTGTCCAGACACAAGAATCTGGACACTACTATTTTTTCACGGAGTCCATGGGTGAATTGGTGGACACTGTCCACAGTACCATGGGAGTAGAGGTGGTGGAACCCCCTTGCAGGACTAAATGTTCAGAGGCCTAAAGGCTAAGTGGCAGTTGGTCTTCCCTGTCCATGAGGTCATCCGGGTTCTCATCCGCCGGGAGTGGGAGTCTTCAAAACATCAGCTGCTCACCCCATCCGAGTGGACTGGAGGGTGATGACTTTGTCTGGGAGGTCCTGAAGGTGGACATCCAGGTGGCCAAGGTAGCATATAAGTCTGCGTTGCCTTTTGAAGATCCTGCCAGTTGAAGGACCACCTCGATCGTAATATGGAGAGTGTCCTTAAAAACTCCTGGGAGGCGGCAGCTATTTCTTTAAAGGTGAACATTTCCTCTACATGTGTGGGACTGCTCTGGCAGCAACCATGTAGCAGTTAATCACCTGCACCATGCCTCATACCTAGCTGTGGGTTCAATCCTAAGCTGTATATCATCCAAGACACATGATGGCTGCAGGCTATCCCCCTGGCAGGCCCGTGCTCTGGTTACTATGGGCCACTAGCCGTTGGGCGAGGCTTTTAACCAAGTCTCTCTTTAAGTGGAACCCAGCTGGAACAATTCCTCCTGCAGGGTACTCCCAGGGAGGAGCTTTGGACTCCATTCCACTTCTGAGACGTACTACGGGCTTCCTGACCGATGCCTCTGCTGAGTCGATCCGCATTGGCGCCAGGTGCACATTGTTGGCTAACACAGCTCACAGGGCTGGCTTACTTTATGGAATGGGTAGGTCACGTCTAAGCTCCAGCTGTGTGGCCTCCCCTTTAAAATGTCTTTTTTCTTTGGTCCGTCATTGGTTGACATCCTGGGTGTCAGACCAGAAAATGTGTCTCCTGGAACAGAAGCCCTTTCGGAGGCAGTCCTTTCGGCCTGAGCGCAGCCAACCCTCCCAGTCTAAAGGGAAGGGTAAGTCTGGTCGCTGGGCATTCCAGAAAGGGGCCAAGACCCGTAATATCTTGCTCCCCCAGCAGCGGCATCACCAGCCGCCCCCTAAACAATGCCGCCTTCCCCATTGCGGGGCAGCTCCTACTGTTTCTGCCACTGTGGCAAGCAATCTCCTCGTGCCCTTGGATCCTCTCGACCATTTGGGAGGGTCTGTGTCGGGCCCCACGGGACGGGGGTACTCGGTACCGGACCGGATGGTGCCGGGGAAGTCACGGGTGGCTTGGTCCGGACTGTGTCCCAGGCTCGGCAAATAAAGGGGGGTATTTACAGGGGAAATGTCACTCGTGACGCCACCCACTTGATGCGGCCTGTGATGGGTGCCGCTGCTGCTGCAGAACCTCCGGGGGTGATGGAGTGGCAGCGGAGATGTTATAGTTCCAGTGGGAAGAACTGTATCCCCCGGGGCAGTAAGAGTTAAGAGTTGTGGAATTGTCCAGGACACTTACTTTGCAGATGCTGCAGGATCTCTCTTCCTTGCTGGTGCTGACAGGCTTGTAGCTCTGCAGGTGGGAATCTGCTGCAACCTGTATGGGAGGAATAGTCTGCAGATAGAGACTGACGAGAGGCCAATTCAGGGTTTTCCGTGTCTTTTACTCTCACTTCTTCAAGCAGTTTACAAGTCAGTTGCAGTTCTTACAGTTCTCAATACACGGGTACATTCTCCCTCTCCGGGTTCCCTTTGCTCTGCAGCCAGGCCTCTCTCTCTCTGTGACCCCTCACACAGTCTTTAGTGTCCTTTCCGGGCTGTCTACGGTCTCCGTCTGTACGGGTGGTGTGTGGTGCGCTGGACAGTATGGCGGTGACTCGGACCCCTGGTGGGCCCTCCTGTTTGTCACTGAGCTGCCTGTCCTTTGGGATGGGGACCCTAACGTGGAGCTGTGGTCCCCCGTCGTGTTGTTTGGGGATCCGGGTAAACTACGGTCCCCTCTAGAGCCGACACTCTACTCAGCCCAGCCTCCAGCAGTCCTCAGGTGTGAGGCTCTACCAGGCTCCTTCTCTCTGTTCCTCTCAGTATCATAGGAGGAACTTCTCTGCCTGCAGTCAGTGGCTTTAGCTGCTGTCTAGGGCACAGGTTCCATCGTCCCTCTCTGTTCTGTCACACTCCTGGTGGCATCAGCATCGGACGGGCTTTCTCTCCCCTCTGGCTCACACTGGCTCAGTACGGATTCTGCGCTCCTAGCCTTGCACTCACAGAATGTGTGATTGTCTTTCAGTCTTTACAGCTCAGCTCACATCGGCCTACTAACTTCCTTCACTCCTCCCCCTCACTATATACTCTCAAGTCACCTGACTTCTGGTGTGCCCAACCCACTCCTCTGATCCACCACCCCTAAATCTCATAGAGTTCTAATCTCAGGGCTGGATGTTAACCTCTTCTTACACGTGGGTTGTGTGGGCTGTGAGGGTGTTGGTGTGCAACAATGTCCTACCTGCCTGGCTGCAGTTCCCTTTGTGGCCTCCTGGACGCAGGGGTGCCACATCTGCACTTGGAAGTCGAAAGCCAGCCCCTCCGTGTCTTCGAGTCCCCTCGCTTCCTCAGGGGGACTCTCGCACATTTTTTTCTTGTCGGGTCTGCGAGACCTGTTGGATTCGGGTGTGGGGTCCCCGGTTCCTCCTGGAGAGGAGGGCCAGGGGCGTCACTCCAGGTTGTTTGTGGACCTCCAGAACGCGTATTATCATGTCCCCATTCGCCTATCCCACAAGCGCTTTCTGCGTTTCGCGATCTCCGGGGCAGGCGGGACGGTCCATTATCGGTTTAATGTGCTGCCCTTCGAGGTTTCGTAGGCCCCAGAGTTTACCAAACTCTTGGGGGAAATGATCGCATTCATTCAGACCCAGGGGATAGGTGTGCTTCCCTATTTAGACGACATGTTGGTGGTTGCTCGTTCGGTAGTGGTTCTGCTCACCCTGGTCTCCAAACGTTGGAGATTCTTCAGTCCCTTGGGTGGGTGTCCAATCTTTGGGAATCGGAACGGGTGCCAGCAACCCGTCGTCAAAATTTGGGAGTCTTGCTGGCCTCCTCCAGACAGGCCTCGTTCCTTCCTGCGGTACATCAGCTTCTGCACTGCGTGCATCTGACCTGCTTCCGGGCAAGGAGGTCGCCCGCCTTGCGGGAAGCAATATCCCTGTTAGAGGCCATGTCGGCCTGCATTTAGTCGGTAGCATGGACTCAGGCTCCTTCCAGTCTGCTCCGGGAAAACATACTGAGTTCCTGGGTCAGATGTCAGGATTCCTTAAACTCGCGGGTCCGGATCCCGGGGCGGATGGTCACCTCGCTTTCCTGGATGAATCCCGGACACCCTCGGACGAGGGTGGCCTGGCTGCAGGCTCCTGTGACCTTCGTTCCCACTGCTGCCAGCAGTTCCGGTTGGGACGCGATGGTGGATCGCACACCATTCCTGTGGATTTAGAGTTGCTCAGTCAGTCGCCAGTCTTCAAACTTCTGGGAACTTCTGGCAGTGGAAGAAGCGCTTCATGCGCAGCTCACGTTCTCCGGGGTCATCATGTCAAGATCTTGTCGCACAACGTGACTACAGTTGCCTTCTTGTGGCACCAAGGCGGTACTCGAGGCTTACACTTGCAGGGGCTGGCAAGACTGATCTGTTCGTGGGCAGTACGCCATCTTCTCTCCTCCTCGGCAGTTCATCTGAAGGGAATGGCCAATGTACAGGCAGATTTCTTGAGCTGCACGGAGGTCCACCCAGGAGTATGGTGCCTCCATCTGGATGTATTTTGCTCTCTTATGGACAGGTGGGGTGTCCCTTCGATCGACCTGTTCGCTTCGGGCTCTAATACAAAGGTGCCGCCCTTTTTCTCCCTGGGGGGGGGGGGAGGGGGGCTGGACGCCTTTGCCCATCCCTAGGCCTTCCGTTTGGTGTATGCATTTCCTCCAATCCCACTACTTCCCAAGGTGTTGCAAAAGTTTCGGGCCGAGGGGGTGTCGACTATCCTGGTGGCTCCCCTGTGGCCCAAACGGGCGTGGTACGACGCCATCTGAGACCTGGGCCTGGGGGGACTGATTAGGTTGCCCCACTGTCTCGACCTTCTGTCCCAGGGTCCTCTTTCACCCGAGCCTTCAGTGGCTCTATCTGGCGGCCTGGCTGTTGCGGCCGGGATCCTGAGGACCAAGGGTCTCTCCCAGGCAGTGATCCACACGCTTCGGCAGGGCAGGCTGCCTGTGTCGCACGCTATTTACGGGAAGGCTGGAATCGGTTCCTGTCCTGGTGTGCTCCTTCCATCCCGGCCATGCATCATCCTAATGTGGCCCAACTCTTGGGTTTTTGCAGCGTGGCTTTGATTTGGGGCTTCGGCCGAGCATTCTTTACGTCCAGGTGTCGGCACTTGGGGCAGTTTTGCCCAGGATCTTGCTTCCCATTGATGGCTCAAGCAGTTTTTTTCTTCTGCTTGGGGGCGGTCTCCCCGGTTCGGCCTTCTGTCCCTCCCTGGGATTTGAAGATTGTTCTCCACAGGTTTTCTCGAAGTCCCTTTGCACCCTTGTCGGCT
Organism: Allobates femoralis; assembly: GCA_033576535.1. Taxonomy (NCBI): domain Eukaryota; kingdom Metazoa; phylum Chordata; class Amphibia; order Anura; family Aromobatidae; genus Allobates; species Allobates femoralis. The sequence goes on along the minus strand of JARQOC010000008.1, from coordinate 143,173,006 downwards.
GCATCCCCTACGTCTCTCTCACAAGGTGGCATTTTTAGTGACCATCACTTCTGCTCCAGAGTTGGAGAACTGCAGGCACTCTCTGTCTGGGCTCCGTGCCTCGTGGTGTCCATTGTTCGCATTACGCTTCGGTTGCATTCATCTATTCTTCCGAAAGTTGTGTTGGCTTTCCATCGGTCCCAGGATGTGGTTCTGCCTTCATTTTGTCAATCTCCTGCTAATGCGGCTGAGGCCGTGTTTCACTCCTTCGATGTTCGTCAGACTGTCTTCCTCTACCTCCGAGAGACTGCTTCCTGGAGGTTAGATCAGAACCTGTTTGTTCAGCATTTTGGGAAATATTCAGGGAAGAAGACTTCCTAGGCTACCATCGCTTCCTGGATCACGAAGGTGATCTGTGAGGGCTACGTCGCTCCGGTCCTTGCTCCTCCGGTGGGGTTGAAGGCTCCTTCAACTCAGGCTGCTTCTACGTCCTGGGTGGCGCAGGCTGGAGCTTCATTGGAGCTGATTTGCAGGGCGGCTATGTGGTAGTCTCGCCTCACTTTTTCTCGTCACTATAGGTTAGATCTGTCCTTCAGTCCTTTGGTAGGAAAGTCCTACAGGCAATAGTCCCACCCTGAGGAGTATCGGTGGTATTCCTCCAATGCTGTCGTGGAAGGCGAATGGAGAAAACGGAATTAGTCCTTACCGGTAATTCCTTTTCTTGGAGCCTTCCACGACAGCATCATTTCCCCCCCTTGTTGGTATTTGATTCCGGTTTGTATCAGGTAATACGTGGCTAAGGGTGATCTTAGTAAACACTGGAGTACTGAGGAAGGGGAGGGGCTTTTAACCTCTCTGTGTTCCTGTCCCCCAATAGGGCGTGGACGACATCCTCCAATGCTGTCGTGGAAGGCTCCAAGAAAAGGAATTACCGGTAAGGACTAATTCAGTTTTTTTCTAGCTTTCTTTCCCTGTATTATGAACAGTGTTTCTATGTGTCTTGAGCTATGATGGAAGACCCATAGACTTTTATTTGGAGGAACTCTGCCCCTTTGTTGATGATGTGTGACTTATAGCGGTCCGGTTGTGAAAGCTCACACTGGACTGTGCTGGACAATATGTTACCGCCGGACCCACACTGTTAGTACCGGTCCCAGTTGGGCCGATGTGGACTTCAAAGTATATTATGTGCAGAATAATAAAACCGGAGAGTAACATCTTGGCCAGTGGGTGACCCGAGGACCGTGGGGTCTATAATAATTACTGCAATGTGTGTGAAACATTATAAGAAAATGTGCCTCCTAGAGATAGGAAGAAACTGAAGAATGCTTAAATGTATATAATTTACCCGTTAATATTACTGAATATAAAAATGCTTTTCACTCCCCGGTTTAACAGGTACCTATATTTGAGGACAGTATGTTTCATCAGGGGGGTATGTGGCGCCCCACATGGTCAGGCGTCACCCGGGGTATTGCACTCGTAAAAGTGGTGTAATTTTCCTCAACTGCGAGTGGATACTAGGTTGGTGGGACCCATTTCTGCACTCCCACACTAGAATAGTGATGGGAGGTTACCCCGGGAGGGATCTAGCACCTCTGGGGAGAGTGAGGAGAAGGGAGTTGGAGAGGAGTCGAGGTGGAAGGTCTAACAGGACAGCTCCAGGCTGATCCTGAGGAAAGATGAAAGGGGATCCTGAGGGAACTTGAGAGATGGTGCTTGACGTGTGAGTCTGGGCCCGAGAGAGAAAGGGGTAACCCCAGCATGGAGCGACCATACTCCAGGGAATTCCCCAGTCCACCTTGGGAACGTCGGACCCGAGGAAATGGCCAGAGTCCACCTCTGAAGTCATCAACCGGCTGCTGCGGTCTGCTCACCGGCTGTGGCACCCTGCCAGACAGAGCGGTCTACCCGCTTCTTCACTTCAAGGGAGGGGAGCCCTAAGACTACCTTCAAGGAGTAATTGGGTATAGACTCATCCTATGCGGAGAAGAAAGGACACGGGTTCATCAACTAAGGTTTACCATGGGTACCACCATACCTCCTGGCATCCACTTGCAGCCACCCGTAGAGCTACCTGTTTCCTTTAACAACTTTTGCTGAACTGTGGACTTGTATGCCGATGACTGTTTACAGTAAAGTACCCAGGAGAGTGACTTTGCCTCTGTGTCTCTGTGCCGACAAATTCAACCTTTTTGCTTTCAGCAACGCTGCCCCGGAGGACCAGCTCCACCTGTAGGGAGCTTTGCCATCCTTGCCGCAATACTATCGCCCTCTGGAGGACTGTGGCGGCGCTGGTGATCCCTCACCAGGTACTACAGGTGGCATCACGTGACAATAACTCTTATCCACTGTACATAACTCTTCTATTGAAGTGTCACCCAGGCCACGGGTTCAGGCACCACCACCCGTGACATCCCCGTGAACCCCTCCGAGCCTGATACCTGAGTACCCCAGGGCCTGGGGCTCGACACATACTACAGATTATTTTCTTCCCCAAATCTGCTGGTCACAAATAAGCAAGATGTGCATGACACTGCAGGATTCTCATTGATTTTGCTGACATCTGGATTTTCTTCAGGTTTTGTGACAAATCTGCTCTCAAAAATGCATAAAAAAAAAACAAAGTGTGCACACAGCTTAATACTCTGACTGTCAACATTGTTCCCAGCAGCGACCTGGGAGTCAGAGATGCATCCAGGCGTCTTGCCCATGCTGTTCTCATTCCACTTGAATGCTGCTTCCATCCTTTTCAGTGATTTTCCTGCCTCCTCCGCCTCCTGTCAGGGTCTTTCAGTAAAATGCTAGAGTTTTCCATTGGCTTCCATTATACTCTGTACCCGAGTTGAGCCCGTCCAAGCAATCCAACTAGCTTGATTCAAGTACCAAGCATTCAAACAGTTCAGTGCTCACTCATCACTATATTTAATATCTCAATAACGGCTGCAAGTTTTAATAAGTAAATTGCAAAAGAGCTTGTTTTTACAAGCATGGTTCAAACAGTAGGCATCTATGGAGATGGGAATAAGATTTAAGGTACCTTTATAAGGGCTTGGTAAGTCATACAGAATTGTCACATACTGGTTTGGAAAAATTACTATTAATACCTTGAGACACAATGATTTACGAGTCATAAATGCAAATAATGGAATCCCGCTGTTTAGAAAATAAATTACTTTTATTTTTTTCTCATTTAGAGGCTGATTTAACAAGCCCTTCAATTAGCATGTAATTGATCAAGTAAGCCACAGTGCATCCATAGTGTTTAGCTGATTAACTTTATGTTAATTAAAGAAATGCGTCAAGATCAAGAGTGAAGTAAATGTACAATTCAGCTGTAATTGACTTTTCATTAAACACTTGTGCTTATGGATTTATACAGTCAAGTATATTTATGATGCATTTCTGATAATCTGATTTCACAACTTACTGTGCCAGTACTCACCAGAAAGTAATGCCATGGACGTTTAGCCCCTTTCTGCCCTACACACAATCTCGGACTGACCCACAGGGAAATAGGTGAGTCCCAAGTTGGGCTTCCAAGCAGGAGTTGGGTTCAAGCATGTGCAGTACTTGTTATGGTATATTTAATGTGTTATATACAGACACATGCAACAGTATGAACATGTATCATCAAAACTGTCATTAAGGCCCCGTCACACACTACGATATTGTAAACGATATCGTTGAAATGTCACAGGTTTTCAGACGTTCTAGCAACGTTGTTCAGTGTGACATTTACATTCGATCAACGATAATCTGGCAGATTGTTGATGGGAGGTTTGTAACCGGACCTTAAACCAAACGATGAGCGTTTGTTCAACCTGCACATCGGTGTGTGACCCTCCATCCCTATACTACTTACCGCCAAAGCTAACGGACACTCCTCTATCCTCCTCCTTCTTGACCTGTCCTTTGCATTCGACACAGTCGACCACTGCCTCCTATTACAGATCCTCTCTTCCATTGGTATCACTGACCTTGCCCTCTACTGGATCTCTTCCTACCTTTCCAACTGCACATTTAGTGTCTCCCACTCCAACACTACCTCCTCCCCCCATCCCTATTTGTTGTGGTCCCTCAAGCTCTGTCCTGGGATGCCTTCTTTTTTTTTTCCAACCTTGGCCTAGGACAACTCAAAGTCCCATGGATTCCAGTACCACCTGTACGCTGATGACACTCAGGTCTACCTCTCTGGCTCAGACCTCGCCTCTCTGCTGTCCAGAATCCAGAGTATCTATCAGGCATATCTTCCTTCTCCTTTCACTTCATAAAACTAAATGTAGACAAAACTGAACTCATCATCTTTCACCCATCTCGTGCACCTCCTTTACCTGATCTATCACAATAAATTATATCACACTTTGCCCTGTACCTGAAGTCCGCTGCCTCGAGAGATCCTTGACTCTGCCTTATCCTTCAGACCACACATTCAAGCTCTCACCAACCTCCTGCTGCCTCCAACTCAAAACTATTTCCAGAATCCATCCCTTCCTCAACCTTCAATCTACTAAACTACTAGTGCAGCCCTCATCATCTCCCATCTCGACTACTGCAACCTCCTCCTCTGTGGCCTCCCTGCTAACACTCTTGCACCTCTCCAATCTGTCCTTAACTCTGCTGCCTGACTAATCCACCTCTATTCCTCATGCTCCTCCAATTCTACCCTCTGCAAATCCCTCCACTGGCTCCCAATTCCCCAGCATATCCAATTCAAACTACTAACATTGACTTACAAAGCCGTTCACAATGTGTCCCCCCATGTATCTCCGAACTAATCTCCTGATATCATTGAACTCGTAATCTTCGATCCACCCAAGACCTCCTCCTTTCCTCCACACTTTACTTCCTCATTAAACAGCCTGCAAGACTTCGCCCGAGCATCCCCCATCCTCTGGAATTCTACACTCCAAAACATCCGACTGTCCCCTAACTTAGAGCTTTCAACCGGAACCTGAAAACCCATCTCTTCAGACCAGCCTACAGCCTACAATGACCACAGTGCCACCTCACCACCCACTGGACCCGACGCTCCACCACCATTGGACAACCCCAGCAGCAACCTACTGTTCCCATTGCCCTGTAGAATGAAAGCCCGCAAGGGCAGGGTCCTCTCTCCCCTCTGTACCAGTCTGTCACTGTTAGTTTATTCATTGTATTTTTAACTTGTTTGTATATAACCCTTTCTCATGTACAGCACCATGGAATCAATGGTGCCCTATAAATAATAATAATAATAATAATATATAATAAAATAATCTGCACCCATCCCCCCTCTCCCCATACTGCACCAGGGCTTCTTAGCTGCGTGTTATGCCTGGCAATAAGCTTTTAGCAGTTCACTAACTGCTTCATTCAGTAGCGGTGCTCAACTCTGTGCAGCACAATCAGTATATCAAAGTCCAAGGAAATTAATAAGGGGACACTCACCACTTGGTAAGATCTTCCTTTATGTCTTCAACATAAAATCACAGAATGGACAGGCAGGTGTACAGGATGATATGGGCCACATCCAGACAACAGCTTGTTCATGCCCCAGAGCACTTCAACAGGTACTAACCTGACCCGTTGAAGTGTTGTGGGGCACAAAAAGACTGATACAGACATCATTTTGCCTCAGCATCTGAGATCTGATGTCTCTGTGCAGTGGGCGTGAAAGCCAGATGTGCAGAGCTGCAGGCCATATTCTAAGGAGACCAGAGCAGGGGGAAAAGACCAGAGATTGCCCGCCTTGCTAGTACATTGTGCTTTGGTGGTGGTTAGCACATGGCGCTGCACCTTTAACCCCTTCACGCCTATGATGTATTGGAATGTCATAGGCACCTCCCTCCCTTTGATGTAAGCTCACGTACGGAGCTCGCATTAGCCCCCACATGTCAGCTGCTGTTATCATCTGACATGGGCAGTAGTGATGGGCGAGTCCTAAATTACTCGGAATCACTTGACTCAGCGAGCCCGAGCCCGGGACTCGCTACTCGTTGCGAGTCTAGCGAGTCCAATGTTAATGAATGGGGAAGCGAGTAATAGCGAGTAATGTGCGATTTACAAATCGCAGATGTGAGAAATCTCGCCCCCATACAGCACACGGTGCGAGTTTGTAAGCACCATGCTACAATAGCTAAATCATGTTCAATAGGCTCCCGCTGTTACTTCCGGGGCCACCTATTAAGCTCATTACATATTCACTGCACTGTCAAACTAACAGCCAATCACAGGAGCTCACACTCTGTTGGAGCCTCTGTGATTGGCTGTTGTAATCAGACTTGATTTTCCTCAATCTGGTCAGTGATTCTGCTTGGTTGCCATACACATGTGTATGGCAACCAACCTGGCGTTGTAGGGTGTAAAATAAATAATTATTTAAAAAAAAAAAACGCGTGGGGATTCGCAGCATTTTTAAGTCTAGCCCGATGAAAGCAGGCAAACTGCGAGCTGCCACCCTCAGCTGCTTAATTTCCCCTTGGCTGGCAAAAAAAAATGTGTGGGCTCCCCCTATTTTCCATGCAGCCAAGGTAAAACTAGGCAGCTGAGGGCTGGTATTCTTAGCGGGGTGAGGGCCCATTGTTATAGGGCCCCCCCACGCTAAAGAATAGCAGCCCGCAGCCGCCCCTGAAAATGGCGCATTAATAATAAGCGCCATTTCCAGGCGCCTTACCGGGCTCTTCCAGCGGCCCTGGTGGCGGTAGCACGCTGGGTAATAAAGCGGTTAATACCAGCTTTGTTATACAAGCTGGTATTAAGCCCGAGATTCTTAATGTCAGGCCAGGTTTGACCCGGCCACTAAGAATCTCCAATAAAGGGTTAAAAAAAACACCACACAGAGAAAAATTATTTATTAAAAATAAAGACACAGACACCATTAGGGACTCCATCTTTACTACCACCACATATCCCTCCAAAGACCCAGGTCTTCTCTCTCTCTTCTGTCTTCCTTCTTCTTCTTGTTGAACTCATTCAGTTCTGCTACATCACACCACAGGGGGCGGAAATGTGCTCCCCTGCTGTGTGATGAGTCAGTGAGGCTGTGAGCATTAAGCGGTGACGTCACCGCCGACCCCGTTGCTATAGTAACCAAATTATCGGTTACTATAGCAACCTTCAGCAGTGCCGACAGCACAGCGCCACGACTCATTCATAAACTGTTGGCTTTAACTCCCTGCTTACCATCACTGCAGGCCGGTAAGCAGAGAGTTAACTCTGCTTGACCGCGGCTGCAGTATGAGCGGCGCATATCCAGCCGCGGTCACAGCACAGTTAACTCTCTGCCTAGTTTTACCTTGGCTGGCATGGAAAATAGGGCGGAGCCCACACATTTTTTTTTGCCAGCGCAAGGGGAAATTAAGCAGCTGAGGGTGGCAGCTCGCAGTTTGCCTGCTTTCATCGGGCTAGACTTAAAAATGCTGCGAAGCCCCACGCGTTTTTTTTTTAAAAATAATTATTTATTTTACACCCTACAACGCCAGGTTGGTTGCCATACACTAATGTTTATGGCAACTAAGCAGAATCACTGTCCAGATTGAGAAAATCAAGTCTGATTACAACAGCCAATCACAGAGGCTCCCACAGAGTGTGAGCTCCTGTGATTGGCTGTTAGTTTGACAGTGCAGTGAATATGTAATGAGCTTAATAGGCGGCCCTGGAGTAACAGGACTCTGATTCGTAGACTCGCTCAGACTCGCTGCTGACAGCGGGTATCCGTGAAGCGGTGCGATTGTTTAAACGATTTGGGGAGATTCAAGCTACATAGCGATGTGATATAGCGAGTCTAGCGAGTGAGAAAAAGTAAACTGACAAAACTAGGATTGCCATTGACTTGCATTGGACTCGTTACTGTGCGAGTAATCGCTGGAAAACTCGCCGAGTACCGAGTCCTGCGAGTCCCTTACTACTCGACCGAGTAACGAGTCCTAGCGAGTAGAGTCGCCCATCCCTAATGGGCAGCTAACAGGACTGATCAGATCAGCAATTTGATCAGCACTGCTAACCCTTTACATCGCGCTACCATTCACTGATGACACGATGTAAAGCACCACAGTGGGGATTGCATCGTTCCCCTGCCAGCATCGGAGGTCCCATGATGCGATAAAGGGCCTTGATGCCTTGTCATTCGGGTATCCTGTTAGGACCTGGATGCTGTCATGAATTACTTCCTGTGGATGCCCTGCGAGCCCCTGCATCCACAGAAAGTGATAATTTCTCCTGTTCACACCATGCATCATCACGGCTGTGAACAGGAGATGCGTTCGGTTTGCACAGTGTTGAGGTGCCCTTAGGGTACCGTCACACCTGGAGATATTGGCGGCGATTTTATAGGTGACGCTGGGGCATGGCCTATTGCAGCCGACATCGCCAGAGCATTGCCTAATGTAAATAGGCGACGTCAACACCTTAGAGTGGTCGCCTGGTTTCTCAGCACTGTTCTGAAACCAGGCGAGCACTCTGGGGCGATATTTACATATTGCCCCATGTAACATGACGATGGCGATGTTACAGGCGATGGGAGCCATAGGCTCCCATGTTACAACTTCGCTGCTGGGGTTTGTAGACACACATCAGCGATGGCGCCTGTAACATCGTCGGTGCATCGCCGGAGGTATCACCGCGTGTACACATGTGACGGCGACGCTGGTGGGGTCGCCAAAAATGTGCGCGCCCCCGAGCGTCGCCGGAGATATCTCTGGCGAGGTGTACTCGTGTGACGGTACCCTTAGGGACAGTGTAAAATAAAAGTAAAAATAAAAAAGTATTGAAAAAATATGAAAAAAAAAAAGGTAAAGGGAACCTGACCCTGAAAAATGAGCCCCCAACCTCATTATACCTTTCTTGGTCTCTGTTTGTAAAGGCTCTCCACTTTCCCGCACTAAAGTCTGGTTACTGGTCCCCAGGTCTGTTGCCTTAAGTCCTTGTTACCTCTCGGTGTCTTGAACCTAGCTTTGGGACAGTGGTTAGGCTCCTTGGTGGGTGTTGTGGCTCCCTTATAAAGGCCCACAACGCGTTGGTCTGCAGTTTAGGGTAAACCAAGTCAAACCGCCTCGGCTCCAGTTGACCGGTTTGACCTGGGCATGCCAGACGACTCCGAACAGACCTGGGGTGTCCCCCTTTTTGTCTGGGTAACCTCCACTCCTTAAAGGTGCCCTCTCTTCAGGACAGCAGGGTCCCCTGCATACGTCCGTTTCCTCTCTGACACCGTCTGACTGACTTGTGTCTCAACTGTCACTCACATCTCTCACTCTCGTAAGCTCAACCCCCCTGGGACCTACTGAATTACAGTCCCCTGTGCTAGGTGTCTATGGGTGGGTTCAGTGGACAGAGTCTGTAGTTCCCCCCCTCTACCTGTGACTATGCGGATACTACACCTTTCTTTGGGGTGCAGTACCTTCCTGTGGCGTCCACCAGGGGGCGCCACAAAGATATATTAAATATGGAGTCAAGAAATCCAAGTGCAAGTATATGTCAGGTCATTGGGAAGCTTTTGTAAAAGGAGCTCTATCAGGTCCCAATGAGGGTATATGAGGCAGAGATCCATAGTAGGAACTGGAGAACTGACCTATAAGGAAAATATGTGACTGCGCACTTGTGAAGGCCATCCTATAGTCACACAATTTCTAGATAAAACCTTGACCAAGGCCTACTATTTAAAATTTTGTAAAGCTGGCTTCACACCACAATTGTCTGGATCTGGGGCTGTCCGGTATGAACCGGACAGCTTCAGATCCAATTTTGCCCCTGTTGTATCCCTATGGGGCCGGATGGCAGTGATTTGCCATCCGGTTTTGTGTCTGTCTCGGAGGATCCAGCTGAATTTCAGCACCTGGAGAGCTCCCCGGCTGAAATATCAGCACCACGGCCAGCTCCCAGCAGCCGCTGGGCTGATATTTCAGCACTTGGACAGAGGCAGCTGCATGCAGGGAGGGTTCCAGCAGAAAACCGGATTGGAGAGCATATGTTCCCTCAGGTTCTGTTTAGTCCAGGGCTGGCAGGTTCTGACCTGGTGCATCCTGCAAAATCCCGGACAGAACCTGACAGCAGAAAATCATGGTGTGAAGCCGAACTAAGTTCTATACTTCCTGGCACCAGACAATCAGTTGAGCATTTTCACTCTCTACATTCCTTTTATGGGACAGTTACTGTTAACCAGAAGATTGAAAACGTAGGAACTGGAGCAGTATACGTAGAGATGAGCGAATCCATTGAAGTTCGGGTTCTGGTGGTGTAGCTGGACTCTTTTTTTCACGGTATGTTCGGGTACTAAATTTGACTCGAACATCATATGAGGACACTAATAGGGTAGTTTGGCTCTTTGTCCACATACAGCCAGCCATGAGCAAACCACAGCCAGGGGAAGGATTTTTTTTTAAATTTTACACTTCACACACACACACACTACAGCCAATAACTTTGCTTTTACCCCAGTGAGAGCCGATCAAACACTGCATGCGGCTTGCACTGGGCCAAGCACCAAGCACACAAGCACAGCGATGCTCACTGGAGTGCTTGGGAAACGTCTCACACCTGAACCTCCGTACCTGAACAGTTTTTCACATTTCTAGTTACAAGTAAACCAGAACACACCGGTTACCTATTGTAACACTGGTTTTGACATCGTATCTAAACCTGATGCACAGGATTCTTGTGCGTTGATGAGAAATGTGCAGTCACACACAGCAGGACCTCTGTTATGGCCAAGTATAGACTTTTCAGACTTTTATTACATATGAATAGTAGTCCATTTGTCATAGTGTTAGGCTGGCTTCACACCACGGTAAGGTCTGGTCCGGGGCTGTCCAGTGTAAACCAGACAGCCCCGGACCAGATCAGCACACAGAAACGGAGGGCCAAATGTGCCCTCCCGGTCCTGTGTGCAGCCTGACGCAGCTGCAGCTGCTAATGATTTAGGACCGCTGCTCGCAGGGAGCTAGCCGCAGTCCTGAAATCACAGCGGTGTGCAGCCCCCGGTGTCTGGTTCCCGGATCCTCCTGGACCGGGGCAATCTGGCCCCATAGGCTCTCATGTTAGGGAGCGCCGGATTGCCCCGGATCCGGGAGGGTCCGGGTGAATCCGGGATATGGGTTTTTGGGGAGATTTTTCTCACCGGACACAAAAACGTTGCAAGCAATGTTTGTGTCCGGTGAGAAATCCAATTTCCTCCCGGATTCTACCGGAGAGATGGAAACTGGCTCCATCCGGCCCCATAGGCTACTATGGGGCCAAAAACCGGTCCGAGGCTGTCTGGTTTACACCGGACAGCACCAGACCGGACTGCGTCGTGATGTGAAGCCGGCCTTACAGCTCAGGCTGGTGCAGGACTGCACTTACTTTATATAATACTGCACAAAGGAGAGCTATGGCAGCAACAAACATACATCTTTTGGGAACACAAAAGTTATTTGTTAGTGCGATAGCTAATGCATTTCCATTTAACAAAGACCTTTACTGGTATAATTGCAACACTGAATCTAATCAAGCCATGCTGTCACTTTGATTATGTCCTGTTGGCAAAGTAATTTGGCAGACCTAGCAAATGTAAATGTATCTCTGCCTGTGACCACTTCAGAACTTCAGATTGGACTGTCACTTGTTCTCTGCTTTCAGTCATTTGGAATTGAATATTTTTACGCTTGTTCAAGAACGTAATTGTCTGCTGCCTGAAATATGCAGATTTCCCCTCTTGGTTTTTAATAGGACAAACTAAATCGTTTTAGCTGTATAAATAAAAAAAAAAAATCTGCAATAGAAAATGGGACCATTGAAAGGATAGCGGAAAGAACATTGCACCAAACAGTTCTTGGCTGCAAAGTGAGACCATTAAAGTTCCAGTCTGTAACAGCAGAAAGTTGGTTTAGTGTTATGATCCGGTGACCTTGGAGCCGCATGAATCTCTTTCACAGGAGTAAGTGGTACCTATACTGACTGCAGTTCCTGACCTAACACCGCAACTGGAAGTAACCGTGGGATGTGACTAACCATACCCTAGACACCTCAACACTGCTGGAGAACTAGCTACCCCTAAAAATGGAAACAGGAATTCTATCTTGCCTCAGAGCAGAACCCCCAGAAGATAGAAAGCCACCCACAAATATTGACTGTAAGAGAGGAAAAGACACACTCAGACAGAAAACAGAAGTTAGCAAATGAGGCCACTCTAGCTAGATAGATAAAGACAGGACAGAATACTATTGCAGTCAGTATAAAAATCCTTTCAAAAATATCCACAGCAGATAATACAAAAATACCCTGAGTCTACTCAAGACTCGGCGCCCTCTATATCTGCGGAACTTCTGTGAAACAACCATGCTGACACAATCAAAAGCTGTACCAGCAAACAACAATTGAATAGCACTTAAATTCTAGGAAGAAAACTTCCTAACAGAGAGCGAGTTTAAGACAGACATGCAGGCCAAATATCAACTCGCAACTCTGAGCAGAAATAGACAATTTCAAAACAAGCACAAGAAAACAAAGCTATTCACTTAGCTTGGAAGTTTTGCAGCAGGGCAGGAAGAGACCAGGCAGAGGTGAAACACCTCCAGTAACAAATGACAACTGGCAAGGACTGAGGAAAACCTGCAAAGCTAAATACCCCAGTCTGAATTCCAGTTATCCAATTCACCTGACCAAGACTGCAAAACTGGATCAACTGCATTACCAGCCACAACCACAGGAGGGAGCCCACAAGCAGAATTCACAACAGTTTAGCTTCCATGAGATGTAGTCACTGCTATTAAAACGCCTTTCACACCATCGTCCTTCACATAGATGATCTATCTGTGTTTTTTTCGTGGATACAATGCATAGGCGTCCTACAGTCAGCTCGCATGTTCCCGTGTCAGCCTCTTTTATGGACTTGTTGACAAAAATTTAATCGGAAACGTCTATTTCTGGTCCAGTGTTACGAATCCATTTAATGGAAAGCCAACAGAAAAAAGCACTCCTATGTCATTCATGTGTAATCCGTTTTTTTTTTTTACTTTTAATTGGTTTAAAGGAGCTTGATTAATTTTGTTTTTGCATGTAAAAAATGCAGATGCCACAATGATGGTAAAAATGGAAACAGATCAAAAGCCGATGGAAATTGGATTTAGCAAAATGATGAAAAAAAATAGTTTTTTCTCATATATGCAAAACAAATGTCTGATGGCCACGTTACACACACCAACTTATCTGTCCAACTTCTGAACAATTTACTGGTTGCAGTGAAATCATGGACACATTGTTCCATTTGTACACAGTCACAAAATGGAGCAATGTGTCCATGATTTCACTGCAACCAGCAAATTGGTCAGAAGTTGGACAGATAAGTTGGTGTGTGTAAAGTGGCCTTGAGTGAGACCTAACACTGAAAAAGAGGAAATAAACACTGATGAGCGGTTATATATTCAGAACATGAAATAGTTAACATAAAATGGTCAGAAACAGTGTAACAAAACCCACTAAAACCTGTTTTCTAAAAAGTTTCCTGTTTACATCACACATATCTGACTACTTCAACCACTGCTCTGCACTTACACACACTGAAGAGTGGGTTCACGTGTGAGCAATATTTTACATTAAGGGCTAGGACACACAACAAGTACACTCGGAAAGAGTAATCCGATCAAAAATTGCAGTATACTCGGACCAATCGTAATCAATCTGGCAGTGCTGATCTGCACTTTTTTCCCAGTCGGAATTGGACCGAGAAAACAATTGCAGCTGTTGCAACTGTTTTACCCATTGACTTCTTTATAATCATGAAAAAAACACTACTGCAAATATACAAGGGTGCGTTTTTGGTGTGTTTTACGCAAAAAAACTGCATGGTTTATTAAATGATCTCTCTCTTTCTACTCCCCCACTTTCTCTACCCCCACTCTCTCTCTACCCCAGTTTTTCTCTCTCCGCCTATCTCTCTCTCTCACTCTCTATCCCCTCTCTCTTCTTTCTCTCCTTCTTTGTCTCCTTCTTTCTCTCTCCCCCACTTTCTCTCTACCCCCTTTATTTTTCCACCACTCCCTACCCTCATCTTTCTCTATCTCTCTCTCCCCCTCTCTGTCTAACCTTCTATGTCTCTTTCTCTTCCCCACTTTCTCTCTACTCCCACACTTTCTCTACCCCCTCTCTCTCCCTCCCCCCCTCTCTCTACCCCATCTCTCCACCCTCTCTTTACCCACATCTCTCCTCCTTCTTTCTCTACCACCCTATCTTCACCCTCTCTCTACTCCCTCTCTTCACCCTCTCTCTCTACCTCCTCTCTCTCTCGTTCTCTCTACCCCCCACAATTTCCCTCTACCCCCACTCTCTCTCTCTACCCCCCTCTCTCTTTCTCTCTACCCCCACCCTCTCTCTACCTCCTCTCTCGCTCTCTCCCTCTTTCTCTTCCACACTTTCTCTACCCCCTCTCTCTCCCTCCCCCCCTCTCTCTTTCTCTCTACCCCCACCCTCTCTCTACCTCCTCTCTCGCTCTCTCCCTCTTTCTCTTCCACACTTTCTCTACCCCCTCTCTCTCCCCCTCCCCCCTCTCTCTACCCCATCTCTCCACCCTCTCTTTACCCACTTCTCTCCTCCTTCTTTCTCTACCACCCTATCTTCACCCTCTCTCTACTCCCTCTCTTCACCCTCTCTCTCTACCTCCTCTCTCTCTCGTTCTCTCTACCACCCACAATTTCTCTCTACCCCCACTCTCTCTCTCTCCCCTCTCTCTCTTTCTCTCTACCCCCACCCTCTCTCGCTCTCTCCCTCTTTCTCTCTACCCACCCTCCCGCTCTCCCCCTTTCCCTCTTCCTCTCCCTCCCTCCCCTTCTCCCACTCCCCAGGGCTGTCAATTAAATTAATTCAAAACTAAAGCGCATGGTAGAAAAATGCACAATATATGTTGAAAAACAAATTGTGGATATTCTTTTTCTGTAAGAGGATGCAGGTTTAGTGCTGAACATTTCTGCGGCGTGGACTCATACCCTTACTATATAAAGAGATATTCTATACATTACTTGCTGGGGTTGGCTTATGTAGAAAATGGTGCATGAAAAAATGGAGCAAACGCTCAACTTGTGAAAATCACTCTGACAGAATTAAAAGAAAAATATTGGAATCTGACAGTCCTCAGTGGTTGATACCTTTTAATGGCATTTGGCACACCTTTAGTGGAGAACAGCTAATAGTAGAAGAGCATGCAGCAAGTCTAGGGCCCGTGGGTATGGGGGGCCCAGCACTGCCCATTCCTCCTCTCAGCATCTTGATCTGAAGGGAATCTATCACCAGTTTTTGTCACTAAATCTGAGAGCGGCATAATGTAGAGACAGAGTCCCTGATTCCAGTGTTATGTCACTTACTTGGCTGCTTAGTGTAGTCTTGATTTTTATCATCAGCAGGAGATTATCACTAGAGGACTAGTAAACCTCCTGCCATACAGTATAGGGTGCTTTCACATAACGATATTTGCATTTCCGATGCTGTCCGAAAAAAATCGGACAGCATCGGACCGATTTTCGGACCCCATGCATCCCTATGGGGATCGGACCGAATCGGATGTGCACTAAATGCCATCCGATTTGGTCCGATCCGAATCTGTCCGATTTTTTTATCGGTGCAAAAATCGGAGCTTGCTCCGATTTTTGCACCGAAAATAAAATCTGACAGATTCGGATCGGACCAGATCGGATGGCTTTTAGTGCACATCCGATCCGACCCGATCAATTTGACATGGGGCCCTATGGAGCAGGGTCCGAGAAAACATGTTATGTCTCCTCGGACCGATTTTAGTGTACTGAGCATGCTCAGTACACTAAAATAGCTCCTAAAAGTAAATTAAGGGGTTAATAAAAAAAAAAAAAATCTATGCTCACCTGTCCACGAGGCCCACGTCGTCTCCCGGCGTCTCCGGTGTCTCCAGGTATCTTGCCATCTGTGCTGATAAGACCTCTCGTGATGTCACAATCACATGACTGCCAGGAACCAATAGCAGGCAGTCATGTGATTGTGACATCACGAGAGGTCCTGGCAGCACAGAACAGCAAGGCACCGGAGATGCGCGGGACCGTGCAGGAGTCGTGGACAGGTGAGAAAGGAGAGGAGGAGAGGAGGGGGACACATGGGGGGACCGGGGGCCAAGAGGGGAAGACCGGGGGCCAAGAGGGGAGACACAGGGGATGAGAGCACCGGGGGCCAAGAGGGGAGACACAGGACCGGGGGCCAAGAGGGGAGACACAGGGGATGAGAGCACCGGGGGCCAAGAGGGGAGACACAGCACCGGGGGCCAAGAGGGGAGACACAGGGGATGAGAGCACCGGGGGCCAAGAGGGGAGACACAGGGGATGAGAGCACCGGGGGCCAAGAGGGGAGACACAGGACCGGGGGCCAAGAGGGGAGACACAGGGGATGAGAGCACCGGGGGCCAAGAGGGGAGACACAGGGGATGAGAGCACCGGGGGCCAAGAGGGGAGACACAGGATGAGAGGACCGGGGGCCAAGAGGGGAGACACAGGATGAGAGGACCGGGGGAGAGACTGTGACAGCTCTCAGGGAGCGATCTGACAGGAGGACGGGCATCCTATTTTCTGTCGGAATCGGATGTCTATTTGGCACCCGATTCCAGGCATTAGAAGAATCCGATGCTGTCCGATTTATATCGGACAGCATCGGATTTTACAAAATCGTTATGTGAAAGTAGCCATAGTCCTCTATATTCATGAGCTCTGTATAACTCTGCCCCCCCCACTGACTGGGAGCTCTCTGTGTACACTGCACATGGGCGGAAATCTGCCAATCAGTGGTTTGGACAGGGTTACATAGAGCTCTGCATTAGGAAAACCGCTAGATCTGCTGCAGATAAAACAGGAATTTAATCCAAATTACAGCACACAGCTCAGTAAATGGCACATCACAGAAAGCAGATCTCTGTCCATATATTATGCTGCTCTCAGATGGGGTTGCAAAATCTGATGACCGAGTCCCTGCATCCTCAGGATGCAAATACAGGTGAATACTATGATGGAACAGAGAGCCATCAACTCTCTGCTCCACCATTCGGCCTAACATCATTAGATGGGCTAGACAGGTATTTTCTAGAGGGAACGTGTGTTGGGGCCATCATACTATGTGTGAGAGCTGTGGAGTGTGTGAGTGGTGAATTCCATCATACTATGTGGGTGGCTGTAGGGACATTATACTGTGTGTGAGGAGCAAGGCTCTTGGAGCAGCATTATGTGGGAGACTTTTGGGAATGCATACTGTATTGGGGGTCACTGTGGAGGGCATCATTATGTTGACCTTCAGTGTGGGGGTCTCACAGTTTGTGTGGGGAAATTGTAGTAGCATCATAATACCGTTTTGGAGGTCACTGTTGGGGGCTTCATAAAGTGTGTGAGGAATTTGTGAGAACATTGAGTTTGCAAAGATGCTGGTGAAGTTCACATAGCACTTCTCACTGGGAAGCAAGTACTGTTAATCATAAGAAGGGGAAGTCCCTCAACATGCAAAATGCGGGTGCATCGAACTCTTAGCCGTATCAATGGTGCACTAAACCCCCCACACTTACATGCAAATGAAAATGATTTTTTCTCAGGCACGGTATAATCCTAGGATGACTGCTATAGAGTCTAAGCTAAAGCTGGGTGCATTAAAAAGAAAAAAATCTTGAGTTTTTTCAAACTTCAGCACAATTTTGGATTTAATTGCAATTTTCTATGTTTTTGATTTGGGGCTTAGTAGGAGGACATGGCCATCGCTAGTGACGTCCATGCGAGGCAACAGGCAGAAAAGGGATATCTCAGACAGACTAGGCTCAAGCCGCTCTGTTAGAGCAGATCCTTGAGAAACCCTGACACCATTTAATCCCCTATACAGGGTCATGGATTTACAACAGAGTCCTAGAGATTGCTGACTATGGAAGGGCTGCAGGTCACAGACAGGAAAGTCTCCAAGCCTGGTCAAAGCCGGGAGGACAGGAAAAGGACAAAATCAGGATCTGTTAAGGTACCTTTACACACAGAGATATATTGCTTGCAATTCACTGGTTGCAGTGAAATCATGGACACATTGTTCCACTTGTACACGGCAACAAAATAGAACAATGTGTCCATGATTTCACTGCAACCATTGAATTGCAAGCAATATCTCTGTGCGTAAAGGTGCCTTTTGAGTAGTCAGGGAGCCAGGTCAAAACCAATATGGCAGCAAGGTAAAAAATCATGAGGCAGAAGCGTCCAAAAAACAGCCTGGGGTAGAACAGGAAAAGTCAGGGAAACCAAAAGCTATTTCTGGCAGCTTCCTTCAAGAAGCTGAAGGTATTAGTAAGGTGTGGTGCTTTTCAATAGGCTGAAGCTTAGGAGTTAATTAATTCAGCAGTACAGCACACTCTTGCACTAGTCAGACTTATGGCCACTTTACACACACCAACTTATCTGTCCAACTGCTGACCAACTTGCTGGTTGCAGTGAAATCATGGACACATTGCTCCATTTTGTGACTGTGTACAATGGATTAATGTGTCCATGATTTCACTGCAACCAGCAAGTTGGTCAGAAGTTGGACAGATAAGTTGGTGTGTGTAAACCCACCATAAAGCACAGCAGGTTCCAGCAATTCTAAACTTAGTGGACTAGCAGAACCTGTGCTGATCAGAGGTCCTGACTTCCTCTATCACCAGCACCACCTACAGGTTGAATATAGCAGTGCCTGGTCACAGAATCAGATGTCGATGGGACAGATTCTGGTGGGATGTGACATCTACACTGTCAAATACACTGTAATCTATGACAGAAAATGGTATATATTTTTGCAGAAATTTACTCCAGCTTAAAGAGAACCTGACATCAGCAAACTGGCTGGATGGTGAACATACCACCAAGCATGATGAAAGTTTACTCACGGCCCTATCCATCATGCAATTGTCTCCCCTGGTATAGTACAAGAGTGAACACAGACAGAACCGACACTTGTGTGCCAACCACATGGGCCTGTTGCAGTCCAATAGCTCATCACAATGCACAACTCCACCTGCTTTGGATGTAGATGTGGATCCTTCATCTCTTGGGCCCATGTGCGGACATTGGTATGTAAGCCCCTAGTAAAGCTATGTTATCACTTCCTGCATTATTTACTAGTCTTCTCTGGATTTCCATTTTTGCCTCTAAAACAGATAGACTATGTGAACTTTTATCCATTGGATCTACGCAATGATCAGTTAAAAGCAGATGAAGCTCAGATGGAACTCTGAAGCATAGAGTGTGTCATCCATGTAAGGCGGCCGTCACACGCACAGATATCTTGCCCGATATCGTTTAAGCGATCTCCTTTTTGATGCTTAAGCGATATCGGGCTTAAATCGATGCATGTAAATCAAGCGATTTACGATGTTAAATCGCTTGATCGTGACATCGCTGATATGAGGTACGGTATCTCAGATCTAGCGATGAACGATTTCACGATTCCTCTCATCGTGGTGTATAACACCACGATGAACGATCTCCCAGCGCAGAGCCTATGCTGGGAGATGGTATCTATGGTAAACGCTGGTTACTAAGCGACGCGCGGGCCCTAGTAACCGATGTGTACCATAGTAACGAGCGATGATCGCGGCTCCACATCGCTGGTGAGTTCTGTCTGGTGTGACATCTCACCAGCGATGCTGAGCGATATTGTAAGCGATTGCGCGTGCACGTGATCGCTTACAATATCGCTTAAAGATATCTGTGCGTGTCTGGCCGCCTAAGGCGGGCGTCACACGCTACGATATATGGTAAGATATCGCTGGAAAGTGCCTGATTTGGCATCGCTCCTACGACATCGTTGCGTGTGACAGCATGATGTGACTACCGATAAGTGGTCAGATCGTTATATACAGATATGGGAACCGGACCCCATACCAGACGATGTCGATCATCCAATCTGCTGCATTGTTCAGTGTGACACCCCCATATCCGATCTCCTGACCGATTTCTCCTATTCACATCATTGACAAGCATCGGTCGCTGGTTGTGTGAGCGATCCCTGCACGTAACATCGCTGCTGCGTCCTCATCGATATCTATACATGTGACACCTCACTAACGATGTGTCCACGAGCGCAAACCCCTGACATCGTTATTGAGTTCCCACACAAAATCGTAGTGTGTGATGCCCGCCTAACACGGATCTCCATAGAATTTAACGCCTGATGTCTAATCTGCGAAAAGGATGAGAAAGGCCCCTGTTCAGAGACTCATGGACCAGAGGCATGGATATCTTTTAAAAACTGATGTGAGATTGGATCAATGAAAGTCTATGGGCCTCTGTGCTGTTTGAGAAAAGAAACAGACAACACTGGGAAATTGAACATGAATGTGTGAATATTGCCTGCAAAGTCCAATGGCTGTGGGTAGTGGTGAAATATTTTTTTGTTATTTTGGATATGTTATAAAAAAACCTCTATACCGGTAAATTAAAAACATTTTATAAAATAAAAAACAAGTAAATGTTTTTGCATAAGACCCAGTGCATACAGTATTTACAGCATAAAGACTCCACCTATCCAGTTGGGCATGTTACTGGCATGTCAGCTAGGCTGTTATCAGAAATCTTCCAATCAGTAATATGTATGATAATATACACCAATTACATAAAGACATTGCCTGACAGTTTGCAAATCATGCAGAAGTTTTCAGTTAGGCTGAATCCTGTGATCTGTAATCTTACAATCTCGTGTTGTTCTACACTCACCATTTACAGTAAGGTAAATTATCTAATTCTGCCATCCCACTTCAATTTTTGCTGTTTCATCGAATCACAGTGAATCTCAATCTCTTTATTTGTCAGTTAAAAGTTTTCTTTGAAGTTTTTGCTTAGATTAGTACAATGTTCTAACTTCCTTTCTGTGTCATTAATTTGCCTATATTTATGCCTACTCTCTGCCGGTTATCGCATAATCTTTCACGCTATAAAAGTGTACACTCATACAGTAAAGTATTAGTCACAGCGCTATGCTAGGTGCACAATACATATAAAATTCTTCTTCCGCTCACCTGTCAGTTATTGAAACTTGCACAATTTAGAGATATTGATATTGAAGTAAAATGTACATAAAGTATAGAAAGATTTACAATTAAACTATCCATCCAGCAGGAAGGTAAACACTAAATATAAAATATAGGTAGGTTATTTATGGTTGGGATTAGTGATGGGCGAACCCGCCTATCTTCAAGTTTGGCGGACCTGGCTGGATTTTTTTTGAAGTCCGCGTTCGGGACCAGACTTGATCTGAACTTGAGTCCGAACCTGGAACTCGGACTTTAAAGCTATGAAATGGGGTCTGGGGGGACTCAGGGGCTGTCAAAAGAAAGAAAACATTGATTAAACACAAGCTCATACTTACTGGGGTCTGCGCACTTGTACTTCTGGGGCCGCTCATTAACTTCCTGATTATTCACTGGTGAGGGCGCAACAGCCAATCAGAGATGCTGTAAGGGGTGAGACAATGCGCAAATAGGGTCTTATCTCCTTACAGATATTGGCAAAAACCTTATTGAAAGCTGCTCATCTGGAAAAGTTGTGTTACACACAACAAGTATGCGTGCCTGGATACAGCTGCTGCAGGACCCACACATCCACGATTGAAGTGGCAAACAATAGTTGTATTGGGGACGAAGTGTCTCAGGATCTGTAACACTTCTCAGGGAAGTCCGCGTTCAGGGTCCATCCTAGTTGGGATGTATTCTATGAGTAGGAAATCAAGTTTGTTTCTGCATACGTCCACCTAGCATGAAAATACTAACGCATTCAGTGTTATGCCTTCTATACGTTGACACGGTGTATAGTCTGGCATACAGCATAAACATATCCTGTCTTCCAAAAAATCAGACTGTTCCTTCTGTAGTCTAAGGCCCCCTTCAAATCATGTTTTTTTCCTGTCTGTGGGGATCCTGTTTTTGCAAGACCACACAGACAGGAATGAATAGGCCTGGATTTGTTACTCCGGATGCCATTTATGTGACAGGATCTGGGATTTTGACGGATCTGGACACAGAAATAGCTGGGAGGAGCCCGGGCCTGCAAAGCGCAGGCAAGTGGCGTCGGGGCTGTTACTTTCACTTTCGCAATGTATCTACATTGCCTGTTATCCTCCATATAACTTTTCTGGAAAAAATGCTCACCTCTCCACCAAGTGTCCCACGATGTGAGGCGTCCACCTCCGATGTTTGCAGGACCTTAATCAGCTGACTGGGCAGGGTGGCAACCCGATCAGCTGATGTGTCACATGACAGTATCAGCTGAGTGGTTTAAATCACCCGCAAAAACCGATAGGCGGGCGGGCGATTTAAACCGCTTAGCTGATGTTGTCATGTGACACATCAGCTGATTGGGTTGCCCTGCCCGGTCAGCTGATTAAGGTCCTGCAGCCATTGGACATGGATGCCTTGCATCGCGGGACACTCGTGGAGAGGTGAGCTTTTTTGTATTTTTAACACATTGCTTACTTTAATTTCACTTTAGCAGCGTATGTAGATACACTGCTAAAGTGAAATTGCAAGGAACAGAGTAGTTTTAGTATACTTAGCATGCTAAGTACACTAAAACCGTATCTGGGAAATGATCCTGTGTTTTCCCTGATCCGTGTTCTATAGACCCCCATGTTGTTTGCCACAGACCGCACTGTGTCCGATTCTTTCTGATTTGGTCCACTGCGCCCAAAATCGGAGCAGTCTCAGATTCTAGGTACAACATAACATGGGACACAATCGGATCCGTGACAATTTGGACACAATCGGATGGCCATATAGGACCAATCCTTGCCCATTGGGATACATTGGGCCAAATTGGATCCGTGTCTATCCGTTTTACAACGGATAGCCACGGATCCCCAAAAAACGTGATGTGAAGGTGGCCTAACTGTTTATTGGTCAATAGGTAATAGGAAACAACAACCAAAAAAACTAAAAAAGTGTGTGTATATTGTCTCCAAATACTGTGCAATAAATCAATAAAAGCTAGTGCTATAAAAAGGTTGGGGTACTTGGTTCATACATTTTTAGTAAAAAACGTACTTAAGTAATTTCATCACGGCAAGGTGACCCACTTCGGTACGGCCCCTACACTAACCATATTACAACCTGCTACTGTGCTTATTGATCTCACAAGTAGCAGGCTGATGTGTATGAACTGTGCCCCAAATGGATCACAGATGAGATGCATCATATCAGCTTCTGTTCAGCAGGAGAGAGGCGGGGCTCTCCAACATAAATGAGTAATGGGCATCTCATATAAAACAATTATGATAATTTAAAGTACAGGAAAAGCACAAGCAAAATGGAGGCTTACATGTGAACACATGAGTTCCTAACAGACATAAACCCTATGTAAAACGATTGCTATGTAACCTAGCAACAAACCTTAAGGGCTACCTTTACACGCCGCTACAACATGGTGGAAACAACCGGGTGCTTCACGTGCACGAGCACGCAGTAACACACACGGTTGCAAACGGTACCCTCACGCCTTTACACGCCGCTATAAGGTGCCTTACAGAAGGTTGAATCTATCTCTGGATGCACCCCGGGTGCCTCAAGTTACCTTCTGAAAGCACCTTACCTCATTTACACGCACTACAGAGGGTAATATGGGGGGACCTGGTGCAGCAGGGACAACACATAGGCGTGCCAGAATTGTGGATTACGAGAATTTCTACGCTGATAGGACAAAGCAATAGCATCATGATTGGGCAGCCAGCACAGGAGGCTGACTAATACATGACGCTCGAGCAATTGTGTAGTGTGACTGGTCAGCTCCTTAAATATGCCGCCCTATGCAGCGACAACCAATCGTAACGCAGGAGCTTCCTCCAATGATCGCTGAAGGGGGGTGGTTTCCCGGAGGCTGTGTCACGCCCCGGGGAGTTATCTAGGTGACGAATAAACCTTACCCTACCGTATTTACACGCCGTTACCACCAGGTTGAAATCAACCTGTTTTAGAGCTCGACTGTGAAACAGGTGCCGCAAGTGACGGGTTGATTTGGCGGTGCAAGATACATTTCTCTCATCTACCCGGTTGTTTCCACCATGTTGTAGCGGCGTGTAAAGGTACCCTTACAGTGTAAAATGCACAGACAGACAGAGTCCTCTTAACAGATATACTTTAACAAGTGTAATGACGTTTTAAGAACAATGCAGTAACAGAAGACAACACATGTACTCTGCATGAATCCTCTTTTAAAATGGCTGCTACTACCCAGGAATGCTTAGGGGCTGACCCACTATGGATTTAAAGGAGAAACTCAGAATAATGCAGGTAATGTTGCCGGATAATGCTAATGACGCGCCTCGGGGCCATGTGGTTGACTTGGGACTGGGCTCGCTGCTGCTTGCTGCTGGAGGGGAAGTCATAGAAGTTGAGGCCCGGTCTCGTACCCCTGGGGGTCAGGTTTAAAGGAGGTTTCTGTTCTAGTGGTATAGGGATGATTGTCGTGATGCCACCTGTGGTATGTGGCTATTAGTGGCTGCGGGACCTCTGGGGATGACGGGCTGGCAGCTGTGATGGTTTCACTCGCCATGGGTGGAGTGGATCCCCAGGGCAACTGGTATAGTTTATGGAGGTGATAGGCTGTTGGGAGTGCAGGACTGCAGAGGCAGAAGGACCGACAGACACAATGGTTGAAGTCTCCGTTACCTTTACTGGTATAAGTAGCAGGCTCGTCCAGGGTACCATCCACAAGAGATGTTGGGAGTCCGGGCACTTGAAAGCAAGTTGGGATTCTCCTCAACCGGTGAGTTCTGAAGCCTCCCTGTTGTACTACTATTGGTGGGTCCTGGCTGCCTGTAGGTAACCTCTGACCATCTCTTCCTGCGTACGGTCTCTTCCCCATATGGCAGGGAGCTTGAGCCCTCTCTGGGTTAATCTCCTCTGGCAGCTCTCCCTGAGCTCTCTAGTGCTGCTGTGCCTCCTAGGCTTCGTTGTGGAGAGAGACTTGGAATCTCCCACCCTCCGGTCTTGGCTGCTGGGCCTAGAGTCCCTCACAGCCTCAGACTCCGGTGTCCACTCCTGGTGCTCTGCACTGGGATGAGCCTGGCAACCAGCTCCACTCCCCAGGCCTGCTTCTCCACTTCCTCAGACCCTCTCCTACGGGTCCCACACGCTGGCTAGTCTCTGTCCCGGGACAAGCCTTACGCTGCTCCAGTCCACAGGACCTCTTAACAGTCCTCCTAGGAACTGAAATGCCTAACCCAGCTCCCAGACCAGAATTTATAGGAGGGGACCTTCCCTTGGACTTGGGTTTCAGAGTTCCCCCTTTTGTCCTGGAATTGGGAAGGTGTTGTATGTGGTGGGCTTACCTGGAGTGTATACCTTCCCTTGCTTCCAAGCACGACATGGTCCCCCGTGGGTGGCGATGCCATCGTGGCCACCGGACTCTAGGGTGCCACACTAATCACATTAAACATCACAACATAAAAAACTGTTACATTACAAAGATTATTGAGCCCTTCCCGGCAGGGTCCTCTCTCCTTCTGTATTTGTGTGTGCCTTGTATTGCTCATGTTTATTTTACTTGTCTGTGTATGCCCTTTTCACATGTAAAGCGCCTATGGAATAAATGGTACTGTAATAAAATAATATATAATGATAAAATAATAATATTTCTTTATCCTTACTTTCTTCTACAAAATATAAATGGGCAGAACATTCAGTTCCTTCTAACAAAGGAAATGTAACTGCAATGCAAAAGATTCTGTAGCACATTTTAAGCACCAAGATATGCAAAAATATTGATATAAATTGCACTTTTGCTATTTTACAATGTCATAAATGTGAGCTTGTTAGCTTGTAGGTTGCAGATTACTTTTGTATGCACTCAAAAACAATGAAAAAATGCAAGTAGCCTGATTTTTGCTAATAGGTGCAGAAATGCTGCATAAAATTTTCAAAATCAAAATCTCCAAATATACATTATGGGAACTAGCCTAAGGCCACATTTAGACATCAGCTTTTTTCTTGTACACAAACAAATCTCAGCGTTTCATTAGTGTTTTTGATCAGAGTGTCATTAGAGTTTGGTTAATTAGTAAGGAAGTGAAAGCGCTGCCAACACCCCCTTGAAGACAATATGATGCTTTGCAGTGTAATGTACTGTTTTAAATGTGTTTGATGGTTGACACGTATTAAATCCAGCATGGATAGTTAAGGGTTGAGATTAAATCAGACTCAGAGGAATTATATAGGAAGACAAGAGAGTATTTCCTGGGAGGAGATAGTCAGGGAGTTAGAACCCAAAGTTCCTTTGTGTTAGATCTTAAATCCGAGAGCTAGCAGACTTCCATGAGATATGCATGTGTAGTTGTGGCACCCCACTGGTCGGTACGCCACGGAGGGGTACTGCACCCAAATCAGCGTGTGTAGTATCCCTGTGACCAGGGGATTGGGATGTTAATCTGGGGCCCTCATCACACACATGCATTCACACACCTAGAGTCAGGGATCAATTGGTTAACCTGTTGCTAGGGATCTGATCCTGGTGGGCGGAGCTTAGGTGGGTAGTGAAGAGCGGGAAGAAGATAGGAGAACATCAGAGAGTTCGTGAAGAGAGTTGAAGAAGAGGGGACCCTGTGAGTGATGCAGTGGAAGGCATCTAAAGAGAAATGGCCCAGACAGAATCCTCAGGTGTCAGTTAACACCCTAATCGGACCGGCACGGCACCCGCCCGGAGGGACCCAGTCCAACAACGGAGGATCGGCTGTGAGAGCAGTCAGGAGTTCAGCCCTGAGCCGCCAAACCGGAGGGAAGGGGCTACTCAGAGAGCCGCGACCAAGCCCTGGCATATTTCCCACAAAAGGTCCCGTATAGGGTCATGAACCCCTTAGTAAAGGACTACCTCTACAGTGACCCGTGGGACTGGCGAAGGGCTCTGTGCAGGGCCGCGCTAGGAAGGACAGAAGAAACAGTGCAGTGTGAAGAGAGAGGGAGATACCAGCAGGAACACCACCGAGGGAGTCAAAGAGATATTCTATCCCCTGGTACCTACCCAGTCCAGCTACCCGTGTCTGTGTACCATTGAAAACTGCTTGAAAGTTACCAGTAAACCTGTGCAGAGCCTAAGCAACGTATGGTGTCTTATTTCATCATGCCGGGGGAAGTCACATTCCAGTCTCCTCAGGCAGAAGGCATCAAACCTTCACCTGCGGAGCCGCCTTCCTGTGTGAGTTCTCTATTTCTATCACTGCCCAGGGATCCTGCTTCACCTGTGGGGAGCATCGCCATCCAGCTGCCTACCATCATCCCTGGAGGTCTGAAAGCAGCCCTGGTAACATTACCAGTTACTGCAGGTGGCGTCACAAACATTATACTTAATTTTATTTCTACACATTTCAGCGACCATCAGGGCTGTGGGCTCGGGCACCGGCCACCAGTGACAGCACCCTTAATCAACGCCCGGGATCCGAGTACCCCACGGCTCTGGGGTGGGTCATAGTAAAGAAGGATGATGACAGATAGTTTGATCTGAGGCATGAGGAAACTGGAGAAGAATTGTGAAAGATTGCAGAGACTGATAGGAAAGTACAATAGACTGGACTCAAGAAGGCTGAGCAAACGAGACCGAAGAGACCCAGTTGAGAGATTCATATCAGAGTAGGAGGTAGCCTATTTGTGGACATTGGAGGTGGATAATGGTTGCCATAATTGAACACAAGTTCCTCTTCAGAGGATTGAGTGTGCATCACAGCCTGAGGTCTGTGACCCTCCTTGAATGGACTTTGTATGTAATGATGATGAGTCGTATTGATGCAACCTTTTTAGGGGAGCATTCACAAGGGAAGATGACATCCCTCAGAATTGTTGACTGGACCATAGTGAAATACAAGTGTTTGGGACTAGAAGAAAAGGACTTTTCATGTGATGTAAATGAGAAGTGTCCGTGTCTGCTTTTTGAAGTGCATTGTACAAGAAGAATCGGTCCTACTATCTGTTGTGTAAAGTTGTTATCAAGTTAAAATTCAGTAAACAGTAAAGAAAATATTTTTGGACATTGGTCTATCTTAATTTGCTTGTGAATCATCTGGTCCTGGCCTGCTGTATCTAATGACCATTGGCAGTCTGTGGAAGCTTATCACCTAGGTAAGAGCGCCACAAAGACACACTTACCTACCAAGATCCCTATTATCGTAGTAGTGGCGCGGGCATAGGAGACATGTGCCTTAGGCTGGGGTCACACTTGCGTCATGGATCCGCTATAAGCTAACGTTTTTCATGGTGAAATGTGTGAAAAACGCATGCGTTAACGGATCCATAGGCTCAAATGCTATGCATTTTTGCATCAGCAACAAAAAACGCTGCTAGCAAATTTTTGGGAGTTTTTGCAAAAATACATGCATTTTTTAAAAAATGGGACCCTATGGGAAATGCATGCGTTGACGCATGGTACATATATGTGCCATGCGTTAACGCTAGCGTTAATTTGGCAACAAATTAAAACAAAAAAAATGCCTAGCATTAATGCAGGCTTCCCAAAAAAGTCCCTCCAAGTGTGACCCTAGCACATATATGTTACCATGTGTTAACGGATGCGTTTCCCAAGGGTCCTCATGTTAAAAAACGCATGCGTTTTTGCAAAAAAAAACACCCAAAAACATTGCTAGCAGCGATTTATGTTGCTGATGCAAAAACGCATAGCGTCAAAAGTGTTGCCTTTTGACCATGCATCTTTTGCATTGGAGCCTATGGATCCGTTAACGGATGCGTTTTTCACAAATTTCAAAGTGAAAAACGTTAGCTTTTAACGGATCCAAGGCTCAAGTGTGACCCTAGCCGTACTCATGCATACAGCCCTAGGCCATGTTACAATCAGAGAGTGATCACAGTTTCATCAGAGTCTTTGGTCAGAATGTCATCAGAGTTTGGTTGGTGTCAATTTTTACTATTGGCCATTGGTCCAGTTTCATCAGTTTTTGACTAGGGTCACACTTGCTTCAGGCCTTGCAGCTGACGCAAGCGCTAAAATCTTAGAAATTTTCCCAGCAGCGCATAGCATGACAAAGCTGCCCCATAGAAACCCTCTGTTTACCTTAGCAGCGGCCACACAGGACGTGTGCTTTAGCTGAGCGCACAGGAAAACGCTGCAGACAGCGTTTTCTGTGTGCTGTGATTAATCGCACGTCTTGTGTGGCCGCTGCTACGGTAAACAAAGGATTTCTATGGGCCAGGTTGTCAGGCAGCGAATAGCATTAACGCTATGCGCTGCAGGGAAATGACCCTAGCCTTTCTCAGATGAAAAAGAAAATAGTTTCTGAAGCTTCTTTGAAAAATGTATAGCGCATGGATGTCGAGTGCTTTCTGATTTTCTTCCCATACTCTGCATTGGTGAGATTGCTATGACACTAGGATCAAAATAGTACAAGTCTCCATGAATTTGGTCATACCGTCATGTAGCGCCCCACTATGTAGGTGCCACAGAGGGGTACTGCACCCGTAAAAGGGGTGTAGTCACCCCAGCTGCAAGTAGAGTTCAGGATGGTAGGCGGAACCCTAAACCCACACCCCACACTAGATCATGTAGTGGGATGGAACCCGGGAGGATATATAGTGACCTCCAGGGGGAACTAGAGAGTTAGTTGGTTGGAGTTAGACGGTGGGTCTGGACCAGATAAGGTGCGTCTGGGACAGGCTCACCAGGAGCAAGGAGGGTCTCCTCGGCTGAGGGACCCAGGGAAAAGCAGAACAGATCGCAGACACAGAGAAGGGAGCAAGTAGCTCGGAGGGAGTTCGCTCAAGGAAGGAAACCGGGTACCGGAGTCCGCACCTGTAGGAATCTCTATGGCCTGCAGGAAATCTGCGAAACGGGGGTATCTCCAGATAAGCCCTGATTCCCAAGCGACCATTAGAGGGGACACACACCGCTGGTGCGGCAGTGTCTGTGTGCAGCAGGTCTGTGTTCGCGGTGTCAGTGTGCAGCAGTGTCTGTGTTCGCGGTGTCATGTGTGCGCTGTGTCTGTGTGCGGCGGTGTCTGTGTGCAGCGGTTGTCTGTGTGCGGCGGTGTCTGTGTGCGGCTGTGTCTATGTGCGGCGGTGTCTTGTGCGGCGTATCTGTGTTCAGTGGTGTCAGTGTGCGGCGGTGTCAGTGTGGTTCACAGGTATGTGCTGGAGAGGCAGAGATCACATAGATCACAGCAGTGGTCCTTGGGCAGAGATCACAGCAGGGGTGGGGGTCCTGGAGCAATGTGCCCGATCATGTTCCTCCGGAAATGCTGCACCTTACACCCACTTACCCTGGAGGGAGATCCTGGGATCTGTCAGTACTTTAAGCTTGTTCCAGGTGATCCCAGATCCTCAGGAGTTTGTGTGGTCTCCATCCCAGTGCTATGGCCCCGGCAGTGGAGAAAGCAGGTTCCCCGTCCTCCGATCTGCTCCTCATCTCCTTCCCCAAACACACAACTCTTCCCATTTGATAGTAAAAAGAATAGAGGGCTGGGTGTACTGAGTGACAGCGGGGACAGCCAATCAGGTGTGGGCCCTGGCTGGGGGGGGCGTGGCCACTCAGCGACCAATCAGGGCTGGGTGTAGTGAGTGACAACGGAGACAGCCAATCAGGTGGGGCCATGGCTGTGGGTGTGTGGCCGCTCGGTAACCAATCAGTGACGTGGGATTTCGGTGACAGACAGACACGATAGGGCAATTATATAGTAGATGTTCAGTGTGAA
Source organism: Allobates femoralis (assembly GCA_033576535.1). Classification (NCBI taxonomy): domain Eukaryota; kingdom Metazoa; phylum Chordata; class Amphibia; order Anura; family Aromobatidae; genus Allobates; species Allobates femoralis. The sequence goes on along the minus strand of JARQOC010000008.1, from coordinate 143,142,397 downwards.
GACGGATCTGACTGAGAATGAACATATGTCTGCTTCAGATACAGTCTGGTGGGGACACCTTGTGGAAGGTTTATGAATGGTTTTTCACCAGATTTCATTTATAAAGTATATTTAAAAGCTCCTTAAAATCCCTTGCTCTACATTATTATTAAATAAAAATCTAAACAGTGGTTACGCTTTAACTATTCTAAAGGTATTCTGTCACAGATGGATATACAAGAAAGTGCAAGAAATTACCAAAAGTAAACAATCAGAAAGAAGCAAATTCCGCTGTTTCCTTGCACTTATGGCTCTAGATTATACTGTTTACCTTAATCAAAACCTAGTTTTACTATAGATATATATATATTTTTTACCACAGTTTTTAACTCATTTCCCCTTCAAATAACCTCCTTCTTATCGGTCATGTCTTCACTTTTCCTGATGCAGATTTGCAGTTTCCTCTTTTGCTTTCTGTGCCTGACGTTTCTGGTCAACACAGTAAAGAATCTCAGTAAATGGCTGCTCTGGCAGTGAGATTTCCTCCGCTCAGCAAATAATCAGAAGTAAAAGCCTGTTCCTTGGATAATAAGGTAAGACTGAAATTACAGCTGTGTTGCTAAAGTATGTAGGGAGATAAATCAATTATAATTTCATGTATGGCACCAAAAACTGTGCAGCTCTATACAGATGATCACCTCAGACACCCGCACAAGGACAATCAGAGCTATTCAATGAGACTCTCTTCTAATATGGCATTAGGAACATTTTTTTTGTTAGAGAGGCGAGGGTCTTATTGTTATCATCGCATAAGACTCTGTACTTTTTTAACCACTTTTCAGATGACGTGCAACCAGTCATTGTTCAGTGTATTAAATTGGGTAAATGAGGTAATATTCAGCAACTTTTCACTATCTGTAAATCCAGTTGTGACTAACACCCTCCTTGCCGATACAATGCCTTTTTCGTAGAAATAATTTACAATAGAAATTTACAACAAACCGTCTCATTTTTTCAAAGCTTCCAAATGGGATTGCAGATTACCTCAAGGCAGACCTTAATGATACCAGTTCAGATATTAATGTTTTTTGGCAGGGTCTCGCACCCCTTTTTATAGGGACAGAGGACACAATCAGTAAGGGCTCAGTCACACTTCTGATTTTTCCAAACGGACCGATTTTTCTGATCAGACTCTGATCGGAGTGGTTCATGTGTCGTCCTTTTTTTTCAAATGTTCAAAAGAAAAAAAATTCACCCCGTTCTCCATTCTGACATTCTGCGAAAATCGGACAACACTCAGATGTCATCCGAGTGCGGTCCGTTTTTTTCACAGACCCATTGACGTCCATTGCCAGTTTTCATCTGCCCTTCGTATCAAAATTGGACACGTCTCTGCAATTTTCCGCAAACCTCTCCGACCATGAAAATTCACAGACATGTGAATGGCCCGATAGACAAGCACAGACAGGAGTGCTTTCCATGAAGAGCACTCACACACGAAAATCAGACATCAGGATGAGCCCTTAGGGTGCGTTCGCACGGGGAATAGTAGTGCAGATTTTTGTCTTCAAAAATCTGCACCTCTGACAAAATACGCACCAAAAAAGGTGACGCATTTCCGGTGCGTCCGGAGTAGAGCATGCACTGTGACAAAGCCGCTTTCACACTTACGCTTCCTGGTTCCGTCTGCCTGCGCTCACCCATACATGGTAATGGCAGCGTTAGCGTGATGTGCTACATTTGCGCTCCAATGCAGTTGGCTGTGCTTGTGTGGAGCCCACTGGGACGGGGTACTCGGTGCCGGACCGGGGTGCTGCTGGGGGATGTCACGGCGGTCCTGGTCCGGACCGTGTCCCAGGCCCGCACAATAAAATGGGGGTTATTTACAGGGGATTTGTCAGTCGTGACGCCACCCACTATATGCGGCCAGTGATGGGGCCGCCACTGCTGCAGAACCTCCGGGGATGATGGGGTAGCAGCTTGGATGGAATAGTTCCATTGGGTAGAACTGGGTTCCCCGGGGCAGTGGTGTTAGTAGTTAAAGTCTGTGAGGATGGTTATTGATGCTGCAGGAGAGTAGGGGTAGCAGTAGAGATGATGAGAGTAGAGGCAATGGCAGTATATGAGGGCAAGTGGGGCTTCAGCATAAGGATCACACACACTCACGGTTTCTGTTGTTTTCCAAGTCTTTACTTGCAGATGGTATAACACAGTATTGTCCACGGAGTCTGTACCAGGTTGCTCCCACCCTGACCGAGTCCTTGGCTTCCTACTTATGCGCTGTGTGTGGCCCTGCTGCTGCTTGTAGCTGAACTGCTGGCCCTGTCTCTGCTCACGGTACCAATCTGCTGGGCAACTTGAGTCCTCTGTGTCACTGACCCCTCCGTGTTGCTTTGCTATGGTACAGTGAAGATGGTGGACCTTCACTATTCCGGTATTTACTGTCCTGTCTGTCTCAGGCACAGCCTCGGATCCGGTATCCGTCTTAAGCGCCTCTCCGGGGTTAAGTTTGGGGTAACTCTTTATCCCGGGTATGTTCCTCTCTTCCTCTGTCTCCTCTCCTCAGACCTCTCAGGACCTCCACTTCTACTTGACTCTGCTCCTGCTCCAGACTCAAAGTGAACTAACTGTCACTCCTGCTCTGTGGTAAACAACTTCAGCTCCTCCCACTAGTGCAGGTGCCACCTAAGCTCCTCCCACTTTCTAGTGTAGTGTTGTGTGGGGAGTAAACCTGTGTTGATGTTTCTGTGGCACATTAAACCTTGGGGTGCCACACTTGCACTGCACTACCAACTGCGCTACCGCAATGCTGCCAAACGCACCGAAGTGCAGGTGTGAAAGGGCCCGATGCGTTTTTTGGTGCATTCTTAGGTTGGCTTCACACCACGGCACAATCCGATCCGTAAGCCGGACAGCAGGGCCGGCGTACCCGGGCAAGTGCCGGGGCCCTAACCTGACAGAATGGCCCTCCGCTGCCCACACACATCATACCGTCACTCTGCAATATTTATTTTCCCCTCCATTCACTCTCTGCAAGGTTCCATGACAGTCCGCGTCATGTTGCCAAGGCCGCGGTCAGGTATCCAAGGGGCGTGCCCACACCACTCTCCCATCAACAGTCCCATCCAATCCGGAGGCAGCGGCTCCTACCCCCTCCTCCCCTTCTCTCTGCTCCTTCCTGCCTCCTCCTGGTCATGTGGCCCACCGCCCTAATGAGCAGGAGGGCGGACGGGTTGCCATAGTGACGGGATGCCGCTCTCCCAGCAGCGGAAGTGCAGTGTCTGGATATGGCGGCCGGCAGGGATCAGGCCAGGCTCCAGGGTTCACACTCTGGTTCTTCCTTCTGCTCTCCCAGGTCTGGGGCCAACAGGAGGAGTTCAGCCCCTGACACTCTGTGCACTTCCTGCCTGTCGGGGCTGCCGCAGCTGAACGCAGCAGGTGCTGGCATAATTGGAGCGTATGTGTCCTGTGCGGGGCTGCGAGTGATGGTGTTGGCAGAGAGGGACCTGGCTGCAGGGGTTGAAAGTGATGGTGGGGGTGCTGCAGGTGGTGGTAATGGCCGGGGGGGGCTTCAGGTGGTGATGATGGTTGAGAATCTATGGGTATTGGTGATGGCCGGGGAGATTTGGGCGTTGGTGTTGATGGCCAAGGGAAACAACGTACAGGGGGGTGAGACAGCGTACAGGGGGGTGACACAGTGTACAGGAGGTGAGACAGTGTACAGAGGGGGGAGACAGTGTACAGAGGGGGGAGACAGTGTACAGGAGGTGAGACGGTGTACAGAGGGGGGAGACAGCGTACAGGAGGTGAGACAGTGTACAGAGGGGGGAGACAGCGTACAGGAGGTGAGACAGTGTACAGAGGGGGAGACAGTGTAGAGGAGGTTAGACAGTGTACAGAGGGGGATACAGCGTACAGAGGGGGAGACAGCGTACAGGAGGTGAGACAGTGTACAGAGGGGGAGACGGCATACAGGGGGGGTGAGACATTGTACAGGGGGGGACAGCATACAGGTAAGGAGACAGTGTACAGGGGGAGACATTGTACAGGGAAGGAGACAGCGTACAGGGGGGGGTGAGACAGCATACAGGTAAGGAGACAGCATGCGGGGGTGACATGCATGGAGAGGGGACAGACCGCACGAGAGGAATTATATTTAAGGGGTTATACATATAGATATAAAATGCACTCCGCCACCTTTATATTATATAGCCAGTATGTGTTTAAGGGGGCCCACTGAGACTCTTTCGCTCGGGGCCCACAAAAACCTGGAGCTGGCCCTGCCGGACAGCCCCGGACCGGATTTTGGCCCCATAGTATGCTATGGGGCCGGATAGCAGCTCTCTGCCATCTGATTTCTATATGTCCGGGAGACTCTGTGAGGATTCGGAATTTTCTCCGGGATACAAAAACAGAGCATGCACCATTTTTGTGTCCGGGGAGAAAAATCTCCCCAAATTGTATCCTCCTGGATTCTCCCGAATCCTCCCAGGTCCGAGGCAATCTGGTGCTCCCTAACATGGGAGCCTATGGGGCCGGATTGCCCTGGTCTGGGAGGATCCGGGAACTGGACACCTGCGACTGCACGCCGCTGTTATTTCAGGACTACGGCTAGCTCCCTGCGAGCCGCGGTCCTGATTCATCAGCAGCTGCAGCTGCGTCCGGCTGCACACCAGACCGGGGGGCATATTTGCCCTCCAGTTCTGTGTGCTGATCCGGTCCAGGGATGTCAGGTTCACTCCTGATAGCCCCGGATCGGACACTGCCGTGGTGTGAAGCCAGCCTTAGTGACTCTCAGAATCAGGGCTTGTGAGCTATGTTAATGTGTATAAATGTGCTAAAAATGTATTGTGAAGTGTGTATAAATTGTGGGGACCTGGTGAGGGGCTGCATGATTGTGCAAAACTAATAATTAATTATTAACCCTCTTTAAGGATATCTATGCCGCCTTTTGACATTTCAGTGGGTAGAGAACTTTCAAGAATAGGCAAAGCTTGCACTCCTATGCAAATTGTGTAGAATATGCACAGAAGCTCCCGCTCTGGCTGCAAAAGCCAACGGTACTTCAAAGAGTGTTAATAATTAAGTATTAGTTTTTGCACAATCATACAGCCTCTCACCAGGTGCCCAGCTAGCACGCTGAATGATTTTATAATTTTCACATAATAAAGAGAATTTTAAGAGGACAAGCACTGGTGTTTTCTACTTTTCTACTTCACATTGCTTCCTGTGCAGTTGCCAAAGCTGCCACATCAGGTGCCGGAATCCAGGAGGTTAATGGGCGGTGGAGCGGCCTTTCCCTTCCCCCCTTCCATTTGAATGAATAAAAGACAAGTAACTGCATCAAATCCAATGCTGAATATTTTATTAAATTTCAGTAATCTTACAAATATAAAAAGAAAACTTCGCAAATTTATTCACCCTGGTGAGAGAAACAGAACTGTGGCTAACCACAGAGGGAGGAAATGGAATAAGATAACCACTGATAAGAGGGGAACATTTCACCAGTTCATTTAACTCAGAACATGTAATGAATCCCAAACTGGGATATAATCAACTGCCACTGCCCACATAGTCTAGATACTCTAAGGATACCGTCACACCTGGAGATATCGTCGGCGATTTCTATGGCGACGCTAAGGCGTGGCCTATCGCCGCCGACATCGCCAAAGCATCGCCTAATGTGACTGGGCGAGGGCGACACATCTGAGTGGTCGCCTGGTTTCACAGCACAGCTCTGAAACCAGGCGACCATTCTGGGGCGATGTGTGCTGATCGCCGTTTGTAACGTATCAATAGCGATGTCAAGATCGACAGCACACATCGCTTAAAAATTTCCGGTAGGCGTTTCTGGGCGTAGTTACTACCTCTGCCGGTCTGCGTAGATTGGTGGCAGCTCGAGCGTTCCGATTGGTAGTCTTGTTCCTCGGCGCCATATTTGATGATGTGTGCGTCCAAAGATGTATTACCCAGGAGCATACGTACTATAAAGCAGCGCATTGATGTGGCCTGTGTGTTTGTGGCTGTGTGTGTTCAAAGTGCAGAGATGTGCGATGGGCAAAAATGTGTGTTAACACCAACACAATTCTCATTACATGTCAACTCATGTATGCATCAGAGCGCTGTAGTGTCAGCCTTCATGTTTAAAGTCTATGACGCCAAAGCATACAGTGTATCCTGTGGTTTTTGCGCCCCTGGGCCCCCGTCAACATGTGACATCTCTCCCGTGCGTTGGTACGCCATAACGTTGTCAATCTTTTGGCGCCGCCTTCCTGGTGCTTTCCCTTCCCCTGCAGAATAGTAAAATGGCGTCACCCAGGCGAGCTGGTGTATGGGGGGAGCCTGAGCTCCTTATTCTCATTGATCTATGTGACACCAGGGATTACTGGTGTCACCAGCACCACTCCCATCCACGTCTCCACAAGCAGGCTGTCCTGCTGAAGGTGAAGAGGCGGCTGGAGAGGAGGTTGGGTGTTTTGCGCAGCCCAAAGCAGATCTGCAAAAAAATTGCAAAAAAATTGCAGATCTGAAATACAAGACGCCTGAACGCATCACCCACCTGCGTGACAGGATTGCCCATATAAGTGGTGAGTATTTAGCATGACAACATACACATACCCTTCTGTGTAAACAAATACATATGAAGGCCAGCACATGCCACTGTACACCCCAACATATATAGGGGCAATGTATGTGAGAGCTTCATCATGACTCTGCAGTTGCAGGTTCATCTTCCTGCAACATCCACATAGACCCTACACTTCTACTACGCTTCATCACACGAAAGTTGACTGAGCACCGAGCCAATACGCACATGCATTCTTATTTTTAACGATGTGGTGCTGTGAACAAGGACACAGCAATTGGTGTTTGTTTGCAACCAATCACACTTCTTCGAGGCGTCACACAACATAATGTGTAACGCCTACCTCCGAGATGCGGGACAAAATTACGCCCACATCGCTAATGTGGTTGCTCTGTGTGACGCGGAATCGTCCACCACCGACTTGATCCCCCGTGGGGCTTGGGCGACATGCGACTTCCGGCCCGGCTCATTGCCTAAGCGTCGGCTGAGTTATCGCCACATGTAAATAGGCGACGGCGACGTTGGTCGACTGCCAAAAAGGTGCGCGCGCATGTGCGTCGCCATAGAAATCGCCGACGATATCTCCAGGTGTGACGGTACCCTTACAGGTAGCAAAACTTGTTCAAATATCTGCTCAGAGCGACCAAGTCGCCTCTATTTCCCTTGTGGCATAGTGGTGCAGAAAGAGCTGGCAAATATGACCCCACAGAACCTCGACACGTGTTTCCCTGCCTGGGACAGCTTCGTCAGGAGGCGTGGCTATATGGCAATATTGTGCCCTTTATATAGTGCCCAATTAATGATGTAATATCCCCCAGCTGGTGTGCTGTGGCACCCCTGCCGCTTGTTGGGTCACAGAATACTATGACGCTCTGGCCGCGCGCCGGAAGTAAGAACGCAGAGGAACTTAGTCATCCGCCCCGTCACCTTGGCAACACTTACCGACGCGGCAAGCCTCTGCAGCCCAGCGCATGTGTGCCGGGCGCACTCCAGCTGCTGTGCCATCTTGTAAACATGTTTTATTCCCATGCAGACAGTTGCTAGGGAGGGGAGAGAACAGCAATAAACCCCAGCCATATATCAACAAACTAGGTGTCGCAAGGCATAATTACAGATTACCCAACCATATTAGAATACAATAGTCAAATGTTAGATAAGTACCATAATCTCCCAAGGTGTCATCAGACTATAATGATCCCAGATGGGACTCAATCTAAGGGAATATGTAATTCAGAAGCCCAAAAAGTCAGCTACCCGATACATATAAGATTTATATCCTATTAACAATAAAGGCCGAGTGGCAGATGACAGATAACATTTCATTACAACATATGCTCTATATATATAGTTGACAGCATGTATCACTAGAGTAGACTTACAAATGGTTATCATACACATTCACAAATGTACTAAATCTGATTACACCCTGCCCTATGAACACCTGTCATCCTCTCAAAAAACTTTTTTTCGGATCTAGATTTCAGTCATATTATCTCATATACATCCAAAATGTCTAATCCTCTAACGACCTCTAATATGATCATTATGAAACCAAAGTCCATTGTTGTCTGTTATTCTTGTTCATCCCCTAATAGATATCTTCTTCCTTATAGGGAACATGATGGGAAGCTCGTAGGTGGTCGGAACAAAACAAAAGGCACTATAGAGGACACATAAAAGAAATAAAATTAATATCAAGCTAAGAGATTAAAAACAAATGAACCCACAAAACCGCTAAAAATGATTCTGAAAACTATAGGTTATCTTATAAGAAAGATTTAAAGCTAACTGCCGCATTCAATCCATATGGAGAAACAGTATTCAATAAGGTGATCCAACAAGTCTGTTTTTGAAGGAGACGTTTTTGCACATCCCCACCCCTAGCACCGATATAGACCCGATCAATCCCCCTGAAGATTAGACCCTTAGGACTACAATCATGAAAATCAAGAAAATGTTGGGAATAGTTTTAATCTTCTCCAGATCCTTTATGCCTGCCACAGTCGTAATGTCCCTAATATGTTCCTGGGCCCGCACCCTCAGAGGCCGTGTTATCATTCCCACATAAATTAGGCCGCACGGGCAAGTAGCATGATAAATTACAGCCTCTGTGCTACATGTTATGTGGTGCACAATTTTATATGTTTTTGAACCCTCTGAATTCCCAAATTCGATATTTTTTGGGATAAATTTACAGGCAGAGTAGTCCTCACATGGGAAGGACCCCCAAGGAGGGCCGTGACTGCCAAAAATGAATTTCGTATGGGGGGGCACATAATGACTTGCTGTCAAAATATCTCTGAGATTGCGGAACCGTCTCCACGTAATTGATGGAGTTTCCGGTAAGGAACTAGACAAATCCCCATCTGACAAAAGTACAGGCCAGTGTCTGGAGAAAGAATTATTAATATCCTTCCACTGTGAATTGAAGGTAGTGACAAACCTCACCACATTCAAATCAGATTTCTGTATCATCCTTAACAGGGGCGTAACAAGAACTGGCAGGGCCCCATAGCAAACTTTTGAACGGGGCCCCCTCCAAGACACACCCCCAATGACACGCCCCTCCAAGACACACCCTCAATGACACGCCCCTTCAAGACACACCTCCTTACAGGCCCCAGCAGTATATACAGCAGCCCCAGTGGTATACAGCAGCCTCCCCAGTGGTATATACAGGCCCCAGCCGTATTACAGCAGCCCCAGTGGTATACAGCAGCCTCCCCAGTGGTATATACAGGCCCCAGCAGTATTACAGCAGCCTCCCCAGTGGTATATACAGGCCCCAGCAGTATTACAGCAGCCTCCCCAGTGGTATATACAGGCCCCAGCAGTATTACAGCAGCCCCAGTGGTATATACAGGCCCCTGGTGGTGGTATATACAGGCCCCTGGTGGTGGTATATACAGGGCCCCTGGTGGTGGTATATACAGGGCCCCTGGTGGTGGTATACAGGGCCCCTGGTGGTGGTATATACAGGCCCCTGGTGGTGGTATATACAGGCCCCTGGTGGTGGTATATACAGGCCCCTGGTGGTGGTATATACAGGCCCCTGGTGGTGGTATATACAGGCCCCTGGTGGTGGTATATACAGGCCCCTGGTGGTGGTATACAGGGCCCCTGGTGGTGGTATATACAGTCCCCTGGTGGTGGTATACAGGGCCCCTGGTGGTGGTATATACAGGCCCATATACAGTGCTGCCGGCTGGGTGGGAAGCGCGGGAAGCGCACAGTTACCTGCTCTGCCTCTCCCCGTCTCCCGGCTTTTGGTGGGGCGGGCACTGCTGCGCAGTGATCACTTCCTGCAGCCCCTCTTCCGGCTCCTCTTCCAGGATAGCGGTCTCGGCGGGCGGCTGGGGGCACAGGCAGCAGGGCCCCCCAGGGAGCTTGGGGCCCCCCCGGGGAGCTCGGGGCCCGCCGACCGCGGTAGTTACGCCGCTGTATTGCAGCTGTACGGCATAGCAGACGTAGCGGCGCTGGGTCCGGGCCCCCCACAAGCGCCGGGCCCCAAAGCGACCGCTACGTCTGCTATGCCGGTAGTTACGCCCCTGATCCTTAATTGGTGGGCCAATAAATGATGTCTTTCCTTATCAAAGGCACAACTGTATCTGGATAGACAGACTTTGAATATTACCATTTGCAGTTTCAACACAAGGTCTAGTTTATGTGAAATGTGAAGGGACTGCTATTTCTGAGATGATGAAAAAGCAGAAAGCTTTGAGTAAAAAACATAACAAATGTATGGAACATGCAATAAAGAGGACGTAAAACCAGAAAAGTGAAACTATATCATGTCAATAAAATAAAAAGGAAATAGTGGAATGTCATAATGTAATGGTATGAGAGAATCAGTTTATTAAAACATGGTGTCACATGCTCAGTTTGCACTGACATTGCTGGATGCTGCTGCATGTGTTGTTTTCCATTAAGGGCTTCATGAGGCATTGGTGTGAAAGTCTTGCATCCTGTGTTGTGCTCCAGAGCTATATTCACTATTCTGTTCAGTTGCTGGTTGAGTGGTTGAAGTGTGACTCACCTGAAATCCCCTCCCCCTAGCCTTTAAGTAGCCTTTCCTTCCACCAGGTGGTGCTGCTGGTAGAGTTTCACTCTATGCCTGGAAGCCGTGCTGTGCTGACCTGTGTGTTTGTGTTGCTGAAGTCCTTTCCTTTGGAGTTGCTGTATCCCGGTTCTGTGGAGGGAGGTGAGGGGGGAATAGTGCAGGGCTGGTGGAGGATTTTAGGGAGGGGCTGGGGACTCGAACCTTCTCACCATCAAAGATACCTTCGGGGACAGGGACATTCAGGATTCCTAGTCTGGGGTCAGACTAGTCTTCCCTCGTCACCCTGCCCGTAACTGTCATTCCCTCATCAGTATTCTCACTACACCGTGACACTTTATCAGCAGCCATACCTTTTACCTTGAGTCACTATGTCTCAGACTGCCTCAGCAGTTGCATTTTCTCGCCTGATGCAGACCATCTCTGAAGAGGTAACTGGTCTGCGGACTCAGGTAGTGCAACAGCTGCAGCAAGTTGTGGGTTACCTGGCGTCGACTCATGCTCAGGCTGTGCCAGAACTCAAGTTCTCTCTTCCAGATAGTTTTTCTGGGGGAAGAGACACATTTTTTTTATTTCCGTGAAGCCTGTAAGCATTTCCCTCCCAGCTGACTCACCATCGTTACGGTCGGTGGACAGGTTTTTGGCTGCTCTTGCTCAGGTGTACGTTGAACCAGATAGGGTGACCTTAGCTGAGTCTAATCTCTGTAAACTCAAGCAGGGCACACGAGCAGTGGAGGAGTACTGCTCGGAGTTTCAGAGATGGGCAACTGACACCCAGTGGAAGACCCAGCCCTCAGGTGTCAGTTCTGCTTGGGTTTGCCAGCCAGACTGCAAGACACCCTGGTTGAAAACGCCAGACCTGAGTCATTGGAGACTGCGATGTCCCTAGCCATACGGGTTGACAGATGCCTAAAGGAGAGACTGAGACCTGCTTCGTCTCCTGTTCCTATCCCTGCTGAGGAGACCTTACCTGATGAACCCATGCAGTTGGGGGCAGTAGGTTCTTGTGTTAAACCTCCTGTGGCTACTATTCACCAAGTGGCCGGAGCATGTTTTTTCTGTGGAAAATCTGACCATTTTATTAAGGTTTGTCCACTTCGCTCCAAGACAAACTCGCAGTCTCAGAAGCAGTCTACCTTGGGTCGTTCAGAAGGAGACAACCAGAGGGTTTATATTTCCTTCCGCACTAAGTATCCTTTCACACTATCTGCCAGGGTGGTAAAACCGAGACTGTGCCGATACTGATCGATAGCGGAGTGGTGGTCAATTTGATGGATTTTTGCTTTCCTCAGGCTCATGGTTTCACCAGCACTGCTTTAGTGAGACCCATTCCCATCGCCTCGATCGACTCAGTTCCACTCAGCCAGAAAGTCCTCCGCCAAGTGGTGCGTAATGTGAACTTGAGCATAGGAGCTCTCCACCAGGAGATTCTGTCCTGTCACCTCTTGGACAACCTGCCCACTCCCATTGTATTGGGCCTTTCCTGTGTAGAAACACAACCCAGTGATAGACTAGCGGGCCAGAGAGGTTGTGACGTGGGGGGCTTACAGTTTGCAGGTTGAGGCCAGCACCACCGCTCCCTCCGTGCGTCTCTGTCAGTTCCAACAGCCCTCCAGGATCCCCTGGGACCTCTCATGTGGGTCCCACACACTGTGAGCCTCTGTTCCTGGTGCACACTTCCTCCACAACAGCAATATGTCACTTCCGGTTTAGAAAAAGAACTGAGCTGCACACAGGATAAACGTGCTCATTCCATTTATTGCATCACAGGGGTGTTACAGGTGGGGGTGCTAGGGAAGGAGGACCGGGTAGCCTCGATAGTACAACGAACGTTTCGCACTCAGCTGGCGCTTCTGCGGGTACAATCCTGTGTGCAGCTCAGCTCTTTTTCTAAACCAGTTGTGACGTGGGGGGCTTTCTGTGTGAGTAATTGCCTGGCTACACCTGTTTCTACTGTACTGGTTGCACCGACTCCTACCTCACTACCAGGAGTGACTGGGAGCGAGCCCGGAAAAGGGGGGGGAGTCCGGACTACACCTCAGCTTTGTGGTGGGTCTAGGCATCCTTTCATGAGGAGGAACTGGGGACGGTGCCCTGGTGGGACACTGCTGCTGTTTTCCATACTGGATGTGTTCCCTCTGACTGTGACTGCGGATTTGGAAATAAACGTGCAGGCCCAGACCTGAGAGTTGACGAGTATGTGAGGGTGTTGTCCAAACATGTCAGTTGGAGGCGTGCTGCGGGGGCTCCTAGTTCTGGGATTATATGACCGTTTCGGATATAGGCCATTTGTAATCCTGTGCTGTACAGACTTGACCTACCCCCAGTTTTAGCGCCCTATAACATCTTTCATGTCTCATCATTCAGGAGAAGTGGACTTAGTTCTGATGTGTCTATTGTTGAGTCTGGAGGCCTCTCTTAAAAGAGGGGGTACTGTCACGCGCTTAGTTTGCGCTCACTTCACTAGATGCTGCTGTATGTGTTGTTTTCCTGCATGAGGCATTGGTGTGAAGGTCTTGCTTCCTGTGTTATGCTTCAGAGCTGCATTCACTATTACTATTCTGGTTCAGTTGCTGGTTGAGTGGTTGAAGTGTTACTCACCTGAAATCCCCTTCCCCTAGTCTTTAAGTAGCCTCTCCTTCCACCAGGTGGTGCTGCTGATAGAGTTTCACTTTTTGCCTGAAAGCCTTGCTGTGCAGACCTGTGTGTTTGTGTTGCTGAATTCCTTTCCTTTGGAGTTGCTGTATCCCTGTTCTGGGAGGTGAGGGGGGAATAGCGCAGGGCTGGTGGAGGAGTTTAGGGAAAGGCTGGAGATGCCTGGCCCAGGCCAATGGGGGAACTCAGATCTCAGGCGCGGTCTGGGGGAAGTCACGGCTAGCAGTGCCTGAGGGTGTGGGCAATGAAAAATGGGGAAAAAGAAAATAATAAAAAATGTCGAGTCATGACGCCACCTGTAGGTTCCGGTGATGACACCGGCGCTGCTTGGCCTCCGGGGTGATGGGCGGCAGCAAGATGGAGTGGCCCCCTACAGGAGAAGCGGGGTCCCCGGGGCTGAGAGTTGGAATGGTGGAATAGGGCAGCACAGTCGTTTCTGTGCTAGGCGGGAGTAGGGGAGTGCAGTTGGTGTGGTGCTGGTGGAAGGAGGGACACGCACACATAAAAGTCTTTTGGTACCTTTACTGATGTTCTGTTACAGGTACACACATCCGGAGTGAAGGGAAAACACTTTGGAATCTCCACAGCGAGTAGGGTTGTAGGCCTCCTTACTTTAGCTTTCCTGTTTGGAGTCTGGCAGGCATGGAACCTGACCGGACTGTTACTTCTCTCTCTCTCCACACCTGGGTTGCTGCACTGAGGGCTCTCTCTTGGGCTACCGCCGTTGTCTCTCCACAGTCCCTGGCTCTCAATTGTTGGTGCTGCGGGTGTCCGGGAAGCTAAGCCTCCTTGTGATGCTGGATTCTCTGCTGGGCCTATTCTTTCTGTCCCTGCAGACTCGGACTCCAGAGACCAGAACTCTGGTGGCGTGAGTTGGTATGACTCCTCTGCCCCCTGTAACACGTTTCTCTCCTCTGCCTTCGATCCCTACTCTGCGGGTCTACCACTGCCTTTGCTGTGTACTGGTCTGGGCCTAGCACAGCTCCAGTACCAGCTCAGCTCACTAGACTCTGGGCTCTTCACAGTTCTGTAGTGACTGCATACTCTGGCTAATTTCCCTCCAGCACCTGTATTTATAGGGGATCTGGCTTAAGTGCAACCAGTTGAGCTCCCCCTACAGGCCTGAAGTGGAAGGTGTTATGTGTAGGTGGTTACTCGCTGTGGGAAATCCTTCAGTGTCCCAGGGAAGTCTGTGGTTTCCTGTTACAGGGTGCCACAGAGACCCGAACCTTCACACCACCAGAGATACCTTCAGGGACAGGGCCATTCAGGGTTCCTAGTCTACGGTCAGACTAGTCTTCCCTAGTCACCCTGTCCGTAACTGCCATTCCCTTATCAGCATTCTCAATGCACCGTGACACATGGCTTCATATTAATTATGAAATTAACCATTAGCTTGCAATCAAACACAACATATGGCCCCTGTTCAGATAAGATTCCTTAGTGTGAACAGCTAATTGAACTAGTTATGTGCTGGGAAACAGACACAAAGCCTGGAGTCTGTGTATATAGAGCTTGGGAAGTGTCATTTATGCCACCTCTTCACCTCTGGTGTCCAATATGCTGAATTTCAAAGGGCAGCAACCAGTCTTTCAAAGGCCACATATAGTTATGAATATTTGGGTTCTTGTTGTAGGCTTAATTAGGTTGACACATTTTTAGCATTGTGATCCCGAGAGAAACAACATACATATTTTTACATAATTATATGACCAAAGTATCAGCCAATGATCAACAAATGATGATCAGAGCAGGATTTGGCTCTGTCTCTGTCTATATACAGAGAGTATGAAAGGAGAGATATACTGCAGGATTGAGTAGTGTATAAAAGAGCTGAAATGGGAGATACTTCAGGATGGGCCTCTATATATAGAGACTTAAGTGAGAAACATATTGCATGACAGGGCTCTGTATAGAGGGGCTGAAAGGAGAGAAATATTGCAGGATTGGGCTGTTTATAGGGGGGCTGAGAGGAGAGATATACTGTACAATAGGTCTGTATACAGGCGGGTGAATGAATTGATATACTTTAGCATGGAGCTCTGCATAGAGGGGCTGAGAGGATATACTGCAGGAGGAGGCTGTATATAGAGGGACTGAGAGCAGAGATAAAATGATGCATGATATGGCTCTGTCTTTAATCAGCTATATGAAATACCGTAAGTTTCACAGATGAGCAGACAGAGTTACAAGGAAGCACAAAGGTGCACAAAGAAACTTTATATTGGGCTTAGTGTGTATATTAACAATAAGTATGCATTTACTGTGCTTTCTGAAAAATAATACAAGTCTGGGAATAAACTGTAAAGTAGTAAAGACTCTTGTAATGAAGGGGTTAATTCTGAGTCTGTGATTATTATTGTCCTTTTGTGAGGAATGTGGAGAAACTACTTGTTATATTAGTTATGGCGGGGTATGTAAATTGCTCTTATTTTATTAGTTTATTGCAAACAGCAGAACATTTGGAAATTTTGTTAATAAACCTTATCTACAATGGGGGTTGAATAATTGTGATTACAGCTGTATGTCCCAGTTTTCAGTCTCTATATATAACCAAGAGTGTTCTTAATTAGCGACCATAAAATCATATTTTGAAACAGGCAAGGACTCGAAACACACAGATTACAAAGTTACAGAACTTTTCCATATATAATTATTAAAGGGGTATTCTGGTTCTAATGAGACGCCCCCATGGCTAGGCGCCACAGGGAGGTATTACACCTTGCAAATATATATAGTGCCTCTGTAGCTGTGGGTTCGGGTTTAACCTATGGAGTCTAAGGCTAGGGTCACACTTGCCCAATTTTAAGTCCCCTGCGTCATTTGCAGAGAACTTAGAATTTTTTTCTACCAACCCGCTGTGTATCATGGATACCAGCCACACAGCGGGTTGCGGGGAGTGTGATTTTCACCACGCACAGGGGAATGCAGCATGATGACTTAGAATTGGGCAAGTGTGACCCTAGCCTAAGTCAGCACCCAACACAAGGCCACCTTAGAATAGGGGGACTGTCATACAGTAGGTCCCAAGGGGGTGGAGCCTAGGTTGGAGTAGTAAAACGAGGAAGTGAGAGTGATTTTCAGTCAGTCAGCGTCAGACACAGTGCTGGGAAGGTAGTCAGTCAGGACGTGTCTGACAGCCCGTACAAGTCCAGGAGACTGGCGAGAGAGCTCTGCAAAGGTGGTGAAAGACAGAGAGGAAGGTAGAATTGAGACCTTGAAAGTTAATAAGGAAGGAACATCTAGAGACTCCATAGGGGTACCCTGAACTGACAACTAGTACCCGTTAAACCAGACTGTACCGTGTTCTCTATAACATCTGCCGATACCAGTAAAGTGGAGTTGAAGTTGAGTCGGTGTCTGTCTTCCTTCCTGCCGTTGCCCGGAGGGCCTCATTATGTCTTCAAAGGGGTAAGAACAACCACTCCCCTCATCCCCCTCATCATCCATCATCACTGCCCTGAGGTAAATCTCCACCTGTGGGGATCTGTACCACACTGAGCTGCACCCATCATCACCTCAGCGGCCGGCCTGCAGAGCTGGTACCAACATTACCAGGACCCACAGGTGGCGTCACAGACTTATTCATTCTTGTAAATATCTCCCCCACCAAACAAATGACAGCCAGGGCACGGAACCTGGAACCCGACCACCCGTGAGTCCCCGTCACATCCATCAAATCCATCCCGGTGTCCGAGAACCCCTCTCCCTGTGCTCATCACTAAGACGTTATGAACACTGCTAGATGATAACTTCTAGGTCAATGGGGTTCCAATTACATACATCCACTTCCAGAAAGGGGCACTTTTGTCCCCATTAAATGGAATGGACTTGTACATCTTCTCCACCTCTTCTCCATTCATCCTCCTTAGATCACTCTTCTTCTCCAGCAGGGTACGAGGCAATGAATGGAGCGGTGGTGAAGTATGTGAGATGTCGCTCCATTCAGATAGAACAGAATGTAGAGAGAAAAGAACAGGAGGGCGGCGCCTCATGTAAAATATTCACAAGGGCACGATAAAAGGAGGGAGAATGATTTCAATAAGGGGAAACATTCTCACATAGATCATTTTGCCTGAGAGCCAACTTGGCATGTGATGAGTTGGACTGCTCAGCCCAGGGTCCTGGTATGGATAATCTTTGGCAGAATTCACCAGTGTAGAATAGACAGGTAAAGGGATAAAACACGTTTAGAAATGTGCTGTTCAATATCATCTATAGCTATTTTTTCTGTATACTAATCATTCAGACATAGGTCAAAAGTGCCAGATTCTGGCAATTGGTTGGGTCTTAGAGGTCGAACACCCAATGCTCTACAGTAGAAGGGATGTATCCTGTGGATAGACAGGCACTTCTTGTAACTAGAAAACCACTATAAGTTTTATATACATATAAACAGGACAGCCCATGAACTTATAAATGTGGTTATCTCTACCACGGCAAGCCCCATACGATACTCACACTGTGGTTGCAGATACTTATCATGGCTTCTTTGAGTATCACAATAATCCCATTATTGATTAATTGATAAAGTAGACACTGCAGTGACACAACTATATCTCCTTCAAAGTTAACCTGTCATCCCAGAAAATGCTCTCCACCTGCAGATATAGGGTTAATCTGTATTAAAATGCTGCCTGGTAACTTTACTGGAAGTGCGATTACCAGGATACAACTGACTCGCCCAGGGCAGGGTACTCAGATCTCAGGCTCAATCTGGGATGTCACGGGTGGCTGCCTGAGGCTGTGGCCCTGGTAGTCAATGGTTAAAGTAAAGAAAAATAAAGTTTGTAAGTTGGTGACGCCACCTGCAGTACCTGGTGATGCTCACCAGCGCCGCTACAGTCCTCTGGTGGTCGATGGTATTGCGGCAATGATGGTGTAGTCCTCCGCAGGCAGGACTGGACCGCCGGGACAGCGATTCTGTGAAAGGAATCAGTTTATGTGAGGAAAGATGCAGCAGAGTCGATAAGCCACTTCACCGAGTACTTTATTGAAAAAACTTTTTTCAATCATTACAGTCTCTCAGTGCAGTAAAGATGATATAGCGACAAATGGCTACGGGTGCTGCAAGTGGAATTTTTGGTCGATAGATGGATCCCTCACTGTGTGCCATTCCTATTCTTTCTTTCCCTTGCCTCCCAGTGGCAGTGAAGTCTGATCTCATAAAGATTAATCTGACCTCCTGCTGTTCCTTGTTCTTGTCTCCCTTGCACCCGTCGGGTGAACCTTCTGTTTGGTCGCTGCGGGCTGAATGCAGTTCCTGATTCCCCTCTATTGGGCTCTTTGGGAGTCGGGGCTGTATCTAAAGATACCCCCGGTCAACAAATTTCTGTGATCCTTGTAGGTTATCACAGGTGCGGGCTCCGGTACCCGGTTTCCTTCCTGGGGAAAACTCTCTGGTTACTTCGCTCCCCACTTTGAGTGAACTCTCGTTTGAGTTAATTCTTCTTTCCTTCCTTCTAGGATCTATTCTGGTTGTCCTGGGTCCCTCAGCCGAGGAGACCCTCCTCTCTCCCGCCCAGGCAGGCTGCCTGGCTCCTTTCAACTCCCTTCCACTCTTTTAGTTCCCCCTGGGGGCTCCTATATCTCCTCCTGGGGTCCCTCCCACCTGCTGACTAGTGTGGGGTGTGAGTTCTAGGGCTCCACGTACCATCCATAGTTCCACTTGCAGTAGGGTGACTACACCGGTTTTATGGGTGTAACACCCCTTTTGTGGCACCTACATAGTGGCGGGCCACACAACAAACTTGTTTCCTTCCAGGAACAGCCAGCTTTCAGCATGAGTTGTGCAAGAAGCA
The DNA here is from genome assembly GCA_033576535.1 of Allobates femoralis. Lineage (NCBI taxonomy): Eukaryota > Metazoa > Chordata > Amphibia > Anura > Aromobatidae > Allobates > Allobates femoralis. Next base: position 143,123,319 of record JARQOC010000008.1, on the reverse strand, counting down.
GCTACAGTTACCGCTCACAGCACCACTCACTATACTGTGAGCAGCAGCTATAGGCACACCCAGTCACTTTGATTGACACAGAAACTCTTCAACATGAGCTGTCAGTAAATGTGTCGGTGTGTACTTACAGCCACTGCTCACAGTATAATGAGTAAGGCTGTAAGCAATAACTGTAGCCATGCCTTGCACAACACCATGACTGTGAGCCAGTGATTCCTGAGGGGAAACAAGTTCATTGTCACCTTGTAGCTGCACTTTCAGTAATGGGTCTGGGCATCATTGTATTTTTATTTAATGGTAGATTAACCCTATATTTGTAAGTAAATAGTGCTTTCCGAAGTGACAGATTTCTGTTAAGAACCAGGTAGGCCACCATTAGTGCCGCAAACAAAATAGTTCCTCATAGAAGCTCTCTCATGAAGATATGTTTTAATTGAATCGGTGCATATACAGTATGTGAAAAAATAGAGGAAATACGTGGAATTCAACTTTGCTGCTGTACAATCGACCATATAATAAGCAAATCGGTGAATGCAAGTGGCTTTATTCATCGTGTTTCAAGGTGTATGCCTCGCCCCTTCATCAGGACGACCACCAAATATTTTTGTTGGTTGTCCTGATAAAGGGGCGAGGCATACACCTTGAAACACACTAAATAAAGCCACTTGCATTCACCGATTTGCTTGTTATATGATCGATTTGTACAGCAGTGCACTTGGATTCCACATATTTCCTCTATTTTTCTACTATTGCTTCGGCCTGTAGATACTTCAGCAGCTGTTTGGATCTCACATTAATGGGTGCCTATCTCACACCCAAAGGAAAGATTCATCATAAAGATTTAATTATCAAAAAAATCTTTATTATATTCCATAAAATATTACAATAAAATATTACAATTCAGAGCATTCCCTCCGGGGGGACACACGAGAAAACAACATTCAGGCTAATTTGTGTAGTAACATAGTACATCATGCAACATCCATATATTAATCATAACAAGTTACAATAGTGTGGAGTCAAAACACCTTATAATAATCCTGACCCACATCCACTGAACTAACAATGCAAACTGTCATATGTCCTATAAAGGAAATCAAACAACCACCTATCCACTCCTTATTCTCCTAGGTAGTGCTTGTTTGAAACCAATCACTTCTCATAAATGTGTTTAGAAGCTGCAGTTTAGGTTTTTTATCTATCTTAGATCGCGATAGCCATTAATGAGGTATAAAGTTCACAGTATCGCTACAGCCCAATCACTAATAATCTCCTATCACTGCAGCCCAATTTATAAGTACAGTTGTATCAGTTTAATCAATATGGATATGCCTCATACCTGACTCACTGATGTGCCTGAACGCGCTCGTGCTCCTTCCTCCCCTACAGCCGTTTCGCTTCCGCTTCTTTCGGGGGGCGTGAGATAGGCACCCATTAATGTGAGATTTGATAATTTTTAAGGAAAGCTAATTTTTAAAGGGGACTTTGTGTTGAGTAGCTGTTTGGAGCCTATTATACTGGTCGTGTGTGACACAACCCTTTAAGGTGATCAGTTTCCCTACAGCTTACCTGTCACCGTTTTTATCAGATAAGACCCTATTGCACTTTCTATCCCACAGGTATTCATTCATATAAAGTATGTAGTGTGAGTGCATTAATATACTTAGCTACATCTTCTCTGGGATCAAGCACCATTGTGCTCCTCTTCTGAGTTACATCACCGCTCTACAGACTGTCTAGATCACACTTTGCTCTGAGTGACTTGGAAGTGGCTTTTACGATATTAGTCTATGGCATGCCAGAATGCAGCTCAGAACGAGGCTTACTCCTGCCTCACACATGGAGGATAGAGGGAGCCGGTTAGTATTAAAAGTGATGACCTCACTCAGAAAAGGAGCAGAATGATGCTGTGCCCTGGAGATGACAGCGGGTGGTGAGTATATTAGCACACGCACTACACTACATGCACATATAATTAGAGAAAAAAAACTTCATGAGAGGGCTTCTTTACATGTCAAGCAATCTTCTTTTTTCAGCCACTGTCCCTTTAGGTGCCAGCCAGTTTGATTTTACAAATACCAGCCTTAAAACACAAACAGCACCCCCTAACATTGATCATCTCTGCATTAGAGAGTCAACAACATTTTACTAATTTCTTTCATACCTTTTGGTTGTACAGTATGATAAAGTCTGAACCTCATTGATAATGGGCTGAATATAGACCAGCTTATACTGGTGCTGTATATCTCAAAGTCGAGCACTGGTCGCTGAATTACTGAGTATGGTCTCATGACAAGGGGTTAATACAGATCCATGATTTAAATTGCTTTTATATTCTACAAAACAGGTAACATTAAGTGATTTATAATATAGCCCAAGAATGATTTCTGTTTGTAAAGTTAGCGTTATTACATGTAGATTCTCAGAGCCCCCGTCCTGTGAAACTGTACTGTTCCTTATTAATGCAAATGCACTGATTACTCAGTAACCTGGAATTACCCTTTAGAAGGCGTGTACACACATCTGTACCGTGGCTTCATTGTACTCTATTCTTGCAAACGCACATTGTTTTTATTTTTGGACCGCTATTGATCTTTTATCTTTTATAATGTCCTGCAACAAGGAGAAGTCTATAGTTGGGACTACACAGAGAGTTTAGATAACTTGTTCTCACAGCCAGAGATTGCTCTATGCTGCTGCTACTTAACAGCATAATGCAATGAAATGAGGTCTCATTGCCATCTGCAAAGTACTGCGTCAAACAAATCTCAAATGGTCAGATGCTGCTGAATTATTTGCAATTTGTTTATCTTGGTCACAGGACCTTGTAAATCATAGAGACCCCATTTACATGCACCACAATCATATTTCCCTGGGACAAGGGACGGCTCCCTGTCCATTTCCAATCTCAGTATTTGGGCTGGAGCAGTAGCATCACATCAACAGCGCTTGTCACCACTCTAGCCAATCACTGAGACCAGCTGCTATGATGATGAACCGCTGAGCTCACAGCAGGAGCCACTAAGCTCAATGATTGGCTAGAGCAGTGAGTCGCTGTGGACATGACGTCACCACTGCAGCCAAGGCATCACTTATCCAAGGGAAGGTGAGTACCTGCTGAATTTGTTATTTTACTTATTTTTCAGAGTTGGTAACTCAGTTTCCTGAAAATGGACAATCCTTAAAGGACTTTTTCTAAACAAGTGTTTACAATTGTAGGCATTCTACAAGAATACGAAAATGTAGGTCCTAGTTTTGCCAAAATATTAAAGTGTTTTATAATATTTATAGATAGACCACTTCTGCTAAAGTGAAGCAACTAAAAAGAAGAATAAGTGGGTGATAAAATGTTTAATTCAACTGCCTACTTAACTATACATACTGTTATATGACCAGTGACCCTCTTATAGTCTGCTAAGGGGATTGTAGGGCACCTTTATGAAATATGAAATTGTGGCTTTATATTAAAAAAATACATTATGCTAATAATGCCTTACTGCACCAAAAGAATGACTTACGGTACATTTCTAGTTTTCTATAAAAAGACATCACTAGTCTATATGGTTCTAATGTTGTGTGCAACATATGAACACCATAGAGCAAGTCTTCAGTGTTAGACACTAGCAGTGAATTTCACACTATATATCTAGCCATTTCAATTGATAATCTAACCACTTTTAAAATGAACTTCAAGTAAAAATTCCCTGGCGTTGCCTTTTAACTCTAACTTCTAGTCCGTGTTTTTTTATCTTCTGATTATGATTCATTTAAGTCTCCCGGTATGCACCGGGTATTCCGCACTGGTATGTTATCAGAAATCTGAAGCTGTTGTCACTCCCACTGCTTCCTCCTCCCAGAAACAAATAGTAATCAGTGCACAGCATTGTGGTAATTCACCATAGCTTTTTCCCCACAGCCCCCCGATGACATCCTCTTTGGATACAAGCGAACTTTTCCTGAACATGTTCGCCACGAATGTTGACGATTCAGTTTATGAACGGAAAACCTGAGCAATTTGCTGAAATTGTCAAACGCTGATTTGTTCAAAGAAAGAGTTCAAGATTTTAAAATGGCCTCAAAACTTTCCTTGCAGGCTTGAGGCAAAAACGCTCGCCGGGAGACCCAGTGGCTGAAAACACCCCTAACCTAAGTTTCACAGTCATTGGGTCTACTACTTTCTTTCAATATATGAAAAAACTGACCTGTGACACCTGTGTGCACAGGTGCAAGCTGGAAAACACATCTGTAAGAAAGCATACAAACTGAACTTCATGCTGGAAACATGGTCCAGCAAAACTGGAAACAAGGGAAGAAAAAGGGTAAAAGGAAAACATGGTCCAGCAAAACTGCTTTGAAAATACCAGACAGGGCAAAAACATGAAGCTAATGTAAAATGTAACTGAGGAAATAAGGCATAGCAAAACTGCTTGGGAATGTTTGAAACATAGAGAAACCTAGCTCATGTATTGGCCAATCCTGTATTGGGTACCTAACCTAATGCCTCTATGTGCAATTAAAATCTGCATGTGTGGGTTGTTAGGAACCTGGCTATACTAAGATGGTGTCCACACCATGGCTTTGGGGAGAGGATGGGGCAGGGGTGCATAGTCCGAAAAAACTCATCTATAACAAAGCATACTGCTGCACAATGGAACACATGAAAAAGGGAAACATGGTCCAGCAAAGCTGCTATGAAAATACTAGATAGGGCAAATATATGAAACTAATGTAAAATGTAACTGAGGATTTCATTAGCTTTATTATTTGCTCTGTCTAGTGTTTTCATAGCAGTTTTGCTGGACCAGGTATCATTGGTCCATTTTTTCATATACTGTTAGTATATTTTTTCTGACAGAGCACCCTTGCCCCATCCTCACCCCATAGCCATGGTGAGTCCACCATTTTAAAGTAGCCAGGTTTCTAACTACCCACTCATGCAGATTTTAATCGCACATAGAGGCGTTAAGTACCCGATACAAGAGAACACCTTGTCATTGGTTATCAGGCTCCCATGGATTAGCCAATACAGCAGCTAAGGCTAGGGTCACACTCGGTGCTGCCCCTGTGGCAGCTGGATTGCGTTACAGCAGAGCTCAGCCTGCTGTATCCGCCAGCGGTAACATCGGGAACGGCCGGCGAACGCAGCCCTTAGTTACAAATCACATATTGCAGTGAATGGGAGCGCACAGTCGTGCGCAGACCTGCGCAGCACCGTGCGCTCTCATTCTAAACATAGGGGCTGCGGTCAGCTTGCGGATCTCCTCCGCAGGACGCTGCAGAGGGTCCGCAAGTCTGAAGCCAGCCTTCCACAGTTGCTTCATGTCATCAACATCAAATAGCTATATTCATGAACAAATTGAATTCATAAAAAAAATTATGATTCTTGGAGGAAGATGAAAAAAGCGAAAATTGACTGAAAAAAGGGAATGAGTTAAACATACGGTAAATATCTTCATATATATCCAATAAGTACCGTATTCTTTTTTTTATTATTATACACAGCCATAATATTATCCAAATAGTTGACACAACTGAGGAAACATTTGTGCTGCTGAATACCTCTGCTCTTCAGAATCACAACCCATATTTAAGTATCGGGCAGGGTCAGTGACAAGGCATGCTGCTCGGGTCAGATGCACTGCAGAGGTATTTAGTCCCTTGTACTGACCCTGCTTAGTAGAGGAGGGCTCACGCTGTTTTGTTTGATAAGTCTTGTAAACCACTGGCAGCAGAACAAAGCAAAGAGTTTAGCTAAATTGTCTTATTAAAATACCTTACTTATTTCCATCTTTGATGTCGATTCTTTGCTTAATGTCTTAATAGCAAACCAGCACATGAGAGTTAGTTTTTTCTTGCATTTGCATGCGGTGCAGAATGTTTTTCTAGGGTCTCTTCAAGAAGATGGAACTTTGAAAACATATTTATTGTGGCCTTAGATAACATTGGGAAACCAATACAAAAAATGGTTTAGTGTCTCAGGTATGAGGCTTGATTTTAGGCATATTCAGTCCTCTGAATCAGATTATATTATTCATTTTAATGTAGCAGCTTCACTTTTTGAGAGAGAGGAATTTATTACATACCGAAACTAAAATCACATAATATTGCTAAAGAGAAAAGTATTTACATAATATAGTCAGGCAAACTAGGGCACCACTCTAATTAAGCCAGCGGGTTATTATTGCCAGTGGGCAGGAGGCACAGTACAACGGGGTGCCAGTCACAAGAGACAAAGTCCAAAATGAAAACAGAAGAAGAAGACGGCACTCACCGAGGTGTAGATAAAGCAGCAGTGTCTTTTTAATGTAGGAGCATAGCACAGATGCAGGGAGGGGGTGCCGAGGGTGACAACGGACTGTGACCAGTCGAAGGGCGAGAGCCCGAAACGGTCCGTTGTCACCCTCGGCACCCCCTCCCTGCATCTGTGCTATGCTCCTACATTAAAACGACACCGCTGCTTTATCTACACCTCGGTGAGTGCCGTCTTCTTCTTCTGTTTTGATTTTAGAAAAGTATTTACCACCATTCTTCTTGGAGACAATTGAATTCGTTTATTGAATAACTAGATTAAGGCCCGATGCTATCGCATCAGGAGGGTTGAATTGCTCCACATCCAAGATGGCATTCGGAAGGTTTCGCTAGACTTCCAGAACGCCATCTTGGATGTGGTGCGATCCAACATGGCAGGCGGGTATTCTAGCGAGAAATCATCGTCGAGGATGGATGTCGCCAGACGGGGCAGATCTAACATGGCGTCGACGTCGCGGAGAAAAAGATGGGATGTCGGCGGAGAAGATCAGATGTCGTCGGCGGCGTGCAGGAGATGATCGGATGTCGGCGGTGTGTTAGCGGACGGGTGTTGGTGAGTATAGATTTCGGCATGAGAGTACATGGGGGTATGAGTGTGGGGGTATGAGTGTGAGACTGTACAGAGAGGGGGGGTGTATGTGAAGTGGCCAGGGGATCGCGTTGTGTGGGGAGGTGCAGAGAGAGAGGGGGGTGTGGTGAGGAGTGTGATGGTGTGTCAGTGGAGATTGTGAGGCACAGCAGAGGCCTCCGATGGCGGTAGTGGGGCTTTGAAAGACCCGCTACCGCCAAAGGTTGGCCATGTTGGATCACCCACGACGGGTGACACCCGACTTCTGTCACGGATGTGACGTAGCGATAATGTTACATAGTGACGGAAGTTGGCATAGGACTTTTATTATAATAGATAGAATACATACAGCAGTACCGGTGTGCAGCGGTGCCGGAGTCCAGGAGGAGACAGCAGGCGGGTGCGGTCAGGGGGGCCGGGGGACAGTGGCCGGGTGCGGGCAGGAGAAAGCTGGGGAACAGCGGGCAGAAGGGGGCTGGTGGAATAACAGCCATGTGCGGGCAGGAGGGGGCTAAGGAAGAGCGGCCAGGTACGTGCAGGAGGGGGCCGGGGGACAGTGGCCGGATGCGGGCAGGAGGGAGGCAGGGAGACAGCGATCGGGTGCGGCAGGAGGGGGCCAGGGGAACAGCAGCCATGTGCGGGCAGGAGGGGGCCGGGGAACAGCGGGCAGAAGGGGGCCGGGGAACAACGGCCATGTGCGGGCAGGAGGTGGCCGAGGAAGAGCGGCCGGGTGCGTGCAGGAGGGGGTCGGGGAACAGCGGCCGGGTGCGGGCAGTAGGGGGGGGGGGGGCCTTCCTGGCCGCACCCGGCCGCTGTCCCCTGGCCCTCTCCTGCCCACAGCACTGTGCTTAGCAGAGTATACAGCAACTCAGTGGTTAGCAGAGTTTACAGCGGCTCAGTGGTTAGCAGAGTATATGGGGGCTCAGTGGTTAGCAGACTTTACGCGGCTCAGTGGTTAGCAGAGTATACGGCGGCTGAGTGGTTAGCAGATATACAGGGCTCAGTGGTTAGCACAGTATACGCTGGCTCAATAGTTAGCACTGTAAACTGAGCCTCAGTGGTTAGCACTCTATGGTGGCTCAATGGTTGGCACTGTATATGGTGGCTCAATAATTAGAGCAGTAATGTGACTCAGTGATTAGCACTGTATACGGTGACTCAGTGGTTAGCACTGTATATGGTGGCTAAGTGGTTGGCACTGTATATGATGGCTCAATAATTAGAGCATTAATGTGACTCAGTGGTTAGCACTGTATACGGTGACTCGATGATTAGCACTGTATGGTGCCTCAGTGGTTGGCACTGTATATGGTGGCTCAGTGGTTAGCACTGTATGCTGGCTCAGTGGTTAGCACTGTACAGTGGCTCAGGGGTTAGCACTGTAAGGTGGCTCAGTGGTTAGCACTGTACGGTGGCTCAGTGGTTAGCACTGTATGGTGGCTCAATGTTTAGCACTGCACGGTGGCTCAGTAGTTAGGACAGTATGGTGGCTCAGTGGTTAGCATTGTACGGTGGCTTAGTGTTTAGCACAGTATGGTGGTTCAGTGGTTAGCACAGCGCGGTGGCTCAGTGGTTAGCACTGCGCGGTGGCTTAGTGTTTAGCAAAGTATGGGTGACTCAGTGGTTAGCACAGTATACGGCCGCTCAGTGGTTAGCACTATATGGAGGCAGAGTGCTTAACTTTGTATGGAGGCTCATTGGTTAGCACAGTATGGTGGGTCAGTGGTTAGCACTGTATAAGGTGGCTCAGTGGTTAGCACTGTATAAGGTGGCTGAGTGATTAGCACTGTATGGTGGCAGAGTGTTTAACATTGTATACGGTGAGTCAGTGGTTAGCACTTTATGGTGGCTCAGTGGTTAGCACTGTACGGTGGCTCAGTGGTTAGCACTGTACGGTGGCTCAGTGGTTAGCACTGTACGGTGGCTCAGTGGTTAACACTGTACGGTGGCTCAGTGGTTAGCACTGTATGGTGGCTCAGTGGTAAGCACTGTACGGTGGCTCAGTGGTTAGCACTGTATAAGGTGGCTCAGTGGTTAGTACTGTATAAGGTGGCTGAGTTATTAGCACTGTATGGTGGCTCAGTGGTTAGCACTGTACGGTGGCTCAGTGGTTAGCACTGTATATGGTGGCTCAGTGGTTAGCACTGTATATGGTGGATCAGTGCTTAGCACTGTATGTGGTGCCTCAGTGGTTAGCACTGTATGATGGCTCAGTGGTTAGCACTGTACGGTGGCTCAGTGGTCAACACTGTAAGGTGGCTCAGTGGTCAGCACTGCACGGTGGCTCAGTGGTCAGCACTGTACAGTGGCTCAGTGGTTAGCACTGTATATGGTGGCTCAGTGGTTAGCACTGTACGGTGGCTTAGTGGTCAGCACTCTACGGTGGCTCAGTGGTCAGCACTGTACGGTGGCTCAGTGGTCAGCACTGTACGGTGGTTCAGTGGTCAGCACTGTACGGTGTCTCTGTGGTCAGCACTGTACGGTGGCTCAGTGGTCAGCACTGTATGGTGGCTCAGTGGTCAGCACTGTACGGTGGCTCAGTGGTCAGCACTGCACGGTGGCTCAGTGGTCAGCACTGTACAGTGGCTCAGTGGTCAGCGGAGGACATAGGGCAGAGTGGTGAGCAGAGGACGGAGGGCAGAGTTTATCAGCGGAGGACAGAAGGCCGAGTGGTCAGCAGAGAACGGGGGGGGGGGCAGAGTGGTCAGCGGAGGCCCAAGGGGGGGGCAGAGTGGTCAGCGAAGGTCGGGGGGCAGAGTGATCAGCGGAGGCTGGGGGGGCAGAGTAATCAGCGGAGGGCAGTGGGGAGCAGAGTGGTCAGCAGAGGGTGGGGGGGCAGAGTGGTCAGTGGAGGGAAAGGGGGGGCAGAGTGGTCAGCGGTGGCCAGGGGGGCAGAGTGGTCAGCGGAGATCAAGGGGGACAGAGTGGTCAGCAGAGGCCGGGGGGCAGAGTGGTCAGCGGAGGCTGGGAGGGGCAGAGTGGTTAGCAGAGGCGGGGGGGGGCAGAGTGGTCAGTTGGGGCCGGGGGGGCAGAGTGGCGGCGAAATACTTACTTCCATCGCAATCTTGCATGTCGCCACTGTGAACAGGGCTAAACAAAGATGGCGGCCGGGAACTCTCGTGATACTTCCCGGCCACCATCTTGGTTTCAATATGTACGGGGCGGCGACATAGAAGATAGCGGGCGGAAGACGGAGGACAGAGGAACATGCAGGAAGACGGAGGCGGGTGCGATCTGGTGGTAAGTATAATATCATCAGCGTGGAGGCACAGAGGCACAGTGGCATCCGGCAACGGCTCGCAATGGCCTCGCGGCCATTGCTCGCGCATTGTTACGGCTCGCAATGGCCTCGCGGCCATTGCTCGCGCATTGCTACGGCTCGCAATGGCCGCTACGCGGCCACTGCTTCGTATGTGGCGTGGCTGCCTTGCGGCAGCCACGTCCACAACGACGGAAGTTGACCCGAAAATGCCGGAAGTGCGCTAAGGCGATTATATATTAGATATTCAAGGCTTGCGGATGAAAATGGGCATTTCCCAATATCGACCAATTGAATGGCGGCTGTTCATAGTTCTGAGCGGAGCTTAAAATGTCTGTTTTTACACAATGTAAACAGATATGGATCAATCATAACAGGTCATGCGGCGCCCCTGCGTCCAGGAGGCCACGAAAGGATTGTTGCACATCAACACCCTCACAGCCCACACAACCCACGAGCAGTAGATGGTAGCATCCAGCCCTAAGATTGGAGACTCTTGGCAAGCAAGGGGTGGTGGATTTAGAGGAGTGGGTTGGGTAAACACGTAGTCAGGTGACTTGACAGTAGAAATAGTGAGGGGGAGGAGGAAGGAGTTCAGTAGGCCCAGGGTGCCGAGCAGCAAAGACACAGACCATCAGCAGGCTGAGGAACACGGCACAGGCCAAGAGACAGTGGAAGGTTGAGCTAAGCTGAGCAGGAGAAAGACAGATCCCCAAGAGTGTGAGAGGACAGAGAGGGACGGTGATACCCGGGCCCTAGAACTACAGCTAAAGCAACCGACTGCAGGCGGAGTAGCCCTCCTATTATACTGAGAGACGCAGAGGACAAGAGCCTAGTAGAGCCTCACACTTGAGGACTGCTGGAGGCTGGGCTGAGTAGAGTGTCGGCTCTAGAGGGGATCGTAGTTTTACCCAGATCCTTAGACAACACGATGGGGGGTCTTAGTTCCAGACTGGGATCCTTATCCCAAAGGACAGGCAGCTCAGTGATGACCAGGAGGACCCGCAAGGGCCCGAGTCACCGCCATACTGTCCGGAGACACCCACCAAGTGTACACAGAATGTAAACAGCCCGGAAAAGACACAGAGATAGTGTGAGGGGTCACACAGAGAGAGGCCTGGCTGCAGAGATAAAGGGAACCCGGAGAGGGAGAGTGTGCCCGTGTACTTGAACTGAGACTTGTAAGAACTGTACTGAACTGTAACTGCAGTGTAAAGTGCTTTGAAGAACTTTGAGAGTAAACACGGAGACCCTGAATCTGCCTCTCTTGTCTGCTTCCATCTGCCTGAGTGCAATTCCCTCCATACAGGATTACAGCAAGCCCTCCACCTGTAGAGCCACAGCCTGTCAGCACCAGCACTGAGGAGAGATTCCTGCAGCGCCTGCACAGTAAGTGTATCGAACACTCCACAATAGACTTTAACCCTTACTGCCCCGGGGAACACAGTTCTACCCACTGGAACTATCCCATCCACGCTGCCATTCCATCATCCCCGGAGGTTCTGCAGCAGCGGCGGACCCATCACTGGCCGCATATAGTGGGTGGCGTCACGACTGACAAATCCCCTGTAAATATTCCCCTTTTATTGTCGAGCCAGGGACACGGTCCGGACCAGGACCACCCGTGACTTCCCCAGCAGTAACCCGGTCCGGTACCGAGTACCCCCTGTCCCCGTGGGCCCGACAGTCACTCAGCTAAGATGACTGAAGTACAAAACACAATTGCTCTGGTCCTACAGAAACTATCATATCATGGTCACCAGTGGCCAATCTGTGTGGATCTAAAGATGGTGAATATTCTCCCTGCTTTACTTGTCTCTGGGAGCGTAGATAAACAATGAACGCTAGGTGAAAAAACAGTGACCTCAGAGAACACATGGTAGTAGGAGAAAATAATGTCATTTCAGAACCATTGGTTGATACGAATAAAATAATTTTAACAGCACTGCACATCAAATTTGGTTTATTGAAGCCGTTTTTAAGGCTCTAAGGAAAGAGGGAAAATGCTTCAACTACATCTACAGAAAATGGGCAGCCCTGACTATGGAGAGGGTAAATGCGGGTATTTTTCAAAGTCCTCAAATCAGAGGATTCATGAAAGATCCACACAGGCGAATGCATGGTCTTTCACTATTTTTGTACAGAATTTGCTTGGGAATTATAAAGCAGATGATTATACCGAACTAGTAGAAAGAATGGTATCTTCTCTCAGTCACTCTATCTGTACAATGCATTTTTTCAACATCCACTTGAATAATCTCTCAGAAAACGTTAGTGCCCTAAGTGAAGAGCATGGTGAATGATTCCACCAAGAATGAAGACATTTTCTCTGACGAAGTGGTTTTCACAGCGATATGTGTGTGGCTTACACCTCCACTTGGCTGATATCTTGGCTGACACCTTCACTGCCCATTATCTTTCCTCCTTATCTCTGGTCATCTGTTGGCATCCCTCTGTATGTGGTGTGGCACCCCAGAGTCATAGTGTCACCATTGTTAGGTGTCACCAGAGAGCTGTAAAGGGTGTTCCACTCAGGCAATACACAAACAACACCAACACCTCCAGACAGAAAGGGGACACCAAGCCCGGCTTCAGGGTGAGCTCCCCTATATATTCTGGTCTGAGGAGCAACAAGTTCAGTGTAGTTCCTGTGAGGACTATGAAGAGGACAGGTTCTGTGCAAACTGAGAACCAGACTTGGGTGTAAACGAGCTGTGCCAGGCTCATCCCAAGGTCTACTGCTGAAACACCAGGCCTAAGGCTAGGGTCTGAGGAAAGGATAGAGACAGAAACCTCCCGGGAGGCTGCACCAATCATGCTCCTTCCTGAGAGGAACAACGCGAGAACGGACACTGGAGTCCAAGACTGTGCAGGTTCACACACTGACAGTCAACACCAGAGAGTGGGGGGACTCTAGATTCTCCAACTACATGGTACCAGGGGCACAGCAACATATACAATCCAGAAACACTGACTTCCTGGACTGGGGTAGAGAAGTGAAGAACTCGAGTTGCATGTCATACTGGTAGATGCAGACAGAGACAGGGTCGGCAGCCTAGCTTAAGCAACTGCAGGGGCCACCACACAAGCGCAGGCTCCAGGGACAGCTTGTAACATCTGCTTTAACTCCAGTAAACAGACTGAGAAACGGCTATCAGGAGTCTGTGTGTGTTAATTACGTCTATTGCCCTGTGCCCAGTAATGGAGCCTTATACCTGCAGAGCCGCCGACCATCAGCACCGTGGAGAGCTGCAGCAAAGTAAGTGACTGTGTGAACCGTAATCCCTCACCAAGCCCCATCATAGTCTATTACTATGGACCTCCAGCCCTATAGCCCTACCCGGAGAGGGCTTGCCATCTCAGCTGCCACTAAGTCACCGTCCCCAGCTGCAACCAGGCAGCGGTGGCTCCATTGGCCACAACACTCCGGGTGGCGTCACAACAAATCCCCTGTAAATACCCCCTTTTTGGACTGATCCAGGCCACGGGACTGGGTCATGACTACCGTGATACCCCAGAGAGACAGCACCGGCCCGGCTCCCGAGTAACCCATAACCTGGGGGCACATCAGTTTTCTGGCATCATGAACAGGACCCGTGCCCATTAAACCCGGGTACTGTGTTTCGTGAATCATGGAAAATACGTGATTTGGAACTGTAGCCATTGCAAAGCACGCAGTGCGACGGAAGCAGAGGGGGCATGTCATCGTGGGCGGCACCCTCCAAAGAGCGCAAAGCGAGGCCCAACTTGGGCTCTGATGACATCTGGCGGGATGCAAAACCTTGCTGCACCAGCGGAACTATTCTTGTACACCCCGACAGAAAGAAGACCGGAAGAGGCAGCATTAACTAAGGGGGCGGAAAAATGACGCAGCCAGCGGGGTCCACACAGCGAGTGGATGGAGCACCCGGCAGTGCTGGAAGACAAGGGATGTCGCCGATCATGCCATTCCTGATGCCGTACACCCCAGGAGCGACGTGGCTATACTCAGGTGAGCCCAATACCCTCACGGACTTCAAAGAAAAGCTGGACAGTTACTATAGCATATATTCCCTGACGGAGGGTCAGCGTGTCAGCATATTAATGGGACAGTTAACTGGACACGCACAGCGGGAAGTAAAATCCTGGTCAGATGATGAAAAAGACACTGTAGAGCATGTGATGACCAGGCTGGAAGCTACCTTTGAGACCAGTGTGGATGCCCGAGCTAAGATGAGATTCTTTGGGTGCTGGCAAAAGCCACAAGAGAGTGTGAGAGACTTTGCGTTAAATTTGCAGGAGGCACTCAGGGCACTGAAATAGGCAGAACCCACCTGGGCACAAGGGGAAGATAAATTGCTGATAGGCCAGTTTGTTGATGGACTATTATTACCTCCTCATAGAGGGCGACTGCGGATGATGGGCATACAAAATCCAGACTTGAACTTTGTTGAGAGATTGCAGGAAAAAACATCCGGTTATGACCATGAGCGCTTCCAGAAAGGAGTTGAAGTCTCCGTGCAGCAATAAAGAAATATTTTTTGAAAAAATCTGAAAATAAAGGTTAAAAAAAATGAAAACAAAATTCTATTAATAAGTATGCATATTTATGTAAGAAAAATAAACAAAAAAAACACACATATTTGGTATTGCCGAACAATCTGATCTATAAGGCTGGAAACACACTATCATACTTACATGCTAGTCTCTTGGACGAGACTCAGATCAGTGACTCTGAACAGCCTCTTCCTCTCTGGACAGGAGTGTGATGCTGCACAAAAACACAAGCAGCTGACACTCCCGTCCAGAGAGGGAGAGGCCATTCAGGGTCACTGATCCGAGGCTCGTCCGAGAGACTCGCATGTAAGCAGGATAGTGTGCTTCCACCATTAAACTTTTCATCCCTTTGAGTGAAAGGTGTAAAAAAAATAGCAAACACTATGTATTTTCATCATAGAGCTGACAAAAAAGTGGAATAAAATGCAATCAAAAAGCTATATGTAAATTAAAATGGTGTAGCGAAAATGCATACGGCCTCATCAGCGAAAAAATACCCAGAGTGTGACATCACCACACTCACAGTGGTAGCCAGAAATCAGTCAGTTTCCAGTCCTGCCATTAGAGAATGTCACAGAGGGTCGTGGATGGTTTATAGGGGGTAATCAAGATGGAAACAGGGATTATCATTGTTATGTTTTTCCAAATAAATGATTTGTCTCTGTGTGATATATTATTTACTATTTATTTAGTGGTTCTTAATGGCTGGGTCTAACATTGGCCTGACATTAGAAACCTCGGCTTAGTCCAGCTGCCAATACAATGCTGGCATTAACCCCTTTATTGCCCAAATTGCCACCGCCACAGGGCAGCTAGAAGAGTTGGGTTTAGCACCAGAAAATGGGGCTTCAATGAAAGTGTCCTTTTTTGGGGCAACTGCAGGTTGTAATTCTCGGTGGGAGGGGGAAGGGGCAGAATGCTTGGGCTTTCCCTTGCTGAGGATTCCAGCCTCCAACTTCCCAGTTGTACCAAGCTGGCAACCAAAAATACAGCAAGACGCATGCCTATTTTATTTCAATTATTCATTTATTTTTGCAGAAATCTGATGTTAGATTAATGGCTATACTGGCAAACAATCACAGATGTTGGTAAAGAGGGTGGGAAGAGCTAAATCTGACTTTAACTAATAAAGAGGGGGAAGCAGTGAGGTATCAAGAGTGGGCCTGGAAGCATGGTGACAGCGGCACTGAAGCTTCGTAAGTAATACTCTAGGTTACTAATATCTGTACAAAAACAGCAGGGCTCCACTGTAAAATGGTTTGAGCTGTGGTTAGCAGCTTTTAGGCCCCTTTGAAAGTTTTTCTATGCCCTTGATTTTGCCTCCTATTCATTTGAATGGGGTTTGGAAGTTTGGCAAACAGTTTGCCGAACAGGTCAGCTAACATTTGCCCTTTTGGCAAACCAAACTGAATTTGAGCATCAAAAGATTTGCTCATCTCTAATTGATGGTGTAATGAATTGCAATGAACATACATTTCGATACATTATACCTGTTGGTGTGACACTGACAGAATGGCTGTTAGACCACATGACCTTGGGTTGCCCTGGCAATAATTGGACCCCTGTGATTACAACATTGGAGTCCCAATAAGGTAGGAGAGGGAGCACACTCCCACTCCCAGCCCCATAAATGCTGAAATCGCTCTTGATCGCAGAATTTAGGGGTTAAACAGCAAGGGGCGGTGCACGGACCATCCCTAGCTATCAACGGTGCTGAGCTCCTGGTTGCGATTGTGCCTGCATTATCACCATGACATAATTTTACCCCTTTCCGGCCAAGATGTAAACCTATGTCTAATTTTGAAAAAGGGTTAACTAGAGCTGATGAAAGAAAAATAGGGGCCTGTGGAGACACGGGGGTAAGTGGGTGCTCTCGTCTGCTGGCCCCGCTGCCTTTAGCAAGACAACATGGACCAGGGCTCATTCCCAAACTGAACGCACAAGCATTAAGGCTTTATTGGATCCCCAAACAGTTAACAGCATATAACACATAACCAGCAAAACACAAAATGTAACAGGCAACAGAGTCTGACCCTTCCGCTGGCTCACCAAGGATTAGAATATAGCACAGCAAAGTCTGTAGTCAGGTGACTGGATCGTCCCAACCTGGTTTGCTTTCTTATGCAGTCTTTGTCATCACAGCTGAATCCAGTAATTTGATGCTGAAGTCCTTGTGGTTTTATAATCCAGGTTCTGATCCCCTTGGTCAGCACCGAAATGCCTAGGCCTGGGGTTATGGCTTGCCAATCGGACCCGAAGAGCCTAGATTAGCTGCCTGTATCCAATCTGCTGGTCAAAATGAACAGTCCTCCTTATATACCCTCAGCCCTCATAGCAGGATATTGGGGACTTCACGATTGGTGGATTAAGACTGTCTTTTCATTGACTGGATCTCAAGCTGTTATAAGACTACCTCCAGTTTTGTATTGCAGGGAAGGGAGAGCCACATACTGATTGACATAGCAATACAATGGATTAGTAGGATTAAGTTCTCTGAGTGTCATGACCTTCTCTGACAAGGGTTGAGATAATTACATTACACACAGTAAACATCACCAAGCATTTACAAGACTCTGGGAACAATGAGTTGCTTATCACAAGGTAAGGAATAACATACAATACAAAAAGGGAAGATAATTACATTATCCATTTTAAATACTAGCAGGCTTCTAGAAATCTTGTGTAACCCATGAGTGGCATATTACAAGTTTTCAAACCAAAATACAATATTGTCTGGAGAAATAAGAAATCCTCATGGGTTATACATTAAAGAGGTTCATTTCGTCACAGGGCCAATTTAGAATTGGCAACAAAAACTGACCTTAAAAAAGGTTAAATATTTTAGGCACCAATTTTCTCGTTCCTCATTGTAATCAGGCAGATAATATCAGGAAATGAACCCAGTTATAGAGTTGTATTTGACATACCCCAAATACATCATGTAAAAGGATTCTGGAGACCAGTGGTAGGTAGAAAGTGAAGGATGTGTCTTTTCCATGATAACTGGACTCATCTCTCAGTTCCCCTAATTGGTCATAGTTATCTCTTGTCCAAGTGAATTTACCATATCTGTTCAAGGTACAATGGGCATTCTAACATATGGAAAGGATTTGGAATAAGTTATAATCTCTGTACACCATCAGAAATCAGATTTTTTTTGTATGTACTTTTGTAGATGGTATACTAACGGTAGTTATTTAGCATGTTAGTAGCAACTGAAAATAATCTACCTGTAAAAACATAAAATAATTTATAAAAATATTGGACAGAAGTGGTATATATTTATGGATCAGTTATAGTGAAGTGAAGGATATGTCCTTACCCATTACAGACCTGCACTCATTTCCCTGCGCCCATAATTACTTTGTGTCCCTTTGGTCTTATTCAGATGAGCGTATTAAACGTCTGTGTGCTGTCCCTATGAGGAATTTAAAGATTACAGACAGTACTCTGACCAGTGCAAGTCAATGTGTTCACATGTACTTTTTTACACATGGATTCATGATCTGCATGTAAAAAATCCCAGCATGCACTACTTTAATTCATATTCAGGATCAGACTGCTACATTATAAATCAATGTATGCGCAAAAAACAGATCACATACGTGTTTACCAACAGAGTATGTCATAGATACATTACAGTTAAACAATAAGAAACTGTATTTGTTCTGTATTATTTATGAAATTGTGCATGTGAAAAACATGTCATATGAAAGTACAAAATGTACATACAAGTTGCATGTGGACATAACTAATAAACATACTAATTGCATATGAACGACAATACAGATAAAAAAAAATCATCCTCTTTTTCTGGATGTAAATTGGGTGATTTTGCATATGTGAACTCAGTGGAACACAGTTTGTACAGCAGAGTCACTTTCCATCTCAAGAGTCTCTGGGTAAGTCTTGTCTGTAGAGCGCATGCACATTACGGTCAGTAGGATCCACTCTCTCTTGAACAATGTAAGTTTCTATGGTTAGTGGGGTCCTCTCTCTTCTCTTATCGCCTATGAAGTGTAAGCTCTTGCAGTCATCTCTCTTCTATAGAGAATGCTGATTGCTCTCAGTGTTAGAAACAAGACACAAATGTTGTGGTTGTGATACCTTTTAATGGCTAACAAAAATAAAAGGTATCACAACCACAAGATTTGTATCTTGTTTCTCACACTGAGAGCAATCAGCATTTTCTCAACTGGCTAGCACGGTACCAAACCTTTTTCTTCTATAGAGTATACATATACCCTTACAGTCAGCCGGGACCCCTCTCTTCTGTAGTGTATAAGTTCTTATGGTCAGCAGTTTCCTCTTCTGTAGCATATAAATTCTTATGGTCAGCAGGAGTTTCTTTCTGTCTCCTGTAGAGTGTAAGCTCTTATGATAAGCAGGGTCCTCTCTCCTGTAAAGTGTAAACTGTTATGGTCACCAAGGACATCTTTTTCTCTCCTGTAAAGTGTAAGCTCTTATGGTCAGTATGGACACCTTTGTCTCCCCTGTAGAGTATAACCTTTTAGGGTTAGTGGGGTTCTCTCTCTTTCTCTTATAAAGTTTAAGCTCCTATGGTCAGCAGGGACCTCTCTCTCCTGTGTAATGTGAGTTCCTTTGGTCAGCAGGGTCTTCTCTCTCTCTTTCTCTCACTCCTGTAGAATGTAAGCTCTTATGGCAAGCAGGTGCATCTCTCTGTCTCCTGTAAAGTGTAAACTCTTATGGTCAGCAGAGACCTCCCTCTTCCATGTGTATTTTCTGAGCAATTACAAGCAGTCTGATATTGAGATTTCCACAAGTCTATTCTCCATGAATCAGCACTTATAATGAATTACCTGAACCTGTGAAATCTCAAGTCCCAGCATAATGCATTACTTAAACTTGCTGAACTACAAGTCCCTGCATAAATATTGGCAATGCAGCAAGTTGCTGAATCACAACATGTTTCCTTTAATTTGAAACAATGGAAACATCCGTGTAACATGAAGCATTTGGGATCAGTTTTACTAGAGGTGCAGCACTGGGGTCCTGGGTTCAATTCCCCTCCATGGACAACATCTGTAAGGAGTTTGTATGTTCTCCCTGTGTTTGTGTGGGTTTCCTCCAGTTTCCTTCGACACTTTAAAGACATACTGATAAGATATTTAGATTGTGAGCCCCAATGGGGACAGTGTTGCAAATGTATGTAAAGCAGTGTGGAATTAATAGCGCTATGTAAATAAATACATATTATTATTAGGGATCTGAAACAGGACTTCCTCTGATCAATAACTGTTTATGCCAACACTTCATTTTCATTTTATGCTTTTTTAGTAGGACAGGAGTTTTTATTTCAATGTCACTATTGTAACTGATATGGAAATGTTCTTCATATGTTATTCTTATAGTGTGAGATTACTCAGTGCTCTGCTGCACAGAGGAGGTGATGTAAAGAACTTGTCACTCTTCACACCCTTATACCAAACACCCTGTGTCGGCGTGAAATGAGTTAGGTGGTTATACTTCTGTGTTTACAGACTTCTTTTCTCTTATCAACTCTTACCATTATACAGGAAGACGAACTCCCCTTTTTTCAGGTTACAATTTGTAGAAAATGGAGAATATTTCGGTTTACCATGGGAGCATAAGCCGAGAAGATGGGGAGAGACTTCTATGCCAGGCTGGAAAAGATGGCAGTTACTTAATACGTGATAGCGAGACAAAACCCGGCATGTATTGTCTTTGTGTCCTGTAAGTACCTATGATGACTCTTGTTTTGTCTGCTATGTTATCTTACTTGTTTCTATCTATTACTTTTTTTTTATTTTTCTTGGATCATTATATTTTATACTTTAAACTATGTTACCCTCAAGAATACATAGTATTCTAAGACAAAATACATTGCACACTCCAAAAGCTTGATTTGCAAAATGAGAGAAGTTTTATTAATTAATTAATTGATTAATTAATAATTTATTAATGTAATGGTGTACGTGACCAAGGGAATAAATGAGTCACTTGATCGTTTACACCATTGCATTAATAACAATTTTCATATTTTTGCAGATAAAGCTTTTGGACTGTGCTGTGTTCTTTTCCTTAGACTGCTTGTGTGGGTTCTACAAGCACCTCAAAACGAATGTAGTGTGCTTGTCAACTCTCTTATAATAACAATACATAATATACCTTGTAAAATGTCCCTACTTCATGTTGTCTTGCCTTAATTCAAACACTCATCATCAATTATTGAACAGGAAACTTACAACTACAGCCGTAGCAATAGTACTAGTAAATGTTATACCAGAATATTGATCAAGGGGAGGATAGGTAATTCATGCATAATGTGGCATAAAATGGAACCTGAACTTTATGGGGATTCTGTTTATCTTTTTTTTGAGAAATGGAAAGATTTAATTTGTGAGTCCATTATAATTTTGAACAGCCGAATAGTTTATTATCTTCACAATATTCACATACTTGCAAATAGACCACTCATCAGCTACCAATGGTCACAAGGGTACATAGTAAAATGACCTGTCTGAACAATATGTGTGGTCCGCTGTGTAGAAATCATGATCTTTTCACTGTATGATCGCAGTATATGCTTCCGCTCCATTCTTTGATGGCAGCAAGCAAGGGAAATGTGTTCATAGATGGTAAATCAGATGCAGTCTCGATAGCCCTAGATGTTACATATAACACATGGTTAAATTGTTCCTTTCTAAAGTTGTATATCTGATGGTGTGAAATTTACAAAGATCCCTTTTCAGCTTTGCAGCAATATGATTGGCGACATTGATTAACAAAGGATGAAATATAATATATAAGTACATACCTAAATATTTTGTGTCCTAAGTGACCTTCAAAATATGGTCAATGAGTTACAAGGCTGTACATAAATCTGTCTTCTCCATACATCTCTGACCTAATCTCACAGTTCCTCTCTCCACATGTAATATATGATTCTTTATTTGCTCTTCTTTAGTCTGCACTTCACTCAACTGTCTCCCCCAACTCTTCCTCATTTCATAGACAACCCACCTTCACAAGCCCTTTGAAGCAACCTGAAAACCAACCCCTTCAGAAAAGCCTTGAACCTTAAATAACCTTACTGCCTCTACACTACCATTAAAGCCTCGTCTACCATCCCCTACTGCCTCCTTCCTTGTTTTCTTGTAGTTTGTAAGTTCTTGAGAACAAGGCACACTTTTCTTCTGTGCCAAGATGTCATTTCAATTACAGCTAATTGCATTTTATGATATGTACTGTAACATTCTTTTAACCTTTATCAAACACAACACCAAAAAAAAAGGACACCTTAAAGTAAAAGATAATAAAATGAACCTTAAATCATTATATTTGAAGAGACAGTTAAATTAACAATGAGTACCATCCAGGGGAGTAACTACAACAGGGGCAGGGGTTGTTGATTGCACCCGGACCCCAGAGCCTAGAGGCCCCAAAAGTCCCTTTGACCTATAGAAAAAGACTATTAAAGATTTGTAATAATTGGGGCCACATTGTAGATTTCGCCACACCTGCCGCAAGCCCCATAGACATTGCATGGGGCTTGCCGCAAGTGAATCGCAAGTGCGACTGTTATGCGGTAATCGCGGCAGTTGCGTTTTTTCACTGCAACTGCGGCGGTCAGCGTAAAACGCTGATGTGAAAGGGCCCTAACCAAGCTATATTCTCTCACATCTAAAACTTACATCACTCTAATAAAAACAATACTAATGCAAACATCCCTCCTTCACCAAGGAAGGAAATAACACCACTGCAAATCAACTTCACTGTCCTAAACATCAAACCACAGCACTGCTCATTGTTCATGAAATCAGATTACACCACTTCAAATTACCCTTATTTACCTAGATATCAAATTACCTTAACTGTAAATGCAAATGATCCACATTGTCCAACTATTAAATAAAATCACTGCTACTGTGACATCTGTTTCTGTTGCAAGGAGCTGCCATATTCACTCTGGGGGCAGCAATGGTGAAAGAAAAAATGTTGGAACCAGAAGCTATGGGTGGTGCAGGCTCTAAGGCTGGTATGTAAACGCAGCGTTCTGAACACAGCCAAACGCATGCGCACTACGTTCCTATGTTTGACATGGGAACGCATGGTACCTGCGTTTGGCTGCGTTCGGTTGCGGGCGCATTTGGATGCGCATAATTTGTGCGCCCTCCTTCGCCCTCTGTACGCAGCTGTTGCATTTTTTGTGTGGTCGTGGGTGCTTGTTTTATCAGCAAGTGATCGCACGTGCACAAACAATGCATGGAAGTCAATCAATCCGCAGTGCCCTCCGCATGACAGTGCAGGAGAACACTGCGGATCGCATTGAAATCTCTCCGGGTGGCCACCGCTGATCTCCCGGGAGATCAGTGGTGGCCACCGGGAGATCAGTTAGAGCAGCCGCTGATGTCCCGGACACGGGCGCCGCTAATCTCCCGGCAGTGTCGGTGAGGGAGATTTGAAGAAACAGCTGATCTGACAGCTGTTTAAACCTCCCGTGCCGACATCACCTCTTCGGTGTCGGCGTGGGAGATTTAAACAGCTGTCAGATCAGCTGTTTCTTCAAATCTCCCGCGCCGACACCGTTGGGAGATCAAGCAGCAGCCGAGAGGAGGAGATCGCTGATTGGCTGGCCGGGCACCATACTGATGTGAACGCATGCGGAGATTCACAGCTGCATTCGCATCAGTATGGCAGCATTTGCACTGCGTTTGCATCTGCATGCACTCCACATGCAGACACAAACGCTAGTCTGAAGGCCGCCTAACTTGTTACTAAGATTGGAGTGGCTGAGTGCGTGCTGTCCAGCTAGAGTTATCAGCTCTTTTTTTTCATCCAACTGGAAAACAACACACCCTACTAAACTCTACAGTTTACTACTGAAATCTGCCATATGTAGCTTTGTGCTCATCTGTCTGAGGTCTGTGTTCTCTGCTCTTGTATATTTAATTTGTTCCCTGTTTTGACCTTAGCTTGTTTATTAACGTTTCTCCTGCATGGCGATTTTGTACCTTTGCTGCCCTCTTGATTTTGACCCAGCTACCAGACCATTCTCTTGCCCTGGTTCGTGGTTCACTCCTTTACATCAGATGGCAGCCTTTTTGTGGAACCAATCTAAGGGATCGTGTTAGAAGGCCATATCCTTGTACAGGGGTTTAAGGGTGAAAGTTGAGTTTCCCCTAGTATCTGACAGATGGACTGACTTGCACTAAGTCTTTCCGAGGTAATTTTTTGCCCTGTGGCCTCTGAAAGACATTACAGACCCGCAACGTTGTAGATATTTAACTAAAGAACTGAAAACGACCCTAATTATCCTAAATGACAAATACTGCAAATGATCTTCATTTTCTGAAATATCAAACAATCAAACTTTAAATGATTGTTATTATCCTAAATACAGAAAATGCCTCTTCAAATTTCCATACCTTATTTGTTTGAAATATTAAGCAATAGAAGTTTGAATTACCTCCAGTTATCTGAGTACCGTTTATATAAAAAAATATACAAATATACCTTCTCCCTTCTCTATATCTATCTCTATATATATATATATATATATATATATATATATACATACACACACATATACAGTGATAACTCACTTTAGTCAATAGTCCATCCGAAAACTGTTATCGAAAACCGAAACCGATGAAAAGGCAATGATTTCCATAGAAAACAATGTAAAATCAATTAATTTGTTTTAGACACTGCAAAATACATACAAAAAACCCACATTTTATAAAGAATAAAGATAGCGGTTAATAATAGAAACACTTAGGAATTACTATAAATTGATTGTGAAGGACTAATGTAAAGAAAAAATAAACAATTTGACATGGCATTTTATTTTTATGAAAAGTCTTTTTGGTGTACGGAAGGGGAGACAGGGGAACAAAGATTATTTTTTGGAAGGGGAATCACGTGGGGTGCCATTTTTTTTATTGCAAAATTAGCAGCAATGAATCTACGAAAATCGAGGAAAACCGGGAACCGGGCACCAATGAAAATCAAGGCACATTTTTCATTGAAAAAAATTGTCGAAAACCGAAACTGACAATAACCGATAACAACAAAAACCGAGGTATCACTGTACATGTAGCCTTAATTGTCTTAAATCCCAACTATCAAACAATCTTATGGCAAATGACCTTCATTGTTCTAGATATCAAAATAACATCACTGCAAGTGAATTTAATTGTCTTAAATGTTTGTGCTGACACAAGTGATAAAAAAACCTCACCAAAAAGCAGCCAAGATCCAATATCCATTGCACTTAGCAGGACTCTCTGAAAGGCAACACAAGTGCATGATACTGATGCAGCAATCACTCTCAACCAGCTAAGCCATGGGGGTGGTGATTGGTGGTATTTCTATGGACAAGTTTACCGCAGGGCATCAGTCACACAGGTATGTGCGATGCAAAGTGTCTGTATACAGCCTATTGGTCCCACCTTACTATTAGATCAGACTGGCTGCCCCGCACTATGTATGTGCACCACACAAGGGACAGACACCCTCCAGAGGGCTCAACCGCATCCTGCAATAGATAAAAAAAAGTGCAAAAAAGCATGATGAATTATGATGTGAGGTGTTAGTGGATATTTTGGCCACAATGCATAAGCTCGCAACCCACCATCAAGGGCCCTCACGCTTACGAGTTCTAGCCATGTCCGTCTGTAATAGATAGGGGGGCACCCTATGATCATCTTGGAAACAAAATTCAGAAGATGGAAAGATAAAATGAAGGTATATGCTGGTTTCATTTTTTACAGTATGGTCAAAAGTTCATGTGGGTGAAACGGTCCCTAAGTGTTTCACCGGTCAGGCTGCCTACCACAGGGGAACATCAATTGTCGGAAATATGGAATCACCTACATTGTCCAAAATATCATATTAAAACAATCGCCAATAGTAAAATAACACCACTGCAAATTAACTTTATATTTTAGAAATATTACTACAAATGACCTGCATTCTCCAGCAAAACAGATATACGGTACTCATCCTTAAATGACCTTCTTTGTTCTACACACCAAAATAGCACAACTGTAACTGATCTTTAGTCTTCTACAGATGTAAGCAACATCACGATAAAGCACCAGAGTGAAATGACCACTATGAGAATCAAACAAAAACCTTAACAGATGGCCAGAATACGCCTAAAAGTCATACTAAGAGTACAATCATAATACCCCTGTAATACATTTAAAAACTAGAGATAAGTGTTGATAGTGTGGATAAAGAATATACAGCTATGTTCTACCACTAGATCATGAGCCTTTTTATAAGGAGCAGGTATAAAAAGAGTGAAGTCTGCAAACTCAGTATTTCAGATTTTCTAGATTGAGTGGAAAACAATCTGTCAGTTAAAGTGGATGTGCAGCACTTTGAAGTGGTAGCATAAAGTGACTGTGACAATATAGAGGATTGTGGTGATAAGATCAATTCCGTTAGCAGAAACGACTAAACAAAACAAGCTAGCAGGTTATAAGTGTAATGCGGAACATTGCATCTCATCAAATGCTAACTACTTCACAGCCAAAGCAGAGACTTCATGCAGGTGGGAGCTGCCGAATGCAATGGAAAAGTTCTAAAAAATTCATTATGAAATGTTATTAGACATGTAAGCTGTAAGAAAAAAACAGAACAAAAAAAACTCACTCTCTCTATAATGGTGCAGCACATTTACAATGTCACAGCCATTCAATCTTGGCAGGGGCATTTTGAGCTGTCAGTATGATGATGGACAGCTCAGCCATCCAATTTGATACAGGGGCTCGCTAAGCTTTTGGAGAGGTAGTGATGGACAGTGCAGCCATCCAATTAGAACAGGGGCGTGCAAGTTTTCTTCCATGTGTCTCTATCTTGGAGTGATTAGCTTGCTGCCTCTCTGCGTATAATTACTGCCAGTTGTAGTCTTAGCTTTGTGGTGACTGTATGCCTGTTTTCCTGTGCTCATTATAATCCATTGTTTTCCCTACCTTGGATCTTGATTCTGATGACCAGTTTGCCTAGCTCCTTTGTTTTTATCCGCAATCTTCCTGGAATTATGACCTTGGACCTGGCTACACCATTTACTCATTCCATGGTTTATTGCTTGCCATCATTGTTTTTCTGGGGAAAAAGTGAGGGGAGAGGGGTCTTGAGGAGAGATGAGATCAATATTACAGGAAAAAGCATAACAAAGTATTTAGATAATGTACACACAGAGCTGGTTAATCCAAAGTTTACGTATTATTTTGTGTTAGATACCAAAAGAAATACTAAGCTGTTTTTACGCCAAAGATGGCCAATTGAAAAGAATTAGACCAGTAACATTACCAGAATTTATTTTTTGTATTCCATACTGTAATTTTACAGTGGAATTTCATTAAAAATGTTGAATTGTTCACTTCTATAGCCTCTGTGTTGCACTGTTGGCTTCAGAATAACTGTAAGAGAATCTTTTACCAGGGTTTTGCTACATTATCTGACATCAATGTAATAGGGGCATAGACTGTGATTCCAGCAATGTCTCAAAGGGATGCCTGCTGTTATTTTGATAAAATCACTTTTATATGCTGCAGATTTAGTAGTTATCTGAATGCTCAGCCCTGTATAAGCCCACCCTCACCATTGATTGGCACCTTTCCACCCATGTGCGGTGTACACAGACTGATGCCAATCGATGGTGGGGCAGGGTTATATTGAGCTCATAAATATGGAGGACTACATGGCAGCAGGTTTACTAGTCCTCTAGTGATAATCTTGTGCTGGTAACTAAGTAATTTTCTGAACACTACAATAAGCAGCTCAGTAAGTGACACATTGCTGGAATCAGGATCTCAGTCTCTACATTACACTCTGTCCAGAATAATTAGGCAAATGAGTATTTTGATCACATGATACTTTTTATACATGTTGTCCTACTCCAAGCTGTATAGGCTTGAGAGCCAACTACCAATTAAGTAAATCCGGTAATGTGCATCTCTGTACTGAGGAAGAGTTGTGATCTAATGACATCAACACCCTATATAAGGTGTGCTTAATTATTAGGTAATTTCCTTTCATTTGGCAAAATGGGTCAGAAGAGAGACTTGACGGGCTCCGAGAAGTCCAAAATTGTGAGATGTCTTACAGAGGAATGCAGCAGTCTCGAAATTGCCAAACTTTTGAAGCGTGATCACCGAACAATCAAGCGTTTCATGGTAAATAGCCAACAAGGTCACAAGAAGCGTGTTGGGCAAAAAAGGCGCAAAATAACTGCCCGTGAATTTAGGGAAATTAAGCGTGAAGCTGCCAAGATGCCATTTGCCACCAGCATTGCAATATTTCAGAGCTGCAATGTTACTGGAGTATCAAAAAGGTGTGCCATACTCAGGGACATGGCCAAGTTAAGAAAGCCTGAAAAATGACCACCTTTGAACAAGAAACATAAGATAATTAGTGATGAGCGAGTATGCTCTGTGCGACTCGGTACTCGCACGAGTATCTCGGTACTCGGGGTGCTCGGCGAGCACCGAGTACTGCCGAGGTGCTCGGACTGCTCGGTAATAAATGGCGATCTGAGACATTACACTGCTCCCTTCATGCACACAGTGAGCTGAACCTCACAGAGAGCAGATTCATTCTTAGGATACCTCTGGGGGGCAACAGCAAGGTGTGTTATGTTGCAGCGATGTCAAAAAGCCCACCCTCCGCCCTTTCCCAGAAAACACTTTTTATAACCGGAAGTCTGTGGGCGGAGCCTGTCACTCATTGACCTTACATTGGGCTCGGTGCTCCGGCCGAGTACACGAGTATCTTGAGTGATGCTCGGCAGAGCACCGGCAAACCGACGAGCATTTAAGTGCTCGATCATCACCTAAAAGATAATAACGTCAAGACTGTGGGCCAAGAAATATCTTAAGACTGATTTTTCAAAGGTTTTATGGACTGATGAAATGAGAGTGACTCTTGATGGGCCAGAGGATGAATGAATAAAGGGCAGAGAGCTCCACTCCGACTCAGACGCCAGCAAGGTGGAGGTGGGGTACTGGTATGGGTTGGTATCATCAAAGATGAACTTGTGGGACCTTTACGGGTTGAGGATGGAGTGAAGCTCAACTCCCAGACCTACTGCCAGTTTCTGGAAGACAACTTGTTCAAGCAGAAGTACAGGAAAGAAGTTGGTTTTGTTCAAGGAAAACATGATTTTCATGCAGGAACAATGCTCCATCACATTCATCCAACTACTCCACAGGTGCTGGCCAGTAAAGGTCTAAAAGAAAAAAAAATAATGACATGGCCCCTTGTTCACCTGATCTGAACCCCATAGATAACCTGTGTCCGTCTAAAATGTGAGATCTACAGGGAGGGAAAACAGTACACCTCTGGGAACAGTATCTGGAGGCTGTGGTGGCTGCTGTACGCAATGTTGATCGTAAACAGATCAAGCAACTGACAGAATCTATGGATGGAGGGTGCTGAGTGTCATCATAAAGAAAGGTAGCTATATTGGTCACTAATTTTATTGGGTTTTGTTTTTGCATGTCAGAAATGTTTATTTCTAAATGTTGTGCAGTTATATTGGTTTACCTGGTGAAAATAAACAAGTGAGATGAGAATATATTTGGTTTTTATTAAGTTGCCTAATAATTCTGCACAGTAATAGTTACCTGCACAAACAGATATCCTCCTAAGATAGCCAAATCTAAGAAAACCCTCTCCAACTTCCAAAAATATTAAGCTTTGATATGTGAGTCTTTTGGGTTGATTATAACATAGTTGTTGATCAATAATAAAAATAATCCTCTACGATACAACTTGCCTAATAATTCTGAATACAGTGTACAGAATATTATGAATGACAGTGTAGTAAGACTAGAGCTGCAGTGAGCAAGCAGCATATCACATACAGTAACAGCTCTGCATCTATTCCAAGAACCAGAGCATCATTACCCAATTCCTGAGATAGATACAAAGCAGTGTATGAAATGACATACATGGCAGCTATTCTCTTCCTATACTCTTACTGTCAGTATTCACGGCAGTGAGAGCTGTGTGACCCAGTTAGACAAATTAGTCTTACCATATCACACTGAGAAAGCATATTTTAAGCTGCCCAGGAACTTTTCTTTTCTTTTTTTTTAACATGTGATGATGCCTACTTGTGACTTGACTACGCCATACAGGTTAAAAAGATAACTCCCCCAGAGACCAATCCCTGCTATTGCCCCCTTGATTAAGGGGGAAATTAGTATGTAAATATTACAACCTTCACAACACAGATGAGAAATAAGAAATAATTAAAGATATGTTTCATTCAGATCTTCATTTTCTTATGTGTTGTTTAGCATGTAAAACATGATGAAGGTCCCATTAATATTGTAATTTATAAGGTGCGTGTTCCATGAATAGATTTTGTTTTTAAAGAACATCCCATAGATGTTCCATTAAATTGAAATAAAGGGGAATGTGAAGTCAACACCTTGAACACACTGTTGTGTTCCATAACTCTTTCCATTTTTGCAGGGTGTATTATTTTGAATAAAGTGGAATGCTGTTTTCATGAAAGGGTATACTTGGTCTACAGCAATGTGGTAGAGTCAAAGTAAAATCCAGACGTTTGGCCAGCAGAATATTGTACGGAATATCACCCTGCCTCTGCTGGGTTGCCTTCTTCCCACATTGTAAAGAATTATGTTTCCAGATCATTTTTACTACACAATAAATTTGTGAATAAACAAACGCCCCCAACACAATGACAGTATTGTGTTTTCTACATTGTTTCACCCTACTTAGATTTTTTCCTATGAACTGGTACATAATATAAAGTACAGAGATGAATGAATTTTAAAAAAATATTTCAGTTTCAATTTGTTGAAATTAGCTGAAATATTTTATTTGGAATCAAAAGAGTTCTGATAGGACATTTTTATGCTCAATTAGAAACAATCTGCGGGACTCAAACCTGTCAGTGTGCACAGGTGCAACCCAAACACGATACATTTTAACACAACAAACAATTATTTATAGAGGTGCACCTCTAGTTGGGGCCGAAGTCCCTAGACAAAGGCCACAAAGCATATGAAACTTGGTTAATGATCAGGCCCCCTTATATACCTAAGCTCTACTTTCAGGACATGGAGTTCTTCAGGATTGGTGCAATAAATTGTGCTCTCATTGGCTGAATTTCAAGCCGTATACATAATATAGCTATGAGTCATGAGACTCTGACAGAGGGGTGAGAGGGTCATGTAATTTACATTAAATTAACAATATGCAACCTTGGAGAATGGGGCTCCAAGCAACCGGCAAGAACAATGAATTAGCAAACATGAAATAGCTGTGGCCACCTGTGCAAGATAGTACACTATCTTGCACAGGTGGCGACCGCTATATGTGTCCTCCTCTGGACTGTATGAATAGTGACAGGTCAACTTTTTGTAGAGTGTAATTGGACATGCTATTAAAATAATCTAACAATACATAGATGGTGCAAATATTAACCATACATAGTTGCTGGGAACATGGTACTCAAGGCAGATTTTGATCCAAAAGAAGGGGCAACTCCTATGACAATATTGACCACATAAGAAAAACAAGAGGAGAAATACTGGGCCCATAATGTTTTCTACTTATTGAGTGAAAAACGTGCTCTGCATAAAATAAAACAGCAGACCATAAAATACCAACAAAATACAATACACCATCAATTGATAAATGTATGTACCATATATACTCGTGTATAAGCCGTCCGTGTATAAGCCGACCCCCCTACTTTTGCCCCCAAAACCTGGGAAAACCTATTGACTCGTGTATAAGCCGAGGGTGGACCCCAGCACAGGTATACAGCCCCCAGCAGTGTGGTATACAGGCCCCCCCAGTGGTAGTATACAACAGCCTCCCCAGTGGTATGCAGGCCCCAGCAGTATATACAGCAGCCCCAGTGGTATACAGCAGCCCTTAGGTAGTACACAGCAGCCCCAGAGGTATACACAGCAGCCCCAGGGGTATACACAGCAGCCCCAGGGGTATACACAGCAGCTCCAGGGGTATACACAGCAGCCCCAGGGGTATACATCAGCCCCAGGGGTAGTATACAGCAGCCCTTAGGTAGTACACAGCAGCCCCAGAGGTATATACAGCCCCAGAGGTATATACAGCCCCCGAGGTATATGCAGCCCCAGAGGTATTACACTGGCCCCCCTCACTGTTTGGCGCCCCCACCTCACAGGATGGCCCCCCCGCATGCAGCGCTGCGCATATACATTACCAGGCTATCAGCTGTCACCCTCCGGTGGCGATTCGCGGCTCCCGACTCCAGCTTCCATCTTCATCTATGTTTTCCTGCTTTGTGGCCGGGGCTCATCGCGATGACGTCATCGCGACGCCGGCCGGTCATGTGACATGCAAGAAGAAAGAGATGAAGATGGAAGCCGGAGCCGGGCGCCGCGAATCGTCACCGGGGGGTGACAGCTGATAGCCTGGCAATGTATATGCGCAGCGCTGCATGCGGGGGGGGGGGCCATCTTGTGAGGTGGAGGCGCCAAACAGTGAGGGGGTCCCGTATGACTCGCATATAAGCCGAGGGGGGGACTTTTTAGCCCAATTCTTTGGCTGAAAAACTCGGCTTATACGCGAGTATATATGGTATATAGAAAAAGGTCCATAATAATAAGAATTTTTATTTCTACAGTGCCAACATATTCTGCATCGTTTTATGGAAAAATAAAAAAAATTATGGTTCTTGAAAGACGGGGAGGAAAAAATGAAAATGCAAAATTAGAAAAAAGCCTTAATGCGAAGCCCTTTCTTTAGATTTAATGTACAGTATTTCCTGTTCAGCATGAATAGAAGTCTCAATGTAACATGTACAAGGACAAGAGTTACTAAAGTTTAACCACAAAGTCTTGCTATTGTAAAGCCCAGGAAAATATACTTTACACAAAACTTTCACCTGAAAAAATCTCCAATTGTCGCTATAAAATGTACTAACACATACATTTGTGAATGTTTGCAGGCATAAAGATGCCATTTACACATACAGGGTGTCCAAAACAACAACTGGGTCCTGGTCAGCAGAGGTAAGAACCTTTTTATACCTGAATGCAAAAGTGCATGAGAATAAAGGTACTAGTTATTCCGTAATGTCGGGGATGCTAATCAATTGATGTATGGTATATGGAATATGGCTTTGTATACAGGCAGTCACTGGATTATGAACTATTTCTGTTCTGCAGGCTTGTTCATAACCCGAATATGTATGAACAGTAAGTTGGGACAGGGTAGGAAAAAAAACAACTAATACTTCACTATACCTGCTAAGTGGTTGTTTTATATAATGTTGACTTTTTAGGAGTTTTTTTTATGTAATTATGGACTCATCTCAAACAATTGCAATTTTTAAAAGATTTATTGTACCTGTGGAGACACAGGGGTCAGTGGGTGCTCTCGTCCGCTGACCTGGCAGCCTTTAGAAAGACCGCATGGACCAGGCCTCATCCCAACTGAACGCCCAACCGCCTTAACCGTGGGCAGAATACTACTCAGATAACACAGGGTGAAGGGAGCACAATAGTAAAACTTTATAGGATCCCCAACAGTTAAGGAATATACTACATAACCAAGCAAAACATTAAATTGTAACAGGCAACAGTTTCTCACCCTTCTGCTGGCTCACCAAGGATTAGAATATTTGTGCCTCCGGGCTTCCAGGGCCATTTACTCCAAACCGGCAGCACCCTGGTTTCGGTGGGCACCCACTGACAAATGAATAGCTCCAAGCATAGGAAGCTGACCAAGAACAGTAATGTCTGTTACAAGGTGACTGACTTGTCCCAACCTGGGTTTCTGCTTTAAGTAGTCTCTGGTGCACCTCTAGTTGGGGCGAAGTCCCTAGACAAAGGCCACAAAGCATATGAAACTTGGTTAATGATCAGGCCCCCTTATATACCTAAGCTCTACTTTCAGTACATGGAGTTCTTCAGGATTGGTGGAATAAAACTGTGCTCTCATTGGCTGAATTTCAAGCCGTATACATAATATAGCTATGAGTCATGAGACTCTGACAGAGGAGGTGAGAGGGTCATGTAATTTACATTAAATTAACAATATACAACCTTGGAGAATGGGGCTCCAAGCCGACTGGCAAGAACAATGGATTAGCAAACATGAAATAGCAAACAAAAGGACAATACATCTGGCCAGTTTAAGAAGCTTATCCCATGGCATACATTGACAAAGTCCATGTCGTCACAGTACCCTTACTGTATCTCTGCCGTATGTTAATCAATATATATTAATTGGCTTATTCTAGACCAGGGGTCTCAAACTCGGCTGGGTTGGTGGGCCGCACATAGAACAACATTTATAGCGGGGGGCCACATCCCTCGTAGGACTAAGTGATATTTTTAGTAATACCAGAATTTTTTGCTCAATGTAGTAAAGTTCAAATCCTGATCCCCTTCTTGAATGTCCTTTTCTACTGATGTCCCCCATCCTGATCCCTTTTTCTAGTGATGTCCCCCATCCTGATCCCTTTTTCTAGTGATGTCCCCCATCCTGATCCCTTTTTCTAGTGATGTCCCCCATCCTGATCCCCTTTTGTAGTGATGTCCCCCATCCTGATGCAATTTTTTTATGATGTCCCCAATCCTGATCCCCTTTTGTAGTGATGTCCCCCATCCTGATCTCCTTTTGCAGTGATGTCCCCCATCCTGATCCCCTTTTCTAGTGATGTCCCCCATCCTGATCCCCTTTTGTAGTAATGTCCTCCATCCTGATCCCCTTTTGTAGTCATATCCCCTTCCTGATCTCCTTTTGCAGTGATGTCCCCCATCCTGATCCCTTTTCTAGTGATGTCCCCCATCCCGATCCCTTTTCTAGTGATGTCCCCCATTCCGATCCCCTTTCCTAGTGATGTCCCCCATCCTGATCTCCTTTTGCAGTGATGTCCCCCATCCTGATCCCCTTTTCTAGTGATGTCCCCATCCCGATCCCCTTTTCTAGTGATGTCCCCCATCCCGATCCCCTTTTCTAGTCATGTCCCTCATCCCGGTTCCCTTTTGTAGAGATGTTTCCATCCTAATCCCCTTTTCTAGTGATATCCCCCATCCTGATCCCCTTTTCTAGTGATGTCCCCCATCCTGATCCCCTTAAGTAGTGATGTCCCCCATCCTGATCCCTTTTGTAGTGATGTCCCCCGTCCTGATCCCCTTTTCTAGGTATGTCCCCCATCCTGATCCCCTTTTCTAGGTATGTCCCCCATCCTGATCTACTTTTATAGTGATGCCCCCCCATCCTGTTTTACCTTCTTTTTACACACTCACATACACACTCATTCACACTCACACACCCTCACATACAAACCCACACACACACACACACACACACACACTCTCTCTCTCACACACACACACCACACACTCTCACACATCCACACATTCTCATACACACTCTCACACTCACACACACATATACACACATCCTCACTCACATACACTCATCTTCACACACACACACTCACACACACTCACACTTTTCTCACTTCAATGATGCATCGCTGCAGTGCAGGGGGCCGCCGCCGTCCCCACTGTGCTGACTTCTGGCCTCCGCTGTGCTATGACTTTCTCCAGCCGCCGCTCAGACAAGCTCTGTTGCTCTGCAAGATCAATTCAATCTGCCTGCCAGAGGCCCGCAGGTGACGTCATATTCCGCCGTCAGCTGTGGGCCTCTCATTGACTGGCAGCTTTCATTGATCTTGCTGAGTGGCAGAGCTTGTTAGTGCCACGGACGGAAGTCATCACACAGCAGGGATTGCAGTGGCCCCCTGCACTGGGACGATTCATCATTAAGTTATCCAAGGTGCCGCGGGCCGCATAGTGAAGCCCCAGGGGCCGCATGCGGCCCTCGGGCCGCGAGTTTGAGACCCCTGTTCTAGACCATCAAAGTTGCTGCACATTGATCAATAGTCGTGTCAAAAAGTTTTGAGACTGATACAAATTTTGTTTTTCAAAAAATTTGCTGTTTCACTGTTTGAGGAACTTGTAGTCAGTTGTTTCTGTGGTTACAGAAGGAAAATTCTAGATATTTCATAAGTTTTTATACTTTTATTTTCAAATCAAGTTTTTGAAACAACTCCATATTTACAGTGTTGACCCATATTCTTTAAGACTTCTGCAATTTGCTCTAACGAATATTAGCTTCTGTCAATCCTAATAATTGCTGTGTTTATGATTATCCACCCGCTTTTTGAGGATTGACCAAAGGTTCATAATGGGATTGAGACCTGCAGGGTTTCTTGGCCGTGGACCAAAATTTCAATGTTTTTGTTCACTGAGCCACTTACATATGATTATTTGCCTTATGACATGGTCTCCATCAGGTTGGAAAAATTATTGTTAATCACTAAATTCCCTGATCATTGGGAGAAGCTGTTCTTGGAAGATGATAATATACTATTCTTTATTCAGGGTAGTGTTCTTAGGTAACATTGTAAGTGAGCCTGGTCTAAAGTGGGGTTTTATCAGAGAAAATATGTTTACCCCTGTCGTCTGTAGTGAAATACTTGTAATTCCTACAAAGTTATGTTCTCTGCTGAACATCTGAGTCATCTGAGAGAATGATTCTTTTTCCAGGAGCAATTTCTCCGAATGATCAGGAGTAATTTGGTGATGATTAATTCTTTTTCCAGTATGATGGAGACCATATCACAAAGTAAAATAATAATTAAGTGACTGAGTGAACTAAACATTAC
This sequence comes from Allobates femoralis, assembly GCA_033576535.1. Taxonomy (NCBI): domain Eukaryota; kingdom Metazoa; phylum Chordata; class Amphibia; order Anura; family Aromobatidae; genus Allobates; species Allobates femoralis. Next base: position 143,086,944 of record JARQOC010000008.1, on the reverse strand, counting down.
AATTTAGGTGCATGGTCAGGAAATACCCCAGATCTAAAATACATTAAGAACTTGAGGTCAATCCTCAAAAAGTGGGTGAAACACAGAACTTGTGATGAACTCCGAGCAAAAATTAGGCAAGAATGGGTTGAAAATTAGGGTCAATGCTATATTTATTGAATATTTACATAAACTTCATGTACCGTATTTGTCCATACGTTTTAAAAAATATGAAATCATTATAATTGTACTTTAATAACCATAGAAACATTTGACTAAAAGATCTAAAACCACTGAAGTGACAAACATAAAAACCACATTTTTTCTCAGTCTCAAAATGTTTGGCCGTGTCTGTACAAAGACAATCATAGGATTCTTTGCATAAAAAGTTGGATTTTTACACTTTTCTCTAACTTTGGTTTAATTTTTATGTCCAGGCAGCACCAGGGGTTCATAAAAGAATGTTCAGGAAGATTCAGAATCTGATTTCCGCTTACACTAAACCAGGTCAAGGAATTGCGACCCACCTGCAGTACCCAGTTGAGAGGAATGTGTACCAGAAGGCACAAGGTGGTACTTTATCAAATGTGTTCTGCTATTTTCAGACTCTATTGATGTCCTAATATGTTAGCAATTATGATGTAACTACTCTTGCAATCTCCAATATTCCCCTATAATTCATCAAAGGTGTAGTAAGGGTGAGCCCCGCACACACTGTAGGATATTCCTACAGCCCCCAAAAATTTCATAAAATGAAAAACTAAACCCTATTTGCTCACCTGACCCTGGATCCTGGTGAATCTGACTACATACTCATCATCTTGGTGCAGATGGAGTGACGCGGTGATGTCTTGTGTCACTTGCGCCGGGGCTTTGACATCCTGTGCCTGCACCTGTATTTCTGTAGACCGCAGGCCTAAAGTGACTTGCAGTCTGTAGAACAAACAGGTAAAAGTGATAGTTGCTATAGCTGGGCGCCACCGTGTGAGTGGGCCCTGGTTGACCTCCCCCTTTGACATTGCAGCAGCTACGCTAAAGTTATTCTCTTTAACAAAGCCATTAAAGGGACATAAGCTTGCAAGAAAATAATTTAGCGGTCTTGTAGAAGCGCTACTAAAGCTCAGGCACCAGGATGATGAGGTTTATAAACAGCAATCTTTATTTTCCCCTCACAGCTCCACAACATGTTTCAACTGCTCAAGGCAGTCTTCCTCAGGTACTGCCTTGAGCAGTTGAAACATGTTGTGGAGCTGTGAGGGGAAAATAAAGATTGCTGTTTATAAACCTCATCATCCTGGTGCCTGAGCTTTAGTAGCGCTTCTACAAGACCGTTAAATTATTTTCTTGCAAGCTTCTATTCCCCCTGAGGGATCAGCGGCTGGAGCAGCACAGCGAGGGCACAGTGGTGAAGGATCTGGCGTTCCCTAGATAAAAAGCAGTGACGCACATCCGGGACCGGCGCCACGTGACCGGAAAGGTCCTGTACGGACAGCTGGGGACCAGCGAGGTCGAAGGAGCGGAGCGTGCATATTGCCGGGGGTCCCCCATATATCAGAGGCTATTACACTGGGTTGTGCAGGTCGTGCACAACCCAAACAGGTGAGTGGCCACCTGTAATAACGCCATATTAACTGAGCTATAGTGATCCTACACATGTGCCCCTTCTCTCCCTTTTTTTCTTACATTAAAGGGACATAAGACAGGAGTAAAACGTTACATTGAGTAGGGTTTGACCACAATTATCTGCCACTAATTTTTAGAATGCAGGACCAAAGGCCCATCTCTCCCCACATGGGCAAATTTATTTTTAATGTAGTCTTTGAGCCAAAGTTAGAAGTCAATTTAGCACAATGGCGAAATATTAATATATCCTTTGTTCATATTCCCAATTCCTTCTGAATCCAGACTTCGCTTTGGCTCAGAAAAATGCTTTACAAACTGCTCCTCAAATTTCCACAAAAACTGCATGCGCCCAGAGACAGAACTTACTACTGTAACTTTAACAAGCCAATATAATGTAAAACAAAAGTGCATTCTGCAGGCAATTAACCTCTTAAAACTATTCACACACGTGTACATAAGGAGATTCAGTGCTTTCTTGCATTCCGCTGGCCATGTCTGTAATTGATTTTTTAGTTGTCACTGGATCAAATTGCATGATGACAGTTTAATAGAAACTGCCATCTCTTACACAGGAGACATGCAGCTAGCTGGCCTGGAAAAAACATTAATTTTAGTCCCACCTGGTATCACTGTGATTGGACTGTCTCTGGAGACAGACCAATCACAGTGAAGCAGGCTATTTTAACCTTCTTTTCCATTTCTTATAGTCTCATTAATGTCAAAGAGAAGGTCATGGCCGAGTGTCAGGTTCTGCAGCAGGATGTTATACACCCTATCTCGGTTACAATCGGTGTTATCACCAATAATGATGACCTTTTAACTTTTTAGATGCCTCTGTCAGTAGCGAAAACATCATTTAGATTGTTGACCCCATCATTATCCTAATCACAGAGGTGGAAAAAAGTAAAAAAAAAAAAAAAAAGCAATTCTACTCACCTACCATCCATGGTGCTCGGCATCCTCTTCTGATGGCAACAGCTGACTCTGTCATGTAAGCAGGGAAGTGTATGACGTCAATACCTTGGGCCCCCAGTTACACACTGACATTGGCTGTTGGCTAATCCAAAATGGATTATGGATGTAGGGAGCAGTGAATATTAATTTTCATCAATAACTCGGCATACATTTTTACCCCTAGCAGCTGGCTTATCTACAGCAGCGACTCTGCTCCTCCATCCTGTGACCACTTCCACCACCTCCACCCCTCTCCACAGCTAGCCAGAGACATCTGGACTTTAAAATACACCCCCTGAAAAAAATGTGTCTAACAGTCTGAAAAATACAATAATTGCTTAAAGGTTTGTGGGTCTTTCCAAGCAGAGAACACAATGCTAAGTGTCAGTGTACAGGTGTCTTGCACTGCAGTACATCACTAGCAATCAACATGCAAAATATTTGATGCGCCCACAGGCTATGGGATACTCGGGAACCGGGCCGGAGCTGTCTCTCTGGGGTATCACGGTAGTCATGTCCCGGTCCCGTGGCCTGGGAACAGTCCAAAAAGAAGTTGTTTACAAGGGATTTTGTTGTGACGCCACCTGGGGTATGTGGTTAGTAGAACCACCACTGCCGTATTCCTGCTATGGACAGTGACTTGGGGCAGCGTGGATGGTAAGCCCTGCTCGGTGGTTAGGGTCCCCAGGGCAGGAGTAGTTGTGATGGATGGGCCTGATGAGGGATTGTGTGCAGTGCAGTTCACTTACTTCAAAGCTGCAGCTCTCCAGCCAGTGTGCCCTGATGGCAGTCTGTGGCTCCCCAGGCGGGACTTTGCTAAGATGCTGGAAAGAAACAGTCTCAGGCAATGATGAGCTTACTGGGTACTTAAGGTCTTCAGCATTAGTTCACAACAATGCACAGCTCTTTCCGTACAATTCACACAATTTTCACTGCCCGGGCAACTCAAACTGTGCAGCTCAGGGGGCGTTTCTGGGTTGTTCACTCAAAGTCCTTTCAGGCCTCTCAGTCTCAACGTAGTACCTCATCCACGGGTTCAGTCTGGTCGTCGAGGACTCACGGGTGAATGTTTTCCTCACAGTCAGGGTCACCAGTTCAAGTATGACAACTGTGTTTTTAGACTGATGTGGAAAATTAGGCTGCAGGTCATAAAGCACCTGCTCCACACCGGTGTGTTTCATGATTAGGGTCTGGATTATCCCTGGTCACCTCTTCAGAGCCGGTTCTCTGGTCGTGACCTAGCCTCCAGTGTCCAAGGCTCAGATATTTGGCACATCAGGCTCCTTCTGTCAGTCACTGTTTCAACTCAGGGTTCCTCCAGTCAGCGAAGATATGTGTGGCTGCCAGGTCCTTGTCCTCCCACCTTCTCAGCTGTGGGGTCTCTTTCAGTCTCTTTCTCCTTCCTGTCACCTCCAGGCTATGGAGTGGGCTTTCTCCCCTAGGGTCTGTGCCTCTTAGGATTTCTGCACCTCCAGGGAACCAAAACCTCCTGGAAGACTCTTTCTCTGTTCTTTTCTCATAACCTTCCATTCTCCTTCTCCACTGCCCCTGTGTGTTCCCGGGTTTTTATTTTGTTGGTCTCTCCACCCACTTTGTCAGCGCTTTCCTACACTCCACCCACTTCTCTTAACACCTGCCACCCCCCTTGCTTAACCTAGAGTCCTAGGCGTAGGGTCGGTGTGTGCATCAGTGTGGATGTGTTTCCAACCATCTTGCCTTACCTGGCTGCACTTCCTTTTGTGGCCATCTGGTCGCAGGGGTGCCATATATTCAAGTCCAGTAGTAGGACTAAGTAAGAATGTAAGAAAAAAATATTAATACAATTTGTAAACATGTAAAAAATTTAAAATGTTTTTCAAAATGAAAAAAACAACTCAAAATGCACAAATTAATCTTGTAAAAATATTATGCAACTAAAAATGCTAATTTTTTAACGTAGAAACAAAAAACGCGCACATAATTTGTACCTTTGCATCAAGAATGACTGAAACTATATAATTGTCCCATCATTTATATCACATGGTGAACAGTCATAAAAAATATTTAAAAAAAAACATAAAAAATGTAGATTTTTCATTATACTGACATGCAAAAAATAAAGTAAAAATAAAATTTAAAAACTCATGTAAAAAATAATGTATCTATGAAAATGTTATTTCATCCAACAAGAAGGCAAGCCCATATATGGTTCATTCAGTGTAAAAATAAAATTGTATGGCTCTCAAAATTTGAAAAAAAAAATTGTTTAGTGTATCAAAGTAACCTAGTATCCACCATTATCATACTGACCTGAAGAATTAAGCCTTCTTACCTTTCACATTGGTTGATCAAAGTAAACAAAAATACAAGCAATTCTTGAAGTTCTGTTTATTTCTTCATCCTACTTCCCTTACATCTATCCTGAGCTGAGCACTTTCATTGTGGGTTCTGCAAAAAATCTCCTCCCAAAATGTGATTCAGACCAAACCTCGATAAAACCGTTCACTATATTGAGCAGATGTAGTCACTTTGGACTCTGCCTGGCTCTGTTCTGATGGTGTCCTGTCTTTTTAGGAATCTTTTTAGTACAGAATAAGTGTGATGACTGCATTTTTGCTTAGGAGAAATTACATAACAGATTGCAATGCCCACTTTTACCCTTAAAGGGATTGTCAAAGCTTTTTTGGATAATTTCTATGTGTATCCAGGACTGCAAAATGTTGACAGTTTGTAATATACATCCTGTCAACATTTTGCATAGTTACCCAGGTATGACCTATTTGCGGCAGCCAGAGAATGACCAGCGGGCGTGTTTGTGTTGGAGCTTTCATGGAAATGGGGAACTGGGTGTTACGCCCAGACTCTCCAACAAACATGCCCCCTCCCCCAGACTGCTGCAGGCCCTCCCCAGTCCCTAATGTCACCACCCACCCCCATTGCACTAACCTCCACACAGCAGCCGATGCTGTTCCTCTCTATTCCTCCTGTACCATAGAGCAGGTGGCCCCAGTCCTCTCTATACTGCAGCCACGGCTCTGTGGTACAGGAGGTATGGAGAGGAACAGGATCAGCTCCACTGTGCAGATACCCAGATTGTGGACCTCGGTTTCATTGACACAGGGTGAGCGCGCACACTATATTGTACACAGCAGTCCCCTGCTCCACTGACACAGTGTACCGAATCTACTTCACAGCTGTGGATTCAGCACATTGTGTCAGTGGAGCAGGGGACTGCTGTGTGCAAGGGGGGTGGGTGGTGTCATTAGGGGCTGGGAGGGTCTGTAGCATTCTGGGGGTGGCTGAGCATACTGCATACTGGGGGAGGGGGAGCGTGTTTGTTGGAATCTGGGCGTAATGACCAGTTCTGCATTTCGATGAAAGCTCCAACATAAACACACCCCTGGATGTTCCCTGGCAGATGCAAATAAGTGGATAACTATGCAAAATGTTGACAGGATGTATATTACAAACTGTTAACATTACGCAGCCTGGATACACATAGATATTATCCAAAAAGCCCGGACAACCCCTTCATCCAATGGGAAAAGGATATATTTGCAGCTAATATAACAGTTTACCGGTAAACTGTTATTTTTCATTTCCGCAGTCCAATTTTATAAAATTCTGTGCAGCACATGTGGTTTCAAAATGCTCTCCACACCTCCAGGTGAACTCAGAAATTGGTATAGTTCTAAAATGGAGTTTTTCAGGTTTTTTTTGCTATTCTGCTGCCTCAGGGACTCTGCTAATGTAATCTGTTCCAGCCAAAATTACTCTCCAAAAGTCAAAGAGCGTTCCTTTTCATTGAAGCCCAGCTATAAAACCATAAAATAGCATCCCGCCAAATATGCGGGAATCACTGTGTTCTCAAGAAATTGCACACCAATTGTGTCCTCTTTGTCCTATTACCTACTGTGAGAATTAAAAACCTGAGGCTAAAACAACATTGTAATGGAAACAAATGTCATTTTTCATGTTCCTGTTCTAAATCTTACAAAATTATGTGGGTTAAAAATGCTCATCATATCTCTAATTGAATTTATTGAGGGATTTAGCTTCAAAATGGAGTCACCTGTTTGTTTTTTTTGGCTCTTTTGACACCTCCCGGAATTACTAAGGGTGCCTTCACACTGCGGTGTGATCCGGTCCGGGGCTGTCCGGGATGAGCCTGACAGCTGCAGACTGGATCAGCAGACAGGACTGGAGGGCTGATATGCCCTCCGGTCCGGTGTGCAGCCGCATGCAGCTGCAGCTGCTGACAGGTCAGGACCGCGGTGCCGCAGTCCTGACTTATCAGCAGCGGGAACTGCGTGCGGTTGCACACCGGACCGGAGGGCATATTAGCCCTCCAGTCCTGTGTGCTGATCCAGTCCGCGGCTGTCAGGCTCATCCCGGACAGCCCCGGACCGGATCGTGCCGCAGTTTGAAGGACCCTAAATGTGACATGGCATCCACAGTCTGTTCTAGTTAAATTTGTGCTCCTTGCCAGGTGCTCAAACAGTACCTTTAAGCACATATTGCCACATTTGGGTAAAACTGCATAACAAATTATCAAGTCCATCTTCTTCTATTACCTGTGATAGAATAAAAAAACAGGCTAAGGCCCCTCTCACGTAGGTGTTTTTTTGAAAATGCAGCAGATGCGGACAAAAAAATGCATCTGCTGCATTTTCCGCATAACGGCTGCACTTGCGGCACAGTTGCGGCAAGCCCCATGCATTGTCTATGGGGCTTGCGGTAAGTGTGTGGCAGGTGCGGCAAGTGCTGTTCCGGTAGTTAATGTCACAAACTGAGTTATACATGGATAATAGATTAGGCGTAATGGGACTCTCCTAACTATTATTTTACACGCAGGCTATACGTTGCACCAGTGAATAAAATCTTATATAAACGATCAAGGTTTTTGGAGACAAACAGGTTAATAGCCAGCTACTACTACCACACAAGTACACTTGGGATGCATTTTTTTTTAGCAATATAAAGACCAAATTAGCGGCCGGTCCGGTGGTCCGAAAAACTAGCTAGACGGAGGTAACCTAGCATACTCTATATCTCCTGGTGGAAAAGTGACGAAGCACCTCACACTTTTGTAAACCGGGGGCCCTGGGTGTCCCATTAGATGTATGACTAGTTAACCCCCTGCTTCCTAATCATCCTACTGTCTGGTCTATGGAGTTTTTTGCTTACCCACCTTGTTCGGCATAGGAGCAGGAGGGCCGGTCACTTAAGGGGGGTATATAAGGTTGGTGACATACAAGAGAGCATGCCCCCTGAGGAAGCTCTGTTGAGAAACGCGTTGGGGGTGAACCTACAGCCATATCTGCCACAACGGAGGAACAATATGGGTAATCCTGCGTCTTTTACTGTTTGCATTTTCTAAATAAAAAAGCATTGAGATTTAGCAGGCTTTTTTGCAAATTATATGTGGTTAAAGCTCTCCGATTCCCAAAAATATGTGTAAAAAAAAAAAGGTAGTTGCGGCAGATGCGGCCCCGAAAAAAACCGCGGTCAGCGGCGGTGTTTATCGTGGCCGCATCTGCCGCAACTGCCAAAACCACACTTGCCGCGTCTGCCGCACACTTACCGCAAACCCATAGACAAAGCATGGGGCTTGCGTCAACTGTGTCAAGTGCAGCTGTTAGACGGAAAATGCGGCAGATGCGATTTTGTTCAATCTCAGCAGATCCAGCAGCGTTGCCGCATCTGCTGCGTAACGGATCTCTTGCGGCAAGCCCAATGCACTCCTTATGGGACTTGCAGTCATGTGCGACACTAAATCCTGCACTTGTTGCGAAGGGAAAAAAAGCAGCTTTTTGACTCGCCGCAAGTGCCAGATCTGGCAAAACCGTAAGTATCACACATAACCACAAGTCCGATGGGGAACGAATTGGGTTTGCCGCAAGTGAGGTAGAAAAAATATAATTATTTCACTTTGCGTTAATTCCTTGAAGAACCTGAAGGGTCAAGAAACATTTTGACAGCACTTTTTAATACACTGAGGGCTGTTTTATTTTTTATTAAATGGTATCACTTCATGGCGTAATCAAATAAATAGGTCCCTCAATGTCCTCTTCACAACTTGAATAGGTCCATACAATAATAGAAGTGTTAAGTTCCTTGAAAATATATATATTTTCTGCTATACTTTTAGCCCTTCTAACATTATAACAAAACATAAAATCATTGGAAACATGATGTTGATGTAACGTAGACATACTGGAGATATTATTTACTATTATATTTGGTATGATATAAGAGCAAAAAAAATGAAAGTTTGAAATTTGCTAATTTTTCCAAATTTTCACCAAATTTCACAAGTAACCCCAAAATGTTTTATCTAACTTTATCACGCGGATATTACTATGAGGTGTCACGAAAAAAACAATCTGAATCATTGGGCTATATAGAAGCATTCCAGAGTAATTATCTTATAGAATTTTGTATGTCAGAATTGAGAAATGGGAAAATATAAGACAGGAGGGCGCTCCTATAGGTATTACCCGGTCGTCTAGTTGGGGGAAAGGGGTTCAGATTATTGCCCTAACCTTTCCTGGATGTACCGCCTGGCGCCTGTACAACCAGGAGCCGTAGCGTGTGGTGTCTTGCTGCTCACCAAGCAGGCCTAGTGCTTCTGGGTAAACAGCGGATCATGTGACGGTGACGTCAACACAGGTCCTGTAAAGCCCAGGTCCTCAAGGTTAGTTCTCCCAGTGGCCTCCTCTCCCTCTGCCCTGTCACAAATCCCTCAGAGAGGAACACTAAACAATCAGGATTACACATAGTAGTGTATCCAGGCACCAGAGATTAAAGGGGAACTCCAGTGAGAGAAAACTTTTTAGTACAGTTCCTGCCCCCCTACATGATGAAGCAGAGCTGTACACTGCAATTCAAGGATCTATAGAACACTTATAAATTGATAAAATCATACCTGCTCCTTTGCTCTGGTGCCCACCTCATGGGACAGAGAGTTTTCAGCCTGACAGCCTCATGTTTCTGGTGAGAAGAGGAGGTGTGTCGGGACATGGATGTTGGGAGCTGCAGGATCAGCCTACATTCCAGCCCCCTCACACTTCTGTATAGGGAGGGAGCGTGGCACCGGGCATGGCCACCGGCTCCATGCTCACACATGCAATCCTGTCCCTGATATACCATCCTATGTAACAAGGGGTTCATGCTTGAAATAGCAATCATGTCACCAAACAGATAGAAATACATACAGTGATCCTCTGCTGTATGATGATGCATACTGTGTACTGTTATTGTGAGGCTGAGATCACAGGCAAAGCACTACATTGATCAATTCAACTCTGCATGGTCTCCCCTCCCCTATAGGAACATGGTATTTTCCCTATCCCTACAACTTTCAATGGATCATCATCATTACTCCTCACTGAAACGTCAATGATACTGCAGCCCCCAGAGTCCACGCCCCTGACACACTTCCTGTCCTTTGCTGCATGAAGCTCTCAATTTTCTGTTCCATGAGGGAGGGGGGAGATTAAAGGAGCAGGTATGATTTATTGTTTTATAAGAGATCTGCATTGTACAGCTCGGCTTCATCATGTAGGAGGGCAGGAACTGTACTAAAAGGTTTTCTTTCCTCAGAGTTCCCCTTTAAGCCAGGCAGGAGGATGTTTCTTAAGGGTATTTAATTTAAATAACATCCTCCTGCCTGGCTTAATCTCTGGCAACTGGATACTACTATCCTTAAAGGGATTCTGTCACCTCCAAAACGCCTCCTAAACTATCAAAACATGTCCCTGCAGCATCCTATCACTAATCTCACACTTCTTTTGTCTCCTAAAAGCATCCTATGAAAGTGGAGAAAAAACGTTTTAATACTCACTCATTAGTGATTAAAATTAGCAGGGCTATATTCTTTAGTCACCAGGGGTGCGTTCTTTTGCAGCTCCAGGATTCAGCCTCTCTCTGTCTGTGCTTAAGTGAAACTGAAGGCAGGACTAATGATTTGCATTCTGTGAGTGATAGAGAGGGGGGAGGGCAATGCCTGCACATCACAGCAGAACACACAGAGACAGGTGGATCCTGGAGCTGCAAAACAGCCCGCCCTGGTGACTAAAGAATATAATCATGCTAATTATAATCACTAATGAGTGAGTATTAAATCGTTTTTTCTGCACTTTCACAGGATGCTTTTAGGAGACAAAAGAAGTGTGGGATTAGTGATGGGATGCTGCAGGGACATGTTTTGATAGCTAAGGAGGCATTTTGGAGGTGACAGGATCCCTTATTGAGGATTGAGAAATGGGATTTAGTCCTTAAAATGTCAAGCAAAAACTAACAGTAGTCTCTCAGGTCTGCCATCTTAGTATACCTGTTTCACCCTACCTGAGGGTGCCAGTAATCAATATGCAAGTTCCTTAGTGATAGTTAAATAAAAGACAAAAAGTTCAAGAAAATTTTCAAAAATATTTAAAAAAAAAAACAATCAAACAATGTGTAAGAACAACTGTATTTCCTATTTCCTTTGGAAAAAATATACAGAAAAAAGCAGGATTGGTTGACATATCTTTTCTGCAGGGTTAAATAATCACAGTGAATGTCAGAATTGCAATTAGTGCAACAAATTAGTTACTCAAATGTGGGATTTAACTCTATTGATGATTCTCATATCGATCAATTGCTTAATCAATTGTTGATGTTTAACTGTATATAAATTCTATGTCTGACTGTTTGTTCTTTCTATACTGCAGACTAACATGGGACCTGGACCGCTTCACCTTCTTCGTGGGAAAAGATTTTTTGTCTGAGAAAATATAATTATGTACATTTTAAAGGTGTATTTGTGGAAAATGTGATAATATGCTGTATCTGTATTGCATTTATTTAAAATGTTTTATTCTTTAATAAATACTTACTTTTATAATGTAGTGTAAAGCCCCATTAAAATCAAAGAAAAGAAACAAAAATGAGCAGTAACCCTAAAATAAGTAAGTAGATAAATTGCAATAGTGCATAAAAAATAAAAATAGGGTTCTGACACTCTATAGAACCCTGAATGTACGCAAATGATGTCCTGCCTGCCCTTGGCAGTTAGGCCGGCTTCACACCACGATTTTGTGTTGTCAGGTTCTGTCAGGTGTTTTGCAGGAAGCATCGGACAGAACCTGACAGCCCTGGACAAAACAGAACCGGAGGGCAAATATGCCCTCTGATCATATTTTCTGCTGGAATCAGCAGCTGCTGCTGTCCAGTTCTAAAATATCACCATAGCATCTGGAGGAAGCTCTCCAGGTGCTAAAATTTCAGCAGTGGCTGCTAAAAGCAGCCGTCGCTTTTTTAGCACCTGGCGTCCGGGAACCGGTCCGATTTTTTTTCGGATCCGGCGTGATCCAGCGCCCATAGACTCCCATACTATGGACGTCGGATCTGGGAGGATCCAATTTTGTCTGATTTTTGCCCCGGACACAAAAAATGCTGCAAGCTCTGATTTTGTGTCCTGAACAAAAAAAAACAAAATCTGCTGGATCCTAGAGGAATGTTTTCAATTTTCACGCGTAGCAGGCACAGGGAAAATGTAGCCGAGAATAATTGTTGCACACTGCTGGAAAACAAATGGTTGTTAGAGCTCGTTAACAGTGTGTCCGTTGTAGCACAGTTACAGGTATTAGACAGATTAAGCCCACACAGTGCCTAATGCTTAATTTTTTGTGGAAGCTGTAGTTCCAGATCCAACCGCAGAATAACATGAGGTTGAATTTAGATAAAAAGTCAGGCCATAGACCATGATGATAACTGGTGATCGGTAGATTTAAATTAAAAATGAAGGCCACAGACCTGGCTACACAGTGGCAAGATTTACCTCTTTACCTCTAAGCAAACGTTTGTGAACACATCCTTCTGCACAGTTATTACAGCTTACTTTTTTAGGGTGTTAAAAGGTCAGTCCAAGACCAGCAACTTTTTTCCTCACTTCCAATCTAATATATCCCTCTATTCTAAACTGTTTTCTCATATACTTCCTTTATTAATTCCCTACACTTCCCTCTTTATACTGGCTAACAGCTGTTGTTTTTCTCTATTTCCTGCTTGATGGCGTACTGTGTGAATGACTCGGTGCATCCTGGGATCCTCACACAGAGTTTCAGACAGGCCCTAGGCGCTTCCTCAGCCCCACCCTAAAACAAAGCATCACTGTGATGCTGATTTCAGGGCTGGGGCTATCAATTACTTCACAAGGGTCTCAAGCCCCTCCTCCCCACCCTCCCCACAGTGTAGTGTCTCAGTTTTCTTACCATCTCCCCACAGTGTGCGCTTACATCTTCCCTATAACTTATCTGTCCCCCTGTGGAATGAGAAGTGTCAGCAAAGTCTGAGACTGGGAAGTGGAGGATGACATAAGCGCATGGAGTTTAGGCTTATGCCATCCGGTACTGCACTTTAATGATCAATATACCTGAGGCAAGTTGGTGGCATTCATCCAGCAGAGTGGGTTTTGCTTCATAGCCGTAGAAGATACTGTTCATTGATGCTATGTGAACCGGTCCACTCTGCTGTGTGACCATCTACACAAAAGACTCCGCACAATCTATGTTGAGGAGGAGGTCAGCTTCTTGAAGATGATGAACATCAAGGGGTGGTGCACGGTTGGTGTAAGTCGGGTTGCCACCATTGATGACTTTGAAAGCTAGCAGCAGGAGGCCAACCTGGAGAGAATGTTGCATTGGGTGGAGGCCAGCCCTCTTTTGGTTAGTTAGCCAGCTGAACCTCAACCCACAGGGGTTATCGATCCTTAAGTGTCTGTTGGTGTTGCCCAAGTCGCTCACGTTTCTCCTAGAGAAGATAGTCATCCCCTAATTCCTCCATCGTCTTCTCCAGTGATGACCATGATGGTGTATGCTTGGGGGCAGGTGGTGGAAGAGAATGCCCCTGGAGGTATAGCAAACCCCAAGACTGTCTGGCAGCAGAGTACCATGTGGAGCCACGACCTTCATCTCCAGCAGCGCTGAAAAAGCTGAAAGAGAGTTTTTAAAGGGGACTTTCCTAAAAAAGGCATCTTGTTGTGTCCTGACCCATCCTTTTGTTGGCATGTTGTTCAGACAAGGACTTTTTTCCAGTTGTTTTAAAGCTCTTTGAAGAGTGAGGTCTGTTTTTTGTTAACTTTATTTTTTATTTTTCCCTTCCCTTATTATAGTCTGTGTTGTATGCCTATGTTTAAATTATTACTGTTTGGGTTTGAAAATGTTACAAATAATATCATGTACCACCATGGCCTTTTTTCAAAAGTTGCTTCAGTAAAGTTTTTTTCTAGTTCTCTCCTCATGTGCTGCACTGTTTCTGCAAACAGGTGCTTTGATATTGCCATACAGAGACTGGTAAACAAGCTGCTGACCTGACAGTCTGAGGTATGGAAATGCAAGACACTACACACACTTTTGTAGAAAAGGGTTGGCCAAGTGTAGTCCTCAAGGGCCACAAAAAGTGTATGTTTTAAGGATTTCCTTAGCATTGCACAAGGTGCTAGAATCATCACCACTGCAGGTGATGAAATTAGCACCTGTTTAATGCTAAGGAAATCCTGAAATCATGCATTGTTTTCAGACCTTGAGTACTGAACTTGGTCACCCCTGTCATAGAATTCTCTGTGGAAGTAGCAAGAGACATCCTGGAAGCCTTTCAAGACAACTGCAGCTGTCCCTGGACCCTCTTAGACCCTGTGCCCATGGTGCATTGCTTGATGCTTCTTTTATTTGAATAGGGCAGAAGGGGGGTGATTTGAACTTTTGCATTTTTTTCATATTTTTAAAAACATTATTTTTTAAATTTTTTCTTTATTTTACCGTGCCCCATATGGCGTCTTTGTGCTGCACAGTCTGATCGCTTGTGCTATGTCTCAATGAGCTGCAGCACATCGTAGCATAGCACAAGTGATCACTTTCTGTGGTTGGCAGCGCTTGCTAACCACTCACAGGAAGTGATCCTTGATAGCATACGGGGTCATTGCAGGACCCTGGGCTATCAGGTGACGCACGGAGATTTCGGCGGGGACCATTTTTGGATCGCGCTGTCAGTGAATGACAGTGCGATCCAAAGGGTTAACAGCACCAATTAGATCGTGGATCCGATCGATGCTGTTAGCCCCTCATCTCAGCTGATGAGATCAGCTGAGATATCGGGGGAATGATGTGAGCTCACTGCTGGAGCTCACATCAAAGTGAGGGAGCCGATGATGATGATGAAGAGGTAAAAACCTAAGGCAACAAAATACATTTTTTTCATTTGTTTCCCACTGATAATAAATCAGTTCTTTTTTACCTTTGGAGTGACCTGGTATTGTATCAACAAACATTTATTTTTTTGTACATGATCAAGCAGAAACCCCAAATTTCTACAAATTTCTATATCCTTTCAACAACAACCTCTACTTCTATAGTCAGATTGGTGGCTCATTGGTGCCAATCGGTGGCTGTCAAAGCTGCATGAAAGACCAAGTATATTTGGAACTTTGTTTATTTCTTGCCACATCTTATTTATTACCGTATATACTCGTGTATAAGCCGACCCGTGTATAAGCCGACCCCCCTACTTTTGCCCCCAAAACCTGGGAAAATCTATTGACTCGCGTATAAGCCGAGGGTGGACCCCAGCACAGGTATACAGCCCCCAGCAGTGGTATACAGGCCCCAGCAGTATGATATACAGCAGGCCCCAGTGGTATATACAGCAGCCCCAGTGGTATTGCAGCCCCTATATACAGCAGCCCCAGTGGTATTGCAGCCCCAGTGGTGTATACAGCAGCCCCTATATACAGCAGCCCCAGTGGTATTGCAGCCCCTATATACAGCAGCCCCAGTGGTATTGCAGCCCCAGTGGTGTATACAGCAGCCCCTATATACAGCAGCCCCAGTGGTATTGCAGCCCCAGTGGTATTGCAGCCCCTATATACAGCAGCCCCAGTGGTATTGCAGCCCCAGTGGTGTATACAGCAGCCCCTATATACAGCAGCCCCAGTGGTATTGCAGCCCCAGTGGTGTATACAGCAGCCCCTATATACAGCAGCCCCAGTAGTATTGCAGCCCCAGTGGTATTGCAGCCCCTATATACAGCAGCCCCAGTGGTATTGCAGCCCCAGTGGTGTATACAGCAGCCCCTATATACAGCAGCCCCAGTGGTAGTATACAGACAGCCCCAGTAATGCAGGGCCCCCCCCCCTCATGCTCCAGTCACCTGTAAAGCAAATTATACTTATCAGTGTCCCGATGCCGTCCGCGCCCGCATCTGCCGACATCCCGATCCTCTGTCTTCATGCGACTTCTTCCTGTTTCCTGTGCGCGTCGCCGGTAATGACGTCATTGCACAGAAACAGGAAGAAGTCGCATGAAGATGGAGGATCGCGATGTCGGCAGCGGCGGGCGCGGACGGCAGCGGGACACTGATAAGTATAATTTGCTTTACAGGTGACCGGAGCATGAGGGGGGGTCCCTGCATTACTGGGGATGCGGGGGCTGCTTTATACCGCTGTATACAGCAGCCCCCGCACTGACTCGCGTATAAGCTGAGGGGGGTACTTTTCAGCCCAAATTTTGGGCTGAAAAACTCGGCTTATACGCGAGTATATACGGTACTTTTTCTTGTGAAACCAACCAATTTTAGCTCAGTAATTATTTCTACAACTCTTCTAAGTGCTTAGCCACACATTGGACCCCAACAATAATCATCTGACATAATTAATATGTAAAGAAATACATCTTATAACACATTGTTCTTTTGCAACTTTATTTAATAAAAAATGAAATATCCAAATACTGTCTCTTTCAAATATCAACACAATATATTTTCATATATTTACAGCGTGATGCTTCTGTATAAAAAGCATGCTTCTGGCATAAAGACCAGAGCAGAATGCAACAAGAGCATTTAGCTGCAGCCATTT
The DNA here is from genome assembly GCA_033576535.1 of Allobates femoralis. Classification (NCBI taxonomy): domain Eukaryota; kingdom Metazoa; phylum Chordata; class Amphibia; order Anura; family Aromobatidae; genus Allobates; species Allobates femoralis. Next base: position 143,070,515 of record JARQOC010000008.1, on the reverse strand, counting down.
CACAAAACTTGTATAATTTCCATTGGTAGCACATTAATTGAACAGAAATACAAAGTTGTAAATGTTGTTCCCTAGTAACACAGCATAAGTCAAAGGAACACAATGGTCTACGTGGTCAAAACGACTGTCATACTAGAAAAATCCTGACAGCATAGCCAAGAAGCACTGGTACTGCATATGCTTAAGCAAGTATTCCACACACAGATCCCATGAACATTGGACACATTTCTCTTTCTTGCTATGATATGTTATCAACGTTGTTGCCATGATTAGTGTTTTCACAGTTACCCATACATCTTTAGGATATTCAACCTGTAACTTTAAACAGTTAGCAGAAATGTCAAATGCACCAAGCTTACCATTTCCGTTTGACCTGACTGATACCAATGCTGGACCATGTGTTGCCTCATGTAAACTGCCTTTAAGCATCAGAGACAAGTCACAGTTTGTTTAAATCCCCAATATAAAAATGAATAATAGTTAAGCCACCATACCATATTAACCTGTTACACTCTACACCACCTTGGATGATGACAGCTAGACCAAGAATGTAATATGCTATTGAGTTATGTACTACCACCCATGCCTGTCCTTTGTATCACAACAGCATCAAAAGTTCTGCAAAAATGTAGTGTACATCTTGTTGTATGATGTGTGACAGGCAAATACTGATACATATTGAAGTCGAATCACAAGATACTTTGCTTTCATCATTATTCTGCTGAACCTACATTGTGACCCACATAAAGATGTAACTTGTTCCCACTATTTCTGCAAACCTTTAGTGCAAAGCTACCTATAATGTTCTTTCAAAATAAAGTATGTTTCCTTGCACATTGAATGGGTGACAAACAGTCAATCATTACCCACATGGATATTTCACTACCATTTTTGACAGGTGAGTTTCCACGTTATATAAATAACTGTTATCAGTTTGGTTTTTATACGACGACTTCCACATGTTCCATGTATGTGGTGTAGTCTGTCTCTGTATATTGTGTGCAGGGGCGTAACTACAATAGGTGCAGGGGTTGCGATCACACCCGGGCCCTGCAGCCTAGGGGCCCCAGAAGTTCCTTTGGCCTATAGAAAAGACTAATACTATTAAAGATTTGCAATAATTGGGGGCCCCATTGGAGCTTTCGCATTGGGGCCCCTGGGCCTGAAGTTACGCCACTGATTGTGTGATTATTATAAGTATGTGATATTGGGGTAATGTATCTTGTGTATTGTGCCTACACTTTAGGCAGTTCTGGGACCCTCCAAACACGCTTAAGAAAAAATTCCACTAAGCAACTGAAAACGTTTTCTAGGTATGAGTTCATCTTACAGCTGCTGTATCTTACTATTGTAATTTGAAATGTCGTCAATGTATCTTATCGGTAAATCTGAATCACTGTGTTTTTAAAGTGTTGCTCTGTCTATTCATACAAGTAATTTTTTAAACATGTCAGTGTTGGACTGAGATTCCAAGGGTGCACCAGTAACATTGACCTGGGTTGTTGGAGGGTCACAGTTTACCTACATGAAAAGTATATGAAACATTAGCGCTCCCACTTGAAGTTAGTAGACTTGATCTCACAAGAAGCATTTTTGTGCTTAGCATGCTCATCTATATGCTCAGAAATAGATAAGATAAACATATCCAAAATGAGTGCGCTAATATAAACTTCTCAAAGCTAAATAATCAGACACCAAGTTAATTTCCAATGATCTTTTGAACATATTAAAGTGAAAGAAGCTACCATCTAATAGAGTTTTTCTACAAAATGCCACGACATATTTAGATGGAAAAATATTTCTATACCCCTTGAATGATAAAATTATGAGCACTCTGGCACTCTGTAGACTGTGAAGTCACAACCAACAAGCAAAGCAATCCCACACCACTGGCTGGAGCATGCTGAATTGAGCATCCTTATCTATTAGACACTTTCCTTGGCAGTTCATACTTCTCCTGCTCATATTTAATAATTCAAGAGGTAAAAAAGAAACATTTTTCCATCTAAAAGGTTGTGGCACATTCGCCTATATAAAAGATCCATTTTACAGTAGGAACAACTCTATTGGATGGTCACTTCTTTTTTACAATACACTTTAATGTATTCAAATGGTCATTTGAAATTCATTTGGTAGCTAAGTTAGCTTTGAAAACTTTTTATTAGAGCACTCAGTTTTGCATATTTTTATTATACATGCAAAGGTTACATTACCCTAAATCACATATATAATAATTAACTGGATAGTTGTCTTATTTGTCTTAGTGTATTTTCTGAAGAAATAGGGTTTCACGTCGAAATGCGTTGAATAAAGCACCTTTCATCTACTTTCCTTCATTTTGGAGTTTCTTCTAACATCTACAGTAGAGTAGATCGATCCGATTTTATATGGTTCGTATGTACTGCTACATAGTGAGATTCTGCTTTTGTCTCTCCATAGTGAATCAGTGAATGTAATGAATAAAGAACTGATCATATAGGGGGGTGTGGGCCTTCCTCACACACGGGGGCCTACCAGGAAATTGTCCTGTTCTGCAATCGGCCAGTCTGGCCCTGAATAATTTATTATTATATTTTTAGTATAAATTTGCCTAGAAGGCAGAAATGCATGTAAACAAAATAAAACACATTGTTTTGGGTATACAGCTCCTATATAGATCTAAGTATTTGCTCAGCTGTAGAACGCCAACCGCCAACAACCCTGTGTGTAATCTCATTTGGCAATGTAATGACCCCTTCCATTTGTCTCCTATATTATTTTTAACCTTGGGGGTAGCATGAGGCTAGCTAATGTTTATGAGCTACTGTATATATTTTTTAGGGATCAAAGTTTTAAGAGATTGAACCAGTTTTACTCAAATGTTTTCTTTTAAGTAAAGGTATATTCACTAAACTTATTCAAGTGATTTTTTCGTTAATAAACTTTGGATCAAGTTATGAAATATAGCCATTTATTTCTGTTAAATCAGACTATTCTCTCCCTCAAGAAACAGGAAATCGCCAGAGATCTGCAAATAATTGCAAATAATTATTGGGAAAAAATGTCATAATTATTTGGATTGTGATATCCTAGGCTGAATTTGTTTTTTTAAGCTCGTTATAGCATTTAATACAGTATGTTCCAATCTCATCAAATACCACTAAAGGTACCTTCACACGCGGCAATATTGCTAGGCAATTTCACTGGCAATTTGCTGGTTGCAGTGAAATCATGGACACATTGTTCTATGTTGTTGCTGTGTACAAATGGAACAATGTGTCCATGAATTCACTGCAACCAGCAAATTGCCAGTGAAATTGCCTAGCAATATTGCCGCGTGTGACGGTACCTTTAGTTCTGCAGACGCTTTCAGGGCACCTGCTGAATTATAAATAATATACATTTCTGGTGCAAAACAAAATAGCTGATGAACACTAACATTGCAATTCTCGGGAAACAGAAAGAAGCCGCACACAGGACTTATCAATTCAGATTAGCGGTTTTATTGTGCCCAAGTGCACATAGCAGGGTGTGGGTAGCGGGTGGGAGGACGGGGGGTGGTGGTACAACGGTGTTTCACGCCGCTAATGGTGCTTCAGCAGGTACAAATTGCAAGTCTCATTCATCAAACAGAAGTATAGGACATTTGGGATATCGTTACTAACCTGTACAAAACTTAAGATCTCAGAGAGTTCTATGGGTCATGTCTACATTTTGGATAGACAAGAAAAAAGACTTCTGTTCGGGAAGGTCTAATCATTTTCATTATGATGTAATACACTTAACGTGAACCTGTCGCATGGAAAAATGCTATTAACCTGCAGATATGGGGTTAATCTGTGGGTTAATGGCTTTCGGAACCTGTGCTAATGCCTGCACATTAAACCTCGCTACTGGGAGGAAAAGAACTTTAATTGTCTGGGCAGCATTCAAATTTCAGTCATGGAGGCAGCTCCGGTGCAAGTTCAGTCACCACTCTGCATAATGAGAGTGGTGGTATCTGTAACCATGCCCCCTATGCACTGATCAACAGCTTCTTCTAATGCTGTGCTGGCTGTCAGTCAATTCAAGGAGTGGTTACAATCACCACTGTACATACATAGAGCCGTGACTGAATCCATGTCGGTGGCGCCCCTGTGACTGAAACCAGAACGCTGCCATGAGGATTAAAGTTAATTTACTTCCGGCACTGGGATTCCGGGTGCTATTAACCTGACAATGAACTCCACATCTGCAGGTTAGTAGCATTTTTACATGTGACTGGTTCCCTTTAAAATTGATAGAAGGATACATTTTAAATACTATCCAGAAACACAACTGAAGATTAGCTAGCCAAAAATATTCTAAGATTATACTATCCATTATGCACTCTTTTCTTGTCTATATTTTTCCAATGGGTAAAGTCATAGGGTTATAGTGACCTGCTGCTGGAACCCCCCCGATCTGTTGTTTTGGCAATGGAGTTTGAATGTAGGCACATGTTGTCCGTTGGGTGCTGTACTATGGGACCTTAACCACAACATGTTGTTCCACTGGATGATTCATACAGCACAATGTTACTAAGATATTTTCACCAAGAAGCAACAGTTTTAGGAAAGAATAGCTACATCATATTATATCTGATGGAACATGAAGCAATGTATTTTTTTCCTCTTGGTACCCGAGCATTTTCATAAGCCATAAGATTAAATGAGTATATGCGAGTGATAAAGGCATGATATTAACTAAATATCAGCTAAAATAGTACACGAAGCTAAAGAAATAAACTAAGGTAAATTATTTGCAAATGTACATTTGCCCTTGAAATTGTTTCCTTAAACCAAATAGCCTTTTTAGTTTGGTAAACGGATTTTTTTCTTGACAGCTTGTCTTATGTATGGAAGTTGAATCACATGTTTGATCCTCGATCTACTGAGAATTAGTTTAGACTAAAAGATCAAAGCAAACCAGTGGGGAGAAAAAAGCTCAGCAGTAGAATTTACATTTCAAGTGCTTTAAGGTTGGTCAGTCAAAAGTACATTAGAAAAGCCAAGAGGCTAATTAAATCTGCAATTACCCTGTTAAGAAAAAAAGACTTGTTTACCTATAATGACATTTATTTGCAAACATGGCACCTTGGGAGCTTGTAAGAATGACTAGAGAAATGGGCAGCTTGTCCTTCATAGTGAATGACAGCGAGGATTACTTAGCAAAAAAAAAAATCAAGTGTTAAAGGAAAACTGTCAGGTCAAAAATGTATGTGTAACTGCTATCATTTTCTAATTCCTTGCTCTAATCTCTCTCTATTTATTTATTTATTTTATTTATATTTCCCTCCTATCCTCTGTAAACTTCAAATAAAGAGATTCATTCCATCTGTCACTCACATTGAGTGATCCTCTTCGTTCCCTTCTGTCCCCTCCCCATAGTATGAATATGCATGTCACATATTCACATTACTGCACAGGACATCAGTGTGGGGGGGGGGGCTGTATCCTCCATCCTGCTCTTTGTGTTTGCAGCATCACAAGAGGTCAAGCAAGGTGTTTTATACAGTAGAAATGTAAAAAAGCCCACCCTCCCGCCGCTTCCTGGAAATACTCATTTTATGGCTGGATGTGTGTGGGCAGAGTCTATCACTAATTGACTAACATTAGTCTCGCTATTCGGACGAAAATACAAGTATTAAGAATGACTCGTTACAAGTATAGTGATTACAAATATTTTGCTACTCGCTTATCACTAATGATTGCAGGTTTAAGTAACAAGTAGTAACAAATAAAGTGAAAAAAAAAAATAAATCACTTGCCTCTTCCCCATTAAAGGGAACCAACCACCTCAGATGACGACTATAAGCAGTTAATACATGTCCCTGCACCCTACCTACACCGTTCCAGCTATGTTTTTGCTAAGAATATTGATAAATGCAAACCGAAATATACACTTTGTAAACTTACATTCCTGCGTACTTGAGGGCGTCTCCCTGTGTGTGCTGGGACTTGTGTGCTGTGCTCATCATGCCTGCTCTCCCCCTCCCTTATGCACGCCCCCTCTCAGCCTGCTATACTGTGTGAGGCTGATTGCGTCATAAAGGGGCGGGGCTACCGGGATGCCGCGATGTAGCCCCGCCCCTTTATGACGAGATCAGCCTCACATCACTATAGCAGGCTGAGAGGGGGCGTGCATAAGGGAGGGGGAGAGCAGGCATGATGAGCACAGCACACAAGTCCCAGCACACACAGGGAGACGCCCTCAAGTACGCAGGAATGTAAGTTTACAAAGTGTATATTTCGGTTTGCATTTATCAATATTCTTAGCAAAAACATAGCTGGAACGCTGTAGGTAGGGTGCAGGGACATGTATTAACTGCTTATAGTCGTCATCTGAGGTGGTTGGTTCCCTTTAAGTATTAAGAAAATAACATACTTGGTATTGCTGCATTCATAAAAGTTCAATCTATCAAAATACAAAATAAATTATTCTGATCTGAAACAAAAACTATACACGTTTGGTATCTTTTCCACTGCCATGTTTGGTATCTGCATAATCCTACTGACCTTGAGAATCATATTGCATGGTAGTAGCAGAATTTTACAATTTTTTATTTTCCTCCCCGCTTTCCAGTACATAGATAGAACTTATCTCATGAAAAACCAGCCCTCACACTGAAAAAATACAAAAGTTATGCCTCTTAGAGGAAAGAAGGAAAAAATGAAAGCACAAAACGAAAAATTGTCCGATGGCGAAGGGGTTAATAAATTATGCAAACCACAAAGTGCAGTGTGCACCCTAATGTGTGCCACACCACAAATCTTACTCCAGTCAGTGATCGCTTGTCATGAATTTGATGAGTATCGGTCACCATACTCCCATCATGCCCCAGCTCTGCCCACACTGTCAGAGTTAGGCAAAAATGGTGTGAAACCAACAAAAGTAGTAAAATCTTTGTGCACTCTTGTGTTGCACAAAAAATGTGTGTCAGAGGTGTTCTTCTTGGTTCGCACAAAGGATGTTTTTAGAGATGAGCGAACTGGACTTTAAAGTTTGGATTTCGTACCGAAACACAGACTTTACAAAAATGTTTAATGTTTGGTTTCGTAGTTTGGATGCTATGCGTATGCAAACCACTGGTGCGAGCATCGCTGTGCTTGGGTACGCTCGGTGCTCAGCCCAGTGCGAGCTGCTTGCAGTGATTGAATGGCTCACGCTGAGGGTAAAATCAGCATTATCAGATGCAATGTATACAAAAAAAATGCAAAAGCCTTGCCCTCCCTTCCTACCCTGGAAATGCTTTGTTTATGGCTGCCTGTATGAGGGCGGAGAGCCGAACTTGCCCAATCAGTGACTTCAAATGAGGTTGGGGTCAAGTTTGGTCCATTTTGTTTATATGGCAACTTTTCATCATTTCTAGTGTGTTTCTTGAGATCATTTAACAACCAGTCCTCAATAAAATGTGATCACTCCACCAAAACTATTGCTAACTGAAAAAGACCTAGGTCTCAATCAAGGAATGATTTCTCAGATCCAATCAAAGTAATATTAAACAGATTTAATCTTTATTATCAATAAAAAGTAAAACCAAAATCAGAGCTAATACACAAGGGAAAACCACATAGCACAGTTATAATTCATCATCAATACAGAATAACATATATATTGCACTCAGCCAATGTAAACAAGACTATGCCTCAACAAATACACCTGTTGTAATAGAATGCTGTGCCTGGGCTTCCCACCCGTACGCCGTTTCGCTATGGAGCTTCTTCCGGGGGCGTGAAGAAGCTCCATAGTGAAACGGCGTACGGGTGGGAAGCCCAGGCACAGCATTCTATTACAACAGGTGTATTTGTTGAGGCATAGTCTTGTTTACATTGGCTGAGTGCAATATATATGTTATTCTGTATTGATGATGAATTATAACTGTGCTATGTGGTTTTCCCTTGTGTATTAGCTCTGATTTTGGTTTTACTTTTTATTGATAATAAAGATTAAATCTGTTTAATATTACTTTGATTGGATCTGAGAAATCATTCCTTGATTGAGACCTAGGTCTTTTTCAGTTAGCAATATTCTTGAGATCATTGTAGAATTAGCTCCATAGTTAACCTTTTTGAGACTTTTGAGACACTATGAGACACTAGGTCCATGTACTCTCCTATTATTCACATTGATCTGTTTTTATTGATCTGATCTTGTGATCTGCTATTTGGCTTCATGTTATGTTGAACATGTTTTTGTACTTTGGAAATGGAATTCATGATCTATATTTTTTTTGATGCTTGATGTTACTCTTTCACTTTATCGGAGGCTTCCTATGTGGCTTCAGCCATTGTTTGACATTCTCCCCTTTTAGCCTGGATTTTAAATATATTTTCAATAAAGATTTACTTATGAATAACTAAGCTGTTGCACTCCTAACACTTTATGGGGTTATCTATGAAATTATAATGTCTACTACTAAATTGTAAGATGAAAAATGTCTTTCATTGCCCATGACAGTCTAGTGTGTAGACAAATTTTGGGTAAACCATGTAGACAAACTGTTTGGTTAAACCATGTAGACAAACTGGTTGCAGAATGTGCACGCAACAAGGCCGATTCATCAAAGTTTTTGTGCCAAGATTCTTGACTAAACTAAATATTTAAGTGTGAGGTGGAGTTGCACATACATTTTGCAACGTATGCCTATTTTCCATCAGTTTCTCCCAGCTCCATCAAAATGGATGTCTGATCCATGAAGAGCTGTTGCATTCCCTTTGTCTGAAATCTAACTCCAGTACCCGACTGGGGTGAGATCTGTGGCATAGCGCTTCTCTTCATTAATCAGGAGCATCTGACTCCAGCACGTCCGCTCAACAAGTCCGGCGTGAACAATCTAGATGAATCGGGAAGTTTTTTGAGGAGTCTGCGCCAATAATTGTTCAATAAAAGCTTGACTGCCTTTTCCTATTCATTTTTATTGTAAAATAATTTTTCTGTTCATTTGTTCAATCTTTCAAGTATTTTTTTTTTTAGGTTTTGAAAAACGTTATGGCGGGAAAAAAGTAAGTATATGTCACTTCTTTGAAGCTGCTTCTTGTGGGATCCCCTTGAAATTAGGCACTGTCCAATCCAAAGGCTGCAAAAACTCCTCAGGAAAAGAAACTTTACCCAAAACGCTTATCCAAATCTTTTTAAAATCTTTTCGAAAAAAAAGACTCCTCCAAAAATGTGTCAAAAAATGAGTGGCTCCTTAAATTGTTTCCAGTAGAAAATGTTACATTTTTGACTGCCTCAGAAATCCCTGTGTGCATATACCCTATTTGCAGTGATGAGTGAGTAGCAAAATATTCGCACTCGCTATACTCGTAACGAGTTGTTTTAAATATTTGCATATTCGTCCGAATAGCGAGTCCAATGTCAGTCAATTAGTGATTGGCTCTGCCCACACACACAGTAAAACGAGTCTTTGCGGGACAGAGCATTTCTGCTGGATAAAACACCTTGCAGTGCTTCCACGAGAGACCCTAACATTCAAGAGGCTCTCACTGAGGTGACAGCTCCCATTGTTTACTCATGGGAGCTGTCAATTTGTGTCAGATCGATAACGATTGACACATCACTCACGAGCACCAGCGATACTCACCGAGTAACGAGTATCCTGAATGACATACTATCCGTGCGAATAGTGGATAATAACAATTACACTCGCTCATTACTACTTTAGCTAAAATGTGGGAGATAATAATTATTTCTGCTTTGAATATAGAATTGTAAGTGCTAGGTCTAACTACGTTCTGCTAGTTCCGTGTAATCCTTTTCATATATAGATCACACGTAGCTCAGTATCCAGATAGAGTGTAGTGTGTACAGTCTCAATAAGTTAGAGAATGAAGAAAATGCTCCTCAGAGTACTCAAATACTGACTATAGGTGTAATAATCATCATTAGTGATCTGACTCAAATTAGTGATAATAAATGTACTGTATTGTTCGAAAAGGGATTGGTTTCAAAACATTGAAAACTCTTTAACTGGACGGAACACTCAGGGCCCAATTCATCATTGCGTTAACGCCTCTTTTTGTCCAGTTTTGTATGTTTTGCGTCTTTTCTTGATTGCACCCAATTTACTCTTCTTATTTTATATGTGGATTTTTTTGTACACCTTGTTGGCAGAGTTTATCAATTCCAGATATTTTTGCCTGATTCATCAATTGTGACTTTCTTTTACAATTTGCAAAATTTAGCACAATTCCACTCCATTTATTTTTGAGTTCACCAGTATTTTTGCGGCATTTTGTGAAATGTCTTGACATTGGCTTTCTCCTGACAATTTTTGGATGTTTTTTTGACATCCATTAAGCAATGAATAAAATCCATTAAAAGTCAGAATAAAGAATAGTATGAACATATCCTTATCGTTCATGAGTTAAAATTTAATGATTTAAAAATTCACAAAGGGCAAAGGAAATGTTACGATATAAATTCAGGTAAAATAAAGGAAAAAAGATGTCACTCACCGATTTGCAGCTTGCTCTTTTTTATTTGTAACCTGGGGGGTTACATTAGTGCGGGAGGGGCTGGTGGAGGCCAGACGACGGCACCGTTTTGTGGTGATTCTGCTTCTACGGGTCTGGACCCGTAGAAGCGGAATCACCGTGAAACAGTGCTGTCTGGACCCGTAGAAGCGGAATCACCACTCCCCGCACTAATCTAACCCCCCAGGTTAGAAATAAAAAAGAGCAAGCTGCAAATCGGTGAGTAACGTCTTTTTTTTCCTTTATTTTACCTGAAATCTCACGTGCAACACCAATAAAGGTGCAACCCAGAGAGTGTGTACACAGAGAGTGTGTACACAGCTTATACCGCTTATACAGCTTCAAAAGGTCTGACTGTACTCTAGTGCCCGGTTCCCCTTCTTTTTGTTGTTACAATATAAATATTTTGGGATGAAAAATCTTTTAATTGTAAGAAATATTTTTACTCATATTTGTCATATTGTGGCCAAATCTGTATTCATAGGGTGAGGAGCTGCTGACTCTCCTGACACATATGTTGCGGTAGCTACTTCGATTTTTCCTAAAATAACAATTGTTAAGCATCTTTATATGCTAAAACTCCTTAAAATGTTCAGATAATAGGGCAGATTAATCAAACTATCCAAAAGAAATAACTATTTGTTGCAAACAGGCAAGTATCCAGATTGTTGCTTTTATTTTACCATAGATGTTTAAAAAAAAAAGTTGTTCTGTAATTGATGGTTAAGGGCAACAAAGCGTTTTTCTTTTAGACATTATTGATAATTGGAGCTCTAAGTGTCTATTGGTTGTTATCAGTGTGGACTCTGTCCCTGCACAGTTTAACAATGTCCATTCAGTGCTTCAAATCATCAGACTATTCAGGGACATACACATCTGATAAAGGAAACGGTAAGGGTACCGTCACACTTGGCGACGCACCAGCGAACCCGACAGCGATACGACCTGTATTATTATTATTATTATTTATTTATATAGCGCAATTATATTCCATGGCGCTTTACATGATAAAAGGGGCAGATTAGGACAAGTAACATAGTAACAATACAAGTAACAATGATTGTGGACAATTCGGTCGTACAGATACAAGAGGGGATCCCTGTAGGGATCGCTGTTGCGTCGCTAATGGATCGCTGGTGAGATGTCAAACAGTAAGATCTCACCAGCGACACAGCAATGATCCAGAATGATACAGAGGTCGTTGGGACCCTGTTTCTCAGACCTGTAGTATTGAGATCGTTGGTCGTTGTCCCTGTCAAACACAGCAATGCATGCTGCCCAGCAGGAGCCCGACGACCAAAAAATGGTCCGGAACAGTTTGTAACGATCAGCAATCTCACAGAAGGGCCTGATCGCTGCTAAGTGTCACACTAAATGAGATCAATAGCGAGGTTGCTGTTGCATCACAAAATTTAGGACTTAGCAGCGATCTAGCTAACGATCTCGTTTAGTGTGATGGGGGTTTAACTCTCAGTTGCGGATTTATTCATAAATATACAGGGAAAATGGCAGAGGAGCAGAATATACAGCAAAATAATAATAGATATGGTCCAAAATTACATGAGGAACATAAGGTAATAAATGCCTGATGAAGAAGAGGCCTTAGAGTCTCGAAAGCTTGCTATTTTTTACCATCTTTTCAGTTCGCCATTAAAAGGTATTAACCACTGGGGACTCTCAGATTCTAATATTTTTCTATTAGGAACATAAACATTTTGTAGAACAGACTTATCAAGAATGGACAATAGTTTATGGAAGCTTTACCAATCAGTAAGATGGACTGATTGCAGTGTAACTGTTGTTTCATGTGACCTTGCAGGAGAATGTCTGTGTCTATCTCTAGCTCCTCCATCCTCATCTCCCTCCCCTTTCCATTGAATATTATGGACAACTTTGAAGCTCTCTTCACTGCAGACAGATTTTGCTTATGCATTGAGAATTTTGAGAATGAGTGATCAGTCCAGGAGAACACAAGCAGATTTCTCTGATATAATCTCTGATATTACAAAATTTCTTATTTTCATCTGTACTAATGATTTATGAAAAAGAAAAATTAAAATGATGGTTGCAATTTAATGAGGAGCTGCTCAAAAAATTGAGTTAAATGTCTTGTAAAAATCCATGAGTTCCTCTAATTTTGCTGCTCTGTCCTGGCTTTTTTTTATCTCTTTCCATTGCAGTCATAACAATATTTGTTACTTTTGGAGTACGATATGTGAAATCTCTGCTTATAGACCAACTATGGGTTTCTTCAGAGTCATCTCTGGTGTGTGCTACCACTCCTCCCTCCCAGACTCTGCCAATCACAGCTCAGCAGCTTCTAGGCTTACTACCTGTGATTGGCAGAATCTAGGAGGGAGGGGTGATAGCACACAACCTAGAAGACTGTGAAGAAACACCCAGTTGGTTTGAAGTTATACATTTCACACACTGAGCTCTAAAGCAACAAATGTGAATATCTCTACAATGGAGCAACGGAATACAAAATGGAAAAGAGCGTCAGATTAAGGGGATCACAAGGATTTTTACAAAGTGTTTAACATTTTTTTAAACAATAGCCAGGTTTTCTTTAAAGTACCAGTTGTGCAAGATATGCTGGCCATGATGGGGTTAGTCCCTCATTGTTTACCTCTTTCTTTATTTGTACACTTTCTTCATGATTGTAATAGCTTTAATAGTATATCCATAAAGAGGGTAGAATATAAATTAACTTACTATTTTGTAATTTCTCAAATATACAATGTAATAGCAGCAGATCGCAAAACACATACAGCATCATTCAGATTTCATATAAAAGTACATATTCCCAATTCGGTCTGTAGCAACTGACATAGGACATCTACTGACTAATGACTTATAATGTATACATTCAGATTTCACTTGTACATATATTTCCTAGTATGACGATTACACATTATAAAATATACAGATGAGATATTTTCAGCGCTAACAAAAATAAAATCTAAATTTCTATAAACGGGCACCGTCTTGATTTTAAAAACCCAAACATTGCACTTGATTTCTATGGAGCCCTGCCCTCATTAGAAACTCACCACCAAAACAAACTGTACAATCTTTAATGGTAGGTGCCAAGGGGAACCAAACTCCGTATAGGAGAATTGCCATAAAAATACAGTTATTACATGTTTCACACAAATATAACAGTTTTACAATTAGTATTAGTTTGCTATGTCCTTTATCTCTAGTATAGCATCTTTAAATAGTATTTTATATGCTTGCTAATACCGTATATCAGTAGCTGTAACATCTATGGTGACACTTTAAAAATCTAAATAAGAATAGAGAAATTGTTACTAATATCCTCCCCTATTCATGTCGTAGTTCCCTGGAGATCGAAGTCACTGTTTTTTATTGTGTAATGCTTCTTAATATTTGATTCAGCCACCACTATCAGTCACTAATGTTTTTTTGTAAGCTTTTAAAGGGAACCTGTCAGCTTGTTTATGCCCCCTCCAGCTATCACTATCTGTACCTGCAGCTTCATAGTCCTACTCTAATTATCCCTGTCTGAGATTATAGTGTAATGTTAAAGGTGACAAAAAAGCATTTATACACTTACAGTCTCTTGTATAAATGAGGCAGTGACTACACCTTGGAGGACGTTGTCACTCTGGCAGGTTAAAAGTTAACTCACTACCAACTTGTCTGTGTAAAAGGACCTGTGTGATGTAACAATCATAGGACCATAGTGGGCGGAGCTAAGCAAGCAGACCATTATGTGCTATGGAGAGTCAGCTCTGCCTATTATAGTCGCATCACAGGTTATTTTTCGGACGAAGTACCTTCTTGTCCGCGCTGCTGCCAGAAACATATACCACCGACACGGATGTCTAGTATTAGTGATGATTTATTGCCTTATTTCCAACGCGTTTCGGAGCCACTTGCCGAGCTCCTTCCTCAGGGAATATCGGCAAGTGGCTCCGAAACGCGTTGGAAATAAGGCAATAAATCATCACTAATACCTAGACATCCCGTGTCGGTGGTATATGTTTCTGGCAGCAGCGCGGCAAGAAGGTACTTCGTCCGAAAATAACTGTGATTTGAGCACCGCATCTTGTGGAAGTACGGTCCCTGCAGCAGCTGTTTTTTTCCTGAGCGATTACGCTGGTTGTGTGCCACACACCACATCAGGTGAGCAATACCAGTATTGATGACTTATATCTGTCTATAAAGGATAAGACCCTATTTTTGCGCATTCTCAACCCTTTAGATATATTATAGTCGCATGTTCGTGACATCACACAGGTCCCATCAGCTTCTTCTGAAATTCGGCTGCAATGTTAACTATTAACCTGTCAGAGTGACTACTGCCTGTATAAATGCTTTTTTTTCACCTTTAACATTACACTATGACCTCAGACAGGGATGATTAGAGTAGTACTATGAAGCTGCAGGTACAGACAGTGATAGCTGGGGGGGGGGGAATAAACTAGCTGACAGTTTCCCTTTAAGACTACAGGAATTGTCTTAACATCCCCTTCATACTCTACCCATAACAGTTTTATTTTTAGGTTTAGAGTTTTTTTCAATCTGGACAACTTTCAGGGGGATATAACGGGATAGCATTTTATCTTTGTTCATTTTTATTTACACAGCCTTTACTTTTACTGAATCTGTCAGAAGGTTTTTGCTACCTCATCTGAGAGCAGCATGGTGTAGGAAAAAAGACCCTGAATCCAGAGATATATCATATAGATTACTAGGTGCAGCAGTTGTGACACAATTGGAGATCTTAAATTAAGCAATGCAGCAGAACTGAGAAAGCTAACCCTGCCCACAACAGGCTCTCTATGTACAATGTCTACAGACAATGAGCTGCTTATCAAAGATGGGCCGTGTTGGACTAGGGCTCACGTGCTGATGAAGCTTGTGTTGTCCAAGCAATGGAAAACTCCTGGTGATAAGACAATCATTGCATGTAAACAACAGAAAGTACATTGACAAGAGACACATCTCTGAATTCTGTGTGTTAACCCCTGCAGCATGCTGTTCTCACATTACACAGCATAAGCCTGCTGACAGATTTCCTCTAAGGAATGCATTTTTTTTACTGTATGAGTTGTGGGGTATGCCCAGACATGTTGTGTATTATGTTGTAATGGTTATTGAATTATTTTATAGCTTTAAAACAACAACTATTACCAGATTTGTGCCCAGACAGGTCTGAAAAATGAGACAGGCTGGTTTCATAAAAGGTCGACTAGTAGAGAAGATTAAATCTTACAAGATTCAAACTTGTCTAATTGCATGGATTATAAAGGGATAATCGATCTGCATTGCAATTATTGCACATAAAATTTTCTTTTTTATGCTCTGGGTCTCTCCAGACCCCAAAGCATAATAATTGAATTATATAAAACAATAAAAACACTAATACCCACCTCATCGTTCACCTGTTCCACCATCACCCCAGCTCTTTGTTGGGTCCTCCATGCCTTTCCATGCTTCCGCTTGCCCTATCATGCACATCCTTTTTGTCTTTGTCAATCCAGGCCATCATTTCCGGCTTGACTAGACCTCAGATGATATTACACACTGTGCCAATTCAGGAGACATTTGTCATGACAGCATGCTGTGCACCATAATAGCAAGGGCCTAGTCGAGCTGGATCCAGAGTCTGGAGCGAAGAGGCTAAAATGTATGTGTGTGACAGGGGAAGGAGAAAAGAAGGGGTGCAGAGAAATGGACGAGAGACTTCCGCGATAGCGGGACAGGTGAGCTGTGAGATGAGTATTATTTCTTTTGTTAATGTTTTTTTGGACCTCTATAATTCTGCAAATGTTGGAGAATTCAATTCCACTCTAATAAATTGCTCATCCTAAGAAACTAGTGTGCAAAGAAAGTTCCGGTGCTTTTCTCATTACAAGAATCTTTATAGGTTGCAATGAATGATTGGTTAAAAAGCTAGGAACTGAGGTTTGTCTAGCTCTGGCCAGTTGTACAAGATTGTGTAAGAGATTGAATACATATCTATGGAAAAATGACCTTTACAATTTGCTACATCAAGATATTTCTTTGGCCCCAGTTGATGAATTTAAAAACAATAATGTTCAAAAATTCACCAAAATTAGATTTTTTTTATATTTGATTTGTTCAAATCTGCATTTAATAAAGTATTTTTATGGTCAGGAAGTGGTTACAAACATAATCTAATAGTATTTTCACCTGTACTGCTGCTAAAGCTCTTTGTTGGGTCCATCACTCCTCACCCTCACTAAGTATTCCAGTGCTGACTTTTATGCCTCGGCTACACCTCAAGCTGACTAGGCTGCACACATGTCATTGACCTCTATGATATGTTTTTGTCCAGTCCTGGGGGTGCAACTTAGGTGTTAGATGTCCATAATATGTGTGCGATCTAGTCAGAGTGGGAAGTGCTGGAGGCGTAGGCTGATCTTCGAATGATAAGCGAGTCTCAGGACTAGGCTCAGGATCGACAGGAGCAGTAAAGGTGAGTATAATATTTTATTATTTTTTATCCCATTCCAGTGATCAATTTGGAGACATCTCAGAACATAATAGATGTCTTTTTATCGCTTTCGGGACCCTTTCAAATTTCCCAATTGTATTCGAGTAAATCTCCCGGATTCACATTTTGGCTGAATTCGTCTTCTCTACAATATAAATGAAACAGAAAATGATTAAATACACTATTTTAAGATTGATTTAAGGAAGAGGACATAGTGACCTTCAAATTTCCATTTTTTTAACTTTAGGAGGACAGAGGACATGCTGTTGGAAACTTGATGCTGTTTTGTATATTTTGGAGGGAAGGCGAGAAGCAGCATTTTACAATAAGCAGCATTAAACTTTGTGTAAAAAATGTGTTCTAGGATCCAGGCTAATCGCCAGAGAACACAAGCAACGTTTTCGGCACTGTTGCCTATTTTATTTGGGTCCATGGGAAATATTGATTTCCTAAAGTCTTGCATTAACATCATTTTGATATTGATTTGGAATACCACAAATCATGTCAGCCTGCCTTAAGATCCTAACATCTAATACCGCAAGAGTACTACATGAAAATTTGGAGCAAGCAGTTCATGTTTAGAGTCCCATATGATTATACATGACTCACAACATTTATTATTTTTTTTTTTATTTTGAAATACTGTTCATTTATGAAAAAAAGAAACAATGACAGGTTTCCAGTATTACACACTTTGATTTTTTATCATATACTTACTAATACTCTTTAGGTAGATCTTGTTTTTATTTTATCTAGACGCTATATCATCACGTAAGCTCTAGTCTCCAGAAAAGAGTAGCAACTCTGTAATGATTAATATGTATGCAAAAATGCTGAATACCGCCACACAAGATATAAGAAGATTTACTGTCATTTTTAAATCCCATCAGCACTTGAGAGGTCTTAAAGTGCAGCCGTCACTGATACAGTAGAGGCAGCTCTTTTGTGGATTGCAGCACATTTCGTGAGAATGTAGACTATGGGGATCACCCTTTTTTTTAATGGACGCATAGTCTACGTTCTTAATTTATCAGTTCAATTCAGAAAGCTTCTACTTGAACTCTGCAAATGCACTTTAAATACATTGCTGAGCATTGTGGTGAAAGACCTCACCAGTGCTATCCGGATGACACTGTTAAAACTAACAATATTAAAAATACCATCTTTTGTCACATTTAAAGGCAGTTGGATATGTTTTCTTCATATTTACATGTACAGAGATCTGATCTAGAAAATTGGTACAATAAACCATTTTATGTTTTAAAAACAGGCAGTCTTTGGTGACGCAAAGGCAAAGAGTGTCTTTTGTTTGTTTGTTACCTCCTGCCTACTTCACTCTGTCTCATGAAGTGAATATTGTTGGCACTATCAGAAAGTTCTAGATACTGATCCACTGAATTAACAAAATATCCGTCATAGCCTTGGACCTTCCCAGTGCTAAGCAGTTGTTGTTTCTCGGCTTCTGTCCACAGTCTGATGCCTTCCTCTCCTTCCTGAAGTCTCTTCTGCTCCTTAGTCCAAGCCTGGGTCACCGCTCTCTGTTTCGCTAACTCTAGAACATGATCCTTCTCTTCTTCAATGGTTGTTCCATAGCGAACATTAAAGCACAAGGTGCCATGTTGAAGCTGTATGTCAGCAAACCGTCTAGTTCTCCCACTGACCATTGATGTCATCTGCGAGACAGTCACATTGACTCCATTTTCCAGAATACGACCACTGCCACTGTTTCCAATTAGAGTAAGATCTTCTTCCAAGGAGCCCAACTTAATGAAGTAGTGTGTATCCCGACCCTCAATGGTAAAATGCAAATTTTCCAAATAATGGGCGTTGTTTAAGATGGCAGCAATGCGACGACTGTCTTCATTAGCCACCCCAATGACATCAGCTGTCACAACTCCATCTTTGATAGCAAACTTTATCCCTTTTCCGAATAAAGACGGCACTGCTGCAAATCTGGGATATTTCATGTCTTCATGACATTTTTCAGCATCGTGCTTCGGAGCCATAGGAAGCTGATCTAAAGAA
The DNA here is from genome assembly GCA_033576535.1 of Allobates femoralis. Lineage (NCBI taxonomy): Eukaryota > Metazoa > Chordata > Amphibia > Anura > Aromobatidae > Allobates > Allobates femoralis. The sequence goes on along the minus strand of JARQOC010000008.1, from coordinate 143,051,525 downwards.
ATGAAATTTCTCAACTGCTTCTGAAGCTCACATTGTATTCCAAGAATTGTCTAAAAGATTATAAATAATGTGTGTTAGTTCAGTCAGAATATCTTTATAGCAATGAATATATACTCTTTCAAACAATGTTTCAGCAAATAGGTCAGGGAAAGGAACTTCAATAAAGAGCTAAAAAATTGTTTTACTTTTTGGTTTACTTTTATGTTGTTTTACTTTTCTTTACTGTGTAGGCTATTGAAAAAAGGATAAAACTAAAAGTAATGGTGATTATATCTTCACTTGAAGCAAGAGTGACTCAATTCATTTGACTATAATTACTTATGTGGGGAATTGGACTTTCAGGTGTTAAAAGAGGTAAAATAAAAATACTGACCTTCCCAGGATCCCACTCCTGGGTTTTTGTTTGTAGTTGTAGTAGTTCATATGTCGATTCAAAGCCTTTGCATCTGGTTTGGGAAACCCAGGAAGGACATTGTGTAATTGGAAACCAAACAGCTCCAGCCAACTTCCAATATCTAAATAAATAATGCACAAAACAATGAAATAAATTAGCGCTTTGCAACTATTTGAAGCCTAGTAGCTCTTAGTGACAAAAATTTCCGATCCTGTATCCCATGGCTGAATCCAGTACTGTGACATGGCTACTGGAAACAAGTAAGGAAAGCGAAAATGTGCACATTTTTCCATTGCCTTACCTCATATAACTATGTATAGGCTGGAAAAGGGGAATGGAAAAGCTCACCATACGCCCTGGAGTGATCCCACCGGTGCAGCTGTGGCTGGCGTCCTCAGTCTGCAATATGTAAATCCAAGAAAGGCCAGCACTGGATATCCTTTTAGAAGGTTATTCTTTATTCATGTTCTCACAGTAAAAATTACAAACACAGGGCACACAGGCCTGTATGAACAGTGTTTGTAATTTTTACCGTGTGAACATGAATAAAAAATACCTTCTAAAGGATATTCGGTGCTGGCTTTCTTGGATTTACTAATATAACGTGTAGCGTTCTGTGAAATATTTTGCTTACAGCCCTACCCCAATCGAGCATGACCCAACCTATAACATAGGTATATCTACCCAAAAAATTATTTTAAATCACACTACAGACTTCTTAAATAAACACACACCATAACCAAGACCCATCTCTGAATACAGACTGCTGGTCAGGACTTTCACTACCTCTCAGATAGAGATCCCATCTATATATTAACTCTAGACCCTCATAACATTGTGCCGATCAGCCAAACTCCCCTGTATCATTGCTTCCATTGGCTTCCCTTCCCCTCAAATATTATTATCTATGCTCCCATCCTCAAGCATGACATTCAGAGGGCCTTTAGTGTAATAGGCTCACAGTATAATGACACTAATTGCCTCTTCCATAAAAGGCCCCCAATATTATTGCTCCCATAGTCCCTTCACTATAGTAGGCCCTACAGTGTAATTAAAACCAGTATAATGATATATATAAACTCTTACTATAGCTCTTTAGCCAGCCGCAAGCTCCTGCCTGGCGCAGTGTTGACTACATTCTCTTGCGGGAGCAGTAGCATTCTTATGAAAACATGGTGGCAAAACTTCAGGCTGGTATTAATATCGTTTTTTTTGGCACACACCCTAATGCTGCTTGTATATGCGTCCCACAAATTGAGAAACCCTGCATAGATGTCATTTAAAATCCCTTGTAACCCACTACTATCAATAGTATGCTGTTGATACGGATCCACTGCTATTTACACAGCTGAGACCCTGATGGTCGTGTAGTGCATATTTCACCTTGCACCCCAGTTCCATGAATAGTCCTGCCAGTAATTGTTAGATTTGACACAGCACAGTCAGGAAAAATGAGATCTTGGATAAATTGGATTAAAAATAAATACTCAATATGTTTAAGTGTAGAAAATAATATAATGTTATGAGCAAGTATGCATAATTGTTCCCTGTCCAAGTCTACCATTGCTCAATAAGTATGAAGGTGAATTTTCATTTGCGATATTTATTGCATATTGAAAATAAATACCATTAATATCTGATAGGGATGCCTTGATCTCTTGTCCGGTAATTCGGACAAAATTGAAAGAGCTGACCTTTTATGTACTAGGCATGATTCTACTGCAGTTCATGAAATAACTGATTTTGTTGAGCAATTCACAAATCTCAGGAGCTATATTGGAGAAAGCAACATAAATGCACAGCCACATCCTCATATTACCTCTCATTCTATAACTATTACAGTGCTGTGCTTTGTATTATCTGTATATTGTCCTAACTATATATCTCAATGTTGGCTGACAGTAAGTGGTCAATATAATATGTGCAGATTTTATTTGAATGTGTGAATCTAGGTATTGGAGTTAATTATGACTGACACACACACAAATTGAATACAGAAATATAAAATTGAAGGGGTTGTCCCAGACATACTGTAGATATAAATGGCTGATAGTTAGGATAGCTCATCAATATCAGATTGCTAAGGGTGCAATATCTGGCAACACCACATATCAGCTGTTTGCAGGTCTCATGAGAATAGGAAGTAAACAATATACTGAGCCAAGACACCACAGATCTATTTACTATGTGGCAGCTGTTCTTGGGTACTGCAACTCTGGTCCAATTCACTTTAATGGGAGCTGAGCTGCTGTAGCCAACAACAATCACTACTTAACATGTGAAGCTGTGGATTGTGTACACTGTGTACTTCATCCACCATCGGTCCTACAAACAGCTGATCTGTTGTGGTGCAGGGTGTTAGATCACAACAGATCTCATGTTAAATGAGTTTGAATCATCTTGTTGAACAGGAGCGCACCTCTCCTTTGCCTCCCAGCTTCATGCTTATGAAGAAACGATGCACTCCAGACTGATTGGAAGTTCAGACAAGCAACATTGGTTGTACCACTGGCCTAGACTGTAGAAGCAGCTTTGCACTTGCAGCACCGGATGGGCACATGGACACTGTAGCTGGAACCAGTGATCTGACCAGCTGAAACTAGTGATCTGACCAGCTGGAACCAGTGATCTGACCAGCTGAAACTAGTGATCTGACCAGCTGGAACCAGTGATCTGACCAGCTGGAACCAGTGATCTGACCAGCTGAAACCAGTGATCTGACCAGCTGAAACCAGTGATCTGACCAGCTGGAACCAGTGATCTGACCAGCTGAAACCAGTGATCTGACCAGCTGGAACCAGTGATCTGACCAACTGGAATCAGTGATCTGACCAGCTTAAACCAGTGATCTGACCTGCTGGAACTAGTGATCTGACCAGCAGCAGAATTGCGATTCAAAGATCTATAGAAATCAGGTACAAGTGCTGCCCTCATGGACTAGAATATCGGTAACCTAAGTAACAAGCAGTAACAAATAAAATTAAAAATTCTTTACGACTTATAAACATAAAGGATTTTTAATAAGAAGTCATTTGCAATGTTCCTTATTTTACAAGCTCTCTGCAATTTTACTCATTTAAAATGACAAGACAACCCCTTTAATTACCTATTCTTGACCACCCCTTTAAGTTCATTATATCCTTGCTATGTATTTCTAATTTCATCAACTGTCTCAATAAAACAATATAATTTACACTGTCTGTATACATAGTTTTTGGGCATTTCACCTCTTTACAAAACTCTCAGTCTTTAGGATACAATATAAAAAAATGGGTGTACCTGTTGTGTACTGCGCCACATCCTGGGTCTTGCCCACTGGATAATTTTTTTCAAATGAATATAAGTTAAATGGCCTTGGATCAGTACTTATTCTATTCCATATGTGATGGTTGGGTGTAGCCCATCGTCCAGCCATAACATCATAATCTCTTTGTCCAAGGTGCACAAGTTTAGTAAGGGAATCATAAAGTCCTCCATAAAATCCAGTTAAGATTTCAAAGTCTGGATTGGTGTCTTCATAGATGTCACCATATGGCGTATAGAGAATTTCCTTTATAACTTGACCTCGACTGCTGAATACAGCCAACGGTGTTCCTGTATTGTCGCAAGCTACATAATACTCCTCTCCACTGCTTAATTCCATGGCTATTAGGTGTCCTTGAAGATCATAATACAGTGATGTTATTTCTGAACTGCTGTGATTGTATAAATGAGTTACTCTGATTGGATTAGCTAGATCTGCATAGAAGAATTGCAAATGAGACCCAGTACTTGTTTTGCTTGCAACTCGTCTCCCAAGTCCATCATATCGGTAATGGACATTCCAACCGGCAACCTTGTTATAAGCCTTACTTAAAAGGCCATTAGAATTGTACTCAAATATGTCATTGCCTCTTTGTCTGAGGAAACCATCTTCATCCATTCTATACTGGATTTCTCCAAGCCGAGTAATGCGATCTCCAATGTCATATCTCAGGGGATTAGCCGGACACTATTCCCATGGCTAAGAAGGTTAATGTTTCCATTTAGATCATAGCTGTACCGCCACTGAAGCTTGTCATTAACGTACACAGCCTGAAGTTGACCATCAGGATCATATTCATATGAATATCTTGTTAAATTGGCATCTACGCCCACTCGTATTCCACACATTATCATTCGACCCATATTATCATACTGAATTGTCATCCAATAGGCGATAGCCTTTAGAATCTCATATTGCACCTCAATAACTTGCCCGCTTGAGCTAAATATTTTAGTATGCTTCATCATTGATGTTGTAATGACCTGATTTAGATCATAATTGATGACACTAAACTTTCCAAACTGTTCTGTTCTCCCCGACACATCAACATATCGGTATAAGTCTATAGGCAGAGGAATCTCATTTATCATTGCTTGCATACTCGTTACTCGGAAGTTGTTATAGCTGTAGTCAAATCTTGCATTAACAAGACCTTCTTCACTGAATCTGAAGATCTGTCGCCCAATAAGAGGCCCTGTTGGGAATATGTAAACATTTTAGTGTGGAGACTCCCTATTATGGATACATACAACAATACTTAAGCTATATATACCTAGTAATTGATTCCCTCCATCTAGTGAACTCCATTGCTTATCATGCATTTTTAATAAAGTGTTATAATGTATTTAGGATCAAATCAACAAAAGATTTGCTAATACCAGAGATGAGCGAAGGATCAACTTTGAGTCGGCCGGTATAAAAGATGGTTCAAAATGTGGCAGACAACTTCCAAACAGGTGATATTCCAATATTTTTTATTCTGCCATATACAAAGATGACACTTCAAACTATCTAAGGACTTTTTCTGTTTTGATGCTGTCTGCAACTTATGAAACTATATAGTTTCCAAGTGGGTTTCTTGTTTTTTGGACTTCGTGTTATTCTGAAGGAGAGTGCTGTGGGCCTTATTTCTACTATGGTGTCCAGTATAAAAGATGGTGGCTGGCCAAGAAGCGCTATTTTATCCTTGAACAGTGTAGGGATAGTGGGTTTGCGAACACTGCTCATTCCCTGTGGGGATACAAATAGACATCTGATTGTGTTGATCTACTTGAGCGTTGAAGCAGATTGAAAATGAGATTGGAAGTCTCTGTCTGTAAATACTAATTCAAAGATTGTAGTGGTATATACGGAGAAGTACTGTAGCTTTATAGTCACTCAGTATCATTTTGAATTGATTGATTTGAGATATACTACAGTAACAGCACCTTAATAACAGTCTTTTTTATTCTTCACACACTGCAAACAAGGAGGGTGGTATTAAACCCCTGTAGCAAAGCTAAGTAGGACTGGATTTAATCCATGTATTGCAGGGCTTGATTACATGCACCTGGCTAGCTTTGACTAAGGTCTAGGGCATGTGTTCATCTGGGTCACTGAATTGGCTAGAGATTGAACAGAGTGCAGTGTGTGAGATTGCTGAAAGGTTTTGCTGTGTGTTCACCTGTGGGCTCTGAGTCTGCTAGAGAGCGAGCCGAGTGCAGTGTGTGGAAACTGCCTAGAGTCCAGGCAGTTTAATGTGAACTGTGCATGAAGTTAAACACTTTGGTTGGTGATGAAAGCTGTTGAGACACTAGCTGAAGAGAACACCGAGACTGGTAGGATCATACTCCTTATATGTGGAGAGTTTAGCCCAGAAAAACGGACTATAAGCTGTTCGGGTGAGCCGCACTGACATATACAAGCCTGCTGTATTAACTGTTTATTTGCTGTTATACTTTTGTGCACATTTGGACCAAAATCACATTGCCTGTGTGAATGTTACATAATGCATATTTGGGAGCGTGAATCCCTACAATTGTTGTTTGATTGCTGGTCAGAAGACCCAAAAAGCACAGGTGGTTACAGGTTATACTTTGACTGTCTTGTGTAAAGCCAGCTATGGCATGGCCAACACAGTCTGAAAGAATAGAGGAGCTTGTTAGGCAACTGGTTCAGCAGCAGTGGCACGAGCAGCAGCAGACCCAATAAAAAAACTAATAAACTTCTCGTGCAGCACTTACAGCAACCTCAGATTGATATATTAGCACACACTGTCCAAGCCAGGGAGACGGCACCTCCTGGCAGACAAAGTGAGGGTACCTATGTGAGGTGAATAGTATGGAAGGCCTTGCAGAAAATGACTATGGAGGATGACATCGAGCTTTCCCTAACTGTTTTTGAGAGGGTGAATGACAGGGAGAAACTGCCCACAAAACAATGGGCAGAGGGTCCTAGTATCATACCTTACTGGGGAACCCCAGAAAATGTACTATGACTTTGTTCCAAGGAGTATGAGAACCTCAATGCAGAGATTATGGCATGGTTGGGCATACACTTGTCAGTTAGGGCAAAACAGGTGCACCTCTGGCGCTACAAAAAGGACAAGCCTCCTTGTTCCCAGATGTTTGACCTGTTACAACTCTTGCACAAATGGCTGCAGCCTTTGACCTGCTCTCCAGGACAGATGGTGGAGAGAGTGCTAGTAGACTGATTTATTTACGCTCTGCTGAAGACTGTGCACAGCTATGATCCCCAGAATGCAGATGACCTCATGAGCCTTATGGAAAGATACTTGCTGTGGAGAACTCCCTGAGCAATTAAGGAAGCCTGAAGTCACCCTTTTGGGATGCGTAAAGGAAGGGGTCCAAATCCACATCTGGGGGAGCACCAAGACTCGTGGAACACAAAAATAGAGGTTAGTAATTGGGGTTACTAGACCACTCTTGTGTCATCCCACAGGAAAGTACCCTGCTTGAATTCATTTAAAGCCTGTAGGCTCTGTGTGTTGGAGGATTGTTGCCCAGCCCTCGGCAGAGTGCAGTGTGTGAAAACTGCAGAGAGTCCAGGCTGTTTGATGTGAACTGTGCATGGAGATGAACGCTTTGGATGGTGCTTGAAGCTACGGGAACACTGGCTGAAGGAGACACCAAGACTGGTAGGATGGAACACCTCATTTGTGGAGAGTTTTTTGCAGGAAAGCGGACTGTAAACTGTTCAAGTGAGCTGCATTGACTAATATGTGCCTGCTGAATAAACTGTTAATTGGGTGTTATACCTTTGCATCCAGAAGGGGCTTTTTGTTTTTCCCGATTCCCTTGGAGGTTTAGGACATCAATTAAACTGCATGTTTGGATCAAGATCACATTGACTGTGGTAACTCTACCTAATGCCTATCTGAGAGCATGAATCCCTACACCCCCTCACTGCTTATTTGGTTCCTCTCTTGTATTTTCATTGGTGTTCATTTTCTATGCTCATTAACGAATGGCAATTTACTATATAAAAGTCAATTGATGCTCATTTACTGGTTTGTTTAAATAAGTTGAAAAATTTTGTTGGGAGCAGTACATTTGTTAATATGATCCTTCTGTCTCAATACAACACCATGATTTCTGTAGCACATCCATTGCTTATATTGGGTGATGTGCTGCTGATATCCATGATCTTTAAGTCTGCAAAAATGATTCAATAACCCAATAAGCATTTTGCTTATTACTGTGTTTTCATAGCTATGTTTACACTGGCCCATAATCGGGAATGAGACCTTGCCCAAACAGATAGCATCAACATTACACAGCTAATAAAATACATGAGTGAGCACTATAAACACGACTTTTTTGATAAGTAATTACAATATTACATACCGGTCTGTCTGTATCTAATAGTGCAAACGAATCCCTCATGCATAAGATGAATAGTTTTAATGACTCCTGAAGACTCTTCATAGGTAAATGTAACCTGGGTAGTGTCATACAGAATTTCAGACAACCTCGTTTGCTTGGTGTATTTATAAAAGACTCTACGTCCTGTTCCAAGGTGTAATGTCTGCAACAGCCGTCCATCTCCGCTGTAGTCTTGAATAAAAGATCCAATGTTGTCTGGTGGGTTGTATATATTACGGTAATATCCAACAGAGAGCATGGTCTGGAGACTATGGCGGACCATGTTAGGCATAGTTATTGTAGCAAGGTAATCTGAATGATCATACTCAAAGATATAGCGTCGCTGACTATGCAAAAAGAGGCTTATTGACTGAAATAAAAGAATAAGTGAACTAGAGTTATTACAATGGTCATATAATATCAACATTACAGCGCTTAGAGATGAGAAGAAAATCACAGATGAACACTACCTTGTTGTTTAACATTGATGGGAGTGGGAACTGATTTTTTATCGGATTGCACTTGGCATATTTATATGTGAGTGAACGTTTTAATGAAGAAATAAAACAAGGCCATTAAAGTGAAGGTTCAGATTGCATACAAATATCCTATTTTGGGGTAGCTCTTAAGCAGTCCCCATCTTGGTTTATACAGTCTTTATCCTGGTATACATAGTATATATGGTTACCATCCTGGTATTATGTTCTACACCCTGATATATATGGTATATATACAGTATGTTCTCCATCTTGGTATTTACTGTATGTCCCCATCCTGGTATATAAGATCCCATCCTGGTATATATGGTCCCCATCCTGGTATATATGGTGTATATCAGGGGCGTAACTACAAATAGATGCAGGGGTTGCAATCGCACCCATGCCCTGCAGCCTAGGGGGCCCCAAAAGTCCCTTTAGCGTTTAGAAAAAGACTAATACTATTAAAGAGTTGCAATAAGTGGGGGCCAGTTGGAGCTTTCGCATCGGGGCCCCTGGGCCTGAAGTTACGCACTGGTGCATATATATGTGCCACATCCTGGTATATAATATCCTGATCCTGTTATATATGTACCCCTTCCTGGTATACATGATCCCCATTCTGGTATATATGTCCCTTATCCTGGCATATATGATCCCCATTCTGTTTTATAAGACTTGGTCACACATGAATGATCATCAGAATATATTAGGGCTGCCGCTGTGATAAACAGAAAGATAAATGTTTTATAAGACTTGGTCACACATGAATGATCATCAGAATATATTAGGGCCCCTGAGGAAGCAATCAGGGAAACGCGTTGGGGCGTCCCCTAGAGGTCATCCGGGCACACAAGCAGCAGGCATGGGTAAGCATGATACTAAGAAATATGTGATATGTGCTAGTTAATGCTGACAGGATTGAGCCAGGGATTAGTAAATGGTATATTGAGAAGGGACTATGGACTGGAACTTCTATATACTATGGGTGAAAGCCCTAAAACCTGGTTTGCATTTCTCTGTATCACAGAATCTGTGTTGTAAAAAAGCTACCATGTCTTGCCTTACTGTGTTTGGAGCAGGACTTTAACCCCTCCATGTCCTCTCATCCTTATCCATGTAACTCCAAGATTTTTTATATGAAACTCAGCACTTTTATCTGCAATTTTACTCTTTATGTACTAATAAAGCATTTATAAGAAAAGCAGTTAGTGGTGCAATTGTATATTTGGTATAAGAAACTCTCCAAAGCCGATGAAACATGATTAATAATGATCCCCATTCTGGTATATATGGCCCCATCTGGGTATATATGTTCCTCATCCTGGTTTACATGGTTCTTCTCCAGGTATATATGGTCCTCATCCTGGTATACATGGTTCCCCCCATACTAGTATATACAGTATGTCCCCTTCCATCTCTAATGCATAATTTTAAATAAACAGCATTCTACTCACCTTTCCTCCATTCCCATGTCAGTGGGTGTCCTCTGTAGCCAGCGCACAGTGGCAGGCAGCTGACAATGAAGCACACGCCAAGGCGCAGAAACCACTGTCATGCGCCGTATTGCTGATGTCAGCTGCCTGCCACTGTTTGGCTTCCCTTTAAAATGATTTTGATCATGGGAAAACTCCTTTAAGTTATCTAAGAATAGTGATATATTTTCACATTTTATAGCTATTGGCTCTAACTTGTCTACAGGTGAACTAGCACTTTAAAGAAATGAAATGATTATGTAGATTCGGCTTATATGTATTACTAAATGACTGTTTCATTACTGTAGAATAAATCTGAATTAAGGCACATTTTCTATTCTTTCTGTAATAGATTGCCATTTAGGAGATGTTTTAGCAGCAAGACTTTTATAAAACTAATGACATCTGCTTCTTTTTACATCTTATGAAAGTACTGTGATCAATTGACTATTTAAGAGACTTATATGTAAACGGGAACGAGCCATTATTCAGTCATAAAAGACAGCTGGAAGGCATTGTGGTGATATCCTTTCATTTCTCTTTGTTTTCTATTGTGCTACTTGGTTTAACGATTATTCTTCTTAAGTAAAAGAATAAATAAGCCTTCACTCCGTTCATTGTTAGAGGATTGAATCTCTCCCCACACTGTTCCTTCTTGCTAATAATGAGCTTATATAGAAATAACCTGCAAGGATTTACGCAGTTGCGTACCTTTTCCTCATATGTATAGCTCCATATTTTACCATTGGCCCAAATTCGGGAAACCATTTTTCCATTTTGATCATACTCTATCTTCTCAGTCCACGTTCCTCTTTGGATGGAGGTCACCAGCCCGTTCGGAGAGTAGGTGATGTTAACTTCTTGATACTTGCTACTTGGTGACCATAAGATGGGGTGTCCAGTTTTGTCATAGAGAATTCGAAGTGTGAATTTTCGGTGATCATCGTAGATTTTTCCCGTTCTGGTGATGTGATCAAAGTCAATGGATAATAAGTTTCGATTGTGAGCCTAAAATGGAAGCACAAATGAATTATGAAATACAGGTCCCGAAGGAACAACTGCTTGACATTAAATCAGGGCACGCTCTTGCTATCACCTAGATAGTCAGATGGGAAGAAATAATTTGTATAATAGTATTCAGCCCACATAACATACGTGACTTTGACTACAGGAAACATAGTTACAACCTAAATAACTATTAAAAGAAAGCTGTCACCAGGTTTTTGCTATCCCAACTGAAAGCAGCTTGATGGGGGATAGAGACCCTAAAGGGGCCGTCAGACGCATCAATCTGGCCTGCAATATCGGAAGCAATGCGCGGGTGTGCTCTTGCTTCCGACATCGCAGGCCAGCTGTCACATGGCAGGATGCTGCCGGTGACGTGGCGGCGATGCGGGTGGAGCCATCGCTCACTGGGCTGGGATCAGCCCAGCGAGCGATCCTCAGCAATGCTGCAGTATAGGCTAGATCGCCGCCAACATCGCTATTGCGGTGTCAGACGGCGCAATCCAGCCTACTCGCTGGTTGCAGATTGACAGGTTTACCTTCATGCTGGTAAAGCTGTCAACCTGCGACCAGCGATAAATCGCAGTTGCATCGCGCTTTCACCCGCATGACGCAACTGCGATATCGCGAGCGACATTGCTGATGCGTCACTTTCCGGCGATGTCGCTCGTGATATTGACGCGTGGGACGCCGCCTTAATTCCAGTTATGTGGTACTTTGTTTACTAGGTGCTGCAGTTGTATTAAAATCCCAGATCTGAGTCATGAACCTAACATACGCCCGGTCACAACACTGATTGGAAGTGTTCTGTGTGCACTGTAAGCTGCTAATCAGTAGTGGGGGCATGGATATAAATAGTAGCAGGACTAGATGGCAAAAATCATCTAGTCTTGCAGTGATAATCTCCTGGGGATAAAACGCATGTTTTTTTTTTTTAAACAACAACACGCAATCTATCAAGTGACCCAGCACTGGAATCAGGGTCTCATCCCTTATATCAGATTACCTAGCAAAGACCTGCTGACATATTCCCTTTAAACAAAACCAAAGAATTCTAGCATCATGAATCAGAGACCATCTCAGTTATTGCAGTCATGTATACGTTTTACACTGAAATGATGCATTATTTCATAGAAAATATATATTTTTAAAAGACTAGTCAAAGAAGAAGGTCCCTGGTGTGTTTGTCACTGAGAAGAGGCAGTTTGTGGCAGGCAAGATGGATACAATCTAGTATCAGAAAACCCTAGGCAAGAAAACATCATGCCTTCTGTGAGGGGCCTGAAGATTGGGCATCATTGGAATTTCCAACATGACAATCCAAATCATACCCTAGACTTCACCAAGCTTGGTTCAAAAGTCCTAGAAGAATCTGTACTGGCTGTTATAATTACCAGACTTAAACCACATAGACAATCTTTGGCGGGATATTAAGGAAGGTAATTACAGCACAGAAACCATTGAATATTAGTAAAGTAGATTCCATTGCCCATGATGAATAAGCTGACATTCCTCGGGAACATTGGCAGAAGTTGGTGTCTGGCTATGCACCACCTTTATAGAAGATCACAACAGCCAAAGTAGTAAAGATGCTTGTTATAAAAGGTTCAAATAATATTGTACAATAATTCTACTAAGAATGTAGTAGTAGTTATTATAAATGATATTTTATGTTGAATTTGGAGAAACTACTTGTTGTATTTGATGATGTGAGTAGAAAGTTTGTAAATTTTGTTAATTAACCTAATTTGCAATCGGGGCTAAATAAATTTGATTTCAACTGTAGATATAAGCTGGCAGGAGTGGTCTTGTAGTCTTCCTTGGACAGCGTCTACCCAGAAGAACCCGCCAACGTTATGTGATTACCCTGCCTTGTGTTTACCAGGCCTCGCGGTTTTTGTGCCGGTGGTGCCGTTTCTCTGGCCTTGTCTTTTTGCTCACCCACAGTTCAGTGGAGCTTCCCACATACTTGTTTTTCATCTTTTTCCACCCTTCTTTCCTTGATTAACAGTGATAGCGTTTACAGAAGCCAGAGAAGAGTGGAGATAGATGGAAAACCAGTAGGTGGAAAGAAGCACTTGACGGCTTGGCTGTGTACGTGTTGCTCCGAGTGCTTGTACTTGTTTTGAATCTTCGTTTTGTGCAGACAGACTACATTAAAGAATATTTCTGTCATATTAGTAGAAAATCTGATGTGATTTATATACCGATAGATAAAAAGTCTAGGAAAAGAGTGTTTCATCAGCAAATTTATTTTGCGGGGACCTTGGGAATTGCTTTTTCTAGGTCTGGATTTTTAAGTTTGAAAGATTGGAGTTGACCTGCCAGTCCCTCGCCCTCAAGTGTGAGAATGTTTTTGTGTAACCCTCAGCTCACTTGCTTGTTAGTGCTGAGCTCATTTCTGGGGCATAATTAGTTTGCAAATATGAGCCAAGGAAACCACATGAACCTGATGGTGACACCTGACCCAGTGTATGCTCTTCATGTATCATTCAACCTGCAGTTCATATGTAGTTAACTCCCAGACTGAATGTTGCTGAACTCTGCCACCAGCATTGAATGCATCAAAGTTTGGACTTTCCTTCTTAGAAGGGTAATTCCTAACGGTACCTCGAAATGTACCAATCCTGCCAATTTACATAACACATTAGTAGTTGCTGAAGGAGTTATTCTGCTGGATTTATGTATTAAGTAATAACTCTTTTGATTTATATCCTCATAAACATTATCTCAAAGATTTAACCATAAACTTCTGGCCCTATGTTACTCATTTTGTAAAATTGGAATTTTTATCATACGGTACATTGCTCATATAGCGCCAACATATTCCACAGCACTTTACAGAGATTATCATGGAGACCAAAAATATAGTGGAGCCCCATGTCACATTATAACATCTTGAACCCCCTTTCTTTCCCAGCCTTTAACCTAGTTTTATCCACAGTCACAACTGTGAACAATTGCTAAAAAATGTAGAAAAATCCACACGAAAAAACGCGGCAAGAATGTACAAAGAGACCACCAACTTATCTGTGCGGATCTTTGAAACATGGTGTGGCTTTTTTATGTAAAAATGTCATTTCCCTGGCAGGAGGTTTCCAGTGTTTTTCTTTAAGGTTTTGTTGCATTGCTAATCTGTGGGTTTGCTGCGTGTTTGCTGCATTTTTACAGTGTTTTTCCTGTTGGATAGAATCTCTCCCTCTATCCTTAGGATAGAACCTCATTGATAAAGTCCTCGGCAACCCTTTTCATTTTAAAGATAGGTGAGTTGGTGTTTGGCAAGTATCACCTATCTTCTTTGGATTTGTGTTATGCTGGTGCTATACGTTGCTCCAGGTCACTTTATGTTCTATATTTGGATGGATATTGCTTCAGTTGGCTGAAGTTGCCTACTGCTATTTCAGAGCCGCTTCAATGATGACCCTCCTTGGGATAGGTCATCAATGTCTTATTTGTGGGGGTGCTACACCTGACACCCCCTCTGATAAGCTGTTCTCAGTGCTGCTGATGGCTGTATAGCACAGCTTCATCAACGGAAGAGTTGCTGTGAACAGATACTGCACATCTGCCCCCTATTGATTCGAGTAGGGGTGGAAATCCAGTACACAGCCATGGCCATTATACAGTTGATGGAGCCATGCAACTTTGCAAGTGAGTGGCAGCGGTGGCACCAGGAACAGCTGATCAACAGAAGTATCTGATGTCGCATTCCATTGACCAGGCATTGATGACCTAGCTTAAAGGTAGGTCATCAATGTTAAAGTCCTTGATGACCCTTTAAAGTAGTTGAAAAGGAAAAAACAGCGCCTCTCAAGCTGGTGTAGATTCAAAACTTCATTTGATTCCGTCCATCCCCCGCACAACGTTTCGGTACGCAGACCTTTCTCAAGTGCACTTGAGAAAGGTCTGCGTACCAAAACGTTGTGCGGGGGATGGACGGAATAAAATGAAGTTTTGAATCTACACCAGCTTGAGAGGCGTTGTTTTTTCCTGTTCTACGTGTTTAAGTCCAGGTGGGTCTCCTGGTATTGACAAGCGTCTCGCTGATTGGGGTTCGGTGAGCTCCTTATTCATGTGGTGCTGTGGATACTTTATTTCTACCTTTAAAGTGGTTGGTCTATGTAAAATATTTACATCATATTGATAGAATATGCAGTTATTGTCCGATACGAGCAGGTCCTACCACTGGAACCACATCCATCCTGTAATCATGTATGTGCAGTTCCTTCGGAGCTTTCACAAATGCATGGTGACCTCTCCGTTAATGACAGTGAACACGGCATAGCTGTAATGTAGATACGCAGGCTTGTATAGTTCTTTCCCCCATAAAATGTGCCAATTAGGGAATAGCAGTATTGTGTGCTTGTCCATGTCATACTCACGTCTATAGAATAGGGATTTTCTTTTTGACAAATTTTCTATTCATACATAACATTAGTTTCAATTGGATTGGATCTGTAATGTGGAGCCCAGTCTGGTATCATTATACATGAATCAGAGAATAGAACGTATCATTTCTACAACGTAGCTTTCTGTTTTCACTTTCTGCCATACATTTGAATGACTATTGTTTGTAAAACTTGTAAAAATGACTCATTTAACCGCATTCCTATAACAGTTACAATTTATGACCCCATTATGCTCGGAGATGTTAAGTTTCAAGAATTTCACTATAGCACGTGTTAATGCAGAGACACGTATGTGCGTAACCAGCAGATACAATTTATTACCAAATGATAGGTCTGGGCTGCAAAGCACTGTTGGGACATAAATCCATCCTTGACACTTGTACTCTTTTATGTTGCAAATAATAAGCTACATCATAAACTGTCTGATCTGTGATATTATGAGCACTGACCTCTGTAGAGATACAGAAATACAGGCTCTGAATTGTGCTGAACACAACAGAACAGATAATATCTCTGATTCAGAATGAAACATTTTATTGGAAATATGTGTCGGATTCTTCTTTCCATTGTTAGACACAATTACGCTGCAAATGTTCCGACTTACTTTAATCTGTGATTGTGTTTGATTTTTTTTTTCCTTTACATATTCTCACCCTCTCAAAATTACAGCATTATAGTTCATGTATAATAACTATAATTGAAAGCATTGGAAATGATGAAGGTTTGCTTAAAATCTACCTGCCAAAATTCCAGAAATGTAGGACTACAGGAACTCTTCATTCATGTATTGTCTTCTTGTTATTAAATGTTACATAATTTTCCTGGCTTTCATTCAAGCGTAAGTGGGTCACAATCTCCACACTCTCCTTGTCTGCTCTGTTCCTATTGTGTGGAGGCTGTCAGTCTGTTTTGGTTTTGCTGGGTCTGTGGTGCAATCATTTGTGTTCACTTCCCTTGATTAGTCCTCTTAGTCCTCTTAATCATGCTAGCTCCTCCATCCAGTGTCAATCGTGCA
Source organism: Allobates femoralis (assembly GCA_033576535.1). Classification (NCBI taxonomy): domain Eukaryota; kingdom Metazoa; phylum Chordata; class Amphibia; order Anura; family Aromobatidae; genus Allobates; species Allobates femoralis. The sequence continues at coordinate 143,035,083 of JARQOC010000008.1, read as the reverse complement.
CTTGCTGTTGCCTGTGTAAGTCTGATCTTTGTGTGATCTGTGCCTGACCCAGCCTGACTTTATTCCCTTACCTGGACTTTGACCCTTTTGTCTGCTCCCTGTAAACTGTCTTGTCTTTCTAGTTTTCCTGACCCTGGCTTGTGAATTGGATTTCACCTTTGACTACCCCTTATTGTACTGCGCCATTTCCTGGACATGGCCTTGGATTGTTTGACCTCCCTTTACTCATCCAATAAGAAGTATTATAATATAATTACTATCTGTAATTGTAGTCATTCTCTCCACTTCAGGAACTAAACAGAAAAGAGAGAGCGGAGGGGCGCTCCTAGTGAAGTCCTGGTGGTTGTTTGATGAAGGCGGAGCTTACCGCCGAAACGCGTTGTGAAGACCTAATTGTGTGTTTTAAAAGTAAACGAAAGTATCACATTCTACTTCTTGTCTCCTTTCTCGAGCGTCCCAGAAGAACTGCCATTTCTCTCTCAATGCACTTCTGAAACAGTTATTTACTGTAGTGACTCACACCCAAAGTGTCCTTAAAACATATAAAGAACAGGGCTACTTACTGTAGGGTTGCTTATAAGTAGTAGGCACAGCTTATGGGTATTCCTTTTAAAATGTCAGCATGTATATTGAATAACAATACACAATATATGTAATATAATATATATTTAATTTACAACCAAATAAATTAAAAATTATACAACAAATTTAGCACAAGGGTAAATCAGAAACTTTGGAAGGTTCCAGACCAGGTTTTCAGTTTTGTAGGACCTACTTTCTCGACATATTTGACAAAAATAGAATACAAAAGCAAATATTAATTTACGCTAATCAACAGGACAAATATGCCAAAATTTGGCACATAGAAAACTCAGGCACTTTGGATAGATTTACACTGGGATTCAGCTCTTTAGAATCTACTGGTATTAATACATTAAGATATAAATGAAATTCAAAAGCATATATTAATTTACGATTAAGATGGGCGAACCCAGACTGTAAAGTTCGGGGTCGTACTGAACACTAGTGTTCGTGCACAGATCCCAAACATGGGTTTCCTGGGAAACCTGTGTTACAGTTCAGATCCGGGGCTGAAAAAGAAAGCACATTATTAATAAACGTTATGATTATAATTACCGGTCCCGCAGTGTGCGTCTTGCTGTCCCGCTGTCTCGGCTGCTTTTGCTTCCGGGGCTGCTCATTATCTTCCGGCGATATTCACTGCATTGCTCTGCACTTGGCAGTTTTTGGCTGTTGTCAGCAGTGTTTGCGGTGATGTCAGGGCTCCACCCAGTTCATGGCTCAGCTATGAACTCGATTGAACTCTGACTGTCACTGTCAATCCCAGCCTTGTCTGTACAGAGCAATGAGGCAGAGCTGACATTGCTCTCCATGTGGACTACGTCGGACTGAGGATTTTTTTTCTAATAAAGATGGAGTCTCTAAATGTGCTTTTTGTTTTATTTCTAATATTTTTTTTTCTCTCTGTGTTTTTTTTACTGTTTACTAAAAATTCATGGTGGCCAAGCCTAATTTGGCATGACACCATAAATTTTGGACTTAGCACCAGCTGAGAATACAAAGCTGGTATTAACCCCATTATTACTCAGTGTGCCACCCCCACCAGGGCTGCTGGAAGAGCCAGGTAAAGGTTCTGGAAATGGTGCTATGATGAATGCATCATTTACAGGGGCAGCTGTGGGCTGCAGTTTTCAGCGTGGGGGACACAGAATGCTTGTGCCTTACCACACAGAGAATCCCAGCCCCCAGTACCTGGTTTTGCCTGGTTGGTGATCAAAACACGGCGGGGGTCCACGCCTTTTATTTTTAATTATTTGTTTAAATAATTTTTAAAAATTAATGGGTTTCCCTGTATTTTAACTCAGCTTTTTCTAGGCGCTTTACCCGGCTCTTCCAGCGGCCCTGGTGGGGGGGTGGCACACTGGGTAATAATGGGATTAATACCAGCTTTTTACTCTCAGTTGGTACTAAGGCCGAAATTCATAGTGTTATGCTAAATTAGACATGGTCACCATGAATTTCTAATAAACAGTACAAAAAAAAACACAGAGAAGAAAAAATGTATTAGAAATAAAACAAAAAACACATTAAGAGACTCCATCTTTATTAGAAAAAAAATCCTCAGTCCAACGTCGTTCATAGTGAGAGCAATGTCAGCTTTGCTTCATCGCACTGTACAGACAAGCAGATGGACACTGGCAGTGACAGTCAGAGTTCAATCGAGTTCATAGCTGAGCCATGAACTCAGGTGAACCCTGACATCATTGCAAACACCGTCAACACCAGTCAAAAACTGCCGAGTTCTCGGCTGTGCAGTGGATATCTCTTGAAGTCAATAAGTGGCCCTGGAAGTAGATGTGGCCAGGTGACAGTGAGACGGCAGGACGTGTCGCGGGATCAGTAAGTATGATCATAATGTTTATTATTAACTGTATGCTTTCTTTTACAGTCACCCCACCCCATCCCATAACTGTAAAGTCCAAGCTCGGGGTTCGGACACAAATTATGTCCGGCCCCCGAACTCTGACTTTACAAAAATTCCCGGTGAGTCTCCCGATCCCGAGCATCCATGTTCACGTTCATCACCACGGTGGTCATCACGTGGTGACCACGTTCGCCCATCACCTATTTACGACAAAACTGCCCCAAATTTGGCACATAGCTAAGTCAGGCACTTTGGACGGCTTTACACTGGGATTAAGCTCTTTAGGATCTACTGCTGTTAATATATTCAGGTAAAATTGGATCTCAAAAACACTCTCGATATATTCACTAAAGTAACAGGACATGAAAGCAAATATAAATTTACTATCCATTGAAACTTAAGCGTAGTCAACACTGCAATTGATTCACCACCGCATATAAGTCTGGAGCTGCTTTTGTTGTTCAAATATTTTTATTGGATGATTTTTTAACAAAACAGCGGGACATAAATACAGGAAAATCAGAAGGGTGACATACACACGTAAATATAAGGGTAGTCAATGGTATTAACCTTAATACGGTAGGTACTTAATATAAAACATCTAAGTAAATCTAGACAAACAAAGATTTGGTTATAAATTTAGTTGTGAGCAGTTATACTTATTAAAAAAAAGAAGAGAGATAACGGTTAGGACTTGCTAACATAACAATTATGGGGTAAAAAACTAATGTTCCGAGATACATCTGTAAAATGTTAGGTACATCAGATGAAGGTTAGAGTCAGGAATTACGTCAATGGCCTATTTAGAAGTCTGAGTGATTGTGTAGAGATCCACGGTTCCCAGTTGTTGAGGTACTTGTTATATGCGTTGTTTCTAACTGCATAGTTAAATTCAAAGGTACAGTGAGCCGATATTCTATCAGTGAGTTCAGATATGGTGGGTACTTCTGTGGTCTTCCATTTGGCAGCCAGAAGTATTTTGGAGGTAAGGAGTATCTGAGAGATTATAAATCTGAAATGATGGGGGATGTTTGATATACCAATAGAGATGAGGGCTAGTTGTGGTGAGAGAATTAGTCTAAAGTTGGTGGTATTGAAGATTAAGTCATTAACTCCCCGCCAGAAACTAAGGATCTTTGGGCACTTCCAAAACACATGAGAAAGCGTCCCGATTTTATATATATAAAAGCTCCCGAAATTTATATATATGGTCCGAGCAATCCCCCTTCCCATCTCCAAAAACAGGTTGAATGCGATCCACTCTCAATTAAAAAAATTCATTTGGCAAAGTGGGAGACCCAGGATTTCCAGCATAATCCTTGAAAAACATAAGAGGAGAGGAGGAATGGGGATTCCGAACCTATATAACTATTATCTTGCATCTATACTAAAGTTGTCACAGAGCTGGCTGAAAGATTCAGTTTCAAATAACTCTGCCCCTTGGGTGACTATTGAAAAAGAATTAACTAACTCAAATAATCTCTTAGCTCTATTAGCTGCTCACTTGAGTAGATCAAAAACAATCGCTTCTCCACTCCCAACAGTTAGGGCAACGATCCTAGCGTGGAAAATACTACTTAAAAAAACTAGCCACCTACTTCCTTACTCGACACCCAAGAACATCCCTCTTGAGACGCTAGAACACCTTATCCCAGGCCTAAACGTATCCTCCTGGTGTGATCGAGGGATCCGCCACACTTCTGACCTACTTTCTGATGGGAAGTTGGTTCAGTTTCAGTACTTGGAACAAAAATATAATCTAACGTGGCAAGATAGGACGGCTTGGAGACTGATCAAATCTTCCCAGATTGACCTGAACTCTGCCTTTTCATTCCCAAAACCTATATCCGCCCTAATAGAAAACCCACTTAAATCCTTGACTTGGATGACTGGACAAATCTATCGATACCTGAATGATGACCACATCCTTCATAAACATCCTTACATCATAGCGTGGGAAAAAGAGTTAGGTATTCACATAGATTTGGTAGATTTGTCCTCTACAATTGAAATTTCCTACGCGAATACCAATTGTGCTTCAGTCCAAGAATCCTACTTTAAAGTCTGGAGCTGCTTTTAACCCATCGGTCACAGGACAGTAACAATCCATAAGAGAAAAAAAGGACTGGCCACTCCAAGATAAAATCTTTCTTCAGTGTATTGAAAAAAATAATAAACTGAAGAAAGATTTATTTTGGAGTGATCACTCATTTTTCCTCTTATGAAATATAAATTTATGGCCAAACAACAGGACCGATCTGCACCAAATTTGATACAGAAAGAAGGTAAATCAGGCACTTCGGAAGGTTGTACACCAGGTTTCAACTCTCAAGGACCTTCTGGTATTGATATGTTTGGCAAAAAAGGAACACAAAAGCAAATATTACTCAAACAACAGAACCAATCAGGTGCTTCTGGAGGTTTTAGACTTCAGCTCTCTAGGGCCAAGCATTATCGACAAATTCACAAAAATAGACATACAAGCAAACATTACGGACAAATAAGTGAAAAAACATGCCCAAAATTTGGTAAATAGGTAAATCAGGTACTTTGGAAGGTTTTCAATCAGGTATCAGCTCTCTAGGACATACTGCTCTTTACATACACTGTGGAAAATAAGTATTTTATATACTGACAATTTTGTTAGTTTTCCCACCTGCAAAGAATGAAGAGGTCTGTAATTTTTATTGTAGGTAAACTTCAACTGTGAGAAACAAAAGCTATAAAAAATCTAGAAAATCACATTGTGTGATTTTTACATAATTCATTTGCATTTCATTGCATGAAATAAGTATTTGGTACAACAGAAAAAAAAAAGAACTTATTATTGCTACAGAGGCCTTTGTTTGCAATTACAGAGGTCAGACATTCCCAGTAATTCTTGACCAAGTTTGCACATACTGCAGCAGGGATTTTGGCTCCCTCCATCATACAGATCTTCTCCAGGAAGGTTTAAGGGCTGTCAGTGGGAAACATTGAGTTTCAGCTCCCTTCAAAGATTTTCTATTGGGTTCAGGTCTGGAGACTGGCTAGACCACCCCAGGACCTTGAAATGCTTCTTATGGAACCCCTCCTTACATTGTCTTGTAGCCCCTCCCAGCTTTGTGAAGGCCTAACATTTTGTCACTTGTGTCCTTAGACAGCTGTTTGGTCTTGGCAGTGAAGGAGAGGTTGGAGTGTGATTGATTGAGAGTTTGGACAGATTTCTTTCAAACAAGTGCCATTAATACAGGTAATGAGTGCAGAGTAGGAGGGCTTCTTAAAGAAAAACTAACAGGTCTTTGAGAGCCAGAATTCTTGCTTGTTGGTAGGTGATCAAATACTTTTTTCAAACAATAAAATGCTATTTAATTATTTAAAAATCATACAATGTGGTTTTCTGGATTTTAGGTTAGTTTTTGACTTGCACAGTTCAAGTGTACCTAAGATAAAAATGACAGAGCTGTCCATTCTTTGTAGGTGGGAAAACATGCAAAATTGGTAGGTGTATCAAATCCTTTTTTCCCCACTGCATTCATAAAAAAAAAACAGAGTTCAAAAGAAAAGATTTCGATCAAAAGACCAGACCAATCTGCAGCCAAATTTAGCACAAAGGTAAATTAGCCACTTCGGACGGTTTTGTGGTTAAATCCAGTTCCCTAGAACCTACCATTCTTATCATATTCACAAAAAACAGAACACAAAAACAAGTAATAGTTTAAATCTCCCATCTGTCCAAAAATGCTTTTCTAGACCTGGGCAGCTTCTTTAGATGTCTTTTGGCAAAGCTTAATCTGACATCTATTTTTAAGGCTGATTAATGGTTTGCGATTCTTTTGCATTTGTTCCATGAAGTCTTCTCTTTATGGTCGACTTAGATACTGAAACACCTACTTCCTGAAGAGTGTTTATCACTTGGGTTGATGTTAGGAAAGGGTTTTACTTCACCATGGAAAAGATTCTACAATCATTCCCAACTGTTATCTTCTGTGGACGTCCATGCTGTTTTGAATTCCCAAGCGCACCAGTGCACTCATTATTTTTGCAGAATGACCCAAATGTTGCCTTGTCCACTCCAATCCTTTCTGCTAGCTCTCTGATGAATTTATTCTTTTTTTCAGCCTAATGATGGTCTGTATCCCTTACATTGACTGCTACTTTAATTACATATTGTGGGTCCACAGCAACAGCTTTCAAATGCAAATGCCACACCTGGAATAAGCTCCAAACCTTTTATCTACTTAATTGATAACGAATTAATGAAGAATAGCCCAAGAAACCCATTTAGGAAATTTTGAGATAATTGTCCAATTGGTTATGGTTCCTTCAAAAAGAGGCAGGTAAATATTCATGAGCTGTAATTCCTAACCCCTTACTCCATTTATATATATACAGCTAGGTCCAGAAATATTTGGATAGTTACAAGGTTTGGCATTTTAGCTATTTACAGAAACATATTCAAGATGCAAATACAATCAACATGGACTTAAAGTGCAGACTCTCCACTTTAATTTGAGGGTATTGACATACTAATTAGAGTGAGGGTTTAGGAATTACAGGAATTAGGATTTAGGAATTGATGATGTGACTGAAGACAATAGCACCCAGATGATTTTTGAAAAGTAATAGGCAAGACTTTCTGCTCAGATTCAACTAAATACAGCGAGGTTGATTGGACGGCACTTGGCAGTACAGATGAAACAAACTAGCAACAATTGAAATCAGCTGCAAGAAAGGCTGAAAAAGCATCACAATGGAGGAAACCCAACATTTGGAGACTTCCATGGCTTCTAGACTTCAAGCAGTAATTATTTGCAAAGGATTCTCTATAAAGGATTAAAAATTTTAATTTTAATTAATGGCAAAGTTAATTTGTCCAATTATTTTTGAGTCCCTGCAATGAGGAGGCCTAGTACAAAAATGGTTGTAATTCCTAAACTTTTCACATTTTGATCAACCCCTTTAATTAAACCTATAGTGTACACTTCACTTGCATCTCAGCTATTTAATTTTAAATTAAAAATAGTGGCATGCAGAGCCGAAATTGCCTTTGGTAACTGTATCGGAACCTGTGCAATTGTGTATTATATATGTATACACCTGATGGCAGGGCCAGTATTAAATTGGGGCCCTGGGTGAAATTCAAAATGGGGCCCCAAATCCTGAAATATTCCACCAACAACACTGTTAATGTAGGGTCACACGAGCATTTGAAAAATAATTCAGAGTTTTATCCAGCTAAGGGCCCTTTCACATCAGCGTTTTTTTTTAAATCGCGGCAGATGCGGTGAAAAAACCGCATCTGCCGCGATTACCGCATAATGGCTGCACTTGCGGCGCGGTTGCGGTTTTTGCCATGCAAAGTATAGGCGGACTTGCGGCAGGTGCGGCAAGTGCGGTTTTGCACTTGCGGCAGGTGCGGCCGCGAAAAAAACCGCAGTCAGCCGCGTTTTTTTTCGCGGCCGCACCTGCCGCAAGTGCAAAACCGCACTTGCCGCACCTGCCGCAAGTCCGCCTATACTTTGCATGGCAAAAACCGCAACCGCGCCGCAAGTGCAGCCGGTATGCGGTAATCGCGGCAGATGCGGTTTTTTCACCGCATCTGCCGCGATTTAAAAAAAACGCTGATGTGAAAGGGCCCTAAGGCTGCTTTCACATCAGCGGTTTTCGCTGATCGCGGCAGTTGCCGTGAAAAAAACCGCAACTGCCGCGATTACCGCAGAATGGCCGCACTTGCGGTTCACTTGCGGCAAGCCCCATACAATGTCTATGGGGCTTGCGGTAAGTGTGCGGCAGGTGCGGCAAGTGCGGTTTCGGCACTTGCCGCAGGTGCGGCCGCGAAAAAACGCGGTATGCTGTGGTTTTTTCGCGGCTGCCCCTGCCGCAAGTGCCGAAACCGCACCTGCCGCACACTTACCGCATGCCCCATAGACATTGTATGGGGCTTGCCGCAAGTGAACTGCGAGTGCGGCCGTTATGCGGTAATCGCGGCAGTTGCGTTTTTTTCACCGCAACTGCCGCGATCAGCGTTTACCACTGATGTGAAAGCAGCCTAAATTGATTTTTTTTCTCACTGGTGATCCGTGTGTAAGACCGTTTATGGTTTCCTATGTTACAATGTGCAATGTATCCGTAAAAATCGTATGCTGTGGCTCCATGTGGCATCTGATTTTTTCCCCAAGCCTTATAATAGTTAAATGGATGAATCTCATCCGATTTACAGTAGAAACTGGTGCATGATGTGATTGATTTTCACATGCATATTTCGTCAGGTAAATATATTGTTCATGTGCAATTGAATAATATCGGGTCGAGTGCGGTCTGTTTTTTTTCACAACCAGCACTTGAAACAAAAATACGGCGGTGAGAATGAGTCCCAGTAGTCAAAGAATAGAAAACATTAACAGAATTGCCGACGCTTTGAATAACATACTTTTGCAAACAGCAGAATAAAAAGAGAAAAGTAAAAAAAAAAATCATATGTTCCCCAAACTAACCCCTGGCTTGAGTGGCAATGCTCTGCTGGCCTTTATTCATTTTGCAGCATTTACAGAAGATGCAGCCACAAGATCTCTGCAGCCAAGGGCCAAGAGGGGCTGCGACTTCCAGAGCATCCGTGCTAATCTTTTTTTGCATTTTCATAAAACCCCTGCAGGGTCTATTTGCATGCACTGTTCAGGCTGTAAATTGTTCTGCATCAAAACCCAAAATGTTAGCAGAAAACGTTTTGCACACAGTATTCGTGTATTTATGTGGGGATTGTTGTTTTTACAAGCGTTTTTGCAGCCTTTTCACTTGTGCTTTTGTTTCGCACTCATCTAAAAAGGGAAAAAACTCTGCATAAACGCTTGTAAAATTGATGAGCATACATACAAACATACATTTCACAAACATAATATATACATACCCACACACGTACACACACCCATATATATGCACACTCCTTACAAAAAGTTAGGGATATTTGGCTTTCAGGTAAAATTTATAGAAACCGTAAAAAGTTCACGCTCCAGTGATATTTTATCATGGAAGTAGAGCATTTAAGTAAAAGCACGCAACTGTGATTTCCTCATCTCAAACAATTTATTGAAACAAAAACGAGTGACAGTGGTGGATATACCCCAACAAAAAGAGTCAATGCCTCAAAAACTTGTCATGTGGCCTTGAGCATCAATTCCACTGACATGATTCATGGTTTTCAAAGCTGAGTATTGTCTGAAGTGGCCTCCCACTGTTCATGAATGGGCAGCTCCAAGATCATTGTGGCTCTGGGATACAGAGTTACGAGCCTCTACACGGTAACTCAGCTGATCCCATAGGTTTTCTAGTGGATACAGGTCTCAGAAAGTACAGGCCATTCCGCCTGAGGTCTCGCAGTCTCCAGTAGTTGCTTCCTAATGATGCAACCTCGATGAGCTGGAGCATTGCCATCCATGAAATGAAATTAGGTCTGTGTTATTCAAGTAGTAGGGATTGTTCACTGTAGCATTCACAAAGTGTAGGGCAGTTCTGCATTGACTAGACACACCTACCCACACTGTAACACCACCACAACCACCACCACCAACGGCTTGTCTGGTGACAACAGTGGCTACTGTATAGCGCTCTCCTTGATGTCTCCAACAATATTGGTGGTCATTTCTGCTCAGGATGAATCTTTTCTGCTAAGCGTTGAAGCTTCCTGGGGAAACGGGCGTTGGGTCTTTTCGGTACTAGCTGGTTAGCATTTGCTCCTTGTGTGCCTTGTACCTTCTGTCTTTTAGTTCAATGTTCTCTTTTTCCCCCTTTCTGCTGTGCATGCCTATTTCAACACTTAATATTTCATTTGCATAGCTGATTTCATACCGGCAGTGTACCGTTTGTTGTTTTTGATCCTGTTGTAAATTTTGCCATTAAGCTCCCTGTTAAAGAACAGCAGGTTGTGCAAAAAATACATTGAAGAGTTGGACACAAAAGTGTATATGAGGCCACATTACGTTCAATAGAAAAAGGGTTCATCTTGAAATTTCACCCTAAAGTCAATAAATACCCCTAACTTTCTGAGACGCATATGTACTTGCAGTACATGCATATACAGTATATACAGTACAGATCAAAAATTTGGACATACCTTCTCATTCAAAGAGTTTTCTGTATTTTCATGACTATGAAAATAGTACATTCACATTGAAGGCATCAAAACCATGAAATAACACATGTGGAATAATATACTTAACAAAAAGTGTGAATCAGCTGAAAATTATGTCTTATATTCTAGGTTCTTCAAATTAGCCACCTTTTGCTGTGTACTGCTTGCACACTCTTGGCATTCTCTTGATGAGCTTCAAGAGGTAGTCATCGGAAATGGTTTTCACTTCACAGGTGTGCCCTGTCAGGTTTAATAAGTGGGATTTCTTGCCTTCTAAATGGGGTTGGGACCATCAGTTGTGTTGTGCAGAAGTCTGGTGGATACACAGCTGATAGTCCTACTGAATAGACTGTTAGAATTTGTATTATGGCCAGAAAAAAGCAGCTAAGTGAAGGAAAATGAGTGGCCATCATTACTTTAAGAAATGATGGTCAGTCGGTCTGAAAAATTGTGAAAACTTTGAAAGTGTCCCCAAGTGCAGTTGCAAAAACCATCAAGCGCTACAAAGAAACTGGCTCACATGAGCACCCCAGGAAAGGAAGACCAAGAGTCACCTCTGCTGTGGAGGATACGTTCATCCGAGTCACCAGCCTAAGAAATCGCAGGTTAACAGCACCTTAGATTAGAGACCAGGTCAATGCTACACAGAGTTCTAGCAGCAGACACATCTCTACAACAACTGTTAAGAGGAGACTTTGTGCAGCAGCCTTCATGGTAAAATAGCTTGCTAGGAAACCACTGCTGAGGAAGGCAACAAGCAGAAGAAACTTGTTTGGGCTAAAGAACACAAGGAATGGACATTAGACCAGTGTAAATCTGTGCTTTGGTCTGATGAATCCAAATTGAGATCTTTGGTTCCAACCACCGTGTCTTTGTGCGACGCAGAAAAGGTGAACGGATGGACTCTACATGCCTGGTTCCCACCATGAAGCATTGAGGAGGAGGTGTGATGGTGTGCGGGTGCTTTGCTGGTGACCTGTTGGGGATTTATTCAAATTGAAGGCATACTGAACCAGCCTGGCTACCACAGCATCTTGGAGATGCTATTCCATCCGGATTGCGTTTAGTTGGACCATCATTTATTTTTCAACAGGGCAATGACCCAAACACACCTCCAGGCTGTGTAAGGGCTATTTGACCAAGAACGAGAGTGATGGGGTGCTTTGCCAGATGACCTGGCCTCCACAGTTACCAGACCTGAACCTAACCGAGATGGTTTGGGGTGAGCTGGACCGCAGAGTGAAGGCAAAAGGGCCAACAATGCTAAACATCTCTGGGAACTCCTTTAAGACTGTTGGAGGAGCGTTTCCGGTGACTACCTCTTAAGCTCATCAAGAGAATGCCAAGAGTGTGCAAAGCAGTAATCAAAGCAAAAGGTGGCTACTTTGAAGATCCTATAATATAAGACATATTTTCAGCTGATTCACACTTTTTTGTTAAGTAATAAATTCCACATGTGTTGATTCATATTTTTGACGCCTTCAGTGTGAATCTACAATTTTCATAGTCATGAAAACACTTTGAATGAGAAGGTGTGTCGAAACATTTGGTCTGCACTGTACACACACACACACACACACACACACACATACACACACACAACACACACACACATAATATATAACCCCTGCAGACTTTTCTTTTCCACTTAGTTATGTTATCTTGTATATACTATCATGGATGGTTTTATTCATTATTTATAGAATATTAAAGGCCCCATACACATTAGACTAAAGTGAGCTGCATCCACCAATATTGACAAGATCAGATGACAGTCGAATATGTATGAGGCCCTTCCTGATGTCTAGGAAGATAAAAGTTGGAATATTAATGTCCATTTCTTTATATGTCATTGCCAGATCTTTATGGCAGTGGCTTTTTCTATTGTTATGTTAGAAAACACATTAATATTCTGTATACTGTATATTTTTACATGACAGAGCTAGATAAGCACAGACCTCTGCTACCTCCGTCAATACCATAGACAACAAATAGAACTGCACGCGCATGGTCAGCCAGGCTGCCCCATTAATTCCTGTCGGGGTCGGGTCCCCCATTCTAGCTATTGGTGATGGAGCCGCCAACGATCAGATATTTTTAAATGGTAACACCTCTTTAAATAAACAGTCTCGGCTAAAGAGTCTCATTAGGGGGCCTGAAAGAGCCGCCGATTGTATATGGATTGAAGAATACCAAAGAGGGAATGCCTGCGTCATGCATCACCCCATTAGGCCCTAAGTGATTAAAAACATACAAGTAAAAAGAATGATTCATTTTATAGGCAGTAAACAATTATTACTTCTCAAGTGCAGAAACCCCATGCAGAATTCATAAAGATGCATAAGTATTTAATTTCAGAAGGGTCAAAAATATGGAGACAGAGGATCGGTTTTGATGGCATTGATTTATGACTTTATGCTTGAGTCATAATTCATAGTCAAATGCCTAGGGAGGAGAATTTATCTAATCTGCCACTTTTGTGTGTAGTGCTTGGAATTTGAAGTAATCTAACATTAATGTCTGATGCCTTCAGTTTCTTCTTTTATATTCTTGCTGAAGCTTCAGTTCTGCGATCCCTGTTGTAAGCAGTTTTAATCGAGCTGATGCTTATGAGTATTTCATGCAAAACAAAAATTAAGCTCAAAATGTACCCCTGAGTGTTTACCTGGAGGAAAGCTTGGGAATATATTTTAGGGTACACCCAGACAGTAATCAATTAAACATAAAAACCAAAGGAAAAACTATTTCAGGTCACACAAAGGGCAATTTTGGTTCTCAGTTACTGACAAAGTCAATGAAAAGGAGCTAATGAATTCCTATTAGCACATTTAGCACCTGATACATTTTGAGTAGTGGGTGTAATACTTTGTGCATAATTGGTTTATGCAGGAAGCATACTGGCGTGAGACTCGCGCGAGATCTCACGCCGGGAAAAAACGCATGTCACTCGCACTGCTGTTAAGAAATTGGCCAGGGCCACTGGTGCGTTTTCCGCAGCCGCCTCTTGCATGTCGCTGGCAATGCGATTCCACTCGCAGCATGCTGCGTTTGTGTGCGATTTCGCGTGCGTGCAGCAATGAAAGTCAATGGTGCATGTTTTTCTCGCATCAAACGCAGATGAGCCAGTTACATGCGCGAAATACGCTTGTACGTGATCAGCAGAACAGGAATTACAAGCTGATTCCAATTCTGAAGTGCACCTGCACCTGATGCTGCTGAGCAGAGCTTGGGGACAGGCCAATCACGCCCTTCCATGCCTCAAAAACACCTTACACACGGATCGCTGTTTGTGCTGAAAAAACGCACTCGCTTGGCACTCGCACTGCAAACGCACCCCACTCGCACCGCACTCACACCGCGATCACGGACAAATACGCGACGCAGTTGCAGAAATGGCTAGCGTACAAAACGGTCGTTTTTCACGCCCCTAGTGTGCCTCCACCCTTAAAGAGTTTAAAAAGACAAAACAACTATCAGGGGAGGACATGTTGATGGCTCGGTTTGCAATCTAGGCTATAGATCCCTGAGAATGGAGCTCTGCAGCCCTGTCATGAATGCAGTAAAGGGGGCCATACTCAATCTTCACTCCATTTTACAGGGTTAGGCCAGGTTCACAATGCTTTTAGCATTGCGTTTGAAGGCAATGCGTTTTGCCGCTGCATTAACGCAATGAAATACAAGCGTTTGATTTCATTAACGCAGCCATAGACTTCTATTGTAAAACGCAGTCAAACGCATTGGAAACACAATGCAAAATGTGGTTGTGTTTGAAATGCTGCATTTATCTTGAGCGCACAGGGAACATTGTCCGCAACATTCCTATGCGCTCGCGATAAACACAGCGTTTCAAGCGCAACCACATTTTGCATTGTGTTTGCAATGCATTTGATTGCGTTTTACAATAGAAGTCTATGGCTGCGTTAATGAAATCAAACGCTTGTGTTTCATTGCGTTAATGCAGTTGAAAAATGCATAGCGTTCAAACGCAATGTGAACCTAGCCTTACCAAGTCCAGTGCTATTACCCGCAGTATCATAGACAATGAATTGAACGAAGGTCAAACATGTCCACCTCTGCTTTGTTCAAGACACACCAGCTCATGGGTTCCAGACCCAGCTCTTAGGGCACCGTCATACGTGGCAACGGCACCGCCGATTTCTTAGGCGATCCAGGGGCGTGGCCTATTGGCACCGATATCGCCCCTGCATCGCCTAATGTAAATAGGTGATGGCAACGCCTTTTAGTGGTCGCCTGGTTTCAGAGCAGTGCTCTGAAACCAGGTGGACGATCTGGGGCGATGTGTACACATCACCCCATGTAAACGGCCGACGTCGACCTGACAGGCACTCTGGTTTTGAGACAACCCGGCGGCGATGCCGCCTGTCAGATCACTGGTGCATCACCAGAGGTGTGTCCCCATGTAAATGGGGGGCGGCGACTCTGGTGGGGCGCCAAAAACGTGCGCACTCTCACCCATCGCTGCCGATATCTCCGGTGCCATCGCACCGTGTGATGGTACCCGTAGGATTGCTGGGGTTCTGACCACTGGGGTAGAGGATAACTTTTTTTTGGCTAGGAATCATTTAAATAATTTGATGTAGTGATCTTAAAGGCAATCTGTCATCTTCAAAAATACTATTGCAGATATAGTGATAATTTGCAGGTCAATACCATTTAAATCACATTTGGCAGGTTTATCAGTAGTGCAGCTACAGGGAGATAAGAATGTTATATTCCCCCTGCAGCCACTCGCTTCCAGTCACCTGGACAATACAGAGAGCTGTTACAGTTACCACTCCATACACAGTGTGTGTGCTGTTATCACTCCTCGGTATATTGATTGATGGCCTTCTTTGCACACACACTGTCACTCATGTGCAGGTGATTGAATACAGCGCACTTACTGTGTAGTGAGTAGTAATTGTAACAGCTCTCTGCACTGCCCAGATGACTGGAAGCAAGTGGCTCTAAAGAGAACAACTTCTATAGGTGAATAATGTTTTTTGGAGGTTAAAGGTTTCCTTAAAGGATTTGTTCAGGTTTGGAGTTAAAGTCTGCAGCCACTGTGTAACTGTAGACTTCTGAATCTTCGCAGTGTGCAAAGTCAGGATTTTCCAGTGCTACTGCCAAAAACAGCCATATGACCACAAGTATACAATTTGCATACTTCTGGCTACATTCTGATTAGATGTGTCTAGGCTCACTCAAATAGGTTGTATTGCGATTAACCACACACGTCTAGTTGGCAAGTGACCACATGTATGCAAATCACATGTTTGTGGTCACAGACTCACCTGCTCCTCACGATGGCACTAGAGGACCCTAGCCTTAGATTAGCACTATTTGCTGTGCTCAGGGGGGTTCCATTAAAATCATAGAATTCGGGAGCCTTGACGCAGCGTTACCAGCATGGTAACGCTGCGTCAGCACTGCCAATTCATCCCTACGGTGACGGAGCCCCGAGCGCAGCTCAAACGCTGGCATCTGAGTGCCAGTGTTTGAAATCTCATGCTTTTTCCTAGCTCATCACAAACTACTCATACTCGAGGATCCGTCACCGTAGGGATGAATTGGCAGCACTGGCACAGCGTTACCATGCCGGTAACACTGCGTCAAGGCTCCCAAATTCTATGTTTTTAACGGAACCCACCCTGAGTGCCACAAATAGTGCTATTCTGACCCTAGCCTGACAGCCTGCATGCTGCATGCTGTGATGATTCTGAAGTCCAACATACACACGAAGTGACTGCAGCCTTTAACCCCAAGCCTGGACAACCCCGGAAGTCTTGATATGGTTTTGTGATGAACTTAATACCTTTGTGTGGTGAGTTAAATATATAAATAGTCATGAATTATTTTGTTTTCCTGTTTATAAGAAAGAAAGAAAGAAAGAAAGAAAGAAAGAAAGAAAGAAGGTAACAGTCTTATACATTTGTGAATGCAATATTTCAGTCCTACATGGGATTTAGTCAAGAAAACAACGGTCCCAAGTGCGAATGAAATGGAATACAGTCCACCGTTTTTCTTAACAAACATATAGGAGTACTTTGGATACTTGTATGTAATGATGAGACTTTGAAGTCTGAACACTGGTTATATTGGATTGGTTCTGCTATTCTTTTTTTCTTCTTTATACATAGGTAGATTTACTTTAGCATCAAGTGAATTTGTGAAACTATAAAAAGAGTATGAAAAGGAATTAAATATCAGTTCGAAGGTTTATAGTTTCTCTTTAAGCTCTCAAAGTCAATTCACAATGTAGAACCACCAGATGATTCCTGTTTTGCAATTACAGTGCACAAAACAAATTGGTTCTTCCCACACAGCAAGAGCACAGCGGAAGGATTGTAATTTATTACAGCAAGGTAGTAATATGACAGAGACAAAGTCTTACCCTTAAGCGTCTTTCAAAAGAGGAGATATTGCCTTTGTTCTGCTCCTTGCGTTGTCGCCACTCAATGAGATTTGGGCTGTGCTCCCCAGGAAGAGAAATATTGCATTTACCCAGAGTGGGACTGACCACTCCTGCTAGTATGTGGGGCTCCGCATTCAGGCTGATTTCCATTCCACTGGCAAAGGTGACCCTCAGAGAGCCGTCAGGGTTCACTCGATAGGTGTTAATATTGTTTTCTGCCAATATATAAGAAAATTATGGTAAGGTGATGACCATCCAATATTATCATCTAGGTATGAAGAGGTAAACATTATCGCTGTATGACATTAGTATGGGGAGTGCTTAAAGGGGTTATCCGGTCTGAAATGATAATTCTGCAGTCACTCTTTCTGATTGCAAACTTATCAATCCTCTCAGTGCACGCAATGTGTGATGTGAGGATTCACAATTTCTAAGCTGGGAACGTACCACAATTGTGTGATATATATGCTCCCCCCAAGAACCCAACTAATACCGTAGGTGTAGCTTCACTCCATGCATAGCAAGGTCACACCCAATGGACTCCCGCACCTACTAGTCAAAAACGCCTGCTTCATACACTTATATGGAACAATGCCATGCCCAGTAGTTGAGTTCTGGCCGGGAACATGAATGTTGCACAATTGCGGTCAGTTAGAAACCGCCAATCCCCACAGTGCACATTGTGGGCGTTAGGAGGATTGATAAGTCTGTAGTCACACAGAGTGAGTGCAAACTATCATTTTAGACTGCCATTTAATACAACCCCTTTAAAGAGCTAGGTGAATATTAAGTCTTTGTGTAACGTCACACTTGGCGACGCACCTGTGATCCCGACAGCGATCCGACCTGATAAGGATCATTGGTGTGTCTCTACGTGATCGCTGGTGAGATGTCAAACAGTCAGATCTCTCCAACGATGCAGCAACGATACAGCGATCGTTGGGACTCTGCCACTCTTGGACGTAGTGTTGAGATCGTTGGTCGTTGTCCCTGTCAAACACAGCAATACATGCTGCCCAGCGGAAGCGCAACAACCTAAAAATGGTCCAGAATGGTTTGTCATGATCAGCGATCTCACAGCGGGCCTGGTCCCTGCTAAGTGTCACACAAAGCAAGATCGCTGCTGAGGTCGCTGTTGCGTCACAAAATTGGTGAGTCAGCAGCGATCTCGCTAGCAATCTCGCTTAGTGTGATGGGGGCTTCACATGTAATGCTTCATGGGATATTAGTATGCACATTAAACTCTTTGCAGAACAATAGACATTATCTCACAAAGTACCACATAGAGATTACATAGTTACATAGGTGGAAAAAAGATTTAGGTCCATCTAGTTCAACTTTTCTCCACACCATGTTGGGTCTAGCGTTGACCCCCCTTACTCATGGTCCCCATGGTTGCCATGTGATCTGCCACTATTTGCATTATGCTACTTTATGCAAGTGAAACGTGGGGTAAGTAGGGCCCCAATCTAACGAAAAAAGTGTCCATTTTATTGGTTTAGTTAGTTTATGTTTACATCTGTGTTGGAGCCTGCATTGCAAATTTGGACAAATAAGCTCAGCAGGCTACTTCAACCTGTCCTATAAAGTGGCAAACATCTTGACGGAAACCTAACAAATCCCATTATTGGAAACGGGGTCCGTTGTGTGCCGCTGGTGTACATTATGTGATGAATCTTACCAACATTACATATATGGAATCATTTAGTCTATATATGATTTCTGGTCATCTCCTGCATCAGGCTTTACTGATACACATTACTAAATACTGTACACCTCTGATTAATATCGGAGCTCATAACATTCACTGCTATTGTTGCCTTTTTCCGTTACCTTGCCTTAGAGCATATACAATGCTCGTTGCTGATATATTAGTGGTGGTGATAACATTTTCCTTGCTTGAAGTGTCAAGTTCGACCCGGGTGGATTTTTCCATATCGCTGTAAAAACTGCTGACTTCCCCAGTTGGAAAGGTTGCATTTGTTAAATGTCCTTCAGGGTCATACCTTAAAATAGAAAAAGAAAACACGCGAATGACATTAGTTTCTTACCAGCATCCAAGGTTTCATTTACACGTGTTTATTAGCTAACATAATTCTCAGAGATCATTGCGCTTGATAGGTGGGATTCATATAGAGCTGGAGATAGTCATTACTACACTATGGTAGAAAGCTAATTGAAAAGCTTTATAACACAGTTTATTTGTGGATTCAATGGTAAAAATCATTAAATTGATATACTGAATTGTATCTATCAATAAAACACTGCAGCAGCGGGATCTACCTCGCCAACCAGCTTTTCCTACAGATGAATGAAAGCTGATACCAGATGACAAAATCTGAAGCCGCGGCTAAAATCTGCAAAAAAGTTTCAATACTGCAATGTGAAATATAAAATTCTACCATCTTCCTATGTAGCAAAGGGGTCAAAAAAGAAAAAAATTGCCCATCCAAATTATCAATCATACAGACGCACGCCACCCTCAGCCAATAGGAAGTCAAGAGGTGTGAGGGCAAAGCGATCCTGCTTGAGATGATGGGGCAACCCTTTTAAGGCTATGTGCGCGTGGCAAAATGTCTCCAAAAATCCGCACCTGCTGACAAATACGCACCCACAAATGTGTTTGTTGGTGCGTGTTTGGTGCGGGAAGGTGTAGATTTTTGATTGCGCTTTCAGTGTTTGACAGCACGATCTAAAGGGTTAACAGTGGCTGCTCAATCGCTTTTTTTCCTGCATCTCTATTAGCAGCACATATCAGCTGACATATGCAGGGAATGAGGCGAGTTCAGCATGTAAGTTTGCATCAAGGGGAGGGAGGCGGCTAAGGACGTGCCTATATATATGAGCAATATTTATAGCCCCTCTGTGATGACCTAAAGGTGGTTTGCCCTCTTACTTGATCTACAAAGTTCTGCTGCTTTCTGTGTGAGTAGAATAGTTGTCCTAGAGAATATCACTATGTTAAGAGATTGGCCTCTCTGACATTCACTTCAGCCAGGTAGTAAACATGTCTTGCATCCAGCATAAGATTTTGTTACCACCATTGTATATCAAGTTGGGCCTAGTGAAGAACTTAGTAAAGGTGATGAATAAAAATGCAAAAGCATGCAAGTATCTTATTAATAAAATTCCAAGTGTGAGTGAAGCAAAGATAAAGAAGGACCACAGATTCTTAAGCTTCTTCAAAGATGTGGAGTTTCTCCACTTGTTGCAGACAAGGAAAAAGCTGCATGAAATATCGCCCTGCACTCGGTAGACATGAGAGTGCAGAGTCGATATACACCGATGCCGACAATGGAGGAGATGGGGAGATTCATCTCTCCTTCTCTGCACCTTTGCTCAGATTGTAGGATCAGCTCACAGTATTATGACACTCGGTGACGCTCACAGCAGAGCCTGGGCCAAGGGTCATTAGCAGATCGCATCCCATTCTCTCACATCAGATCCATAAGCCATGGTGACTCTACCCTTACGTGCGTTTTTGATGGTTTTGCTGTAGTTTTTGGTACTTTATACAGACAGGTGTGGCCCCCTTTCTGAGCTAGGCTTTGTTTTCTTGGATTTTGCCTGTGAAATGGCCGCAGTGTGAACGTGCTCTTATGCACTGCATCTATACCAACTAATGCTCTGGCTCATTTCTTTTGTGATGCTGCAGATTCACTGCCGCCCCCCTTCTCCTATTATGTAAATTAAGTACCTTGCATTTTTGTGCGTTTTTTTCACATGTGTTTTTAATTCTGTTTTTGATGCACAGTTTTGTCTTTTTTCGGTATATCTCACATATGTTTTACATAAAGCTGCTTTGCTTTTGATACTTCCTGGTGTTTTGTTTTGACAAAACTTTATTGATACAGTCATGTGCAGATGACATGTGTTTTAGCTTGTTTCTACAGCAAAAAACAACTAAATGAAATACAAGTTGGAGAAAAAGTCACACAATAAGCTTTTAAATGTCTTAACCCCTTCCTGACCCATGGCGTACATGTACGACATGGGTCGGATGCCCGCATTTGATGTGAGCACCGACATCTCAGCTGATCTCATCGACCTTATCGCGGAATCTCTGGTGGTCACATGATAGCCCCGGGTCCTGTTGTGATTGGTGAGCGCTGCCAATCACTGAAAGTGAAACTAAGTCCCATGTCCCGATGTGCTGCAGCTCATCGGGACATGGCACATGTGATCGGACCCTGCAGCACTGTGGCGCCCTATGGGGCAGTGTAAAACAAAGAATGAATTAAAAAATAAAGTTTTTAAAGATATGAAAACCCCCCACAAAACTTCAAAGCACCCCCCTTTTCCCCGATTCCAAATAAATGTATTAAAAATCAACAACACACATTTGGTATCGCCGCGTTCAGAAACGCCCGATCTATCAAGATATAAAATCAATTAATGAGAGCCGTAAACTGCGTAATGGTAATGGAAGAAAAGGTCCAAATGCCAAAAGTAGTTTTTTTTACCCACCGCAACATAATAATAAAAATGCAATAACTGGCGATCAAAACATCACATCCACCCACAAATGATATCATTAGAAACGTCAGCTCAAGCCACAAAAAATAAGCTGCCACACAGCCCCAGATCCCGAAAAATAAGCACGCTATGGGTTGCAGAACATGGCGCAAAAAGTGCAATTCTTTTTTTTTCTAAAACTTCTACATTTTTTTCACCACTTAGATAACAGTAAAAGTATACATGTTTGGTATCTACGAACTCGTACCGACGTGAGGCATCACACCGTTATGTCAGTTTTACCATATAGTGATTGTGGTGGAGAACAAAAAACCAAAAACAAACGTGTAATTGCACTTTTGTTGCAATTTCCCCACACTTGGAATTTTGTTCCCATTTTCCTGTACACTATATGGTAAAATAAATGATTGCATATGAAAGTACAACTCGTCCCGCAAAAAACAAGCCGTCATAGGCCTATATCGACGGAAAAATACAAGCAGGAAGCAGGGGAGCAAAAAACAAAAACGGAAATGTAATAAAAAGTAGACAAAAGAAAAAGAAAAGAATCACAAATACAACCACTGAATAAAGGAGCAAACCAATGATGAATCAGCCCCTTTATGCCACACCTGGACATACATATAGATTTCATTGTCAATCATTATATTTTTTGTTTTTGATTGAATTGTTAGTTTAATTCTTGGATATTTCTATTATTTAATTAGCAGACTATTTCTCTCTGATGAGTCTTCCATTAATAGTATAATTTGTGTAAAGTGTTGTTATAATTAGAACAATTAAGGCGTTACTTTATTACATTTGTGCTAATTACGAGTATTATTACGGGCACATAACGCAATGTAAATATACAAATGAATAAAAATATGCATGCTTTATTTTAAACTCTTGGTAAAATAGATCCTGCTGTCATTCTAAAAGCTTACCACCAGATGGCAGTGTCTGACCACTAAATAACTACATGTTCACATGACGCTTAGGTAATTCACCTAAAGAAGCGCGTGATGTATGAGGCTCAGAATTGTGACCTGGCTTTTACCCGAGGCAATGTTAAAGGACTACTAAACCTAAAATGCAAGATTTATAAAATATACTGCCAATATCACTCGCATTTATTCTCAAAACTGGAGATGTTTGAAAAAAGCAGGAAGATGAGGACAAATAGCATTGCAGAATAATGCAGATAAATAGGCCCATCCTGTAGGGGACCTGGACAGTGAAAAGCAAGTGGTTCTGACTTAACGATTTGCTTCTCACCGTCACAGTACCCCTGGGGTCCAGGATATATTGCATTTGGTTGCAGACATTTTGGCACCCGTCTGCGTCTTCTGTTTCAGACACATTTTTTTCCATACGTTTTTCATGCATTTGGGGCTGAAAAAGCTGCAAAAAGCCTGCAAGAATTGACATGCTGCAGATTTATTTCGGCACAAAATCTGCAAAGGAAAAAAGCAACACGGGCGCAAAACGTCAGGATTCTCATTGACTTTGCTGGCAGGAGTCTTGTCAAAGCCAAATAACAGCAAGTATCAAAAATAAAGCCGCTTACTGACCTGGGAGAAGGATCTGGGCAGAGAGCTTACCAACACTAAATGGAAGAAGAGATCCGAGCGTACCCACATGATGGCACGTCCGTGTTCAGCACAAGAAAGGAACTATAAGGTGCTGACCAGATGGGACCTCTGCCCGGACCGACTTCACATGATCTCCCCTTCACTATTAGGTAAGGGTTGGCGGTGTGGCCCGGAAGAGGGTAACATGTTACATATATGGTGGGAGCACGTCAGAATGAAAGATTTTTGGGACAGAGTTTTCCGTAACTTCTCCCTGATTACGGGTAATCATATTGTAGGCTCCCCTGAAGTTGCCCTTTTGTCGGTCATACCAGGGTCTATTAACCACATCGAGAAGGATATTCTTCGCTTTTGTGTTTCGGCGGCACACACCATCATTCTACAGCTGTGGAAATTTGCTGAGCGACCATCTATTCTTGATTGGTAAACAGAGATGACTACTATATACCGGATGGAGGAGCTTGGTGCTGAGAGCACTGGATCTATGGACAAGGTTAATGTAACATGGATTGAGTGGATTATGTTCCATGATTCACCCAACTTCCAGATGCTACTTACTTGACTTGATTGGCTATCTACCCCTCAGCCACAGGGACATTGGAGGATGGGAACATACCTCCCCCTCTTTCTGTCCCCCCCTTCGTCCCCTCTTTTTTCCCTCTTCCTTCCATCCCTATGTTCTCTCTTTATTTTATTTTAATTTCTTCTTCTCTCTCCCTCTTTCTTCCTACTCTCTTCTCTTGGACAGTATAACCTGTCCTTGCTATTTGATCTACATACATTTTGTGTAATATTGTGACATTTGCCTTCTCCTCACTGATTAGAGGATGTTTTTTTTACACCCAACTACATTCTCTGCAGGTAGAGCTGTATACCTGCTATTGGAACTTTGCCTTTTTCTTGAGGGTTTTCTTACTGGACTATAACATATTGTCACACGCTTAGATTGTGCTGACTTTGCTGGATGCTGCTGTGTGCGTTGTGTCTGCATTTCTTCAAGAGCTGCATGAGGAACGGTTGTGAAGGTCTTGATCCTGACTTACCTCCTGTGTTGTACTCCAGAGCTGCACTCACTATTATGATCAGCTGCTGGTTGAAGGGTTGATGTGAGGCTTGGGTGTGACTCACTTGGAATCCCCTCCCCCTGGCTTTAAATAGCTTTCCCCCTCCTCTGTCAGACGCCGCTGATAGAGTTATTCACTCTTGGTCTTTGTGCTGTGCTGATGCTTTGTTGCTGTGCTGAAGTCCTTGCTTTGGGAGTAGTTGTAATTCCGGGTCCGTGGGTGGCCCTCAGGTTAGCCCTCAGCCTAGGGCTAATCAGGAGCTCAGGAAAACAGGGTGGAGACTCGGACCTCCTCACCATCAGAGGTACCTCTGAGAGCAGGGCGAGCCAGGGACCCCCAGTGTAAGGGACAGATTAGCTTCCCCTGAATCCCCCCACTCCTCTCACCATTTAGTTACCTGATTCCCTCACCTCCTAAGCGTGACACATATGCTGTATATGCATCCTATCTGACAACTATTTATTTCTGTTATTGGATGTATATCTTTTGGGTTAGGCTAGGGTCACACTCAGTGCTGCCCCTGTGGCAGCTGGATTGCGTTACAGCAGAACTCAGCCTGCTGTAACCACCAGCGGTAATGTTGGGAACTTCGGGCGAACACAGCCCTTAGTTACCCGATGTGTACCATGGTTACTGGCCACACACAAAGCTGCCTGGACTGCGGTAGTCCTGAGCGCAGAGAAAAACGTTGCCTGCAACTATGGTACACATCGGGTAACTAAGGGCTGCGTTCGCCCGAAATACCCGACGTTACCGCTGGCGGTTACAGCAGGCTGGGCTCTGCTGTAACGCAATCCGGATGCCACAGGGGCAGCACTGAGTGTGTCCCTAGCCTTATTAGGTTATTGAGGTATTATGCTTTATTGTATGTTTTTGATATTGCTTAATAAAAAAAGATTTAAAGAGGACCTGTCACTAACCATGTATGGTGATCTAATTACAGCACTGAATGCAGCATGTCTGCTTCATTCAGGCAAGGGATCCCCCATCCCTTGAGCCCCCCTGTACCCCGAGATAATTGAGTTTGCAAACTTACATACTGGAGCCGGATAGGAGGGGTCTAGTGGCTGGAGCCACTTCCCTCACAGGGCAGTTTCACGCCCCCTATATCTGTTATCCGCCTGCCACCATCTCCCTCATGCCAATCATTCTCTCCCTCCCTTGCCTGCTTCATGCCACACAGTGAGAGATCGCTTGTTGCGGTGCTGGCCGCATTGCCCTGCCTCCTGCGGTGATGTCACCGCTTATACCTGCCCTGCTCCATGTTAACCATGGAGCAGGGCGTGCGGATAACAGATATAGGGGGAGTGAAACTGCCCTGTGAGAGAAGTGGCTCCAGCCACTAGACCCCTCCTATCCGGCTCCAGTATGTAAGTTTTCAAACTCATTATCTCGGGGTACAGGGGGGCTCAAGGGATGGGGGATCCCTTGCCTGAATGAAGCAGACATGCTGCATTCAGTGCTGTAATTAGATCACCATACATGGTTGGTGACAGGTCCTCTTTAAACAAAAAAAACAGCTTTATATAAAACACACCAGAGACACAAAATGCAGACACAAAAACGTGATGAAAATGCATGAAACAAATACAAGTAATCTAATTTAGCTTATAATTTGGGTAATTATTGGTGCAAAAATGCTGCAAACAGCTGCAACATCAAAAGCTCAACAAGTATTCATAATGTGAATGTCGCCTCAATGCTATTCTATTATTGTAGGGGACTGCAGAACTGGATAAGTGAATGACAGCAGCTTTGACAAGATGCTCATACAAACTGATATGGAAATTAATATTACCAAAGGAACAATCATCACATCTAATTTTGAATACATATTGTATATGATCCAATGTGTGCGTACACAGTAGATATGCATACATGCACCATATACAGTGTATATATATGTATATAAAGCAGAAAAAAAAAAAACTGCACAGTACTCACAGACAAAATGTGAACTGGTACCAGCAGGGACGCTGGGTCAAACAACTAAAAAAAAATTCTCTGCAGCACTCAGGTACTACCAATGATGTACACATGCTAACAAGCTGTATATTTGAGAAAAAAGTTTAAAAACTTACGTTTTTTTCAAAAAACTCAAAATCTTATTTTTTTATTTCTGAAGTTCTTAGTACACACATTCAAGGAGATGATGGGAGTACAGGTGTGACACGGTCCGCGCTGCTCCAATGTAAAAACTCACCAAAAGAGTCACAAAGTCATCAGTAGGTTTTATCTTTTTAATCCTCCTTCCTCCTACGCGTTTCGGCGCCCCACCTGGCACCTTCCTCAGGGATATTCAGGTGCCAGGTGGGGCGCCGAAACGCGTAGGAGGAAGGAGGATTAAGAAGATAAAACCTACTGATGACTTTGTGACTCTTTTGGTGAGTTTTTACATTGGAGCAGCGCGGACCGTGTCACACCTGTACTCCCATCATCTCCTTGAATTTCACTACTGGTCAGTAGTTGGTGGAGGTCCTGCAGCAGCTGAGAGATTCTTCTCAAAACGACTTCAAACCAGTTGTGGGGCCCACAACTGAATCAGGTGAGTGGCTCCTCAGCATCACTCTTTCTAGTGTCACTAGTGATAGGGCACTATTGCGCCTCTTGTCCCCCACCCTCTTATTTTTTGTAGTACACACATTGGCCAATGTCTGTTTGCTCATCGACTGCGACAAAGTGACTTCAGGTCTGATGAGTCCTAAGCTGATATCCCTATCCTCCTTGTCCATTCCCCACTTCTCAGTGGGCGGACACCATTTCGACCCTAGACCACCTGTTGGTGATGAGGGTGCAAATTGCAGCATGGAGCCAGCAACTCCACACGATACAAAACAGAAAAAAAACTGCACAGCACTCACAGACAAAATGTGAACTGGTGCCACATTGGGCAAACAGACATTGGCCAATGTATGTACCAAGAACTTCAGAAACAAAAAAAATAAGATTTTGAGTTTTTTTAAAAAAACGTTTGTTTTTAAACTTTTTTCTCAAATATGTATAGCTTGTTAGCATATGTACATCATTGGTAGTAGCTGAGTGATGCAGAGAACTTTTTTCTAGTTATTTGACCCAGCGTCTTTGCTGTCACCAGTTCACATGGTGTCTGTGAGTGCTGTGCAGTTTTTTTTTCTGCTTTGTATCTTATGGAGTTGCTGGCTCCATGCTCCAATTTGCACTCTCATCACCTACAGGTGGTCTAGGGTCGAGATGGTGTCCGCCCACTGAGAAGTGGGGGGTGGACAAGGAGGACAGGGATGTCAGCGATAGGACTCATCAGACCTGAAGTCACTTTGTCGCAGTTGATGAGCAAGCAGACATTGCCCAATGTGTGTACTAAGAACTTCAGAAATAAAAAAATAAGATTTCGAGTTTTTTGAAAAAAAACTTAGTTTTTAAACCCTTTTCTCAAATATATACAGCTTGTTAGCATTTGTACATCATTGGTAGTAGCTGTGTGCTGCAGATAATTTTTTTCTATATATGTATACTGTATATACTAGTGCAGCTCAATTAATTAGAATATCATCAAAAAGTTAATTTAATTCAGTAATTCAATGCATAAAGTGAAACATCTACTTACATAATCGCGAGTTGGGAATTCGGGCGTTGTCGCCGAATCCCAAGCTACTTTGCGTGACTGCGAGTGATGACGCGCAGCGTCATCACGAGCCGCAGCCGCACTACAGTTAAAAAAAAAAAAAAAAAATTCCTCACCTCTCCCCGAGCCCCCGCCGTCTTCCGCCGCCTTCCTCCAGGCTTCCGGTGGCTGCCGCAGGCTCCCGGTGCCTGCAGAGCTCTTCTACTCTTCTACTGCAGTCCAGGACCTGTGCTGATGTCAGAGTCACGTGACACCAGCTTACTCCATGGTAACGGCGGGTCACGTGACTGTGACATTACCGCAGGTCCTGAACTGCACTAGAAGCAAACTGTGCAGTTACTATGGGGTCCTTGGAGACAGGGACCCTGATTTTGATAATAATATATTTTTTTGTCATTGGGTGGCAAGACCCTATGCAAGGAATCCTAAGCAAAGTAATTTTGCAATTATTGCTTATTAACAAAGGATTCTGCAATATACCAAGGTGTTATGGATGGCATTTGGAGAAGAAAACGGACACTAAGTCTTTCACCATATGTCAAGTAACTAATGAAAGGCTCATGCTGCTCTTATGTGCTCATGCTGCTCTTATCTATCTATTTATATAATCCGCAGTTTGCGATTCGGCCGTTGTAGCCGAATCCCAACATGCTTTGCGCACTGGGTCTGCGAGCGAGCGATGGCGCGTATGCGCCATCACGAGCCGCCGTTTCCCCCCACCAATGCCCGCTACACGCACCGGCTCCCCCGCTACACGCACCGCGGCTCCCCCGCTACACGCATCAGCTCCCCCGCTACACGCACCGGCTTACACGCACCGGCTTACACGCACCTGGCAGGGCTGCACCGTCCGTTCCACAGTGCGAGCCCTCAGGCAGAAGCCAGGGGGAGCGGCTTTACAAAACGGCCCGCCGCAACCATCTGCGGCCGCCTTCATCAGACACTGTGCCCGCCGCTGCTTCCCCCAGGTAAGATGCCAGCGGCGGCGGCGCACTCTCATTGCAGCCTGCAAGCCCGCCGGGGCTGCAGTCTGCTATAACCCCACGCTCCTCAAGCTTCCAGGGACGCCGGCCTCACATCGCGGCGCACTCTCATTGCACCCTACCCCCCTATCCCCCCCACTGCCCCTGATTACCCCCTACTCTCCACACTGCACCCACTTACCCCCTACTCACCCACAGTGCCCCCACTTATCCACACTGCTCCTGATTACCCCCTACTCACCCACACTGCCCCTGATTACACCCTACTCACCCGCACTGTCCCCACTTACCCACACTGCCCCTGATTACCCCCTACTCACCCACACTGCCCCTGATTACACCCTACTCACCCACACTGCCCCCACTTACCCACACTGCCCCTGATTACCCCCTACTCACCCACACTGCCCCTGATTACCCCCTACTCACCCACACTGCCCCCACTTACCCACACTGCCCCTGATTACAACCTACTCACCCACACTGCCCCCACTTACCCCTGCTTACCCCCTACTCACCCACACTGCCCCTGCTTACCCCCTAATCACCCACACTGCCCCTGATTACACCCTACTCACCCGCACTGTCCCCACTTACCCACACTGCCCCTGATTACCCCCTACTCACCCACACTGCCCCTGATTACACCCTACTCACCCACACTGCTCCCACTTACCCACACTGCCCCTGATTACCCCCTACTCATGCACACTGCCCCTGATTACCCCCTACTCACCCACACTGCCCCCACTTACCCACACTGCCCCTGATTACAACCTACTCACCCACACTGCCCCCACTTACCCCTGCTTACCCCCTACTCACCCACACTGCCCCCACTTACCCACACTGCCCCCACTTACCTACACTGCCCCTGATTACCCCCTACTCACCCACACTGCCCCCACTTACCCACACTGCCCCCACTTACCTACACTGCCCCTGATTACCCCTACTCACCCACACTGCCCCCACTCACCCACCCTGCCCCTGCATAGCCCACCCCACTCACCCACACTGCTCCTGCTTACCCCCTACTCACCCACACTGCCCCCATTCACCCACACTGCCCCTGCATAGCCCCCCCATTCACCCACACTGCCCCTGCTTACCTCCCACTCACCCACACTGCCCCTGCTTACCCCCCTACTCACCCACACTGCCCCCACTCACCCACATTGCCCCTGCATAGCCCACCCAACTCACCCACAAAGACCCTGTTTACCCCCTACTCACCCACACTGCCCCTGCTTACCCCCCCTACTCATCCGCACTGCCCCTGATCATCCCTCTTATCCCCCACATGCCCTCACTCCCCACACTGCCACTGCTCATGCCACCACTCTGTACCTGCTTACCCCTATTACCTCCCCCACATGCCCCCCTTACCCACACTGCTCCTGCTTACCCCCCCACTCACCCACACACCCTGCTTACCCCTCTCACCCCCCAAATGCCCCCACTCACCCACACTGCCCCTGCTCAACCCCCCACTCACCCACACTGCCCCTGCTCATGCCCCCACTCACCCCACACTGTCCCTGCTCAGCCCCCACTCACCCCACACTCCCGCTGTTTACCCCTTTCACCTCCCCACTCACCCCACACTGCCCCTGCTCACCCCTCTTACCCCCCCACATGCCCTCACTCCCCACACTGCCCCTGCTGATACCCCAAAGGGTAAAGTGACAGCTGCTGCCCCCAATGCCAAACAGCCCGCCCCATCTTGATGTCACCCCACTCCCGATGCCATAGCATCGGGCCTTTATATAATCGTGACTTTGGAATTCGGGCACTGTAGCCCAACTCCAAAATTTTTTGCCGCACTACGAGCGATGACGCGATAGCGTCATCACGAGCCGCACCCGCATGAGCTGACACCGCCCCCATCCTGCCAACCGTCGGCCCCGCCGCGACCGATGACCCAATACCCACATCACCACCGCCCTCCGCCAGCTCAATGATGCCGCCGATGCCTTCCGCCCCTCACCGCTCTCTCACCGCTGGGGCCTCGCTGTCCCCATGCTGGTGGAGTAGCGCTTTAGGGGCTGTGGCCGGGTGCCGGAAGCCACTGACGTCGTCCTGTGGGCGGCGGCGGAGAATGGGAGTGAGCAGGCCGTGTCAGCCTGCAAAGCCTGACACGCCCCACTCACTCCCATTGCCCGCCGCCCCTGCAAGCGGCTTGCCCGCTCTGTTGTAAACGCAGGACGCCCAGCCCATTGCCCAGGACTCGGCGTCCTGGACCAATCGCATGACAGTCCTGTCTTTACCACACAGCGACCAATCCGCTGATCCCTCTCTGCAACCCCCACCCCGCCGCACAGGACAATGCCGTGTCACTGGGGCTGCCATCAGCCCCAGCACGCAGCCACGTCCTGCCGCCCAGCCCTAATGTCGCCCCTCCATCCGCACCTCTCCTCACCCCTCCATCCGCACCTCTCCTCACCCCTCCAGCCTCTGCTCTCCTCACCCCTCCAGCCTCCCACCACATCATACTCTGCTATCCACAGAGCCCCCTCTATACTCTGCTACCCACAGAGCCGCCTGTATACTCTGCTACCCACAGAGTCACCTGTATACTCTGCTACCCACAGAGCCGCCTGTATACTCTGCTACCCACAGAGCCGCCTGTATACTCTGCTACCCACAGAGCCGCCTGTATACTCTGCTACCCACAGAGCCGCCTCTATACTCTGCTACCCACAGAGCCGCCTGTATACTCTGCTACCCACAGAGCCGCCTGTATACTCTGCTACCCACAGAGCCGCCTGTATACTCTGCTACCCACAGAGCCGCCTGTATACTCTGCTACCCACAGACCCACCTGTATACTCTGCTACCCACAGAGCCGCCTCTATACTCTGCTACCCACAGAGCCGCCTCTATACTCTGCTACCCACAGAGCCGCCTGTATAATCTGCTACCCTCAGAGCCGCCTGTATACTCTGCTACCCACTGACCCGCCTGTATACACACAATTCATTTTACCGCGCTCCCGATGCAATTGCATCGGGCCTTTTTACTAGTATATATATATTATATAGAGTCATTACAGAGTGATCTGTTTCATGTGTTTATTTCTGTTAATGTTGATGATTATGGTTTACAGCCAATGAAAACCCAAAGGTGTTCATCTCAGAAAATTAAAGTAGGGAGGATGAAGGTACTCCGCTGACGTATTTCATGAGAGATCAAAGAGTGAAACAATATTGATTTATTAGTCAAAGGCCCTTTTCACATCTAAGCCTGGTTTGCATTTTGCTTCATTTGCGTTTCTATGCGTTTTTACCGGTAAAAATGCATCCAAACGCATGTGTTTTTGCCCCAATTGATTGCAATGGAAATGCATGCAAAAATGCATGTGCATTTTAAAAAAATGCAAAAACGCATGTGTTTTTGAAAACACAGCCCTAGACGCAACAGCCCACGTTTTTGGCTGCGTTTGCAAAAACACATGCGTTTTTGTGTTTTTAAAATGCACATGAATTTTTGCATGCATTTGCATTGAAATCAATTGAGGCAAAAACACATGTGTTTTGATGCGTTTTCCATTGAAATCAATGGGGGCAAAAATGCATGCGTTTTGGATGCGTTTTTAGCGGTAAAAACTGCATAGAAGCGCAAATGAAGCAAAACGCAAACCTGCATTAGATGTGAACTAGGCCTTTAACGTGTTTTAAGGCTCCCAAAAATGCCCTAAAACATGGCAATATTACATTGATTTCTGATATTCTAATTCATTGAGATGCACTAATAGATATATACTAGCTGTAGTACCCGGCTACGCCCGGGTTAATAAATAACTGCTGTTAGCTATAACAAAATAGAAATTGAATATGTCATATTAATGACCTGTAGGAAAATAGAAGCTGAGCTGTGATTGATTCCTATAGGCAGCCTAATAAATCTCCAGCCAACAGTAAACCCTCCCCCTGGCCGGGCAGTATATGTTACCTCACACATACACATAATACACAGCTCATGTGACTGACATCTGCCTTAATTCCCTATATGGCACATGTGTTGCACATTGGCTGTTTTTAATCAGATGTTTATGTTTGGAAAATAAAGATAGCACATGTATGAGGCAAGTTGTGTGAGGTGATTTGTGCACATCTGTGTCTGTCTGTGTGGTGTGTGTGTCCCTGGGGTGTGTATGTGTGTGTCCCTGT
Organism: Allobates femoralis; assembly: GCA_033576535.1. Classification (NCBI taxonomy): domain Eukaryota; kingdom Metazoa; phylum Chordata; class Amphibia; order Anura; family Aromobatidae; genus Allobates; species Allobates femoralis. Next base: position 143,002,245 of record JARQOC010000008.1, on the reverse strand, counting down.
GGGATGGGGTCTGTGTGGTGTGTGTCTCTGTTGTGTGTGTCTCTTTGTGGTGTGTGTGTGTGTGTGTCCCAGTGGGGTGAGTGCATGTGCCCCTATAGGATGTGTATGTGTGTGTCCCTGTGGGGGGGTCTGTGTGGTGTGTGTCTCTTTGTGGTGTGTGTGTGTGTGTGTGTGTCCCTGTGGGGTGAGTGCATGTGTCCCTATAGGGTGTGTATGTGTGTGTGTCCCTGTGGGGGGGTCTGTGTGGTGTGTGTGTCTCTTTGCGGTGTGTGTGTCCCTGTGGGGTGAGTGCAAGTGTCCCTATAGGGTGGCTATGTGTGTGTGTCCCTGTGGGGGGGGTCTGTGTGGTGTGTGTCTGTGTTATGTGTGTCTCTTTGTGGTGTGTGTGTCCCTGTGGGGTGAGTGCATGTGTCGCTATAGAGTGTGTGTGTGTCCCCTTGGGGGTGTGGGGGTGTCTCTTTGTGGTGTGTGTTTGTTCGGGTGCGTGGTGAGTATCCAATGTTGGGGCTGCACTTTAGCGACTATACACTTGCTGTTACTCTTTGTGTGCGTGTGGTGTGTATACATGTCCCATGTGTGTGGTGAATATCTCATGTTGGGGCCCCACCTTAGTGACTATATGCTGGTATATGCTGTTAGTCTTTGATGCTATCATTAAGCCCCTCTCATTCACAACTGTCAACTAGTAACTGTCACTTTTTCCCCATTATGTAGATAGGGGCAAAATTGTTTGGTGAATTTGAATGCGTGGGGTTAAAATTTCGCCTAACAACATAGCCTATGACGCTCCCGGGGTCCAGATGTGTGACTGTGCAAAATTTTTTCTCTATAGCTGATAGCTGTCGATTTTCTTCCCACACGTTTCCTTTCCCTTTTTTCCCATTATGTAGATAGGGGCAAAATTGTTTGGTGAACTGGAACGCGCAGGGTTAAAATTTCGCCTCACAACATAGCCTATGACGCTCCCGGGGTCCAGACTTGTGACTCTGCAAAATTTTGCGGCTGTAGCTGCGACGGTGTAGATGCCAATCCCGGATATACACACATACACACATACACACGTACACACATTCAGCTTTATATATTAGATTGTGGTAGATCCACAAACTCAGCGGCCTTCGGGCCAGATACAGGAGCGGTCATGTATGTGAGCTTCCCACCAGGGCCCCGGGGTACTTGGGACCGGTCCCCTTTTAGTCTCTATTGCCTGGGGATGTCACAGTGGTGGCCGCGGACCGGTTCCGTGGCCCTGGGCGATGTCAATAAAATGGGAGAAAAATTAAATAAAATTGGGAAAGAGTTTGTCATGGATGTGATGCCACCCATGGTTTGTGGCCAATATGGGCCACCGCTCCTTGTCATGGTCTTGGGGATGATGGCGATGGGCAGCAAGGTGATAAGCTCTCCATACAGAGCTGGTTATCCCCTGGGCCGGTGTATAGTCTATGTGTCATGGTACGTGTGGAGGTACAGTCGGGACACTTATTGGCATCTCTGGAGCTCCCGCGTGCTCCCATCCAGACACAGTCTTCTCCGTTCCTGCAGGCATTCTCTGCCTGCGCAACAAATGTAGTCGGTGGCTCCGCAGGTGCAGGCGAGCCCCGGCTATACACCACAACAATAAGTCTCTCACACACAAGCTTGAGTTTGACCGGTATTTTACTCACTGCTCAGTTCTAGTTTTACACAGCACAGTTCACAGCAGTGTGCTTTCGGTCCCGGTTGCCAGTCTGGGTTCGCTTGCTAGAGGCACCCCCTCTCTTGTACCTTTCGGACCTCTTCAATCCTGTGCACATACTACGGGCCAGCTGTCGCAGACTTTCCGGTGTATGTCCCACTCGGGACTCCTAGCCCTATGTGACTACCTTTCCTTCGTTGTGCTGGGGGTGGGGTACGGGACATGAAGATCCCACACCCAGCTGGTTATTTTGTGGTTAGGGGCTTGAAGCTTCCCTGGCCACATCAACAGGGCCGGCCCCCTGGTGTCGACCCAGTCCTTTGGTGTCCTCCCAGGTCCACCTTAGACCCCTTCTGCTTCTTCCTCGGTCAGTAGTCCTACAGTAGCACAGGCCGCCGGGTCTGTGTTCTTCCTGGCAAGTGTGTCAGTGCCTGGGCTGCATGAGTGTCTCTGCTTGGGTGTTCTTCTTACTTCACCAACCTCCGAAAACCTTCCCCAACTTAATTTTCCTTGGGTTTATTCTAGTTCCTCCACCCCTTTCCCGGGTTTCCTTCACTCCACTCCACCCACCACTCAGCTTCCCCCCCTTTCCCCTTGCCTGACATGAAGTACTAGGTATAGGGATGGGGAATGTGTTGGTGTGGGGTGCTTAGCTTACCATCTTCCTATCATTTTATACTGCATCTACTATTAGAAGAGTCTAGAAATATTAGGTTTGAACCACTGGCGGACACACAAAAGGGCCCCTGTGCAAGAACAATATTTGGGCCCTTTTCAGTCTAATAACTCATCAAAATGTCCACTTCCACCTGCTTTAGAGGTAGATATGGGCCCCTTACCTCTTAGGCCCCTATGGAGCTGCACAGATTGCACCAATGATATGTTCTCTTTGGGGTTGGACAATTTATTTACTCAGGGATTATTCCAAGGCAGACTACCTTTGACTCTGTGTACATGCACCATATGGTGACACGCGGTATGTAGTCCTGGAGCTATAGGAATAGTGAGGGCCGCTGCACAGGCTCCATGCACACAGCTTTACCATATACATGAAGTCCTATTCCTCAGAAAGCTGCTTAGTGTCTCCTCAATGCATCCAGCGATTCATAGCATTCCTATAATTCAGCACTTTGTTTCACTAATGTAATTAATCATGACAAATTGAGAAGATTTATATTTTAGAATTTACAAAATTCATTTACTGAGCATAAAATATTTATCGTTTGTGAGAGAAGTTGGGCGAGTTGCAGCTGCCGTCTCCGGGAGCGTTTAGTCGACTATCGCCAGCCATGAACATCATAAAAAAGAACACAAATAATGATCCATTTATTTCCCATAAGGTAAGAAATGATGCACAGATAATGAAATCCTTCTTTTATACTGAATCTCTGTTTCTATAGTAATTAAATGAGTTTTTTTCAAACATCTTTACACAGTTTTTTTCCTGACAAAAATATTCAATACAGTTTGCATTAAAGCACATAAATTTTAAACCATATTTGGTTCAATGGTGGGCAACGACTGCAATCAGGCCCCATTCCTGGACCAAGACATCAGTGTGGTTGTGTAGTGTAATGTGTATCGTATTGTCATGTAGAGTAATGTTTTACAGGCCATGTGAATGGTGACATGAGTTAGTGATATTGCCGATAGAAGGGCAAAAATTAGTGAACGTTTTGAACTAGTCCAGAGTAGGAGGGGGTAATACACTATGACAATTTTCTTTTAGTAAAGTCAGATAGGGTCCAGCATTACAGAGAAGAAGACCTAAGGTCTAGCTGATTGCAGTGATGCATGTCATTGTTCTCGCTGGTATTAAGACAGTATGAAACATAAATGGAGACAAATGTACAGTACAGTATGCAATATGTGTACCTAATAATGGAATTAATTGACAGTAAGAACCAATGCTGGCCCACATCTATTGCACCTAATCATCGTCCTGATGCCTATCCCCCTGCTGGTGTACCACCACCTTTATCCTTCTGATCAGACTACATCTGTTCCTCTTAAAGGGAACCTGTCAGCTCATTTTAGGCCCCTATTCTATCACTACCTGTCCCTGCACCTTGCTAGCTCATCCCTAACCATCCCTCTCTGACCTAAATCTGCACTATAAAGCTTCTGAAAATGATTTAATAACTTACATGTAGTGTACATCCAACTAGATTTACATACAATTAAATAGAGGCCATATCTTTGGGCCCGTTACACATAGCGACATTCCAGCATCCCGACAGCAATTAAATGGCAGGGATCGCTTGAATAGAGGTCGTGGTGAGCTGCCATACAGGCAGATCTACTCACCGATGCGGCACACCCAACGTCGTTGGGATGGTCGTTGAGGCAGATGGCTCCCCGCAGCCTCTCGGGAATTGTGGTTCCTGCTCCCACCATGCTTCATGCCTCATGAGCTCCTGTAAGACTACATGTCCCAGCGTGCAATGTGCGGCCGGGTGCACAGCGCTGTGGCTGCAGCTGGTGGCTGTGCTGCTGCCCAGCACACTCCTTGCACACTCGGAGCCGGCGCTGGGCATTGGGCAGGGGCATCTGTGGGGCTGGAGGGTGCTCTGATGGTGGAGCTCTGTGCTGATCAGTACAGGGATAGGCAGGAGGGGGCAGGATTTCTGTTGGTCATTGGTCATTGTCCCCTGTCTAAACACGCCGATGCTTGCTGCCCAGCAGGAGACAGCAGGAGTTTCGCCGAGCAAAAAATGGTCCAGGAGCTTCCCACCCGATCGGTGATCTTGCAGCAGGGGCCCGCTCGCTGCTGCTTGTCACACACAGCAATATCGCTGGCAGGTCGCCGCTTTGTCACAAAACCTGTGACGTAGCGGCGATATTGTTAGCGATCTCGCTTGTGTGAAGTACTCTATAGAAGCAGAGATGCATAGTAACCAAAAAACACTGGATTCAGGAGAATGGCAACATTCACATCAGGGTAAACATACATATTTATGGCAAGGGACAGGTCCTCTTTAAAAAAAACAAACAAGGATTAGTTTAACTTCCCTTGATTCATAGTCCCAACAGTATACACAGGATTGGCAGAAAGATTAGACAAAGCATGGCATTTGGGGGCACATAGAATTCTGTGTCTACCAGAGTATGCATACATATAGAACCAGGCCCTGAGCTCTGCACATGAGTAGATACCATGACCCACCAGTCTAACATCTATAACATGCCATATGCTAAAGGGTTGTCGGGATTTTTTCATTGATAGCCTAGCCTTAGGATTGGTTATCAAAATCTGATTGTGGTGGTGCAAAGTGATCAGTTGTGGAACTGCAAACCACAGCACTGCCAACTGTATGGTTACTGCCTTCGGACGCTGCACATCCAGACCTTATTGAATCAATAGGGAGCATATGTGGAGTACCTGACTGCAACCATATACTGTTGATGGAGCTGTGCTGTGCAACTGAGCACCTTCATCTGGTGCCTCCATTGGGAAGAGCTGATTGAGATGAGAAGGAGACAAGGTGTCACATCCCCACTGATCAGACAATGATGATCTATCCTAAGGATAGGCAATCAATGTAAAAGTCCTGGACAGCAACTTTAATACTTAAAAAAAAGAGATTAACAATCCGGCTTTAGTAATTGATAAACTAATAGATAAAAATAGTAAGACCTAAATACTCAAGATATAAGCTTTTAATATGCTGCTTAGTTTCGTGAGGGTAAACCTCCTAATGCCACCATCATTGGCTTCGAGATGTGTTCTGCTGTATAAGACCTCTACCTTATATGACAATTATTCTTCAATTAAACCACAAAGAATGACTAAGGACGAGACACTGCTGGGAAAAAGTCAAGTGCCAAATATCATTAGATCTGAGGAGAAAAATGTCTACCTCTTGGTTACAATGCTATTAAGTAAAGTTAAAGAGATGGATCTATAGAGAAAGGCCACAGCTGCCTCTGTTTCACTTCCCTAAGGAAACCCACAAATATACTAGAAAACCGTATACACAAAGAGTACACTTTTCTATCTTGCAGACAATTTTAAGTGTCAAATATGTTAATTTGTATCTGGACAATAAAATACCATAGGGCAGTCAATGAGAAAATAATTCAGAAATGGAGGCAAAGTCTGTGATGACAATCTTTTCTCAATATATAATACTATATTCAAGAGCTTGGCCTCCTAGTAAGAGAAATAGGTGAGGGGCATCAGACTATTAAAGTGTAACGGAACATTCTTAGAGACTTTTCAGAAGTTTTGATCTTTAGGGGTTTGAGGGCCCGGACCTTCACCAACTATTGCGATCAGCCAAGCACTCATCATAGATGGACTGTAGACTTTCTACTTAGCTTGTCTTAGTCTCAGAAGAGAACTGAGTTTGGCCAAGCACTTCTGCTTTCTTTTTAATGAATGCTGGAGAGTTTGAGCAACTGGACCGCCACCGATCAAAACATCTGACCTCTCTTTTACATGTTAAAAGATTTACGAAAATGCTGGATTTTGTTCAGTGTGATATAGAAGGAGACTCCTCAATATCTAACGGGAGGAGTAAACCATTGATCTACAAGACGTCTGTGTAATACATACAGTATCTAAATAGTAATAATTTGTTATAGTGAAATGTAAAGGAAATTCAAGAAAAATGTACTTACTCGTAAACTGTAGTCCAACCGTTCTCATTGCTTTTTGTTGCTAGAAGCCCTGTATTTCCATGGTATGTCATTAATGCTAGGTTATATCCTTGAGCAGATATCCTCTTCAGTACTCCATTGTTGCTGATAGTTAGCCAGTAGACTTGTCCTCCGGGTACAACCAGCCACAAAGGTATGCCCCCAGCATCACGTCGTATATGAACCAAATTTCCATTACTACTAGTAATATAGATTACATCCCCATCACCATTTATGTAAAATTGTACACATAGTCCCTAGTTATCAGATTTAAAGTGTGGAGATGAGTCCCATTGGTACTAAACTGATACAATTCTTGGTCTGCTGGAGAGGCAACCTCATACATATTCATGGCATTCAAATGAGGCTTGTTCTTATTGACTGCTCGAATGCGTATGTTGCCAAGATCAGCTATGTACAGTGTGCCATCTGGAGAAACAGCTAACGATGAGGGTGCTTTCAGTCTGGCATCTTTTGCAAATCCACCATCACCTATGGGACAAATAATATTAAATGAATTAATCTGTAGATTGCACATTCTAATTCTTATTAGGGAAAGTCCATAAACATAAGAAAATTAACATTCACAGTCCATTTTAAAAAGCATTATTTTGAATGGTATAATTTGGAGTATGAATCAGCAAAGATTAGCATTATTATGCATTTATCTAATTTTTTAAGATTCAATGCCCTGCTGGTTTAAAAATTGTTTGTTTGTTTTTTCCTAATTCCACGTACGGTGCCAGGACATCTGCCATATTTCCCTACACAGCAATCTCCTCAATGTATTACTGTCGCTGAATGTAAATAGAGATTTGCTTGTAAGTGTTAGCAAAATAGTCTACAAACTTTGATTTTTATATAAGAAAGGTACCAGAAATTTTTAAAAAGGCTTCGATCCTCCCAAGACCTGCTCCTTTCCTCCACAATTGTACGTTCCTCATCTAACGGCCTGCAAGACTTCGCCCGAGCATTCCCATCCTCTGAAACCTGCACCCTAAAACGTCCGACTGTCCCCTACACTCGGAACCTTCAAGTGGAACCTGAAAACCCATGTCTTGAGAACAGTCTCCAGCCTACCACCTCACCACCACTGGACGTGGCGCTGCACCACCACTGGATCCGGCGCTGCACCACCATTAGTCCCGGCGTTCCACCACCACCAAAGCAGACCCAACCTACTGTTTTCCTCCCCATTGCCCTTTAGAATGTAAGCTCGCAAGGACAGGGTCCTCTCTCCCCTCTGTACCAGTCTGTCACTGTTAGTTTGTTCATTGTATTTTTAACTTGTTTGTAAATAACCCTTTCTCATGTACAGCACCATGGAATCAATGGTGCTCTATAAATAAATATAAATAAATAATAATATATTTTATATGGCCTGAAAATAGCTGCTGATCAGTGGTATTCCAGGACCTGACGCTAGGGATGGGCGAACTTGTGCTTTTTTCCTGAGGTCGTGACCGGGGTTGCTGTGTGAAAGCACGTACATCGTTACTAACCTGCCTAATTATACTTACGGGGTCCACGTTATCCCATTCAGCTGTGACGTGGCGCCGTGTTACTTCCGGGCTTCCAGGATACATTGTCATGTGACTGGCTGCAATAACCAATCACATACTCCAAGATGATAAGGGGCGGCCCGGAAGTGACGCAGCAACGTGTCACACCAGGAGGTGAGAACGGGGACCTGGTAAGTATATTAAGAGGACTAACTAATGCATTACTTTGCAGCTGCAACCACGGGTACTAACACAAACAGTTCGCCCATCCCTGCCTAACACCTCATTGATCACTCAAAACTCACTCTGAAGTGCATAACACCTGCAGGAATGGTGAACAGGATCAGTAGTACAGTTGTGTTTAAAATAAAAGCAGTGAGTTAAGCCCAAAATCTTTATAGTAGTTTTTATTTCCATGCATTGGGTATATTGCACATTGTTTTCTAAATCAAAACATGAAGATAAGTGTATATAATTTTTAACTACTTTACTTAAACAATCAAAAACTAAACATTGGGCTGTTCAAAAAAGTAGCAGTGTTTGCATTTGTCTTTACAAACTCAAAATATGTGCTCTTTTTTATTTTTTAAGATTTAGCATTCCTGTGAATCACTAAACTAATATTTAGTTGTATAGCCACAGTTTTTAGAATGGCTTCACATATTTATTGCATAGAGTAGCCAAATTCTGGCTCCTGTCAACTGTTATTTCAGCCCAGGATGCTTTGGCTACATCCCACAATTTATTTGCTTGTTGGCATTCTTCAATTTTGTTGGTTGGAACCAAGATTTTGCTCATTTACTGGTGTGTTTAAGGTCATTGTTTTGTTGAAACACCCATTTTAAAGTCACTTCCTCTTCAGGTTAAGGCAACATGACCTCTTAAAGTATTTTGATATTGTAAACTGGTCCATGATTCCTGGTATGCGGTAAATAGACCTAGGCACCATATTAAGAGAAACATGCCCATATCATGATGCTTGCACCACCATGCTTCACTATCTTCAGAGTGTACTGTGGCTTGAATTCAGAGTTTCGGGGTTGTCTGACGAACTTTCTACAGCCCTTGTTAGTCTTCCATTGGTCAGTCTTTTTAGCTAAGAGCCTATCATTATCTGCACTCTTCTTTATAAGTTCTATTCTTTTCAATTAACATTTTTATCAAAGTACACTGTTTTTTTGAAGAAGGACTTGAGCGATCCACATTTCACAGGCGTTTTAGGACAAATGTATGTACAACATGTGCTGGCTTCAACCTTAAATAAGAGTCACCTGATTCACACCTGTTCATTCACAGAATGATTGACCTCTGTTAGGCAGCTTTCACATCAGTGATTTTTTTCAATTGCGGAAGATCCGGCAGCTTTGCCGCATCTGCCGTGTAATGGCTCACTTGCAGCCAGCTACATTAATTCTCTATGGGGCTTGTGGTCGGGTGCGGGAAGTGCGGTTTTGCTGCGATCCAGCAAATCCGGCACTTGCGACAGCGCACAAAAAATACTGCTATCAGCGTTTTCTTGACTCGCAGCAAGTGCTGCAAGTGCAATACCGCACATGACCGCAATTCCCATAGGGAATGAATAAGGCTGAATGCAGGCTTGCCGCAAGTGTCCCGGTATTGCTGCAGATGCGGCAGATGCTGCATAACTGCCGGATCTGCCGTGAAATTCAAAAATCGCTGATGTGAAAGCAGCCTAATGGAACTCCACACTGCTATTATTTTGATCAGACTCTTTTCATTTCATTGTTTAAATACACAGACTCAAAAACATGCAGATCATCAATGCTGAGTCTGTTGGTTTTCTAAGAATTCTACAGTGCCAATTGATAAATTGTTTGATGTAGTAAAATAACTTATACCAAAAACAGTTACTAATCTGGTCAGTTATATTGGACTGTTATTATTTTGAACACTACCATTACTGCTGAATATAAATCAATAGGCTGGGGATAGTTGCCTGTGATGTTAAGAGTTAACTCTTCTGTGGTATATAACTACTCCATACTCTTAGCCAGACACTAGTGTCCAGGATCCATAACACCAGCTGCACATTACAAATAATAAAATCTCTCAGGAGAATGACAGAAGGTAGAAAAAGCAAGTCAATTGCAAACTTGCTTGTTTTCATGCTGTCTAATACTATGTTCAAACATTGTGTTTTTGCTAGAATTTTGTTTCTGCAGTCAAAACTTGATCTCTTTGAAGTAAACATTGGTTTTGCACATTTTTTATGGTTGTCTTGCTCCATTTATTGCAACATGTTTGAGTATCCCAATGTTTGCATTGCTTCCACCTTGCATGTGTAAATAATACAAGGTGTTAAGACACCAATGCAAGAAAAATCTGAGGTGCAGAATGCACAATGGGGTCTTATCCGATGGTAAGGGACTATGGGGTACAGGCAATAACTCAACTGGTAAAGTTGTATTTTGCACAGCAAGATAAAGCTTAAAGTTGTCAGGGAAACAGGAGAGTGGATCATCTGCACTCCTGATGGAGAACCTTAAAAATCATCCAGGATACAAAGTAGATAAAGTTTTATTATCAACGTGTTTCAATGTCTTCAAACTTCCTTATCAGGATATAAACACTTATAGAAGACATATGTGAATCCATAAAACAATTTTGAAAAAAGGCCAATTTTATCAAATTGTTTAGAGGAAAGTCTTTTTTTAAAAGTATTCAATGCCCCACCAATAAAAAAAATATTTATTTTGATGTGTTAAAACATTATTAATTTTATTATCAGTAATTCAATGCAACTATTCTTGGAGTTGGGAGAAACAAAAGGGTTGCTTATAAAAGACATTTTTTTATGCCCGAAAAAATTGTGATTATTCTGTACAAAAAAAGCTGGATTCATGTATGAAGCGCATCCATGAACCCATGTTATATGACTGCATAAAACAATACACAACTACAAACATACAGATAGCAAGGATATTGAATCAGTAGGATATTCTTTACTATTAGTTTTGCAGAGAATCGGCACTTCTGTATTGAGGTGAGGCTCAACAAGGGTTCCACTCCCTTATAATAAAATCAAAGTACTTAGCGCTCAAAAAGAAAGTATACACAGAATTTTATTGTAGGCAATTCAGAAAGCAAAAATAACATTTTGGTCCCAAAGCCTGGACCTTCACTAGATAATACACCAAGAAAAATACATAAATCAATAGCAACAATGCAAAAAGAGGAAACCAAAGAAGCATTTGGTCTTACCTGAAAAACAGTCACAATTGGGGTCGATCTTGCAGTCACAGTCCGTCGGGGCTCCAACTATTGTAGAGATCTCTCCATTTGTGGTGACTTGTTGTATTCTGTTAATCTTCCTTTCATCTGTTTCGGCAATGTAGAGAACTCCACTGTGCGATACGGCAATGGCTCGTGCAGATTCTAAGGTGGAATGAATTGCTACTTTGCTGACGAGAAAGTAGTCTATCCCAGGGACCTGGCAATGTATGGGTCTGCCGGCAATAATTCTCACTTGATTATTATCTGAGATCTGGAGTACAATGTTATTGTCCAAGACATATAATGAGTTATCCATTGGGTTTACTGCAAGATCCGTCGGCCATTCTAGTCGAACCTAGAAGGAAAAAACTGTATGAATCCAACATTTCATGAGAATTTAGTATAAATCCAACACTTGATGAATGTTGCTGATCAGTAGTAAATCATCAGTTTGCATGTTCTATGTAATTACTTTTTGTAATTCACAAATATAAACAACCATACAGAGAACTGCAAATTAGGGAGCTAAATGGATTCAATGGCAGCAGCTCATATTATTAGTGTAATGGTTTATAAACAATATTACTCAAAAGAGGATCAACCCTGTAAAATGTATAAAAAGTTAATGGGTTTAGAAAAATCACTTTCAAACGATATATCAAGCTACTAAGAAGATTTCCCACATCTGGAACCTTGTCTATTAACGGGAGCAGAGTAGCTACACAGCGTACATTACAATAGAAGAACTGGCTTGTCTGAGCATTATTTAGTCACCCCATTGAATTCCTTGAAAACTTTATAATGCTTCATTTCCCCTGTGGTGGTGCTGCAGGTAAATGAAACACTCACTTTTTCGTCTTCTTGCATATGACAACAAATCACTGAAAATGCCAGCAGTTGGTTATCTTGCTATCAGAATTGTACAAAAACTACTAGAAAAAAAGCAGCATCAGAAAAACTCACCATCCATGCCAAAGACAGAAAACCAAAAGCACTTACAGGACGCAGTCAGAGCCCAATTGTAGAGCAAGCCCAGCTGCTGGCTGATGAGTCGCCTCTACCAGCAAAATGTGGGAGGCAACCTGCCATGCATACACTAGGCCTGCATAGAGCACCATTCACACTGATACATATGATGCAGAGTGTCTGAAAGCTACCCAACCGCTCCGCTGCCTGAGCATTGGGCCGCACAGTACGATGCTTCTGCACCACTGGATGAACGGCGCCCCTATGGGCCCACCTGCGCCCTGGATGGATAAAAAAGTGCAAAAGTTTTTTATATGATAAATAAAAAAACCTTTATAGATGGGATTTTGGTTCATGTGTTGGCCCAAGACATTTAAGCTGATGACCCACGATCAAGGATCCCATGCTCACCAGTCCTAACAAAATTGTACAAAAACTACTAGAAAAAAGCAGCATCAGAAAAACTCACCATCCATGCCAAAGACAGAAAACCAAAAGCACTTACAGGACGCAGTCAGAGCCCAATTGTAGAGCAAGCCCAGCTGCTGGCCTAGTGTATGCATGGCAGGTTGCCTCCCACATTTTGCTGGTAGAGGCGACTCATCAGCCAGCAGCTGGGCTTGCTCTACAATTGGGCTCTGACTGCGTCCTGTAAGTGCTTTTGGTTTTCTGTCTTTGGCATGGATGGTGAGTTATCTTGCTATCAGCTTAAGATCAAAGAACTCCTAAAGGTGGGGTCACACGTGGCGATGTCGCCCGCAACATCGCCGAAAAGTGATGTAACAGCGATGTCGCGGGTGATATCACAAGTGCGTCGCACAAATTATCGCTGGTCGCAGGTTGACAGGTTTATGAACATGTTCATAAACCTGTCAACCTGTGACCAGCGATTAGGCTGGATCGCGCTGTCTGACACTGTTGGTGGTGCGATCCAGCCTATATCGCAGCGTTCCTGAGCCATCGCTCACTGGGCTGAGCCCAGCCCAGCGAGCGATGGCTCCGCCACATCGCCGCCACATCACCGGCAACGTCGTGTCGTGCGACAGCTGGCCTGCGATGTCGGAAGCGAGCGTGCACCTGCACATCGCTTCCGACATCGCAGGCCAGATCGCCACGTGTAACCCCACCTTAAAAGACAAAGTCCTTATCCAAAGCAGTCAACTGGTGTAAAATTCACAGGAGCTTAAAGTGGGTCTTTAGACTGAAAAACAACAGTTAACAAAGGTGTCCTAATCATGTGATAGCAGCAGGTGCCTGGATCCTAGCACCTACAGTAGAGAGAGCGAGAAAGAGGTTTTGCACGTTGGCAGATTCGTTTCCGCCCATAGGCATCTGGACAGCGATATGCCCCCATTGCACTCCATGTGTTTTAGGAGGATTAAGTTCTCTGGCCTTCTATGACAAAGATCTTCATTTCCACAAATAAAATGTATTGCTCATACATACGAAAACATAAAAAATGGATGTTATGCTTTCTTATGTTTGAGCAATAAATTTTATTTGTGGACAAGAAGTTCTTAAAATCATTAGCATGGGGAGCCCGGCCACAATTGAATTGGATTACTTCCTATTGAACATTTACGCCTGTGGGAATACGTGGCAGGACACAACACAGGATCAATTCGAGGTGAGCAGCAGACCTAGATAAATCTCCGAAGCATGAGGAGGCTTTGGAAAAATCATATGCTTGAAGTTTTATGGCAAGAGGTGAGTGCATAAAATTTCATTAAGAGGGTACCAGAGAGTTACATTGTTAATGCACTGAGATTAGCGCCCCATGTTTGTTTTTTTATATTTACCCTACAGGAAATCCCCTTACTTCTAATTCAGCTTTTGCCACTGATCCTTATGGATCCTTGTGGCTGAAGTACATGAACATTGTGTGGACTTGTAGAATGGGTCAAAATGGTACTGGCTTTGTCATATAAAGCAACCCCTACTGGTGGTATAAGTGGACGCATACAGGGAGCATGGGGTAGGTGCCAGTGAGGAGTTAATGAGTGTGCAGCCAGAGATCAGAATGCTGGATGTAGCAGGCATAAGCTTGGATGTACTGAAACGTGGGTGCAGTCTGCATCAAAGAGAAAAACTGTAAATATTCCCAAAACTGTAGCATTCAAGAAACGTGCCCTTGTTATACGAGACTGGTTTAGTAAAGAACTTTTATTGGAAGCTATTGACTCTGTGTGTACATTGGCCCTCACCAAGGACAACAACAAACTGAACTTTTCACTCGAGGTGCCGCCAAGAGTGCAAAATGCTGCGGGTCCTGGGTTGTGCTGCAGCAGCTCTTTGGGTTTGTTATCTGGTTCCTTGAGGAAGCTAGGTCTTTATCCCAGATCTTAAGAGGTGGACTGAATGATAGACTACAGAATTGAAGCTAGGTAGCACTGCTATGGCTGGATTGTGATATAGGCCTCTTCTATGGGTAAATGTTGACATAGATCAGGGATCTCAAACTCCAGGCCTTGACGGCCGCCAACTTTGCAGGTTTTCAGGATTTTCTTAGTTTTGCAAGGGGGTTGAATCATCACCTGTCCAGTTAATGCAATTGAAAACCTGTGCAATACTAAGGGAATCCAGAAAAACCCGCACTGTTGGTGGTCTCGAGGCTGGAGTTTGAGTTCCCTTATATAGATGATGGTTTTATTGTGGCTCATGCTATACTGTAGTTTGCACTACAATAGCACCACTTCAGGCTTGAAATGTGAATTTCCATAATTTTTGTCTCTTCTTGATACATTGAGGAATTGGCAGCAGCATCCCTGAAGTCTGAAATTCTCCATCAATGTTCTCAGCAAAAAAATGAACAGTGTTAAACTGTCACTAACTGTACAAATTGCCATTATAACATGTGTCACGTACTGCAATGCCTTCTCTTCTGAGTCATTGGAGAATACAGCAAATCCCTCAATCAGACCCTATCTTCATTTCTCAGACATTCGTATTTCAACACTGCATGGTGAAATACTTCATAGCAGCTCTGGATCCCAAGCAATCAGCCAGCAATCACTCCCTTCATCACTTTGTGCTAATTTCATAAAAGCAGCCTGTAAATCCAACAATCATCCAGTCCGTACACACGTCCTTTATCAGTGAGCAGGCCTACATTACGTACTAGAGCTCGTATATCTGACTTTTGTTTGAACACATCCTAGACAATGTCGGCTTAGTCCACTCCAAACATCCCTTTGACCTCTAAATGTGACTCCACATTATTAGTCTAAACTTTAGCAAACACGGGGAATTTATTCATTCTGCACTAAGAGTTTGCTTAGCACAAAGAAAACAGAGGCCCATGAATGAAATATACATCGGAAGGACGTCTAAAATATGGGGTCAGTGCCGCATCCCTGATAGTATTAACTGATATAATGTGGACCAAATTTACTAAGGGGCTTTGTTGTAATGGAAAATATGAATGAAGGTCTCCAAAACATCGCTCTCTATTAAAGATAGATGTAAAAATGTAATTCTCATTGTTTATTATATCTGTAACAGATATAGTGATGTAGATCTGCATCACATTTTATTTGTGCATTATAGAAAATTGTCTTGTGAGGTTCGCTTTGTGAGAAGTTATTTTAAAGGGGTTGTCCACTACTTGGAGAACCCCTTTTAGATCCACATGTCTCCTCCAGGTAAGAGAAGAGTCTGTACTCACCTCCTGTTCTGGTGCTGTTCCAGCGGTTTTTGTCAATCAACAGGAAGTGAACGCTGAGGATGACGCTTCCTTCCTGTTGATTAACTCTGATCTGAATGGTGATTGAAAGAGGATCTCACATGACGTCGCAAAATCACGTGAACCCCGAATGCTCGATTACTCGCACCGCTGGAACAGTGCCAAAATGATAGGTGAGTACAGGCTCTTTTATTTTACATGAGAGAATGTGTGGAATTAGAATGGGTTGTTCTAGTAGTGGACAACCCTTTTAAGGGCTTGTTCAGATGAGTGCAGTATACTGATGTGTACTGTCTGAGCAAAATTCGAAGAACTCACTGACCAATGTAACTCAATCTGGCTGTTAAAGAGGACCTGTCACCCCCTGGTGCTATGTTAATTGAATCCAGCGCGTCTGCTGCATTTAGGGAAGGGGTCCCCCATATCTCTAGCTCCCCAGTAAGTTGTTAAAAAGACTTTATAAAGTGTATAGATAAGAGTCCACAGGGACTTGCTCAGTAATGATAAGTACAAAGAGCAGCACTGTTTAAAGACAAAATATAAAATGTATAACTAATCTGATCTAATAATCTGATACCTGCAAGCAATAGAGAATGTAGGCCTATAGGGGCAAGGAAAGGTGTTTCCATTAGCAATCTCTGCCTGATTGAAAAGTTGTCTTTTTCTTTTAGCTTAATTATAAATTTTATATTTTGTCTTTAAACAGTGCCACTCTTTGTACTTCTCTAAATTGTGGTTAGCGTTGCACTAATAGGAATGAGTACTACATTTATGAATAAATAACCCCTATGTAATGTACCTTTCCCCACCTAGTTATCCAGTGTCCATATATGCTATTACTTTCTTATGTCAGCCTTCTAGTTCATACTTGAAGAGTTAACCTTTTTTTCAATCAGGCAGAGATTGCTAATGGAAAACACCTTTCCTTGCCCCTATAGGCCTACATTCTCTATGGCTCGCTTATATCAGATAGCCTACAAAAATGAATCCAAAATGAGCCAGAAAATGGGTAGGAAGGAAGTCAGGGACCCAGTTGACAAGACATTACTCAGTAATGAGTCGTGACTGTTGCTGGTGTTCTCCCCGCCCCCAGCCCTCAGGAGGCTGAACAAGAGAGGGCAGGAGGTGGCACAGAGAGGACTAGAAGTGGGGAGGACACTAGCAACAGCGATGACTCATTACTGAGTAAGTCCCTCCGGACCCCTTATCTGTACACTTTAGGGTATGTGCCCACAGGGCGTTTTTGCCACGGATTTCCTGCAGCTTCCGCATGCAGAAAACCATTGGTTTTATGGTAATGTATGCTAATCTGTTCCTGCAGTTGGGCTTTCCAGCAAAACCAATGTGTTTCACAGAAACGCTGTGCCCATACATTGGTTTTGCAAGTGTCAAGAGCTGTCAAATAACAGCGTTTTTGGTGCGGATAGCAAAGAATTGACATTTCAATTATTCCTGCGTTTTTGGTGCAGTCAATGGGAAAAACGCTGGAAAAACGCAGCATCAAAAACGCAGTAAAAACGCACCAAAAACGCAGTAAAAATGCGCAAAAAACGCAGACAAGATCATAGCATTTCTCCTGTCAAGGACTCTAGGATCCTCAGGTTTTCCTGCATTCAGGACTGCAGCAAAAACGTCCTGTGGGCACATACCCTTATAAAGTCTTTTCAACAACTTACAGGGGGGCTAGGGACATGGGGACCCCTTGACTGAATTCAGCAGACACGCTGCATTCAGTGCTGCATTCAGTGCTGCATTCAGTTAGCATAGCACCAGGGGGGTGACTGGTACTCTTTAAGTTGAGTTTTTTTTCACCTAAACTGAGTATCTGTGAGTATAAAACCCACATCATGCACTATTCTCTTCTGAGTCTCAGATGAGACGCTCATTTAATTCTACGGGTCTACCTACAAACATTGGATCCCAAACTGACCATCTGTGTGGCATCTGACTTTTGCTGACACATTTCCATTATTAAGCTAAGAAATTGTATATTGATATGTATATTTTAGTATGCACATGTATGAAAACGGTTTTCACACGGATGTCAGATGGATGTAAAAAACAGACTCGGATGGCACATGGATGATATGGGTGCAAATCAGATGAAAATCATCCGAGTTTCCTGGATGAAACTCAAACGATTTTTCATACGCTCATCGGACCTTAGTGTGATGGACACCAGCAACACAATCATTTGTGGTGCAATGAAGGTGTCAAAAAGAATAATGTCCATAAAGCTAATTTGTTTAAAAATTTTGGGAAAATCGTACAACCATTACAGTATAGACACCAAAAATACTCAGCCCACTAATGCACTATGTATTGGGGGATGCCCAAATATACTTCACAGTAGTGTGAGCTGGTTGGTATAACTCTATGTATGTACAATATCCCAATAGACAAAGAACGGACTCGTATAAAATATTCGAATGTCTTTGCACCTCCAACTGCTCCCAATTGTACCGAGCCGTAATATGGTAGACGTATGCTACATATTGTACCTCTGTATGGCTCAGATTTCATGCCGAGGCAGAAAGAGATTTTCTCTTGGATTCCGTTTTATACTGCCAGAAAATAAATATGTCATGCTCCATCAAATACTGTATTACAAAACTTTTTCCCTGGTAGGATTGCTTGCAAGGAGAGAATGTCTCCATAATACAGACCCGTATGGAGGCACCATATGGAGGCGTGCAGAGTCCCTACATGGTCTCAGTGCATACATTTTTGCCATGTGCCTAACGTCTAAGAATTGTGATGTACACAGCAAGACGTGGCAGTGGTTATAGCATAAACTGTGAAAAAGATTGTTCTACAAATGGACTTTCTGACTTGCCTCTTGCAGGCACACTCTTACCATGAACACATTAAGCACAAATGCTTTTTTAACCCCTTCATGATACGGCCAATTTCTATTTTGGTGTTTTATTTTCTTCTCTCCTTCGTCCCAGAGCCATAACTGTTTTTAATTTTCTTTACACATAGACATATGAGGACTTGTTCTTTTTTCTGGGATGAGTTGTACCATTGAATTACATCATTCATTTTACCAGATAGTGTACTGAAAATGGGGGATAAAATTCCAAATGGGGAGAAATTGTGACCCCTCCCCCCCACAATTCTGACATGTTTTTTGGGGAATTGTATGTTTTGTGGTGCACATGACCTTGTAATATGATTCTCATCATCAGTACAATTACAACCATACCAAACATGTCCAGATTTTTCATTAGTGGTGAAAAAACATCTGAAATTTGCAAAATTAAAAATTTGGGTCTTGAGTCATCATTTTCCCAGACCTGTAACATTTTCAACAGATGGAGCTGTACGATGGCTTATTTTTGTGGGGGGAAGCATCATTTTTATTGGTACCATTTTGGGATGGATATAATGTTTTGATCTATTGTTACACCATTTTTTGTGGTGTAGCAGCAACCAAAAAAACAATAATTGACAGTCTTTAATTTATTTTATTTAGTGTTTATCGATCAGGTTACCGTATATACTCGAGTATAAGCCGACCCGAGTATAAGCCGAGGCCCCTGATTTTACCCCAAAACTGGTGAAACCTGTGGACTCGAGTATTATTCTAGGGTAGGAAATGCAGCAGACCCCCATCCTGGAATATTACTCATCATCACTGGTATATAGCACCCCCATCACTGGTATATGGCCCCTCATCCTGTAATGCTGGTATATAGCCCCCATCACTGTATATAGCACCCCCATCATGGTAAATGGCCCCTCATCCTGATATATACCCCCCTCACTGTACATATTCCCCCATCACTGGTATATTCGCCCCCCTATGTTCAGTATATGCCTCCATGCTGCCGCACACTGTAAAATAATAAATCAGTCATTCTTACGCTCCATCACTATGTCACCGCTGCGTCCTCTGGTCTTCCTGCTTCTGCCTGCTTTTGCCGGTGTCATGCGACTGACGCAGCAGCGATGATGTCATTGCTGATGCACCGGTCACATGACGCCGGAAAAAGTAGGAAGAAGCAGGAAGACCGGATGACGCAGCGGTGACATAGTGACGGAGGGTAAGAATGAATGATTTATTATTTTATGGTGTGCGGCATCATGGGGGCATATACTGATCATGGGGGGGGGGTGAATATACATAGTGCAATAGAATATGCATGCTTCCCCTGCCGCTAAATGACAGGGGGATACAGTGTATATTGCATTGCACTAATCAGCGGGCCCATGTGACCTCCCTCTCTTACTACAGCCTCCCGCCTGCTAGCCTGTACACTGTGACTCGAGCATAAGCCGAGGGGGGCAGTTTTCAGCAGAAAAATTGTGCTGAAAAACTGGACTTATACTCGAGTATATACGGTAGTTATATTTATATTTTGATAGATCGGATGTGTCTGAATGAGGTCATACCACATCCACGTATTTTTTATCATCTTTATTTTTAATGTGACAAAAGGAGCGTGTTTTGGACTTTTATGTTGTTTTTTTCAAGCAAAACATATTTTTGCGCCATGTTAAAAGGTATCAACCACTGAGGACTCTCAGATTTTAATATTTTTGTTTTTTCACATTTTTTAATACTTTTTTTTTTTACTGTTCACTTTTCTTAATTATCTCTGTAGGGGACTTGAAGCTGCAATCTTCTGGTCACTTGTTATATATGTACACAGCAATGATGCCATAGTATTGCTGCATATAAGGAAAATCATTTGAAGCCTGTCCAAAAGCACGGTTTCAAAGAAGCACTGTAATGACAATCATGGAAATCTTTTACAGACCCCAGTTGTCGTAGCAATAAAATGGTGACCTTCGATGCCATCAAGGATGTGCCGAAGTTGAGTTTATAAGGAAGCACCCCCATGCCAATGCGTGTTAAATGCCGCTGATAGAGTCTGACAGCAGGATTTATCAGGTTAACAATTGCTAATGACAGATTCTGGCTGTAATACACAGACAATACCAGATGATTATGGGGAGTGGTCACCCCGTGAGTACGATCCATACACCCGCTCCCGACGTGCACCCTACATGTACAGTGGATGACATGAGGGCGTTAAACTGTGATATGATGCTATTGTCACGGTCGCGCTCGCGACCCATGAGGTAAGGGGAATGTGGACCCACTGGACCACAGGGGGGACCCGGGCCTGCCCAGACTAGGGAAGAGCAGCAACCGGGTTCTGTGGCAGCTGAGCATGTGGGCTAGGTGGTAACCTGCAGGACAAGACGACACCGCACACTTCAGGTATAGCAAAAGTAACGTTTACTGAACAAGAACACACATCAAGGACACGGAACATCATGGACACGGAACATCACGAACACCAGGCGTGAACGTCAGGGTCATTTCGGACACCAGGCGGGAACCTCAGGGTCATTTCGGACACCAGGCGGGAACCTCAGGGTCATCTCGGACACCAGGCGGGAACCTCAGGGTCATCTCGGACACCAGGCGGGAACCTCAGGGTCATCTCGGACACCAGGCGGGAACCTCAGGGTCATCTCGGACACCAGGCGGGAACCTCAGGGTCATCTCGGACACCAGGCGGGAACCTCAGGGTCATCTCGGACACCAGGCGGGAACCTCAGGGTCATCTCGGACACCAGGCGGGAACCTCAGGGTCATCTCGGACACCAGGCGGGAACCTCAGGGTCATCTCGGACACCAGGCGGGAACCTCAGGGTCATCTCGGACACCAGGCGGGAACCTCAGGGTCATCTCGGACACCAGGCGGGAACCTCAGGGTCATCTCGGACACCAGGCGGGAACCTCGGGGTCATCTCGGACACCAGGCGGGAACCTCGGGGTCATCTCGGACACCAGGCGGGAACCTCGGGGTCATCTCGGACACCAGGCGGGAACCTCGGGGTCATCTCGGACACCAGGCAAGACATCGGGGTCATCTCGGACACAAGGCAAGACATCGGGGTCATCTCGGACACAAGGCAAGACATCGGGGTCATCTCGGACACAAGGCAAGACATCGGGGTCATCTCGGACACAAGGCAAGACATCGGGGTCATCTCAGACACAAGGCAAGACATCGGGGTCATCTCGGACACAAGGCAAGACATCATCAGGCAGGACCTCAGGACCATCTCGGACACCAGGCGGAACCTCGGGATCATCTCGGACACCAGGCACAGACACCAGGCAGAACCTCAGGTCCATCTTGGACACCGACAGTCAGGACGTCTGGACTCCATGCAACGGACACGGCTCCAGACCGGGAACAGCAAGACACAAGGAGGAACAAGACAAGGACGTTGGCACCAACACAGACAAGACGGGTCCAGGGACACAGACATCAGCTTTCCCAGAACTGATAGCAGGCAGAACAGGAGCTGTAGACAAGGCAGACCAGGAGCAGCATGTTGGACCAAACACACTGGGCTAGGTTAAGAAACCTAATGCGAGGCTCTGGCCACGCCCAACAGGGAAGAGGAACTTTAAATAGGAGCTGACCCTCAGCTATAGGCTGGGGACAGCAATTCAAGCGCACACCCTCCATCTTACTAAACTGGGGAAGGTGTGGCGGCGCGCACCCTAGGCACAGTCAGAACCCATACAGCATAGCCAGCACAGGAACCGATGCCCAGAGCACCTGGCAGCGGCTGCAAGCCTAGACACACGTGGAAAGTCATGCACCAGCTGCAGAGGACCTCACAACCCGCGGATAGCTTCCACAGCGGGAGCCAGGGTCCACACATGAGAGGTAAACAGCGGAGCACTGACACTACAACACATGTGCAGCTACGCAGCGGAGCTGGGAACTGAGCAGAATCCTATCCAGGTAACATACTACAGTCTCCCAGCTGGACAGGGGGGGAAGGAGCATTGGGTGAAAGCGCAGTAACGCCGAGGGAACCAAGACACCAGACCACCGGCGTTACAGTATCCCCCTCCTCAGGCCCCCTCTTCTGAAAACCCAAAAGAAAAAAGTCCCACAAAAAGTTCAATTGGGTTAGGCGGTACGTCCCACAGGTCACAAAAAAGCAGCAGAGTCCATCACTCGAGTGATCAGAGCCGCTGACCACACGGGGCTCGAGCAATCTAGTCCACATACCAAGTGGGATCCGGGGAATGTCCTGCAGTCCACACATGCTCAGCGGAGTCCATGGCCAGAGCCTACTGTCACGGTCGCGCTCGCGACCCATGAGGTAAGGGGAAAGTGGACCCACTGGACCACAGGGGGGACCCGGGCCTGCCCAGACTAGGGAAGAACAGCAACCGGGTTCTGTGGCAGCTGAGCATGTGGGCTAGATGGTAACCTGCAGGACAATACGACACCGCACACTTCAGGTATAGCAAAAGTAACGTTTACTGAACAAGAACACACATCAAGGACACGGAACATCATGGACACGGAACATCACGAACACCAGGCGTGAACGTCAGGGTCATTTCGGACACCAGGCGGGAACCTCAGGGTCATTTCGGACACCAGGCGGGAACCTCAGGGTCATCTCGGACACCAGGCGGGAACCTCAGGGTCATCTCGGACACCAGGCGGGAACCTCAGGGTCATCTCGGACACCAGGCGGGAACCTCAGGGTCATCTCGGACACCAGGCGGGAACCTCAGGGTCATCTCGGACACCAGGCGGGAACCTCAGGGTCATCTCGGACACCAGGCGGGAACCTCAGGGTCATCTCGGACACCAGGCGGGAACCTCAGGGTCATCTCGGACACCAGGCGGGAACCTCAGGGTCATCTCGGACACCAGGCGGGAACCTCAGGGTCATCTCGGACACCAGGCGGGAACCTCAGGGTCATCTCGGACACCAGGCGGGAACCTCAGGGTCATCTCGGACACCAGGCGGGAACCTCGGGGTCATCTCGGACACCAGGCGGGAACCTCGGGGTCATCTCGGACACCAGGCGGGAACCTCGGGGTCATCTCGGACACCAGGCGGGAACCTCGGGGTCATCTCGGACACCAGGCAAGACATCGGGGTCATCTCGGACACAAGGCAAGACATCGGGGTCATCTCGGACACAAGGCAAGACATCGGGGTCATCTCGGACACAAGGCAAGACATCGGGGTCATCTCGGACACAAGGCAAGACATCGGGGTCATCTCAGACACAAGGCAAGACATCGGGGTCATCTCGGACACAAGGCAAGACATCATCAGGCAGGACCTCAGGACCATCTCGGACACCAGGCGGAACCTCGGGATCATCTCGGACACCAGGCACAGACACCAGGCAGAACCTCAGGTCCATCTTGGACACCGACAGTCAGGACGTCTGGACTCCATGCAACGGACACGGCTCCAGACCGGGAACAGCAAGACACAAGGAGGAACAAGACAAGGACGTTGGCACCAACACAGACAAGACGGGTCCAGGGACACAGACATCAGCTTTCCCAGAACTGATAGCAGGCAGAACAGGAGCTGTAGACAAGGCAGACCAGGAGCAGCATGTTGGACCAAACACACTGGGCTAGGTTAAGAAACCTAATGCGAGGCTCTGGCCACGCCCAACAGGGAAGAGGAACTTTAAATAGGAGCTGACCCTCAGCTATAGGCTGGGGACAGCAATTCAAGCGCACACCCTCCATCTTACTAAACTGGGGAAGGTGTGGCGGCGCGCACCCTAGGCACAGTCAGAACCCATACAGCATAGCCAGCACAGGAACCGATGCCCAGAGCACCTGGCAGCGGCTGCAAGCCTAGACACACGTGGAAAGTCATGCACCAGCTGCAGAGGACCTCACAACCCGCGGATAGCTTCCACAGCGGGAGCCAGGGTCCACACATGAGAGGTAAACAGCGGAGCACTGACACTACAACACATGTGCAGCTACGCAGCGGAGCTGGGAACTGAGCAGAATCCTATC
This sequence comes from Allobates femoralis, assembly GCA_033576535.1. Classification (NCBI taxonomy): domain Eukaryota; kingdom Metazoa; phylum Chordata; class Amphibia; order Anura; family Aromobatidae; genus Allobates; species Allobates femoralis. The sequence goes on along the minus strand of JARQOC010000008.1, from coordinate 142,977,705 downwards.
CAGGTAACATACTACAGTCTCCCAGCTGGACAGGGGGGGAAGGAGCATTGGGTGAAAGCGCAGTAACGCCGAGGGAACCAAGACACCAGACCACCGGCGTTACAGCTATATTGTGTGGACGAAGCCTCCCAAGGCTACACGCGTTGGGTCCCCAACTGCACCCCACATGCCTAAGGGTTCATTACACACCATGGCAGGTTCTATATGGTAACTATATGTGGCTTAATTGTCTCCTCATAGGTGCTATGTATAACTATGGGTTCCCATTGTTGATGATCTTCTGACTAGATTGGATGCCATATTTTGGTACATTACACTTGATTATTGTGACTGTTTACCTTATCCAATACTGTTATCCAGATACCCACTAACTATAGCACTACCTTCCTTATAGAAGGTCTAATTGGTTAGCCCTTGTAGTACTACATTAGCCTGGTGCTACCTAAATTGTGGAACTGAGTGATTTCTATATGACACCTAAACGCCACTCGTGACTGTAAGTAACTGATCCTCCCTGTATTCCACCTACTGCAGGAGTGTGTTGGGTGCAGTTTATGTTACTCTGTAACCATGTTTTTAATGGTTTTAATGTTTTTTCTGTCTAAGCCTGTCACCATGTTGTTCACTAAATAAATTGTGTTTTTTTCACCGCAAATAGTGTGCACCCTCTAAACAGTGGTTCTTTCTCTCCCCCTTCTTGCTATATGGTGTGGAGACTATGTAAGGTGTGTGCCCACAATCAGGATTACCAATGTTTTGGATGTAGCTCTGGGACTGTTTTCACTGTCCCCAAAACGCTGCGTTGTAAAGTACACACACAGTGGATGGATTTATAGAAATCTTATGCCCACTGTGCTTCTATTTTACGCAGCATAAATTGACATGCGGTGCAGGTTTCCGAACCGCAGCATGTTAATTTATTCTTGTGGTGGTGTGAATGTTCTGAGTGGAAGAACACAGCGAAAATATGCTGCACCCAGAATCCTGATTGTGGCCACGTATGCTGCGTTCTCCCACTAGTGTCTCTGCAAGAGAAAACATACTGCTTGACTCAATACTGATCATGGGCATTTACCCTTAAAGGGAACCAACCACCTAAAAATACCTATCTAGCCTATAAATATCTGTCCCTGGAGCCTTAAATTACTATTCTAACCTAAATCTACCTAACTACATGCACAATAAATCACTTTTAATACTTACCAAATCCTTGTCTGATGGGCGTTCCTCCAGGGTCTTTGTCAGATAGGCAGGGTCTTCAGGCCGCGCTCGCACCCGCCTCGCTCCTGTCCATCTTCTTTCCAGGGCGGCATCTTCTTCCAGGAGGATTCAAATTACCCGCCCATCGCGTCCTCGCAATGGCCGGGTCACGGGCTGCAGGCCCTGCGTCACTTCCGCCCGCCGCATCGCTGGGTCTATGATGCGCCCAGGCCAGCTTCAGCATGCTATCTGTGCATATTCTGAAGCCGGCCTGGGTGTACCAGTGACGCGGCGGGCGGAAGTGACGCGGCGGGCGGAAGTGACGCAGGGCCTGCAGCACGTGACCCGCCCATTGCGAGGACGCGATGGGCGGGTAATTTGAATCCTCCTGGAAGAAGATGCCGCCCTGGAAAGAAGATGGACAGCAGCGAGGCGGATGCGAGCGCGGCCTGAAGACCATGCCTATCTCACTGTGTTTGAGTGCTTTAACTGGTGCCCGCAGTGTTATCCTCCACTGGTCTCCACAAGGTCAGTGGGTGCTTTGTGATGTCTGTCTATCAAGCATTGCTCCCACCCAGCCAGAATCCTGCGCCACACTGATGAGGGGCAACAACCCCGAAACAGCTGTCTGTGGTTCTGTGGTTGGATACCTAGTCCATGGTAAACCCCTGGCCATATCTTCAAGCTCGCAAGGGCTTGATAGTGACTTAAGGGCTACTAATACCCTGGGCTAGGTCCTTCCCTGGTGGGATAACTGACTGGTGTCCAAGTTGTAGACTCTTAACCGAGGCTCCATGGACTTCATCTGCATATTCAAATTCTAGGGAGCAATGCACCTTGGGTTTCACTGTGTTTGAGTGCTTTAACTGGTGCCTGCAGTGTTATCCTCCACTGGTCTCCACAAGGTCAGTGGGTGCTTTGTGATGTCTGTCTATCAAGCATTGCTCCCACCCAGCCAGAATCCTGCGCCACACTGATGAGGGGCAACAACCCCGAAACAGCTGTCTGTGGTTGGATACCTAGTCCATGGTAAACCCCTGGTCATATTTTTAAGCTCGCAAGGGCTGGATAGTGACTTAAGGGCTACTAATACCCTGGGCTAGGTCCTTCCCTGGTGGGATAACTGGCTGGTGTCCATGTTGTAGACTCTTAACCGAGGCTCCATGGACTTCATCTGCACTATCTGACAAAGACCCTGGAGGAACGCCCATCAGACAAGGATTTGGTAGGTATAAAAAGCAATTTATTGTGCATGTAGTTAGGTAGATTTAGTCAGTCAGGGATGGTTAGAATAGTAATTTTAGGCTCTAGGGACAGATATTTATAGGTTAGATAGGGATTTTTACGTGGTTGGTTCCCTTTAAAGGGGTCATCCATAGAGTGATATTTTTTCTTTCCTGTTTAACTCGTATTCACCTTACCGATCCCCTGCCATTGGCTTGATCTCACGGTACCTCCTGTTGGCCGTTACTTCTGGCTACAGCAATGACTAAACAAAGGTCCAGGCAGCATCAACATGGGAATGGCAGGAGATAGGTTGATGTTATAATAAATGTCCCTGGTGACATACTGAATGTTTGGAAAGAACCTATTTGACCTAAATTCTTAAAATGAATTGATCGTGCCACTAATTGCACATTATCGTGTCCCATTGTTATGAGAGATCTTTTTTAGGTCACGGCTTCCCCACAATTGTATTTGAAACAAAGTGTTTTTTTGTTTTTCATGATAGCGCTATTGTCCTTTATATTTTTCCAGTAAAAGGGAAAACGCATTAGAAAATGGTTTTCTATAAAAGTAAATCTCAGGAGATTTCATCTAATTGAATGTCTACAAACAATGGGCGGCAGACAGGATGCTTTCATGGATCAGCTTGGCTGCTCATGATATTTCGAATCCTGGATACGCAGATCTTCATTCACGCTGTGTGTTTGCCCTTTTGGCATGCACTTCTATGTGGGCACTGGGAATAACTCCGAATATACACTTTTGTCTTATGTCAGGCATAAACTATTCAAGACAGAAGCAGGCAGCTCTAAATGGATGAGCTCAGCCGAATCACTTGCTCTAACTGCTGTAGATCATTTTTAATTAATTGTGACTAAGGTTCTATTGAACAGGAGTATATTAGCGAACAGCTGCCCGACAATAAACTGAAGAAACAAATGCACTCCCTACCTAGCTTACAACAATGGTAGAAGTGAGAGGCCTTATTAATTACTAGATTCTCTAATTACTATACTGTATATCAGACTCCTCTTCAGACTGGGGTGACATGACATGTAAAAGTCACTATGTATTGACGGACTGATCACTAAATTATATGTGAGCCCTTGCGGACAGGGTCCTCTCCCCTTCTTCTGTACCTGTGTGACTTGATAGTCCATACTTAATGTACTTATCTTTGTTTGCCCTTCGACATGTAAAGCGACATGGAATCTAATGGTGCTATAATAATAATAATAATAATAAAACAGTGTATTAGAAGGTTATTCTCATCTTCATAAATTGGTATGCTTGGATAGTGCTTGCAAAAGCAAAAACCTTTGCAATATACTGTTTATTCACTTTTTGTATTACCACTATTCTATTCATTTGTATACAGCATGTTGCCTAGGTAACCGACCACCGTTGCTGTTTAGCTGTTGTGGCCAAACATGCACAGTGCTTACAAGTTGTTTTTTCATTGAGTTTGTAAATAATGCTTTAGTATCTGTGACATTAACCCAGGAGTGCACTGTCACCTTCTAATCCCAGCCAGGTTCTGCCTCCTAGGCAACAAGTTATAAACAAAAGAAAAGTTGTAATATCTTATGGTACCTTTACACGCCACTACCGAAGGTTGGAAAACCACCGGGTGTCTCACGTGCACACGTGCATTCCAATGGTTCCTAACGGTACCCGATACTGCAATTACACGCCGCTACAAGGTGCTCCACAGTAGGTTTTTTCGATCCCTGGAAGCACCGACAGGTGCCGCAGGTTACCTTCTGTAGAGCACCTTCCCTCATTTACACGCCGCTACCACAAGGGAATATGGGAGGACCTGGGGCAGCAGGGACAACACATAGGCGTGCCAGAGTTGTGGATTACGAGACCTCGTACGATGATTGGACAATGCAATAACATCATGATTGGCCAGCCAGCGCAGGGAGGCTGGCTAATACATGACGCTATAGCAAATGTGTAGTGACTGGTCAGCTCGTTAAATATGCTGCCCTGTACAGGGACAGCCAATGGGTCACAGTAGTCCCCACCAATGATAGCTGATGGGGCGTGGTATACATGAAGCTCAAGCACGCCCCAGGTAACTCAAATACCGTACCTGTGCCCCGATTACACGCCGCTACCATAGGGTTTACACCTGCTTGTTTTAGAGCACGACTGAAAGACAGGTATCCAAAGTGACCGGTGGCAACAACCTGAATTACACGCCGCAACCTTGCGGTGTTTTGAAGGTAAAAGTTACAATTGTCTCCGACACCCGGTGGTTTCTAACCTTCGGTAGTGGCGTGTAAAGGTACCATAAGGAATGGTTTTTAATAAGCCTTCATTTGCGCAAGGGCTTCTTTCTTCAAGCACAATTTGACAATATCCAACAATGAAAATGGAATAATCCATTAACTAAAGACTCAAGCACACGTCAACCTCTTCACAACCTTGTAATTTTCCATTTTTGCGCTCTGATAGGAGAGGGGAACGATGCGCTCCCTGCAAACGCATGTTAAATCCCGCTGTCAGAGATTGACAGCAGGATTTAACTGGTTAGCAATCATGGGAAGATCTCTGATCCACCCAAAACTGTTAGATGTATATGATGGCTGATTAAATTAGCCATCATGTGCAGTCAAAGATGCAGGAGGGGAATAACAATAGTGGTTGCAGAGGTTGAGACTGCGACCAGGTCCAGGGGTATAGGAGCTCCTGACCTCAGCACGTACTTCAGTTGGATGTTCATCTGAGGATCCACATTCAGCGAAGCAAAAGCCAGTTGGGTCCCTGTATTGTTATACACACTGCTAGCCAACCAGATGACATCAGCTCACATTGGTGTGGTAGTGACTAATGGAGCATGGTATTGACATCATGTGCCATGGCACGCACACTAATGTCAGCTGCCAGCTCCTTTGCTGGCTGTAGAAAAGTATGGGAGACATATATGCCAGGATGGGGGCCATATATACCAGAAAGGGGGACATATGTGCCCTGAAGGCGTCCAGTAAAAGGAACATTTGTACAGAATGGGGATAATACTACACAATCAAGGGGGAAGGGAAGCAACACATGTGTTTATAAGATTTAGAAAGCTACAGGGGCCAATACATCTGACCAACATGCGAGGGGGAGAGTGGATTCAAATATTGCACTGGAGCCCATCACACTGTTGCGGGCTTAGTGTGCGAGCCTGCATCAAAGGTAGGGGCAGAACCTTTGATTTACCGGTACATCCAAGGTTATGATGGGGTTAATATTATAGCTCACGTTTGGACAGAGCTATATTTGGATTGCAATAGATGTCCAGGAGCAACCTATGCATGCACACTAATACAAAGAAAGCTGTCAAACACTGATAAGCCCACCCACTGGACTGAAAATCCTACAAAAAGTTGAGGATTATACAAATAGAATATGGGTTATACTGAATCTTTTTTCACAAAACGATATATCACTCTTCCCAGCTCCCCTGCTCTGTAATGGATGAGCTGAATTTTAATAATGACAGGTTTATTTTAAACATTTTAATACATTTGGCGAACGCTTTAACAGAAAAAATACTGCCAGGGGACAAAAATTGCATAAAACATGCAGGAAAAAACCCAACCATAACATTTGTGCTTCTCATAGTTCTGCTTTAGGTCATCTATAAGTATTTATATTACATTTTAATGAGGGCTTGTTCAGATGAGCATATTTTACATGTGTGCTGTCTGTATACTCTACCGATAGAATATATACTAATGATAGGCAGTGCGGTACTTCACTGGAGGATTTTTACACGTGGACTGATGCTATGCACTAATAAATAGTAAAAAAGTAAGGTCCACCTTACTCCCATTACTATGGTTTGTTCCATGCATGAAGTGTTCTCAAGGTACCTGGAGAATGTGCTCTATGTGTGAAACCCTCATAGGCTCCTAACCTGCTGAATGTTGTTTTATTTGTGACAATTAAGGCCATGTTCAGACATCTCCTGTGCTAGTATTTAGCGGGTGTCCGCTAAATATTTAGCTTTTGTCAGTGAAGCGAAGATGCGTGAGCACCGCCGCTTCCTGGTGATGCAGCCCCTCGTTACCCGATGTTGATCGTGGTAACCACGTCACACACAAGGCTGCCTAGTGTCCGCTTAAGCATCTTTGCTTCACTGACAAAAGCTGAGTATTTAGCGGACACCCGCTAAATACTAGCACAGGAGATGTGTGAACATGGCCTAAGGCACAATCTTCATATTTTTATGTCATTTCTGCAATACATGGGGCTCAATTTTTATGGTATGTTTGTATACATTTTTATTATTTCTATCAAGGAAAAATGAAGGAAAAATACAAAATAGGTGTTTATTTTTTCTATTTTTCACTTTTTTACAACCACTAAATATGTTAGATTACATTCTCCTTTCCATAGAAATAATTGTTATATATTGAACATATTTTTGACAGAGCAGTGCTTGAAAAAGTCATTAGGACTGGTAGTGTCTTTATTTTTTATTTTTTTTTTGCTTTTTTTATTTTATTTATTTCACAAACTGTTACCCCCTAAAGTCACAGTTTGATTGCTGATTTCCATTGTAACTGGGGCTGGTACGTTAGCCCAAGTTAAAGGGTAAACATAGTCTCCTACCTCCATAATAGGGCTGACTACGTCTGCAATCACAAATGATCACTTGGTACAGCAGAGGAAGTGCTTTTTGTGCTTCATACACTGTACATAGAGCACCAGTTCAGTGCTATGTGAACTGCGATCAGGAGGGTAGACATGTTAATAAATCATGTTTAAACATGTGGGCGCATGGTGAGTAAGGCTTTGCCTGAAAACCAGCACCATACATCAGCAGCTGTACAATCTCATGCAAACAGCCTACTCTATCCTGAATTAAAGGGAATCTATCAACAGATTTTTGCTACCTCATCTGAGAGCAGCATGATGTAGGCAAAGAGATCCTGAATCCAATGATTGCAAAATATAAAAAGGGGGGGGGGGACAAGAGGCGCAATAGTGCCCTATCACTAGTGACACTGGTGTGCAAACGGTGGTGCTGTGTGGCCGCTCACCTGGTCCAGTTGTGGTCCCCACAACTGGTTTGAAGGCGTTTAGGAATCAATGTTCCAAGCTGCTGCAGGACCTCCACCTACCACTGGATAGTGGTATGTTCCAAGAGAAAATGATGGGAGTGATGGTGTGTCACGGTCCGCGCTGCTTCTGGGTTCAAATAACTCACCAAAGAGCCCAACAACTTTTCATCCTCTTTATTCTTTCTTCTCCTACGCGTTTCAACGCCACACCCGGCGCCTTCCTCAGGGAATATCCCTGAGGAAGGCGCCGGGTGTGGCGTTGAAACGCGTAGGAGACGAAAGAATAAAGAGGATGAAAAGTTGTTGGGCTCTTTGGTGAGTTATTTGAACCCAGAAGCAGCGCGGACCGTGACACACCATCACTCCCATCATTTTCTTGAATCCAATGATGTATCACATAGATTACTGGGTGCAACAGTTCTGATATAGTCAGAGTTCTTATATTTAGCATGTTTGCTGAGAAGGCAGCCCCGCCCACACCAGGCCTTCTATGTACAATGTCTACAGGCTGTGAGCTTCTGATCAGAGGCAGTGAGGGCATGTTGGATCAGGGCTCATGCGCTGATGTAGTCAGCGTAACGATAAGCTTCTAGTGATACAACAATCATTGCAAGTAAACAACATGGAGCTTGGTAAGAGATGCACCCCTTGAAGGAGTTTTAACCCTTACTGTATGATGTCTTCAGATTACATAGTAAAAACCTGCTGACAGAGTCGCTGTAATTTTTTAGAACATCAGTGCAGAGTAACATGCAAACCGCTTAGAGTTTTAAAATCTAGGGGAGCAACAGGAAACGGTCAAGAACCATTTGCCATTATTAATATAGGAACGGGACACTTTTTTTTTCATTATTGTGGTATAAAACAGATGCCATATGGATGTCATACAGATGTAAAAAACGTAAACACGGAAGAATGACAGAGCACCATAAAGATGAAAGATTGACCATTTTTTCTTGGATGAAAAATAGACAATTTTCCATGTTTTCAGATCCCGCACTAAGAAAGACCAACATTAGAGACACAATCAGTGCTTCCTCTATGTGTAATGAAATTTTCATTTGGAAATACAGACAAGCGGATCTGACAAAATTAAACATTGACAAGTTGTGCAGATTTCCCCTGGAAATCCAATAGCAATTTGCCATTAATGAATTATTCCTTAGATCCCCAGAACATAATAGAAATAGGATGTAAAAACAAAACAAAAACTAATACTCACCTCACTGCTTGCTGTTCTCTGGTCCTCCACAGCTCTTCTTTCAGCAATTTTGTGTCACATCTCTATTCTAGGCCGGGACTTCCCAAGATGCAGTATAACGCTGCCAACTCTCTGCTATGCTCACCACCAGCCCTGCCACAGGCTTCCTTTCCTTGGCCATCCCTGTGGTCCTCTGTAGTCTCCAGCTCCCTGGGCCTGTCTTTCAGGAATGTGCCTAAGGTGCGCAGCCTCGCTCCTGTCCTGCATTTAAAGGGTCAGTGCGCTATTTCCAGGAAGTACCCCTTAGCCTATGGCTGAATGGCACTGGGTGTATAAGGCATCCTTCCATTAGGGGATGTGCCTGATCAATGCCATTAGTTAATTTAGTATGTCTTGCTGGCTAGTTGTCAGGGTCTGTCCCTGTGTCCATTACCTGTCCCTGAATCCCATACCTGTCTGCATTGATGTGTATCTGATTTCAACAAGAATCTGTAGGGACTGTATTCACAGCGACTTACTCCACTAACTGAATTGAATGTCTGGATCTCATTAGTTCAAAAATTGTTAATTTTTAATATGTCAACTTTTTTAAAAATAAGGTGGTTGTAACTAGGTATCTTTAGGAGCAGCCACCTACCAAAGTGGATTGATGATATACAATATGGCCAATATTGGTTCATAGAAAAAATACTTAGAGGACAATGTAGCTGCCTGCTCCTGCTTTACTGTCTGCCACTGCCATCCTTGACTGTACCTGTAATACTAGAGTCTGTACCTGGCATAGTAGAGACTGTGCCTGCTATACTAGAGACTGTGCTCGATTCCATCCCTGTCCTGGCAGTCAGCTACCACTGCTCACCCTATGGTCCTGCAGGTCTACTTCCCTCGTTCACACCATGTGAGCATTACATGCGGCATGTTATTGCAGAAGGAAAAGCTGCGGAGGACCGGATGTTGGGGTATGAGCATTGAGGGGAATATTATTATTTTAAAATTTTTGATGACTTTTTGGCCGCCATTCCGCTGAATTCTGAACAATCGATATTTTTGAAAAATGCAAAAGAAATTAAATTAATCTGGACTACATTCCCCCGTCCCTAATATTAAACACATCCAGAAGTATTTTAACTATGGGATGCCAAAAATTCCCTTTTCATTTCAATAATAATTTCTGAGTTCTTCTTGATGGACAGTTGTTACAGGTTACTATAATGGGCTCATTGCATGCCAAGTGGTACTGTCTATATCTTGATGAAACATGATAAATCAAGTCTGAAATGTGTGGCTTAAAACTACAGTAATGTAACAGCCGGCATAAAAGCTCAAAAGATGCATAAATTAGACCAAAATAGAAACAGCGTGCCAACAATGCTCATTATATCAAATGCCAGACATTTTACTTATCATAATCACACGAATATGATTTTATTAATAGCAGCAGAACATTGAACATTTACACATAGAATTGGGAATCACTGCAAATAGTTCTTTGTTGTCAATCTCAACAATATATGATGTGTAAATATCTGACATGTTTATCAATATGTCTATCTTGTACTTAATGGAAAGCAGCACAAGAAAGCGGTCTGTAGGAGCGCTAAAGGAGGACCAGGAATCTTAATAGGATATATAACTTAACTTTATTCGTCCTCCGTATCCCACAACGCGTTCACGTAATCCCTTCCTCAGGTGGATAGAGGATGAATTATTAACAAAGTTTACATAGGAACATAGTGGCCATTATTAGATCAACCCTCAAACCTCCCCCACCCTTTTTTTTTTTTTTTTTTTTTTTTTTTTTCTTCCCAGATCCACAATTAACCATTTCAAAAAAGCATGCTACATGTGGAGGTGAGGAACCCAAATGATAAATGTTATCCTCTGCATCACAAAGGGTCTCACATCAAGACATTTCAACAACTTGTCTTGAAGGAAGTAGATCAATTTCACAATCAAAAAAGAGATGGAATTTAAGTAGGGGTGAAAGGGAAGCCATCACCTCCATTAAAGACAATAAAAACATCGTCATTCGTAGAGCTGATGAAGGGAGAGAGATAGTCTTGATGGATAAGACATCGGTATATCGAGGAAGGTAGAAGGATTTTGGGAGAGAAGCTTTCTATGAAAAATTAATAGAGGATCCCAACATTGAGATTTTCCTGAAGTATAACTTTTTGATCAAGGAAGCTTATGAGAAGGAAATTATTAATAAGAAAGAACGTAATTTTCTTGACATTGCACAATATAGAGTACCTTTCCTTTATTTCCTACCCAAAATACACAAGAACCCATAAACCCCCCAGGAAGACCCATAATTTCGGGATTGGGTCCTTAACAAGTAAACTATCTCATTTTGTGGATTTATTTTTACAGAAGTATGTGAAACAGTTGAAATCCTGCCTACATGATTCATCACAACTAGGGATGGGCGAGTACCGTACTATTCGGAATCGCTATACCCGCAACGAGTAGGTCTCGTACTCGCTACTCATTGCGAGTATAGCGATTCCGAGTACTTTTGCAGTGTATCAATAGATACACTGCAAAAGTCCTGTAAAAGAGAGGAAAAGTGGTTAAAAAATAAAAAAATCGGCTACTCACCTTAACCGACGGCTGTACCGGGACCGGCCGATGCACATCTATTCATGTTAAATGACCCTTCACTCTCTCAGCCAATCAGATGGCTGGGAGTGATCTGGCCAATCAGATGCCGCTACGTCACAATGAGTAATCGCTAGCAGCCACCTGATTGGCCAGATGGAAAGGTCCTTGGTGTACCTGAGAGGACCTTTCCATCTGGCCAATCAGGTGGCTGCTAGCGATCACATGATTGTGACGTGCGGATCTGATTGGCCAATCTCTCCAGCATTGATTGGCTGAGAGAGTGAAAGGTCCTTTAACATGAATAGATGTCCATCGGCCCATCCGTACAGCGTCGGTTAAGGTGAGTATCGATTTTTTTTTTTTTTTAACCACTTTTCCTCTCTTTTACAGGACTTTTGCAGTGTATCTATTGATACACTGCAAAAGTACTCGATACTTGCTACTCACGAGTAATCCTAATTTAGTCGGCGAGTAGCGAGAACACGAATACCGCTACTATTCGGCGAGTTCCGAATAGTAGCGAGTATACTCACCCATCCCTAATCACAACTCATTGGTGAATTGAGGAGATTACCCCTTATGAAGGGGTGCATCCTTTTAACTCTGGATGTAACAGCCCTCTATAACAATATATCACACGAATTAGGTTTGAAGGTAATTGAGGAATTTTTGAAGGGTGATGCAAAAATGCCCGTTGAACAAAGGGAATTTCTATTGAAATGGCCACACAACAAGGTATTGCAGCTGAACGGATAGCAGCGTAGCGGCGCTGGGTCCGGGCCCCCCACAAGCGCCGAGCCCCAAAGCGACCGCTACGTCTGCTATGCCGGTAGTTACGCCACTGATGGGGGTGCATTATAGTCATTGCATGACTATGAGGGGTACCTTATGAATAGAGGACAACCGGATACATTATAATACATAGAAGACTATGGGGGTACATTGTAATATATGGAGGAATATGGGTATGCTTTATAATAATTGGAGGACTACACTGTGTTCCAAATTATTATGCAAATGTTCTTTTTTTCTGATTCTCCTAATTGGTTGGTGCAAATGACAATCAGTGTAATCAAGGTCATCACCCGTTGGAGTATACATCGAATTTTATTGAAGAAACCTCCCAATGATAACAGTATAATCTTCAAAATTAAAAATAAAAACTCTAAATGCACTGTTCCAAATTATTAGGCACAGTAGAGTTTGTAAACATTTGATATGTTTGAAAGAACTGAAAATGCTCATTTGTTGAATTTGCAGCATTAACAGGTCACATTCACTGAAATAAAAAAGCTATTTAACTCCAAAACATCCTAACAGGCCAAGTTACATGTTAACATAGGAACCCTTCTTTGATATCACCTTCACAATTCTTGCATCCATTAAACTTGTGAGTTTCTGGAGAGTTTCTGCTTGTATTTCTTTGCATGATGTCAGAATAGCCTCCCAGAGCTTCTGTTTTGATGTGAACTGCCTCCCAACCCCATAGATCTTTTGCTTGATTATACTCCAAAGGTTCTCTATAGGGTTCAGGTCAGGAGAAGATGGTGGTCACACCATGAGGTTATCTCCTTTTATGCCCATAGCAGCTAATGATACAGAGGTATTCTTTGCAGCATGAGTTGGTGCATTATCATGCATGAAAATGATTTTGCTTTTTGTACCATGGAAGAAAGTTCTCAGTCAGAAACTCTATATACTTTGCAGATGTCATTTTCACACCTTCAGAAACCTCAAAGGGGCCTACCAGCTGTTTCCCAATGATTCTGGCCCAAAATATGACTCCTCCACCTCCTTGCTGACATCGCAGCCTTGTTGGGACATGGTGGCAATCCACCAACCATCCACTACTCCATCCCTTTGGGCCATCCAGGGTTGCTCGGCACTCATCAGTAAGCAAGATTGTTTGAAAATTAGTCTTCATGTATGTCTGAGCCCACTGCAACCGTTTCTCCTTGTGAGCATTGTTTAGGGGTGGTCAAATAGTAGGTTTATGCCCCACAGCAAGCCTTTGAAGGATCCTACACCTTGAGGTTCAAGGGATTCCAGATGGACCAGCAGCTTCAAATATCTGTTTCCTGGTTTGTAAGGCCTTTTTATCAGCTGCTCTCTTAATCTGATGAACTTGCCTTGCAGAAACCTTCCTCATTCTGTCTTTATCTGCACGAACACATCTGTGCTCAGAATCAGCCACAAATCTCTTCACAGTATGATGATCACACTTAGGTTTTCATGCAATATCTAATGTTTTCATCCCTTGTCCAAGGCAATGCACTATTTGTTGCTTTTTGGCAGCAGAGAGAGCCTTTTTCTTTCCCATGTTACTTGAAAACTATGGCCTGCTTAATATTGTGGAACACCCAGTTTTCCTTTTATTGGCCTCATCTGCCAAACTAATTATCACAGGTATCTGAGATTGATTTCAATGATCCAAAAAACACTGAGACACAATCCCATCAATGGGTTTCATTGACAAACAATGAAAAAAAATCCCTATGACACTTAAAACTAATTTGCATAATAATTTGGAACACAGTGTATGGTGGCAGGAGGAGGAAGACTATATATACTAGGACGAGGTACATATATACCATGATAAGGGCTATATTCCAGGATGAGGACATTAATACATAATGAAGGGGGAGAGAGCTCAATTTGTGATGTAGAACAATAAACAGGGCCCATACATCTGTCCACCGTGCATGCGTGCGGGGGGAAGGGGCACGGGACAGGTCTAAATTTCGCATCGGGGCCCATCAGACTCTAGTTATGCCATTCTTCATAGCCAATGGTGCCAGACCACTTGAAATAGTTTTAGAAACTTATGTTCCTATATAATAATTCCCATACAAAACTGCAAACGTTAAAATGCCCTTGAGTTTAAAAAGGTTGTCTGATAGAAAAATATACCATGTCTATATTTTTTATATTTTTAGCAATGGATTTATTAAAAATAATAAACAGAGGCATAGTCACCTTTCAGTGCTCCTAAGGATCTGGCGGATACTGCTCTGGAGGTCTCTGCGCTCTCCGGAAGTGGTGTCTACTTTGTTTGTCCCAACATCGCTACAGCCTGTAATTGGCTGCAGCGGTCAGATCATTAGTACGGCACGTCATCAGGACGTTTACGGCATTTATAGGAATATAAATAGAAAGATGTAATAAAATAAAAGCATTTTAGACAAGGCAATAAAAAACAAGTATTTCAAAAATCTAATAATCCCGTCTATTTTTTAGCGCCCGTCTTGTACATGCAGATGAATAAAATCCAATAATATTTGAAACATGTTATTCTAAATAGGAATAGAACATTCTGTCAGTTTCCTCCTTCGTGAAATGAAACTGCCCTCTGGCTCTTCTTGTTGAATAACAGTCTATTGCGCAGTGTCCAAAACTCATAAACAATTTACAAGTCCCCTCCATTTCCCCGTGTTGGTTTGATTGTGCCTTGTTTCTATTAAAATATCTTTTGATAAGAGCCCTGCTGTGCAAAAGACAGGGAGTTAAACTCTATTTTCTGCATTGCAATTTAAAGAACCACTTGTCCATTCAATCCACTTATTTTTGAGCATAGCCACAGTGAAGGATGATTGTAACACTCACAAATATATTTGTAAAGGTTTCTGTGCTATGACAGGCATTAAACACGCATTTCAACTGTGTGTGCTATGAATATAATAAAGTATTCAGCGACATTTCTTATCCATATTGTCTTTTCTAACTTTCCAGAGGCTTCACAACTTTTTCCTGCCTGCAATAACTAATGGTTGAATACTCATCTAAAGGGAGGTGCAAGCAAAAGACACATGAAAAATGAGAAAAATGATGGGAGTACTGGTGTGTCACGGTCCGCGCTGCTGTGATGTGGATAAAAACTCACCAAGGAGACAGCAGTTATTCCATCCTTTTATTTCCTCCTCTTTCCTACGCGTTTCAGCGCCACACCCGGCGCCTTCCTCAGGGTGTGGCGCTGAAACGCGTAGGAAAGAGGAGGAAATAAAAGGATGGAATAACTGCTGTCTCCTTGGTGAGTTATTATCCACATCACAGCAGCGCGGACCATGACACACCAGTACTCCCATCATTTTTCTTGGATTCAAGCCACTGTTCAGTGGTCGGTGGAGGTCCTGCAGCAGCTGGAACACTGATTCCAATACGCCTTCAAACCAGTTGTGGGGATCACAACTGTATCAGGTGAGCAGCTTCACAGCACCACCACCTCACATAAGTGTCACCAGTGATAGGGCACTATTGCGCCTCTTGTCCCCCTCCCTATTTTCTTTTCACATGAAAAATGAGGGATGTCGTAGCTGCTTCATTTATGAGGCTCCACTTATGCCCAAGGACTGACTGGCAATAGTTGGCCTGGTGGGCAAGCATGCAGCAGTGGCCCATGATCAGTGAGCTTCAGGGGCAGAGCGGCCTCTCAGAACAACATAATAATGGTAGTCTATCCTTGGCACACCCCAAAAAAGCTTGAGAAGTAGTTTCTTTGTAAGAAGTGGTTTTTATTCGTGTTGCATTTGAAGACAAAAATCAACGTTTCGACCCACACCGGGTCTTCGTCAGGATTAGGTCTAGTGAAAACATTTACAAACCAAAATCAGGAAAACAAAAATGAATTTGTACATGTGCTGTGATCCATGTGCTCATCATGCTAGTGTCAAGTGGATATGTCTATAGTAAGGAATCCGTGGGTGAGGTGTTTAAGTGACATGTGTTGTGCCACTATAAGTTAGAGACTGTAAGTCTTATTAGTGTGGAAACCAAAGTGAAAATTGTCAAGGGATTAAAGTGTGGACAATAATCGTGATGTGGCTGAGATAAAAGTGACCAAGTGGTTAACCACCACTTACAATATCCTTCTTTCCTTGGATATTTGAACACTAGAAGGTAATGAATGACCCCCTTTCCCACATCCACTGATTAATATACTTGGCCACTTCTTCCCCTACACAGATTACTCACTTGGTCACTTTTATCTCAGCCACATCACGATTATTGTCCACACTTTAATCCCTTGACAATTTTCACTTTGGTTTCCACACTAATAAGACTTACAGTCTCTAACTTATAGTGGCACAACACATGTCACTTAAACACCTCACCCACGGATTCCTTACTATAGACATATCCACTTGACACTAGCATGATGAGCACATGGATCACAGCACATGTACAAATTCATTTTTGTTTTCCTGATTTTGGTTTGTAAATGTTTTCACTAGACCTAATCCTGACGAAGACCCGGTGTGGGTCGAAACGTTGATTTTTGTCTTCAAATGCAACACGAATAAAAACCACTTCTTACAAAGAAACTACTTCTCAAGCTTTTTTGGGGTGTGCCAAGGATAGACTACCATTATTTGAGATAATTTCCCTTCGGCACCCCACATATGGTGGTTGAGCTAGATCATTATATTATACATACATCTCAGAACAACATGACAGATGGTCGGGTCGCCCCCAAACTGCTGTTTGACCGCTAGCCATGCCCCCCTGTCCCCGGGCCTTCCAGCCCCTGTTTATGTTTTACAGGATACTGTAAAACAAATGAGTTTTATTTAAAGAGGTCAAAATGGACATTGATGATCTTTACTGATTTTATTAGGCTCTATCAGGGTTAATGAATTCTAATTTATTTCATAATGATTTGTCATAACCTAATTTTTTTCTAATACACATTAATGAAAAAATCCCCATGCTTCACTCACTACACTTTCTAATTTTTTTTATTCTTACTTTTTGATGATGCCTCTTTTGAGAATTCGAACGTCATCAGGGCAGAGGCTGCGGTCACTGCTGCAGATTTTGCGAATCCTCATCCCTAATCTCTGTTTCAGGGGCTTGGCTAGACCCTGCCCTACTGAGCATGTGTTGGTTGTCAATTCTGATGTATGCAGTATACATTCTTGTCATTGTGCAATATGCACAGTGACAGTTCACTCACCAGCTCTCATCAGAAGTAACAAACTGGCAAGAGAGCGCAGTGTCAGGGCATGTTGTAAGAATACCCAGGATGTAGAGAGCAGCACAGGTAGCCATTGTGTCAGCACACTGAGTATTCTTACAACATACCTTGACAGTGTGCTCTCTTGCCAGTTGCCAGCTCATTTCTTCTTATCAGAATCGTTGAACGTACTGTTAGGTTATATTCACACACAGAGTTATTGCTGTGTTTTGTGAGGATCCGTTTTTGGTGCAAAACTTCATCAAGAATGGATCCTCACAAAGCGCAGCGTCCTGTGTGTAAACGCTGCTGCGCTTTTCGCCTGTGCTTTTACTCATATTGCAACGCTCCCTTGGTGACCACCAGCAGTGTCCTCTCATCTCTCATCTCCAGAGGCCACAGTGATCCTGCCTCTAGGACCCTGCAGCCTGCCATGTGACAGGGTGACGTCGCTTGGTCACATGGCGCTGTCCAAGGTCCTGCCACAGGACCTGTGACCTCTGTATGAGGGGAAATCACTGGGGAGCACGGCGTGGTGACTAAAAAGTGCCGCGAAATAACGCCACAAAATGGACGTGTGACTTCTTTTTACGGACCCGCTTTTCAGTCCAAAAGCTGGTCTGTAAAAAGCGCAGCATGTGAATGCCAATTTAGTGAAATGCATTGACTTGGTTGGGACAGCCAATGTCAATTTGTTTCACTGCATTCCACTGCTAATAATGGATGCCGTACAAAGCGGATCAATAGTGCAGCGTGTGAATGTAGCCTTGCTGTGCATGTTGAACCGTGACAAGAATCTCATTTGCACACATCTAAATTTACAACTGTTGCATGCTAAGTAGTGCAAGCACTAGCCCAGCTCCTGAAACGGAGCTCTAACTGAATACTTTGAATGAGTAGCGAGTAACAAATCCAATATAAGTCAATGGGGAACTCCCTCAAATCCGAATACTAAAACAGTTCAAAGTATTAGGATTGAGCTATCTGAACCCAAATATCTTACTACTCGCTCATCACTTTCTTTCAGGAATGGGGGAAAAACTGGAGCAGTGACAGCAGCCTCTATCCCCCTGATGATGCTTCATTTGAGTATCCCAGCATGCATTGGAATTCTCAAAGGATGAATCATCACAGAGATAGTAGAGAAAACATAAACCAGTTATATAATGTAGTGAAGGAAGGATAGGGAATATTTATTCAAAGTCTATTAGAAGAAAGATTAGTTTATGATATCAAAGAGAAATGCATTTAGGATTAAAATTAATTTATTTCAAACCACCCCTTTAATGGTAATACATTGACTTTTAGGGCCACGTCTCACACACAGATATCTGTGCAGAGATTGTTCGCAGATCTCTTGTTGCAGTGAAATCATGGACACATTGTTCCATTTGTACACGGCCACAAAACGGAACAAGATGTCCATGATTTCACAGCAACTAGAGAACTGCGAACAATATCTGCACAGATATCTGTGTGTGTGACGTGGCCCTAAGTGTTTCTACTTTCAAAATGTTGCACCAGATTATCTGTTCTCCTCAATCGAGGGTCTCATATTTACATTCCCAGGGAAGCAATGCATGGCTTATAAATCTCCCTCTGCCAACTTGACACTCTCCATAAGAGGAATCTTTACCCCTTAGACCACCTGTTAAAAGCCTTTCACTCAGCCATAAAAGTTCTCTTGTTTTGCACTGATGAGGGGCAAACAACCCTAAAACATGTTTCTGGAAATTTAGGGTATGTGCACATCAGTCATTTCTGCATCTTTGCAGAACGACCGGGAACCGGTGTAGAATGGCAGAACTGAGTTTTCTGCACTCGCTAGTGTCCCTGGTTTTGTTAGCGTTTTGCTAACGATTTGCGATCGGGTTACTAGCGGTCGGACAGCGTGTTCTTGGCGATTTCCCCGGCGTTTTTCTTAGCGATTTCCAGACTGGTCTTTGGTGCACTTGTTCAGCTGGACCCGCTGGAAAAACGCTGAAAAGAAGTCGCTTGCTCTATCTTTGAAAACCGGTGGAAAACCGGTGAATAAACTGAAAACGTCAAGACAAAAATCGTTCTAATGTAGACAGCGTTTTCTAAACTCCATTGACTAGCATGTTAATCCAACCGGTGGCTAGGATTAACATAAATTAACATAAAACTCAGCGGAAGCCGCCGACGGAAAACGTTCAAAAACAGCCCACAAAACTACTGATGTGCACATACCCTTAGAAGGTTTTTCACTACTAATTTAACCCCATCTGATGAAGTAACTCTTCCAAATAATAATTTTCCTAATATACTTCTATTAACTGCCCTGCTCCTGTAAGGCTGGGTTCACACTTGTGGACCCCTCCGCAGCGTTCTGCGGAGGGGATCAGCAAACTGAGTGCAGCCTCCGCAAGCCCCTATGATTATAATCTGAGTGCACGGTGCTGCACTTGACTGCGCATGACCGTGCGCTCCCATTCACTTGCCTGTGTGATTTGTATGCAGGCGGATGCCTGCGCACAAATCACACTCTCTCGTCCGCATCAGGAATGCAACATGTCGCGTTCCTGGTGCGGACGAGAGTGTGTGATTTGTGCGCAGGCATCCGTCTGCGTACAAATCACACAGGCAAATGAATTGGAGCGCATGGTCATGCGCAGTCAAGTGCAGCACCGTGCGCTCAGATTATAAACATAGAGGCTTGCGGAGGCTGCACTCAGTTTGCGGATCCTCTCCGCAGAACGCTGCGGAGGGGTCCGCAAGTGTGAACCCAGCCTAAGCGTATGTCTATGTGGCTGCTTTATTAGGCTAGGGTCACACATGCAGATTTTCCTAGCTTTTTGGAGACCTGCATTTTCTGAAAACGCATGTAAAAACGCACCCATTGGCCCCCATGCAAAAAAAACGCATGCCCCAATAGCAAAAACGCATGTCTGAGTGTACCATGTGATTTTGCGTGCGTTTTTGGCTCAGCATCAAAAAATGCTACATAATGCACCATTTTTTGAAAACGCACCCAAAAAACTCAGCAAGCAGTATTTTTTTGGTGCTTTTTCAAAAACGCATGCGTTTTTGTAACATGGGACCCTATGGGAAACGCATGCGTTTTTTAAAGTGTCAAAATGGACGTGCGTTTTTGTATGCGTTTTTTAACAAAAGGCATGCGTTTTTAAGGGCTTTTTAAGGGGGCACCAACGAGGTTGTTGTTAAGGCGTCAAACACACCGATGCATGCTGCCCAGCGGGAACCCGATGATCAAAAAATGGTTCAGGCCATTCCGACACAATCGGCGATGTCACAGCGGGGACCCAGTCGCTGCTACGTGTCAAACATAGCGAGATCGCTGGCGAGGTCACTGTTGCATCACAAAGAGCGATCTCGCTAGCTATCTTGCTATGTGTGATGGGGGCTTTACTTTGGCGCTCTCTCCATAATGACAGTCGTAGAGATTTCAAGTCTTGATTAATTGTGGCCAAAGACTCCAGGATATTACACATTTACACATGCATAACAAGGTGTCCATATATCAAAATCCCACCAGTGATATCTAAAACTGATGTAAATATTCGGGTGTTCAGTTCTATTGGTATTGTTTGGTTTCACAAAGAAGGTATAAATCTACATTTAGCAGAAACTATGCATTTGTTAATACTTGTTTGGCTGCCTCTGTATAAGGTATTTCACTTAGTTGGGACCTGTACAGGGTGACCTTTGACTTGTTGTACACTTTTTGCCCTGACTTGATATTCTTGACAGTAAATTATGTATTTTTTAGCTTTTGATGAAGACAGTAGACTTCTTTTTCACTTATCTGCACTGAGTTGCAATCCAAGAAAAGTACAAACTCATGGGAAGTTGACTGGGCAGAAGCAGCATAAATATGCTACCGGGCAGCCAATAAGATTAGCTATGTGTGTCAGTGGGGGCTGAAAGCCAGAGATGCATTATTCTGAGTTTATATCCATTATTTATCTTGAGGGTCTGGGAACTTGGAGGTTGGGAAAAACAAATATCTGTTTGCATATCAATTTCATGAAATGTATTTTCTAGAAGAGTCTGTGGAAGCAGAGTGACAGCCACTATGGGCATTGTGATGACTGCCATTTGCCATTTAGGAAATATTGCTCTGCAATATAAACCGGAGAATTCCTGAATTAAAGACGGCCATGTTTGTAAGATGAATACATATAAAAGAACTAATCCCTATCTGTACCATATGATATCATTCTCATCGACACTGGTTGACTTTGCACTTTCCAACAGTTTTACTTTATGAAAACAAATTATAATACTCATGCATCTCCAAAGAATAGAAAACATTGAGAAAATATGTGGAATCCAACTGTGCTGCTGTACAATCGACCATATACGTTATTTGAATTTATGCCCTTGCAGTGGTTTTTTCTGAATAGTGTTAGGGACTCGTAAATGTGAGGACCCTTGATGTGGGTTGCGAACTTACGTATTTTGGCGTATGACATATTTCTAAAATATCCACCAACACCTCATGTTATTATTCATCATTTTTTTGCACATTTTTATCTTTTTGCAGGATGCAGCTGAGCTTTTTTAGGGTGTCTGTCCTGTGTGGTGCATATACATAGTGCTGGGAAGCCAGCCTTATCCAATAGTAAGGGGGTGATCAATAGGCTGTATATAGACACTTTGCATCACATGTACCTGTGTGACTGACGCCCTATGGAAAGCTTGTGCATACCACTAGTCATCTCCTCCATGTCATGGCAGGTTGAGAGTGATTGCTGCATCGGTATTGTGCACTTGTGTTGCCTTTCATTGAGGCCTGCTGTGTCCTGCTTAGTGCAATGGATATCAGACCTTGGCTATTTATTGGTACGTTTATTACAATCGACCATATACCAAGGAAATCGGTAAATGCTAGTGGCTTTATTCAACACGTTTCAAGGTGTATTCCACACCCTTTCATCAGGTAAACCTTAATGAAGAGGTGAGGAATACACCTTAAAACGCTTTGAATAATGCCACTTACATTCACTGATTTCATTGGTATAAGGTTGATTGTACAGCAGAGCAGTTGGATTCCACATATTCCCTCTATTTTCTACTATTGCTTCAGCCTGTGGACATTGTAGCAGATGTTTGGAGCATTTATACTGGTTGTGTGTGACACAACCCTCTAAGGCTGCCTTCACACTGGCGTTCCCCTCCGCAGAACACTGCAGAGGGGAAGCGCCATGTGAGCGCAGCCAGCACAAGCCCCTATCTTTATAATGGGAGCGCACGGTGCTGCGCTTGACTGCACATGACCGTACGCTCCCATTCACTCCGATATGTGATTTGTACGCAGGCGGATGCCTGCGCACAAATCACACACTCTCCTCTGCACCAGGGACGTTGCATTCCTGGTGCGGAGGAGAGTGTGTGATTTGTGCGCAGGCGTCCAGGGTCAAGGGCGAAACAATTATGAAGCCAGGAATACTAGGACTATTAGCATAGGGAATTAAAATTACAAAATTTGGGGAATTAAAATTACAAAATTTGTAAATCTAATTAAGTTGAACTGCGAATCACTGATTTCGGAGGTCCGTGGGGACTTGAAAAGGCAGTCCCTTCTTCCACTGTCCTGGGTTGCCAGAGTACAAATTGTAAAAATTATGTTGCTGCCTAAGATTGCCTACTTGTTCAGATGTCTCCCTCTCAAATTCCCATCTAGATGGATAGGGCTCCTACAATCCCTACTCAGTAAGTTTATTTGGAAAAACAAAAAAACAAATCCCTATTTAAATACATTTCTGTAAAAGCGATCGAGGCAGACGTCTCTGGGTAGTCTCTAGACCTGTGGGTGAAATCAGGTGTTAGTATGCTTGACAAACTCTTAGATGGCCCTGTATTCCCCTCCTTTGCAGATTTGCCCCAACTTTACAAAGTTCTCAAAATGTGCTTTGAGCAGTACCTCCAAATTTGTCATTTTATCTAGTCATGCACATTTCCAGCTTGGTGGAGCCCTGACCCATCGGACGTGATGCAGAAATACTTTAAAGTAGAATACCCCAATGAACATGGATTGTCTCTGTTCTATAGGACTCTTAACTCGCCAGCAGAGTCTGTCAAACTCCCTTATCTGACTGCCTGGGAGCAGGCACTCTCGTTCTCATCCACCCTAGCAGCTGCTCACACTGTCCCTACACTAGCTGTGTTCTGCATGCAATATGCAGAAAATGGCAGCAGCAGGGATATATATGAAGCCTATGAGCTATGACTCATGTATGATGCTGGGCGGCCAGCCAGTCATAGTAATGCCACAACCAAGAAGGCTGTGGCATTACTGTGATTGGCTAATGCTGGGCGGGAGATCTGAATATTGCGAGGCGAGTAGTGAAATACTCTATATGTTTTGAGTACCGCGAGTACTGCATTACTCACACAGTATCAAATACTTGCGATTATACTCACTCATCTCTACCTGGGAGTCATCCTTGCTGTCCAGCGCTCCTATCATTAACCACAAATCATCCTTTCTCAATTCATCGTCTCCTATGAGGGATTGAGGCTTGAAGCAGTTTGGACCTCATTGGAGAGCCTCTCACACCACTTTCAGGACCTGAGATGATGTAATTGATAACACGGGGTCAGATGACCATACCACGTGACTGAACCAGGAAACGCCGAAGGAGGAGCGATCCTGCAGACCCCGGAGCTCCACGCCATCGTGCTGTCAATCGTGGTTGTGCAGGAGTGCACAACCGCTACAGGTGAGAGGCTAAATCCCCCCACCTTATAACAAACACCCCACTAGACCACCAGGTTCTCCCCATTTGCGCCCCTCTATTCTTCTTTTGCTTGTGTGATTGTCGTGACATTGGTGGCGGTGGTGAAATATCTTCCTTATCTCCCTGACTCTATGATAGTTTAATAATAATGGCTCTATATTATAATGTAGTTATTACTTTTACAAAGAGAGAAATAAGCTTATCTGTTAAGTTTTTGTGACTGCCATAAAAAGATGTTGAAAATCTTTATTTTTTTTTAAAGCATATCCCTTGTTTATGGATTTCGTGTATGTTAACAATCTAAATTGTTTAGAAAGAGGTTACCGTATATTGGAGCAGATTTTTTTCACGGATTGCTGTTGTCCATGTTTCATTCCCCAGCATCCACTTCAGTTCTTACAGCTGGTATTCTGTCGAATTGTTTTGATGCTTTGGCTGCTTTCATAGTTCAGCACAAACATAAGGACCATTTCTCCGGATGAAAGGTAAATCAACAGCACAAAGCCTTTAGAAGCCAGGGACACGTATACACCATATGCAGCAATTTCTGTCTGATATTTTTAGCTTTGTTAAGCTCAAACGGCGTTTATAAAGCCATTGTGGCTTGTGTAGCTTTGTATTACAGCAAAAGGTATCTCACCCAACATGAGGATTAACCCAATATACATATACATAATAGCAGAATCTGAGAACTTTATGGCTCTCCTATTATCATTCTTCCCTCTTCATCTTTCTCTTGTGCAGAAATCTATATATTTATGTACATATTTATTTTTAGCAATGCTCAACTTATATAGCGCCATTAGTTCAACAGCATCATCACTGTCTCCATTGGGGCTCACAATCTAGATTCCCTATCAGTATGTCTTTGGAGAGTGGGAAGAAGCTAAGGAACCTGGAGGAAACCACTACAAACACAGGGAGAACGTACAAACTCATTGCAGATGTCATCCTTTGAGGGATTTGATTTTAGGACTGCAGCACTGCAATGCCAACTTACTGCCCAAGTATATATGAAAAATTGAAAGTAAAAGCCAAGAAAAAGTAAAAACAAAAATTCTAAAACAATTTAAAAATTAGCAAATTAAAAATACTTACCTGCCCAGGTCACAGAAACTAATGCTTTTGCACAGTGTTCCCAACCCAATCCATCGAAAAAAATAGAGTTGGATCCAAATGGCCTACTTCAAAATGGCCGCCATGGTCACCCCCTCCCATATACTAATGTTCTGCAAACAGGAAGTTGATGTGGCGCCCCTATGGCAAGGCCACAGGGAGGTACTGCACCCCAAACAGAAGGTGTAGTGCCTCCGTAGCCATGGATATGGAGGACCCTACAGAGTCTGCACCCTGCATCCAAACAGTAGGCCACTTTAAAGCAGGGGACTCGTATTCAGTAGGTCCCAGGGGATGGAGCCTAGAGAGCGGGAGACAGGAAGTGACAATAGTGTCAGGCAGACGATGTGAGGAGAGCAGCAAAGGCAGATGCAGGGGACCGTGTCGCTGTAACAGGAGGGCGCCTCTTAGGAGAGGGGCAACCCAGACTTAAAAAGGGGGTTACTCCAGGACTGGTTGGAGCCAGCTGGAGGCCCAGATCACCACCGGCATACTGGAGCCGAGGCAGCTAGTAAAAGGTCCAACCCTAACTGCAGACTGGCAAGCTGAGGGCCCGACGCAAGGGAGCCACAGCACTTCTAAAGAAGCCCAACATTGTTCCTGCAGCTGGTTCCATGACACCGACAAGTAAGAGACTTTAGGTAACCCCGAGGACTAGAGACTTGGCTCAAGAGGGGCAAATACAGACAGAGACAGAGGGACAGGACCAGGAACGCCATATTAAAGGCACCACTGCCAGACTCTGTAAAGTCCTCCAAGATCGGCGAGTACCAACCCTATTCAACCAGACTGTACCGTGTACCCATTTCTACCTGGTGCAAGTAAAGAACTGTTTGAGCTGATCTGGTGTTTGGTCTCCTTCTATCCACCGCCCGGAGGGATTCTACAACATCAACGAGGTGAGGACTACTACTCCCCTCATCCACCCCGCTGCCCTGAGATAAAGCTCCACCTGTGACGAGGTGTACTACCAAAGCTGCATTCACATCACCCCATCGGCCGGCCGCAGCACTGGTAACTCTATTACCAGGTACCACAGGTGGCGTCACATTACAAATCCCCCATCATTATCACCCCCACCCCGCCATTAAGGGTCCAGGGCACGGAACCAGGAACCGACCAGCCGTGATCCCCCCCACTGAAGTGACTCCCTGTCCCGGTATCCGAGTACCCCCTGTCCTGTTGACCAACTCATTGATATCACCAACCATTCCTATTTTATCTAGGTGTATCCATATAAATGGCCCATCCTGTATTCTTGTCAAAGTAAAGTGTAAAATTAACGTTAAAAGCTAAAATACAATGTACACACCATATACAGCAACATATGGGCCTTACCCGACTGATGTCCATTCCGGAGTCACAGCTCAGCGGCTGCGTTGAGGTTAACCCATTGAGACCTATGACTGTAGATATAATGCCTCGATCATCAATTTTCCGAATCATGGTGCCATCAACAAAGTAAATGAAGCCATGTGCATCTACAGTAATACCTGTCGGAGAAAATCAGAATTAGTCCAGATAATCACAAGATAAATTAAGAAACGATACAAGAATCGGATCTTTCAATAGGTTTAATCTCAAAAGCTGAATAATAAAGTGAATAATGCGGAGAGGTAACATGGAACAGAACATTTTATGAATAATCCTGTGATTGAGAGACTTAAAATGCCACATTGTGCAAAGATCTTTAATAGTATAATACGCAGTAATTCAGCATATAATGGAGCTTTGGATGTTTTTTCATCCTGTTCAGCCCCAGCAGTGAATTCAGCTATCCAGAAAGAACAGTCACTTTGTGTATATAGCAGTTCTGACATTGTATTGTCTGTAGTTGACTCCTATCTAATTTACATTGTTTGGTAACAGCACTATCTGCTGGTGATGGAATGTATTAAGTCTAGTTTAGTTGCTATGCATTAGGTTGGAGACACACTATGCGAGATGCATGCGAGATACTCATATGAGTCTCGCATGACTCACCTAGAACAGCCGCTGACTCTCCGGACAGGAGCATGACAGTTGCATAGAAACACAAGCAGCTGACGCACTCCGGTCCAGAGAGGTGGCAGCCGTGCCGGGTGAGTCATGTGAGACTTGTGCAAGTATCTGGCATACATCTTGCTCAGTGTGTCTCCAGCCTTGTGGGAAGTTCCTGTTGCATTGTGGTCTTGTTTTTGTCACAATATTAACAGCAGTCATTTTTCCTCTTCATTTCTGATGGAGAAGCCGTCTTATGTGTTTTCTCCCTTGTGCTCTGTGCAAACAGCCTGCTCCAAGCATAGTCGATAAGAGCACTGCGTGTTACAATGCTGCGTTTCATAGTATGTTTGTGTATTAGATACATACTGCAATCGTCAGCTTGCATTATTATCTCATATTATACTGTATATTGTAGACTATTTGTATCCTGTGCACTGTACTGTACAGTTATGTATTCTGAAATACTGCTGTTATTGCATCTTATAGTTTCCTGTCCCAATCTACCATCAATAAAGTACAAAGTTACAGTTTCTCTGCTTCTTCTTCCTAAGTAGACAGGAGGTTTAGCTACATGTCAGATTATACACATTACTGTGCTAACATGTATAAAGACAGTTTACATACAAAAGCTTGAATAAAAAGACTTTCAGAGTGACAGTATAGGCCAGGGGTCTCAAACTCGCGGCCCGAGGGCCGCATGCGGCCCCTGGGGCTTCACTATGCGGCCCGCGGCACCTTGGACAACATAATGATGCATCATCGCCCCAGTGCAGGGGGCTGCTGTAGTCCCCGCTGTGTGATAACTTCTGTCCGCAGCACTAACAAGCTCTGCCACTCAGCAAGATAAATGCAAGCTGCCAGCCAATGAGAGGCCCACAGCTAACGGCAGAATATGGCGTCACCTGCAGGCCTCTGGCTGGCAGATTGCATTGATCTTGATGAGCAACAGAGCTTGTCTGAGTGGCGGCTGGTGGAAGTCATAGCACAGCGGAGGCCGGAAGTCAGTACAGCGGGGACCGCGGCGGCCCCCTGCACTGGAGCGATGCATCATTAAAGTGAGAAAAGTGTGAGTGTGTGTGAGAAGTTGTGTGTGTGAGGGTGAGTGTGTGAGTGAGGATGTGTGTATAAGAAAGTGTGTGCGAGTTTCAGTGTGTGTATGAGTGTGAGTGTAAGCGTGTGTATGAGGATGTGTGAGAGTGTGTGTGTGTGTGGGTGGGGGGGGGTTTGTGAGTAGGTTTGTGTGTGAGTATGATAGAGTGTGTATTTGAGTGTGTAAAAAGAAGGTAAATCAGGACGTAGGGAATCACTATAAAAGTAGATCAGGATGGGGGACATCACTATAAAAGTAGATCAGGATGGGGGACATCACTATAAAAGTGGATCAGGATGGGGGACATCACTATAAAAGGGGATCAGGATGGGGAATATCATCACTAAAGGGGATCAAGATGGGGGACATCACTACTAAAGGGGAATGGGGTGGGGGCTTTCACTAGAAAAGGAGATCAGGAAGGGGGACATCACTAGAAAAGGGGATCAGGATGGGGGACATCACTACAAAAGGAGATCAATATGGGGACATCACTACAAAAGGGGACCATGATCGATGGGGGACATCACTAGAAAAGGGGATCAGGATGGGGGACATCACTACAAAAGGGGACCATGATCGATCAGGGACATCACTAGAAAAAGGAATCAGGATGGTGGACATCACTAGAAACAGGGATCAGGATAGGGATCATCACTAGAAAAAGGGATCAGGATG
This sequence comes from Allobates femoralis, assembly GCA_033576535.1. NCBI lineage: Eukaryota > Metazoa > Chordata > Amphibia > Anura > Aromobatidae > Allobates > Allobates femoralis. Next base: position 142,948,868 of record JARQOC010000008.1, on the reverse strand, counting down.
GGGGACATCAGTAGAAAAAGACATTACTACAGGATGGGGACATTACTATAAGAAAGGAATCAGGATTTGTACTTTACTATATTGAGCAAAAAATTCTGGTATTACTAAAAATATCACTTCATCCTACAAGGGATTCGGCCCCCCGCTGTAAATGTTTTTCTATGTGCGGCCCACCAACCCAGCCGAGTTTGAGACCCCTGGTATAGGCCATCAAGTGCAATGGGTGCACTTGTGGGCACAGACTCAAAAAGACCCCTGTGCAAGAGCAATATATGGACCCTTTGCAGCCCAAGAGGTCTTAAAAATGCTAAATAGCACCTGCTTTGGAGGCAGAAATAGTCCTCTTGTGCCCCTGTGCGTCCGCACAGGTTGCACCAATGGCAGTGGTGTAATTTAAAGCTCATTGGCCCCGATGCAAAAGCTCCAACAGGATGCCTAATTATTGCAAATGTTTAGTAGCATTAGTCTTTTTCTATAGGCCAAAGGGACTTTTGGGGCCCCCCTAGGCTCCAGGAGCCGGGTGTGATTGCAACTAGAAATGAGTGAACTTTGTTCGAACAATTTCTGAATTTGGCAATGTTCATTCAGCAGGTCGAATGTTTTGCTGAAAAGTCAGAAATTTGGGTTTTGTTCACTAATTGTTCAGATATGTGTGAAGCTTAACTAGGACAGAAGTATTAGTGAAAATCATTTTAGGGCCCCCATGCTGAAGAATAGAAGCCTACAGCCATTTCCTTCACCCTATCTTATCTAGCAATCTGTGAAAAACAGACCGATTTTGTCACAGACCCTTAAGCCCCCATCACATAACGAGATCGTTAGCGTGATCATTGTAATGTCACAGGTTTTGTGACGTGACAGTGCTCTCGCTAACGATCTCGCTAAGTGTGACACTTAGCAGCGATCAGGCCCCTGCTGTGAGATTGCTGATCGTTACAAAGTGCTCTGGACCATTTTTTGATCGTTGGTTTCCCGCTGGTCAGCACGCATCGCTGCATGTGACAGCGAGGGAGCAGCGATCAGCGATCTCACAGGCTGGTAACCATGGTAAAACACCAGGTATCTAGGCAGCGCTAAGCAGGGAGGACGCTGGTAACTATGATAAAGACTGGGTATCCAGGCAGTGCGCGCTGCCTAGATACCAGCTGTTTATCATAATTACCAGCAATGTGGAGGTGGCTCCCTTGTACCTGGTCGCTGGGGAGATCTGCCTTTTTGACAGCTCCCCAGCGACCAGGTAAGGACGCACTAACAATCCCTACAGAATCGTTGTCGGGGTCGCTGGTGCGTCATTGTGTGTGATGGGAGCTATAGATTTGCATTCCCAATTTTGATCTGACAAACGGATGAATATCAGATATGTCTCAACAATTTTGTATTGACTGTTCAGTCTGCAAGAATCACGAACATATGAAAGGCCCCATTCACTATGATCGGTATCTGTTTTTATGTTTTTCACAGATAAGAATGCTATCTGTAAAAACATGGACATACTCAAAAACCTGATACTTACATGAGCTTTTACATTTGGTTCTAAAATCTTTGCTAAGTGAAATACCTTCAAAATGTCCAGATCAATGACCCACCAACGGCGGTGGGTCATTGACCCAGACATTATATAGGTATCTGTGTACATTGTCAGTATTGTATGTGACTTTACTGAAAAAGGGGCAAGTGTTAACCCTGAAATGCGTAGAATTAAAGTCATTTATTAATAATATCTGAGTGGATTATTCCCAACAGCGCGGCTTTTACACCATTTCGTTCTATCCAGAACTATGTGTATCCTTCTGGTGGTTGCAGCAGTCGTGATTACAGACTTCATAATGAGGTTGTGTCTGACGTTACCCTACAAGGGGAGCTCCATCTTTGTATCAATTTACCGTGTATATTGTGATAAGACCCTATTTGCGATAATTGGCTTTCCAGCATATTTCTACAGTACAAAGTATGAGATATGGTTTGTCTAGGCGAGAGGCTAATGGCCACTTTACATGCAGCTACAGGCAACAGGTTTTCCACAGGTAACTTACTGGCTGCAGTGAAATCATGGAGACATAGTTCCATTTGTACACAGCACCAAGATAGAACCATGTCTCCATGATTTCACTGCAGCCAGTAAGTTACCTGTGGAAAACCTGTTACCTGTAGCTGCGTGTAAAGTGGCCATAAGAGTGGAATGAAAGGGGTGAGGTTTTTCTTTGTGGAGAGTGACATGCCAGGTCTGACATGTCAGTATGAGAAGACTTAGGGCTCCGTTACACGTAGCGATGTTCCAGCGATCCCACCAACGATCCGACCTGGCCACGATCGCTGGAACATCACTGTGTGGTTGCTGGTGAGATGTCAAACAGGCAGATCTTCTCAGTGAGCAGCGACCCGTGTTTAACGACCTCGACATCGTGGAAAAGAATATAAACTATTCTTTTCCATGATGTCGAGGTCCCGCTACTGCATTAGCAGGGAATGCTGGTAACCAGTGTACACATCGGGTTACTAAGCACAGCGCGCTGTGCTTGGTAACCGATGGGTACCCTGGTTACCAGCGCGATGTGTTTAGTAACCCGATGTGTACCCTGGTTACCACTGCGCTGTGTTTAGTTACCCGATGTGTACCCAGGTTATCAGGGAACACTTTGGGTTAGAAAGGTGTCACACACGCCAATGTCTGCAGCCCAGCGGGAGACCCAAGGCCCAAAAATTGCTCTGGACATTCGTCAGTGATCAGCGAGCTTATCGCTGGTCGCTGCGGCATGTCACATGCAGCGCCATCCATAGCGAGGGCGCTGCAACGTCACAAAACGATATCGCTGTGTGTGAAGTACCCCTTAGATGCCACAATGCTCCTCTGTGAAATACTGGCATCCCAGACCTGGAATGTCACTCTCCACAAGGAGAAACCTTACCCCTTATGGCCCCTTTACATGCCGCTAACCGAAAGGTAGAAACCGCAGGTATCAGAGACAATTGTACCTGATACCTTGTAAACACCGCGCAGTAGCGGTGTGTAATTCAGGTTGTTCCTCCCTGTCTCTTTGGATACCTGTCTTTCAACCTGAATTACACACCGCTACTGCGCGGTGTTTACAAGGTATCAGGTACAATTGTCTCTGATACCTGCCGGTTTCTACCTTTCGGTAGTGGCGTGTAAAGGGGCCATTAGATCCTACTAAAGGTGCACATTGGAAGCATTTCAAATGTATACATCTGAAGGAAGGGTGCAAAATATATACATCTGAAGGAAGGGTGCTATGTATACTCTTTTATGTAATACAGTCAATAACAAGCCATGTAAAGATTTCTATATAGATATTACAATAGAAGTACGTCAATTTGGCTGGTTTCTCTACTATACCAATTATTCAGTTCCGACTCCTGACATTGTTTCCTGCATTAACCTTAAAGAAAGGCTGGTTGAAAGCTACTGTATAGATAAAAAGTGATCCATCAGAGGCTCCGTACTGCAGACGGACAGCATTGAAGATTGGCATTATATCTGGAATTCCTCATTATAAAGGAGCTTACTGTTTAATGAAATTAGAAATATACCTTAAGGACCCTATTAGAAAGGTTTCTATTTACATACTGATAAAAATGCCACATTACGTGTGGCTGAGATAAAATGAGTTATGCTACTGAAATAAATGTTGGAAGGCAAAGTAGAGTGACAACTGCTGTCAGACATGACCTGGCATCATTCTCCAACATCTGCCAATTCAAACACTGGCATTTCTGTGTCTGACTTTCAGACCAAGATTGGAGAAATATCTCATGACATGCCAAGGTTTCAAAGTGCTAGAAAATTGACGAAGAGACTAATTAGCTGCCCTCTTGCTCAGGGCATGGTCCTGATAAGGTGGTGGCAGAATACCTGGCTGAGAAAAGGCTGCATACTGTCATCTTAAACAGTATACCAATATTAATTACATTGAAATCATTTTCTCACTAGTTACTTTCCCATAAAATCGGGAAAAACTTAAAGGAGATTTTTTTTCCTATAAAGGTTCAATTGTCTTTAGATTTGTAAATTCCTGTTTGTTCCTTGCTGGAACAAAAATATGCATTTAATGTTTTTTTTCCATGAACAAAGTCCGATTTTAAAGTTGATTTTAACCAATACCGTAGATGGAATAATAATAACTTCCACCAATGGATGTGTTTAAAAAAATGTTCCTGTGCTGAGATAATGTTATATATGTGTCCCAACTACGTACTATGTCATGACAGTTCCATCCTGACCATTAAGGGACATGATCTGATCATAACACATCTCCTGGGAAGAGAGAAAGGAAAAAAGTAGACAGACATTACAGCACTGTTCATTTGACTACTTCCAACATTTCTGCTTTCTCTCTGATAGTTTTTTTTTTAACTAATGATGGTCTGTTTCTCTACCACTGAGAATAACTTAGACTACTTGTTTTGGGTTCACAGCAACAGCTTTCAAATGCAAATGAAATGTTACACCTGGAATAAGCTCCAGACCTTCTAACTACTCCACCGATGATGGATTAACAGGAGAATAGCTATAGCAGCCCATTAAAGACATTTTAAGATATCGTGTTTCCCTGAAAATAAGACATTCCGCGAAAATAAGGCCTAGGCTTTTTTTTTGCAAAACTGTTAAATATAAGGTCTTACCCCCCCCCTACAGCTGGGAATATATTTACTGAAGCCTGCCCACCATTGTTGTCACGGTGAATGCCACTGTATGGTACTCTAGGTGCTGCTCTGAGCTCATCTGCTATTGATGTACAGTAAGCTGACGACCAATCAGAGGCTATTAGCCACCAGCCAATCAGAGGCCAGTAGCTAATGTTGGCGAATGACATTACATGTAAGCCTCTGATTGGCCGGTTGCTTACCATACATGTATGGAAGCTGAACCAGAGAGCTCAGAGCAGTGTCTGGAAAAACATACAGCATGGACTGCGGAAGACTGGTGAGAATACATGTGTGCATGTGTGTCTGTGTGTGTGTGTGTACAGAGTGTGTATTTTTTTTGCAGGTATCGTAATGGGGATATTGGAGCTGTAAGAAATTGATGGGGATATTGGGGGCTGAAAGGGGATGATGGGACTATTGGGGACTTCAAGGGGATGATAGGGATACTGGGGACTGAGCGAAGGGGATGAGATTGGGGCCAAAGGGGATGGGAGAAATGGGAGCACTGGGGACAATGGGGCTCAAGGGGATGATGGGATATTGGAGGCTGCAGGGGATGATGGAGATATTGGGGCTGCAGGGGATAATGGGGATATTGTGGGCTGCAAGGGGATGATGGAGATATTGGGGGATGCAAGGGGGAATTGGGATGAAGGGGATGATGATGGGATATTGGGGCTGCAAGGGGAAGATTAGAGCTGCAAGGGATGATATGGATATTGGGGACTACAAGGGGATGATGGAGATATTATGGGCTGCAGGGGGATGATGGGGATATTGTGGGCTGTGATAGGATGATGGGGATATTGGGGGCTGCAAGGGGATGATGGAGATATTGGGGGCTGCAAGGGGATGATGGGGATATTGGGGGCTGCAAGGGGATGATGGGGATATTGGGGGCTGCAAGGGGATGATGGAGATATTGGGGGCTGCAAGGGGATGATGGGTATATTGGAGGCTGCAAGGGGATGATGGGGATATTGGGGGCTGCAAGGGGATGATGGGAATATTAGGGGCTGCAAGGGGATGATGGGGATCATGGAAAAATAAGACATCCCTTAAAAATAACACCCAGCACATCTTTGGGAGCAAAAATTAATATAAGACACTGTCTTATTTTTGGGGAAACTGAGTAATAATCTAATCACTTTTGGTCTCTTGAAATAGTGGCAGCAACATATAAAGAGCTGTAATTCCTAAACTCTTAGGCTGCTTTCACACTGGCAAATTTCTAAATCTGTGTGGTTACATGAAATTCATGTATAGTCATGGGATCTGTGCAAATGGATGCCAAAGGATGTCCAAGGAACTTTTTTAATGGATCTGTCATCAGTCACCAGAGATAGGGGTGGGAGGAACTGTACCTTGCTTTGAGCATGCTGAGTACAGCAAAACGGATCTGTTTCATGGATCCATTGTTTTCAAGGATTCGTATGGATCCATGCTCAATAGAGCTCCATGTTAATTTCATATGGACACTAACGAAACCGTGTCTGTCCGTTGGTGTTGACAATTTTCGAGGAAGCCCAGAAATGCAACAATTTTTTTTCTGGGTACATGAAAAATATGGAGACCAACAGATCCATGACAAAACAGAGACACATGGATGGCCACCTTAGGACCAATCCGTGCCAATCGTGCCATAGGATAACATGGGAGGCCATAACGGACCCGTGGCCATCCATTTCAAAACGGATGGGCAAGGATTTACAAATTTGCCAGTGTGAAAGCAGCTTAACTTCAATTAGGATGTAAATACCCTTGAATTAAAGCTAAGAGTCTGCACTTTAAGCTCATGTTCATTTTATAACTGTATCTTGAATATGTTTTTAACTAAAATAAAAAACTTGTGTCACTGTCCAAATATTTCTTGACCTAACTGTATTTAGTTTCTGCCCTGCTCAATAAAATATAATCTAAATGTTGTATGTACCTCAATATAGTACTATTAAAGGGGTTATCTGGAACGTTAACAGTTGATACCTTGGATAGGTCATCAATGTATGATCAGTGTGGATATGACACCCGGATCCACTGCAGATTAGCTGTCATCAGTGTCGCCGCTGGATTGAAATAATCACAGCACAATGGAATATTGGCTGCAGCTGGGTACTGTACATCTGCTCACTATGAATTCAAATAGTGGGTGGATATGCAGTACCCAGGCACGACCATTATAGAGTTGATGCAGCTGTGCTCTGGAAATGAGTAGTTCTGCCCAGCAGCAACACCAGACACAACTAATTGGTAGGGATGCTGGGTGATGCACTCCCACCTAGACATAAACATAAATTACCTATCCTTACCTAATATAGGTATAGGTTATCAATGTTAAAGTCCTGAACAAACCCTTTAAATACAACAGTTCAGTATACAAAAACAGGCCCTCATACAGGTCTGCTGATGGAAAAGTTAGAGGTCCTGCAAAAAAGTGACTCAAACATATTTTTCTTTTTCTAAAGTATATTGTAAAATCAACGATGTAATTGAAAAGTATGACTAGTCCTGCAAAAAGTATGCTCTCGTATGGCCATGTTCATTGAAAAATAAATAAGATATAGGTTTTAGAAGAGGAGATAAAAATGAAAATGCAGAAATGAACATTGGCTGTATCCTTAGTGTTCTTAAGTGTTAATCACTCTTCCTTGTAAGTTTGTATGCCAAAAGAGTTACGGCAAAACGTGGCGCCATGGGACTGGAACCGTGTTGGTAAAGGGTGAAGCTGCCGGAGCGTGAGTATATGACCGGCCAAGGGGCTCATATTTAAAGCACCACTCGAGCGGTGAAAAAAACCCCCAAATGCTGGAGTGGAGCTTTAAGAAAATGAACAACCAACCAAACAGTCAAATAACAAATGAGAAGTCAATGGAAATTGTTTTTCTGTGACTCACCAGGAAAACTTTTCCTTTAATTACATCGCTGAAGATCTAAAGAGTGTCAGTGAGTTTGTAATTCATTTGTATAAGTAAATGAGTGTTGTTCCTACACTTAAGAAGTAATTATCAAATTAAGTGGGTTATTAATTGACAAAACAGGGCGTAATTGAATCTCTCATTGACTATCAATTACATTCCCCTTTTACATATATGTTTAGCTGTCCACATTGATCCGGCTGCTCCTCAGCTCAGAGTTGTCTCTAATGTGGTTGAATCTTAGAAATACTTTTTATTTAGAGAGAAAGATGTCTCACATGTGACTTATGTCTCTCACTTGCAATTTGCATGACCTACAAATAAATATTATATTGATGAATATAATGAGCCTCTTCTTATTTACTAAGATAACATATAAGCTGTGCTTAAAATTACTGCAATATAACTACTATTAAACTAGAGAATATATTGCACACTACTTTCTGGAATGGATTCCTATCATTGTCTGTCGACCTGATAGTTATCATTCAACTTCCATGGGTGATTACTGCAATCAACAACTCCTGGATAATTACACCTCTACCTATTATAAACCCATTGTCAGACTTCCAGGGAGGGGCGGACTGGCCCAGGTGGCAGGGGGGCAAGTGCCCCCTGGGCGGTGGTATAGCCCTCATCTAGGGCCGCCCCCCCACAGAAATGGGCCGGCCGGCGGCGCTTTTTGGCTGGCGCTGTGAAAGTACAGCAGAGGCGGCACCGGCGCAGTGATTCAGCAGCAGACACGGCGGGTGACACAGTGAGTCATTCTAACCAAAAAAAGTCCGATAGCATCCCCCAACCCCGCCCCCCGGTCAAGTGTATGTTCCTAATGGTGGTGTCACACCTGGCGACGTCGCTAGCGACATCGCCGAAAAAGTGACGTATCAGCGATGTCGCTAGCGACGTCGCGCTGTGTAAATGAGCGGCGTGACTGCGTTTTATCGCTGGTCGCAGGTTGACAGGTTTACGGGAAGAACCGTAAGCCTGTCAACCGGCGACCTGCGATAAGGCTGGATCGCGCCGTGTGACATCGCCAGAGCGATGTCGGCGGCGATCCAGCCTATACCGCAGCGTTGCTGCGGATCGCTCGCTGGGCTGAGTCCAGCCCAGCGAGCGATGTCACCGCCCGCATCGCTGCGGTGTCGCCGGCCACAGCGATGCTGTTTGACAGCTGGCCAGCGATGTCGGAACCAGCGCATCGCTTCCGACATCGGTGGCCAGATCGTGCTGTGTGACAGCACCTTAAGTCAAGAACAGCTTTCTCAATCAAATTACATAGTAGTACGGACAAAGCTTTGATCTTGCAATGTGTTTTTCCATGAAAAGCACAGAGTGAGCACAGAGCAAGATCACTCTAGATATAACTTGTTAAACAGTTTGATAACCTGAGGCCTCATTTTGATGTCCTTAAAACATGTCTGAATATGGAGCACAATGAAGTGGCTGACCATGGGTCTCAAGACCTTAACTTGACAGCCTCATGAGGTTGTTGAGTTGGAGGCTTGAGACTCATGACCAGTCTCTAGATCACAGTCCATATTTCATGGACATCAGAATTCGTCCTTAGGAAATAGATTACACATTTTTTCCACGTTGAAAACCTGGTCATAAGACATAAGATTACAAAAGGACTTTACTAAGAATATGAACCTTTACACACTGATGTGTCTCAGACTTTTAATATTCAATAGATTAATTTAGTCACTCCTGTTGCCAAACAAGAAGAGAAAAGACTTCATAATAGATTGCAAATATAAAAAAGTAGTCAAAAACATCTACTACAGAGGCAATTGTAGATTTCCAGAGATATAGTTAGAAATCTGTCAGTAAGATCAACCATTTGAATAGTTACACACTTTCAATTCCTCCTAGTGCTTAGACTCAGTGACTGATAGCTCAGCCATCCAATCAGAGGCTGAGGCGTGCTGGGCTGTCAGGATGGTCATAGACAGCTCAGCCATCCAATTGGAGGCAGGGGCATTCTAGGTTTCCTCCATGTGTTTCCTGTCTGGAGTATTTAACTGGTGGTATATCTGGCTCTCTGCCTCTTATTACTTCCAGTTGTAGCTTTAAGATTGGTGGTGTCTGCGTTTTAGTTGTGCTCCTGTGTTCCGTCTTGAATCTATTGCTTCCTGTCTTTTGACCTTGATTCTGGCTATCTGTTTGTCTAGCTCCTTTGTTTTGATCTGCTACCTTCTAGGAATTTTGACCTTGGACCGTGACCTATATCTTTGTCTTACCCCTTTTGTTTGTTATGAGCTCTTTTGGTACCTTACCCTGGACGTCTTGATTACCCAGCCTCACAGCTAGCCCATGAGCAGTGACTAGAATCACATTACAAATGGCTTGACATTTTTTCCTTCAAACCAGTATGGATCCTATTTGTAGAAAAGTAGAACAGGAAGTCAGGGTACCGTCACACTTGGCGACGCACCAGCTATCCAGACATCGATAAGACCTGGTAGGGATCGCTGGTGAGATGTCAAAAAGTGAGATCTCACCAGCGACGCAACAACGATCTGGAATGATACCGATGTCGTTGGGATCCTGTTTTTCAGACCTGTAGCATTGAGGTCATTGGTCATTGTCCCTGTCAAACACACCGATGCATGCTGCCCAGCAGGACCCAAATGATCAATAAATGGTCCAGGCGACTCTGACACAACCAACAATCTCACAGCAGGGGTCTGGTCGCTGCTAAGTCTCAAACATAGCGAGATCGCTGGCGAGGTCACTGTTGCGTCACCAAACTTGTGACTTACCAGCGATCTCGCTAGCGATCTTGCTTAGTATGAAGGGGGCTTTAGTCATTACATATCTCACACTTTTAACTCCCCCTTTTATTTAAAATAAGCTTTGGAGGCAGATTATCAGTGAGATTGGTGTCCAGACCATAGATCTTAACAGCTGATTTACATCATTACATTTAAGAATAATGTGGATTTCTCTGCAATAAGACTTTGAACCGCAGATATCAAAGTATAATTTTATTACATTTTTTATGACCTGGATGCCTGCATAGATGGTGTAGGAATGTTGATCCTACTGACAGATTCCATTTAAAGCTTGAGGAAAGGAGCATGGCCTCCGAAACATCATGAGTGCCATGGTGCTACATCATTGTTTTGGGGACATCTGATGGCATGTTTCAGAGCTCTGTATCAATCAGAAGCTGCAAGATAGTGTCTACAGAAGTGAATAAATTAATCTATTGTATATTAGAAAGTCTGATAGAAGAGATTGTGTGAACGGTTAGATGCTAGCAGAGTGGAGTGTGTGGAGCGTCTGTTTGTTTTGAAGGTCTCTAATTGTTGTGTTTTTAATAAACATAGGCTGGGGTCACATTTAAAACAAGAATTGCATTCACCGCATCCAGATCCGGATGCGGTGAACGCAATGCCGGGCACACACATTTTTTTTCATAAATGTGTGCAGAATACCGCACTGCAGTAACCGGATGTGTAATCCTGAGCCATCCAGCAACTGCATAGTTTGCGCATCCCGGCTATTGCCGGGATGAGCAGACTGTACTATCTCTAGTAAAGTGTTAAATTTAATAACTAAAGGATTGGTTGAGGTCTCTAGGGGGGGCTTACACCCCCCTAGAGACCGGCTGCCCACTCTGGTGGGCTTTTTCTACAATTGCTTTTTGAAAGCTCAAAACCGGATCAGGATTCTAGAAAAAAAACGGGAATGTGACCCTAGCCATATACTAAATTGGAGGTCATGTGTATTTACAAAATCAGTCTAATATCATTTCATATCATCTATCATCATATCAATATTCCAGCACCATCTTTTCACGTGAGTTTGGAATAAGTGACCGCGATACAGGAAAATCCTGCATAGATTCTCCCTGCCACACTGTACCGCCGGTGCTCCTAAACATGTGCTCGGTAGGTCGGTTTGATATGTCTATGTTCAATTTCTGCCAGGGATTTCTCTTCTGTCTTACAGAAACAGGTAGAATTGAAACTCTCCTGAACAGAAATCTAAATTGAAAATCTCTCCATTGTGGTCCGCGCTCAGTCTTCGGAGAGATGCATTTTCAAAGATTACAAGTAAAATAAAGAATAGTGGAAACACCCAATTACAAAGAGCGCCATTTATTACATCTTATCTGGGCCATCCAATAATTCGATCTGCCTCCATGGTTGAAAGTTGGAAGACTGATTTATTAACCTCTTCCGGTGACTGTTAGCATACTGTACAGCCCAGCAGTGGATTTCCCTACATTAGTGTTTACAAGTGTGATACAAGGTGCATGGTGTTAAAGGGATGTTATTGTCACTCTTCTGTGCTTCTTTTATACAGTTGGTATCTGCATTAATTCCCCTCCAGGGTTTACATCTGCCTTCTGCCACCTGTTCAACATTTAAATGATAATGTTTAAGCAGCGACTCTGATGAGGCAGCAGTTTATTCTAGCCACCAGGAGGCTTTTAATCACAAACAAAGTGTTGCAATACTATTTTTTTTATGTATTTTTTTACTGAAATAGAACATAGAAGGGAATTGAATCTGAAGCAGAAAAAAATCAATGGTGCCTTAGAGCCAGATTGTGAATCCTAATTAGAATACTAAATATACGTGTAAAAGGATAAAAGGGGTTAAGAACGAACTCCGAGTATCTAAGTAATAATCAAATATCCCACTGCGCAAAATTGAGTAGCCCATGGTGCAGCATTACGCACTTCCAATTACTGCCTGTTGTCTGTCACACCCAGAATTGCAAAATAAAGTTCAAAGTCAAAGTGAATCAAGTTAATTGATACAAAGTTCTGGATGACTTGTAAAACTCAGAAATGCTCAGAAACTTCTAACTTTAAAATGAACCTGTCGCCATGATTTCCCCCTATAAACTACGGCCACCACCAGTAAGACCTTATATTTAGCATGCGAGAATACAGTATTTAAGTCCTCAAGGTGATCTGCATAACATAAAAAAGCCCTTTAATTACACTCACCTACGGGGTGGACCGGACCAATGGGTGTAGCTGGTTTTGATCCGATGAGTTCTCACTGCTTGCTATCACCATCTTCCTTCTCTGCTTCATGGGGATGATGCATCCTATGTCACTCATACAGTGTTCTCCATGGGTTTAAGTGCCAAGGGCAGAGCAAAAGTGTTCTTCGACCTTTCCCAGCGCCTGCCCATTGCAGTACTTTGCTCTGCCCTTAGCAGGGCAGAGAGCAGTTTGTGTGCAGGAGCAAAATGGGTACAGTGTGTGGATGGTGTTGGACGCATCATCCACATGAGGAAGGGAAGGAGAACGGTGACCACAAACAAAGAGGAGGCACCGGATCAAGGTCTGTAGGTCTGTGACACCCATCAGACCAGACTGCCCCGCAGGTGAGTATAATAATAGCACTTTTTTGTGTTATACAGATCAGCCTGGGGACTTATATATACAGCATTTTAAAATACTGTATAAGGGCTTACTGGTGGTGGCTGCACTTTATATGGAAAAAACCTTGTGGCATTTGTTTTAGCCTCTCACACATCGTCTTAGCCCCTCATAAAGCCAGATCAGAATTCCCACACACTGCACTGATGAGGGGCAATCACCCCGAAATGCAGCATCTGCAGTTTGGGGTTCTGATTTGACATAAATCCTAGGTCATATTAAAAGGTTGTTAAAGAGTCAGTTATGACTTTTAGGATTGTTACCTTTATTAGGTGGTATTAGAGTTCGTCTACTTTCTCACTGAAGTGACCATTTCCAGACTGATTCATGAAATGCATTTTCTTTTTTTTAAAGTCACAATATTTGACGCCATTCTGTCTCAGTCCCTTCTGGAGTGATTTTATTTATGCCAGTTAAAAGTCACATTTCTTTTAGACATTTTTTAAAATCTTTCTACTTTTCACACTAGAAGGCAGAGAAAAATGGTCAGTTTGGGACTTTGAGTAAAAGTCATGAATTTGTGAGTGCTACGTTGAGGAATTTGGTGCAGATACGTCAGCAAAAATGACATAAAAAAGAAAAGTGATTAAAAAATCAATTGATCAAATCGATGCATCAACTCTAAAGGTACCGTCACACAGGGACATATCGCCGGCGATGTTGTCGGCGATCGCGGGAGCGCGCATCCCTGACAACATCGCCGGTGAGATGTCACACTGAGCAACTTACCGGCGATGTCGCCGGCTAGTTGCTGCGGCTATCGCTCGCTGGGTTGCCAGCAACCCAGCGAGCGATTACTCGCAATGTTGGATATAGGCGGAATCGCCCACAACATTGCAGGTTGCCGCGTTACACAGGGCGATCAGGCAGGATCGCCTGAGCAACATCGCCAGGTTTCCCAACATTGTTGGAAACCTGGCGATGTGACTCAGGCGATTCATCGCCTGATTATCGCCCTGTCAACGAGGCAACTCTCCGGCGATGTCACCGCAACTTGGCCACGCCCCTCAGTGGCCGGCAACATCGCCGGCGATATCTCCCGTGTGACGGTACCTTTATAGGGATTGCGTTGACTAAGTTATTGACATGGGGAATAAACAGTATAGAAAGTAGTGTCTCACTCTATTGGGAATGTTTTGATCTCAATGGATTAAAATAAACAGTTTATTGTTTAAACACAAATAGACATCCAGGAGAAGTGTGAAATACATAAAAGATAAATTAATTATAATGATAACAATAGTAAAACCAATGATCAAAACAGTGCTTATTGTCTTATTCAGGCTCCAGCGATGTGTATCATTCTTGTGTAATGCAGCAGGGATGCCGACTTAGGGTCCCGTCACACTTGGCGATGTTCCAGCGATCCCGACAACGATACGACCTGGTAAGGATCGCTGGAACATCGCTGCATGATCGCTGGTAAGATGTCAAACAGTCAGATCTACTGAACGGCGCAGCAACGATACGGCGACCCGTATAACGACTTCAGTGGTCGTTGGGACCCAGTCACACAGCAGCTAGTCTGACGACTAAGACTTAAATGGCTGAGTTCTGAGTCGCCAACGAGGTCGTTGTTCAGTCATCAAACACACCGATGCATGCTGCCCAGCAGGAACCCGATGATCAAAAAATGGTCCAGGCCATTCCTACACGATCGGAGTGTACATTATATACAGTATACATTGCGGAAGTGAAATTTAGTTATAAAAAAGAGTTAAAAATAACAAAATCTGCATGCTCACCTATCCGGGATCCACTGCTGCCTCCCAGCAAGGTCCGGGTGCTTAGAGGACCTGCCGTGATGTCACAACCCGGCAGCGTCATTGGGTCACATGACCGCAATTACCTTGCTAGGAGGCAGCGGTGGATCCAGGATAGGTGAGCATGCAGATTCTTTTATTTTTAACTCTTTCTTTTACTTAATTTCACGTCTGCAATGCATATTATACACTGCAGAAGTGAAATTAGAGGGTTAGGAGTAAATTCAGTGTACTGAGCATGCTCAGTACACTAAAATCAGGTCCGAGGAATGATCAGCTGTTTCCTCGGACCCGCGCTCATAAGCCCCCATGTTAAAGGCCGAGGATCGGATCGGATTTGGCCTAATTGCCATCCAATTTTGTGGGATCCGATTTTTTCTGTGCCCAAAATCGGAGCAGTCTCCGATTTTGGCTACAGCAAAAAATCGGACACAAATCGGATCCCACAAGATCGGATGGCAATTAGGCGAAATCCGATCCGATCCGACCCCCCCCATAGGATAACGTGGGGGCCAAATCGGATTCGTGGCTGTCTGATATACATCGGACAGCCACGAATGGAAGAAAATTGCAATGTGAAAGCAGCCTTATCTGATTATGCTGTGCTTGCTGCTAGCCCCGTCCTCCCTGCCTCCTGCCTGTGTGTGTGTCTGCATGTGGAGCTGAAGAGGAGGGCAGACCCACACAAGAGGAGGCTGAACACACTGACAGGACGTGGGCAGGACTGGGCTGGCAGCAAGCACGGCATAATCAGATAATCCCTTCGGACCTCTTAACTCTAAAGTGTATTTTTCGAGTTACCGGGGGGTGGAGACATGGTACACACCTTCCCGGAATGCAGCATACACACTGCATTCAGTGGTGCTTTCACTTTGAAAAGCACCAGGTGGTGACAGGTTCTCTTTAAAGAGCCAGTGCGCTGTTACCTGAATGTGCCCCTCAGCCTATGGCTGAGAGGCACTAGTTAATTAGGCATCATTGAGTAGCAGCATCATTGAGCAAATTTCAGTCACGCAATGGTTGTCATGGCCAAAGGTGCTATTTAGCCCTAGTCTAAATTACACACTAATCTGTTCTACATCTTTTGTCATATACAATATTAATGCACAGTTTACAAAGAGAATACAATAAAGCAAGTATTTACTAATCTGTAAGAACACTGTCAACGAATTTGGAGATAAACCTTGTATAGTCTAGATATTTACAGAAATATTGATTAGTAATCAAATGTACCGTATATACTCGCTTATAAGCCGAGTTTTTCAGCCCAAAAATTGGGCTGAAAAGTACCCCCCTCGGCTTATACGCGAGCCAATACGGCAGCCCCGGCAGCCCCAGCAGCCCCAGCAGCCCCAGTAATCCAGGGCCCCCCCAGCCTTGCTTCGGTAACCTGTAAAGTAAAATATACTTATCACTGTCCCGCTGCCGTCCGCGCCCGCATCTGCCGACATCCCGATCCTCCATCTTCATGTGTCTTCTTCCGGTTTCCTCTGTTCGTCGCAGGCAATGACGTCATTGCCGGCGCCGAACACAGGAAGTCGGAAGAAGACGCATGAAGATGGAGGATCGGGATGTCGGCAGATGTGGGCGCGGACGGTAGCGGGACAGTGATAAGTATATTTTACTTTACAGGTTACCGGAGCAAGGCTGGGGGGGCCCTGGATTACTGGGGCTGCTGTATACTACCGCTGGGGCTGCTATATACTACCACTGGGGCTGCTGGGGCTGCTATATACTACCACTGGGGCTGCTGGGGCTGCTATATACTACCACTGGGGCTGCTGGGGATGCTATATACTACCACTGGGGCTGCTGGGGCTGCTATATACTACCACTGGGGCTGCTGGGGATGCTATATACTACCACTGGGGCTGCTATATACTACCACTGGGGCTGCTGGGGATGCTATATACTACCACTGGGGCTGCTGGGGCTGCTGTATACTACCGCTGGGGCTGCTGTATACTACCACTGGGGAGGCCTGTATACCACTGGGGGGGGCCTGTATACCACACTGCTGGGGGCTGTATACCTGTGCTGGGGTCCACCCTCGGCTTATACACGAGTCAATAGGTTTTTCCAGATTTTTGGGGCAAAAGTAGGGGGATCGGCTTATACACGGGTCGGCTTATACATGAGTATATACGGTAATTTACAGTAAGGGATACAATATTATTGGTTGAACTGTTTTTGATAATCCACATGATATTGTTACCTTATTAAATATGTTGTCATATATGTCCCTAATTGAGATTGCCTTCATTCTGTGGAATCATCTATCATGCAATGAACAGCTCCCGAGAGCCAAATGTAAAAAACGACCTACAGCTCGGATCATGTTTTCAGGGCACCAGGTAACCAGGGAAATTGCTTAGTACTAATTAGGACTTAGATAATTGAATGCTTTGTTGTAAAAGTCTCATGAAATTGGTCTTGGAATTGAACTCAGGGGCACAGCTATGATTCCCAGAAATGCTGCTATCATATGTTAGGTTCCCTCTGGAGCAATTGCAGCTCCAAAAACAAAACATCGCTCACGAAAATGCTCATTGATTCCATATTCTGCCAAAAGTGGATGTGCTAAGCACCGAACCTGCTGAAGTGCTTTCCCATCTGCTGCTTGTGTGTAAATTATAGGAGTGTGTAGAAAGTGGTTAAGGACCAGGAGATGTATCCTGCACCGAGATGCCTCAAGTTAAGTTCGCACGAACGTATCAAATATTGCCAAAAAACATACAATTTTTTTCTAACTTGTCATCTGATTTTACAACAGCAGTTATTAATAATTTACAAGAACATTTACTGTTTCCTATGTAAAAGAATTACAATGTATCCATAAAAATGGGAGCTACTGTAATGGTGGCTCCCTATGGCATGAGATTTTTTTGGCGCATCCATAGTCAGGAATTGGCGAGTCTCGTCTAGAGCATGCTGAAATTTTCTCACACACAGATTCGGTCAGTGGTAAAAAAAAAATCGCTCACCGTGAACTCACATTGGTTTGTGTGCCGTCCATTTCTTACACAAAGCATTTGAATCAAATATGCTCATGTGGACATACCCTTACAATAATTACAAGTGCAACAAAGGAGACAGATGACGCCGACAGGGAAAGAACCGGAATCATTTCAATAAATCAGAAATGATTGGAAAATGTGTGATGGACTGAATAGCTGATAGGCTGCAGACTTTGGCTGGTTTTACACCACTGTGTGATCAGGTCCGGGGCTGACCGATGCGAACCTGACAGCCTGGACCCGATTTTGACACAATGTAGCCCTATGGTGTCGGATAGGGCCAGATGGCAGTGATTTGCCATTCGGTTTTGTCCCTGTCAGGCTGCATTCGTTTTTTGCCCCAGACACCAAAACGGAGCTTGCATCATTTTTGTGTCCGGGGAAAAAAATGAAACCAAACCGGATCCTTACGGATCCGACTCAATCCGGTGCCCCCTAATGTGGGAGTCTATGGGGTGCTGGACCCGACAGAGAATCTGTCAGGTTCCTGGACGGCGGGTGCTCAGGCTCAGCGCTGGTCGCGCTGAACTTCAGCACCCAGAGCTGTCCCCTGCTGATATTTCAGCTCCTGAACCCTGCGTTCTGCAGATTCCAGCAGAAAACAGGACCGGAGAGTATATTTGCCCTCCAGTTCTGTTCTATCCGGGCTATTAGGTTCTGTCCGGTGTTTCCTGCAAAACACCAGACAGAACCTGATACACCAAAAATGAGGCCTTATTCAGACATCAGGCTTTTTTTTACAAGAAAAGGACAGTGTTTCATCAATGATTTTAATCAGTGTTATCCAAGATTAAACAGTTTCATCAGAGGTTCAGCATTTTGTCTTGGAATGTGGAAAAAAATGTCTCCAGTTTCTACTGTCAGTTTGTGAAGAACAGACAGTACATGGGCGGCTTCACAGTGCTGTCCGATTTTCCATAGATCCACAGGCATTGCTGACTTTGATCTTACAATTGAATCAATATCGGACATATCTCTGCATAGACTATCATAGTTACAAGTGTTATCTACAACACTTACAAGTAACTGGAAAATAAAATGGCACTACATAGGGAGTTACCGCGTTACATATCAATTAAAGATAGTTTGAAGTTGCTCACCTTGTATGGTTGTGAGAGTCACAATCACTTGCCTGTGATATCGTATTGATATGCAAATATTGATGGTCTGCAGCAGTCTTCCACAGTATCAATCGTAACAGACATAAAAGAAAAAATTGAATTATGACCGTGCTACCATCCCAATACACAGCTCGTGATGAAGATAAAGATTGTGATTTTATTCTCTATGCGTTTCAGGGCGCTCTAGCCCTTTCCCCAGGAAAAAAAATCACAAAAATCACGAGTTGTATATTTGGATGGTAGTGCGGTCATAATTCTATTTTTTCTTTTATGGCCACTTTACAGACACCAACTTATCTGTCCAACTTCTGAACAACTTACTGGTTGCAGTGAAATTATGGACACATTGTTCCATTTGTACACAGCAACAAAATGGAGCAATGTGTCCATGATTTCACTGCAACCAGTAAGTTGTTCAGAAGTTGGACAGATAAGTTGGTGTGTGTGTAAAGTGGCCCTAAGTTGTTCAGAAGTTGGACACAGACGTTGGTGTGTGTAAAGTGGCCATTATGTCTATTATGATCTACAACACTTAGGAGTGTGACTCGCACAAGTGCAATGAGACAAAATCTTGCATTACACTTGGCTCCATGTTAAATAATCAGGCCAAGGGAGTAGCTACTCACCTTATGGAGATCATAAGCCCCTCATACAGCCAAATCAGATCCCATACTTTGCACTGATTTTGGGCAATCACCCCAAAATGCAGCTTCTGCAGACTGGAGTTCTGATATGACATAAATCCTAAATGATATTGGAAGGCTTGTTAAAGAGTCAATTAAGACTTTTAGGATTGCTACTTTCAAAGGTGGCGCTAGAGTTCATCTACTTCCTTCCTGAAGTGACTAAGTGCAAACAATCAGGCAGCTCAGATCTGCAAGTTTTTCCTCAGCCGTAATCAGATTGAGGAGTAAATCCTAGCATGCTGTGATTGTCAGTGAAACTCAGATCACTGGCACCCATACAAGTCTATGGGTGCGAGTGAAATATCGGACTACACTCGACACACATTTGAGAGCAGTACGGTATACACCTAGGCTGGCAATGGAGGAGATGGGGAGATTAATCTCTCCCTCCACAGCTGTGATCCAATCGTAGGATCAGGTCACAGTATAATGACACTCGGTGACGCTCGCAGCACATCCTGAGCCGAAGGTCATTAGCAGATCACATTCGATGCTCTTACATCAGATGTCATACACAAGTCTGACCCCAGCCTTACTGAAAAACACACATGTCTACTGAGGCCTTATATATGGTGGGCAGTAATTTTACAATGCTGTAGTACAATACTGGATAAGTTCAAGTTCTCCAAGTCCCAGAGCAGTCATTGACTGGCGGCGGGTGCAGAGCAGTGGAAGTCTTTAAGTGAAGTCTGGTACACAATCAGAGGTCCTCAACCCAGTAGTAGTCAAGATACAAAAAGGCTGAATGGTGATGCAGACAGATCCAAAGGGGGAAATGTAACTGTATGTGGTCGGTCGTTTGAGCTACAGTTGCTTACTGTGAGTTGCCTGTGGAAATGGATCAGGGAGTAGAAACGAGGTGGAACATATGGCAGAACATTATTACATTGACTTCTCTGTATGAAAACTACTGCATATTGATAGACAGTGGAAATGTATTGTTTATGAAGAATTGCATTGTCTATTATGAACAGGGGAATACCTCACTAATATTTAAATACTATTGAAGCACACTAATAATCAAGCTAATATTTACAGACATGTTTACACCTTACTAAATATTAACTAAAAATGCAATGTAGGCAAAATAAAAGTCATTGATGTAGTTGTGTTCCCTGCCCAGCTCTGCTCTGGACTCCCTGCCTGTGCAGGAACCTCCAGTAGGCACCTGAATGAAGTCATGCATCACTTGTCCTATGGTCAGAAGGTGCGGAGAACGCCGCAGTGCAGGGAAAAAACTGAAGAGGAGATCCGGCACCAGAACAGCTCTGTAGCCCTTCAGTTTCACAATAAGTAAAGTAATGGCATAGCTGAGGGATATGTCATCACTTTGCAACTTAGAAAAAGCTTTTATTTAGTTGTTTGTATGTGGATTATGCTAGCACAAACTAAAGGTCACCATACATTCACATATCTCTGCTGTTAAATGGAGTTTTCTCATGTCTATCATATTTCCTTTCCTATAGGATTTCCACATGAGTAAAATTGCAAAGTGCTTTTAAAAAGTAGAAACTTTACAATTACTTGTTATAAAACATCATCCCCATTCTGAAGATTTTTTATTTTATTTTTTATGACTTTTTGCCTAAGTTGCCTACATTACCGGCCACTGCTGCAGCCTAGTCAAATGGAGTGAAGAAGCTGTTGACACTCCCCATAAAGAACCCACGGTTGTATGATGCATTGTCATCATTGTGTCCTGTTTGTCAGGCGGCCGTCACACGCAAAGATTTCTTGCCCGATATCGTTTAAGCGATCTCCTTTTTGATCGCTTAAGCGATATCGGGCAAGAAATCGTTGCATGTAATCAAGCGATTTACGATGTTAAATCGCTTGATCGTGACATCGCTGATCTGAGCTCCGGTTCTCAGATCTAGCGATGAGCGATTTGACGATCTGTCTCATCGTGGTGTATAACACCACGATGAGCGATTTCCCAGCGCAGAGTCTATGCTGGGAGATGGTAACTATGGTACACGTCGGGTAACTAAGCGACGCGCGGCGCCTAGTTACCCGATGTGTACCATAGTAACGAGCGAGATCGCGGCTCCACATCGCTGGTGAGTCTGTCTGTGTGACATCTCACCAGCGATGTGAGCGATATTGTAAGCGATTGCGCGTGCACGTGATCGCTTACAATATCGCTAAAGATATCTGTGCGTGTGACGGCCGCCTAAGGCAGATAAGGAAGAGAATTGAACATAGAAGGACCTAAGGTCCTGTTGTTTGCCAACCTGCATTGAAACAAGTGTTTGTGTGTGAAGAGATGAAACAATAATTGGATATCTTGTTCTAAAGGAAACAAGGACTTAGGGGTAGTCATACACAGTGATATCGCTGTGTGTGAAAAGCAGCAGTGATCAGGCCTCTGCTGTGAGGTCGCTGATTGCTACACATCTTTTAGGACCATTTTGTGGTCCTTGGTCTCCCGCTGGTCTGCATGCATCGCTGAATGTGACAGCGAGAGATCAGCAATCAGCGACTTCACAGGCTGGTAACCAAGATAAACTCTGGGAAACTAAACAGCGCGTGCTGCCTAGATACCCGGTGTTTATCATGGTTACGAGCATTCTCCTGCTTACAGGCTGCGCTAAGCGGGAGGATGTTGGTAACCACGATAAACACCGGGTAACTAAGCAGCGCACGTTGCCTAGATACCCGCTGTTTATCATGGTTATCAGCGATGTAGAGGTGGCTCCCTGGTCCCTGAGGAGGTCTGCCTCTTTGACAGCTCCCCAGCGACCACACAGCCATGTTCCAGTGATTATGGTCGTTGTCAGGATCGCTGAAACATCGCTGTGCATAACAGCACCCTAATTAGCTGAAGGATGTCTTACCTCAGGCAACGGAGCCTAAAGCAAGAGGCACTCACCCGGTGAAAGTTGTTCCTAATGGATGACTTTAATCAGCATTGAGGTACAGGGTGCTGGGGAGGGGGTGTCGGAGGTGCAGACGACACCCCCTCCCCAGCACCCTGTACCTCAATGCTGATTAAAGTCATCCATTAGGAACCCCTTTACCGGGTGAGTGCCTCTTTCTTCAATGTGATTATACCTCTCAGGCTGTTATAAGACTGTGCACCCTCGGCCCTGCTGCAGTTGCACTGCTGGTGCCGCTACTTAGGTTCTTGAATGTTCGGTGCCCCGCATTTCTGCCTCTTAAATATTGGAGCCTAAAGCAAGGACTAGGTGGTAGAAGGATTCCTTATCTAATTCAAGTGGGGCCTACATCAACTGGTATCAGGAAAAGATGGCCTGGCTGAGAAATGTATTCCTCTATTGGAATAGAAAACTGCAGTGGTCCACCAAGAAGCACCCTCCTAGCATTACGAAATCAAGCTAGAAACTAGAAATTAAATTTCATTTTCAGATCTGCCAATGACAATTTATAAAGATAATATTGTCCATTGCACACTTCTTCTATTTCACAATATTTATTTGTTAAAGGAGTTAGGTCCCTTTCACATCACAGGGACACCAGGGTGAGTCATCGAGGAACAGGGACACCATACAAATTAGGTGTTGAAAACTTGTTGATAGGTAGAAGAAGAGACAGGGTGTATGCGAGGGATAGAGTCCCCCTCCCTGTATGACTGGTGTGCTATATGAATACTGGGTGTGAGGGTTACACACACGATTGAATTTTTAACAATTATTTATTAAAAGTTATATTTTAAAGGTGCACTCTGTGGAGATTTAATTTTGCGATTTAGAGTCACAATATCGTTTCTTTAGAGTTGTCCCTTTCACATCAGCGTTTTTTGCTGATTGCGGCAGATCCGGCAGATTTACCGCATTTACCGCCTAACGGTCGCACTTGTGGCACACTTGCGGCAATCCCCATGCATTGTCGCAGTTGTGGCTGCAAAAAAATACACGGTCAGCAGGGGTTGTAACTGACGCAAGTGCCGGATAGTGGCAATACTGCACTTGCCGCATCTGCCACAAGCCCCATAGACAATGCATGGGGCTTGCCGCAAGTGTGCCACAGGTGCGACCATTAGGCGGCAGATACGGTAAATCTGCTGGAAAACAATTTTGTGAAAGGTGCCATATTTGGGATCTTTTTTAGGTTTTACCTATGGGTCTAAGCACTTGTCGACATGTGATTGCCTGTGCTGTCCTTTGACAATCTCCCCTGACTAGGCTGGTCACGGACTGCTCCCAGCGGCAATTCTCATGCTTTCTGTGACTTCATATCACAAGAGCGATTCCTTCTCTTTCACTTTGCTCTGTTGACGGGGTGTCACTGCAGATGTCAGGTTGATTGACAGCTGTCTCAGCCAAACACAGCAGAGAGTCAGCTGTCAATAAAAATGCTCGGAGCCAAGAGAGATTGGGCAACACTGGCATGTAGAAAGGAACTACCTGCACAGAAGTGCCCCATAGAGAAAATG
Organism: Allobates femoralis; assembly: GCA_033576535.1. NCBI lineage: Eukaryota > Metazoa > Chordata > Amphibia > Anura > Aromobatidae > Allobates > Allobates femoralis. The sequence continues at coordinate 142,924,901 of JARQOC010000008.1, read as the reverse complement.
TTGTAAAAAAAAATCCCAGTTGACTTCTTTAGGTTTGACCTGGTTTAAAGAAATAAAAATCACTTGCAAACCACAAATTCCATTATATTCGTCTGCATCCTAAAGGGTAAAATCTGCAGGAAGAATGGACATGTTATGGATTTAAAGTCTGCATGTCAGGCTGGGGTTCCACATAAGCCCTCAGTCCGTTTTTGGCTTCAGTTTTCTCATTTTTTTTTTCTAAGTCCAAAAACTGACAGAAAAACGGATTGGATGTAATAAACACCCTGTCCGTTTTTCTCTGGAGCTCCAAACATTGCCCTGTCCGTTTTTGAGTCAAAAACGTTGCATGCAACGTTTTTGGCATCAGTTAAAAAACGCATGCGTTTTCATGCGTTTTTTTTAACATGGGGCCCTATGGGAAACGCATGCGCGAACGCATGGCATATGCGCACTTGCGTTTGCGCATGCGTTCGCGCATGCGTTTTTTTAATGAAAAGTCCAAAAACGTTTAGGAGTGCAGGAGGCTCAAAAAGCACCCAGAAAAAAACGGATTGGTGATGAAAATCACTTCCAAAATGGATTTCTATGTGGAACCTCAGCCTCAAGTAAACCGTGGATATCTTTCTACTTGGTGTGGATGAGGTGTCACAATGTTTATGTATTAGGATGAGAGTTGTTAAAATGTCATTCACTTTGCTGTAACTGTATTCCACTGCAGATGTTCCTCCTGCAAATCTTACCAAAAAATCTGCAATTGTGTGGATGTAAAGGTAATATGGAAGGACTATTGCGTGGATTTGTTCCAGGATTACCGCCACAACACTATATGAAATACATCACATGAAGTTATTCATTTTACTTGAATTTACATTTTCTTGGATGATTTTCAAGTTCTAAATAAATATTAATTATCTTGTCTTTGATTGTGATTTATTGACGAACATATTTCTCACGTCTGCACAACCAGGGAATAGTTCATTAAGCTTCGAAGTTTATACAAGTCTAATTAAAATGTGTTTTTTGTGTAATCGCCTCTCTTAGATTGATTTGCAAATTGCTACAATATTTAACTAGATATTAAGGACAAACAGGGCAAGTTGGAAGTTCAAGCTAATGTCATTCTTCAGGACAACTAAAGTTTTGATCTGATATGATTAAATACAACTAATTCTTCATGCAGAGTATTCCTAAAATAAACATTATGGATTTAAAGTATAATTAAAAGGAAATGGATCTTAATTTATGCTGCTCAAACCATGGGCAGCACGTATCAGATCCTGCCAGATTGCCGTCCGGTATAGTTTTCTGTTAAGCGCTCCGGGGCAGAGGATATTTGGTTTGACAATCCAGACGGTGACCATTGATGAGGTGAGTCTAGTCCGGCATTGCCCTTAGCACAGCTCATGATGATTGATAGGTTTCTCACAAAGTATACATAAAGAAGGGATCTGTCAGTCACCTGGAGCCCAGTTTGTTACAGCCAGACTAGTGTTGTTTATCCCTGGTCCCCGGCTGAATTTTTGAACTATGTTTATTCTGAAATAGAGGATTTCAGAGAGTAACCTACTGGCTGGTGTACAACTAGGCTCTGGTTCATACTGCTTCCATTTACAGGATTAATCATACAATCTATCTAGAAACGTGAACATGTTTCTATGCTGCTGATAAATAGAGGGTAGAATGATCAGTGGTCTCAAAGATCATTTCCATCAATATTATTGTCAAAGGAGAAAATTCTTAGTGACAAGCCCATGGGTCTCTTGTCTGGCCATACAGCTGCTCAAAACAGCCAAAATGAGGACTTTCAGTTGTTCAAAATGTTACTGCTCTGATACAATTTTCCATGAGACTCTCTTGGCTAAAGTAAAGCTTACTTCCTAATGCAGTTTACCTCTGTAAGTGATCTATACTATTTGAATGTTCCTTAGCAGTGTGGACTTGATGTTGGACACAGCTAGCGTTCCTAAAGGTAAGTGTAAAGGTACCATTACACGGCACGACGTTGGGACAATGTCGGCAACGATCTCGTGGGCACGTGGTCATTTACGATATCGTAGGTGAGCTGTCACATGTCTAGATATCGTGGACAACTCACCAACGAAGATGTGAGCAGGTATCGTTCGCACAACCCAGCGAACAATACCTGCTCATTGCTGTGAATGGGCAAAGTCGTAAACGACATCATTATCGTGGTGTCACACACAATGATATACCAGGTTGGCTGATTGTTGATCGTGTTCTCAAACCTGCGATCAGCGATCCAACGATTTATCGTTACACCTTTGCAGAGTCACACACAGCGATGTCAACGATGTCTAATTGTATGGTGTCCTGTTCCTTGAATGACTGCAAACCAGTGACGTTTAAGTAATATTCGTTAACGATGTCGTGCTGTGTAACGGGGCCTTAAGAGGTCTGAAAACACTTCATTAAGTAAAGCTAAGTATTTTGTGTCTAAATATCTTGAAATGCTGTACTGCTTTTCTCTTACATGTGGAATCATGACCAACAATTCTTTTAGGTGCCAGGAGAAGGACTTCAACTCCCTTCAAAGAGACATCTACAGATGCAAGAAAATAGAGAGGAAGAAGGAAGATAACAGTGTATGTAATGAAACCCAGCCAACCAGTCTCTTATATTGCATCGACAACCCCAAAACAGTTATCTACAATCAAGATTTTCTTTTTGGAGAAGATACTAGCTTGGCTTTATATCCTAAGGCTGGTTTCACATAGCGTTATTTTTCCTGTCTGTGGGATCCTACTTTTTGCAGGACCCTACAGACAGGAACGGACACCATAGGAGGTGACCTATTTCTGTGTCCGGGTCCGTGATTTTCACGGGTTCGGACACAGAAAGAGCTGTGCGAGGGCACTTTCACTTCCATGAAATTTAAGTAAAGCAAGGGTTAAAAATAAAAAATCTCTATCTCACCTTTCCAGCGATCCCCCGACGTCAGCATCTATCTCCGATGCTTACAGGACCTGGCTGGGTGGGGATACCCAATCAGCGTTATCGGACAAATGACCGGTTACCGCGTAACCGGTCATGTGACCTCATCAGCTGATCGGGTTGTGACGTAATGCCAGGTCCTGTAGCCACCGGAGATGCCGCACATCAGGGAATCGCAGGACAGGTGAGAATAGGGATTTTTTTTTTAACCCTTCATTCACTTAATTTCACTTCTTCATTGCATGTATATGCATTGCGGAAGTGAAATTAGATGGCACAGAGCAGTTTTAGTTTACTGGAACATGCTCAGTACACTAAAATCGGGTCCGAGAAATCATCCTGTGTTTTCTCTGACCCATGCTCCATAGGCCCCCTTGTTAAAGGCCGCGGATCGGATCGCATCCGATGCGGTCTGATTTGGTCCGCTGTGCCCACAATCGGAGCAGTCTCCGATTTTGGGCACAGCAAAAAACACAAATGTGATCCAAAAAAAATCAGATGGCAATTAGGTCAAATCCGATCCAATCCGTGCCATAGGATAACATGGGGGTCAAATCGGATCTATGGCTGTTCGTTTTACAATGGACAGCCACTGATCCTCAAAAATCGCAGTGTGAAAGCAGACTAAGCCAATGGAAGACTCTTTAATGGGATTGCCAGGTGGCACTGGAGATACTGTTCACTTTCCCGATAAAGAAATTATTTGCATTTGTGTTTTATTTACCAGGGCTCATTGCAATGCCTATCATTCTTCCTTGACACTCTTCTTAAAGGGGTTGTCCAAGAAGTAATTCAGGGGGCAATTGTCATCTATATCAGGCATGCAATAGGATGAAGAAACAATGCTTGAGACATGTCTCAACTGTCAGACTGAGGAACAGAACCGTGAACAAGCATACATTTTTGCTTACTCTAACAATTAGCAAAGGGAAATGGACTAGGAGGCAAAAAGCCCACTCTCCGTGGCTGTGTGCATTTGTGCATTGCAGTAAACTGTAAACAATGGAGAAGTGTGGTTCACTGAGAGGATTTTATTTTGTTCCTGGTGCATGTCCCTTTGGTAAGTTTTTTTTTCGGCTAATGTTATATTTGTTCACAGTGCTGCTCCTAAGCCAGTCAGTGGAGACATATCATGATCAGTGATTCTTCAAGCTGCAAACCATCCTAGTGCGTATCTAGGGTAGGTTAAAGTCTGACATATGTGATCGTGGCCATCTTAGATAATTTGTTGGAGAAGCCCTTTAAGGATAAACTTACACTTTTAGTCCCTGCATCTGGGGAAGATAAAACTGAAAAGGAAGGAAGTGCAAATAGGGTCTTATCCGATAGAAAATTGATAAATGTTAATATAGTTGAGCTCGCCTTGTGCGGCTGTGTGGGTCACAACCGCCCTAAAAGCATACATTGACTGCTGCACATACCAGCATAACATACATATACAGTGGCGGACCTTGACCCCAGGGGGCCCGTGCAGCCAGGTGAGGACGGGGGGTGTGCTGTGGCCTTCGCGCGGTCCGGGGGGAAGGGGGTGTGTGCGCCGTCGAGAGGTGTTCGGCGCTCTCCTACCTGCTGAGCCGCGCCGAGTGCGCTTCTGGGAGCCGGAGGGGCAGAGGAGAGGAGGGGCGGATCAGGCAAAGGAAGCAGGAAGCTTTCTGCTTCCTTTGCCTGACCCTCCTCTCCTCTGACAACGGCTTACGGGGGTCGGCTGGGGGCCCCCCTGCAGCTGAAGGGGCCCCTAGCCGGTTGGGGCCCTGGTGCAGCTGAACCAGCTGCACCACGGTAGTTCACCCCTGTACATATAGAATAAAGATTGAATTGGGGTTCCAGATCTGCATTGCCAGTGGAAGAAAAGTCCTGGCTAGATAGTAGTCAATGATTTATGAGCCAACGCATTTTTAGCGAACTGCTCACAATCATCGATTATGCCCTGAAGAAGTAGGGGGTTCGCTACAAAATGCGTTGGGTAATAAACCATTGAATATTATCTATCTAGGACTTTTCTTCCACTGGCAATGCAGAATTGGAACCCCTATGCAATCTTTATTCTCTATGCCTCTAGGGAAGAAAATACTCGTAGGTGGCCTCAAGATGTACCTGAGTTAGTAGTTAGAGATGGTAGAATCTATTAACCAGGAGAAGCAGCTTAGAAAAGATATTAAAGATCTACTCATCTGTATTAGTAGCTATTTCAATTTGTGATGTTATGAAGTTCATAGATAAAAAGTAGTAATTGGAGCATTTCTGTCAATGGTAAGATTGAAGTTACTTTCACTTGTCAGTTTACCTCTTGGACTGTTAAGTGAAGCTTCATTCGCGTTTTCCCCATCTCCACAGTGACTTTGGTCAAATGGGAGACATTGATCTCCTGTCCCAGCTACCACTTCAAAGTTCTTTGACAGCTCCTTAATGTCAGAAAGAGACTTGACTCTGTAGACTTTCCTGGTATTGGTATCCGACAAGTACAAAGATTCCGATGAAGGATCCACGGCCAAGTAATACTTATGTGCTGGACTAGTACTGGAAGAGAGAATACAATAGATTACCTCTATACCATATCTCTACATCAATGACATAACTTGGTCACATATAGCATATTTCTTTACAATGTCTTGGCCTATATTATTTTTTACTTCAGATAAGTTTTATTACTTGTGCGCTTTCTTATTACTTATGCATTATTTAATTGTCTTATCAGATCAGCCATTCATAGATTAAAATGGTATCTTAATAATCACAATGCATGTATCATTTTCTTTATAATGAGGATCGGAGAGCAGATTTTAAGCCATTTATTTATAAAACCCATTTTTTAGTAAAGATCATTGTAGGGATTATGTTCCCACCTCATAATTAAAATAAGCTGATGGAAGTCTCAGGCGTGTGCAGTTTAATAAGCCAGAATTAAATGGGTTCTGCTACATGAATAGAAAAAAAGAAAAAACGGATTCTTAAATACCTTTAATTAGCAAATCACATTTTTTTTTGTCTAGGGAAGTAATCAATATTAAATGGCCGATGCCTTGCAACACTGACAGAAACTTGTGTCATGAAAAAATATCCGGCTCACCTGTTCCTTTTCCATGCATGGAAGAATGAGGTAGTCAATCCAAGAAGTGTATAAAGATCTAGCATGTCCCGATATCGGCGTCCAACTCCGACCAAAAGTCACGTGGTTCGTGCGTTGGACCCGATATCGTTTCGTGCGTTGTATAGTATAAATGACCAATACGATGCACGAACGATGCCAAAACGATATCGGGGATCGAATGAGCGTGCTCTCCAACGGCCCGATATTGGATGCAGGTTGGAGCCGGATCGGGCTGTGTAAACGCCCAACTACGATGTGGAGTACAACGTCCCCTATTCTCTCCCATGTTAAATGGTCGTTCCTGGGTCGGCCGTACAAGGGGGCGTAGACATCGTAGAGATGTTGTATGCCGATATCGCGCTGTGTAAATCTCCGATGCGATCTTGGAAATCTGGGCAGAAAAAGCGCGCTCCCGCGCCGTCGGATCCAATATCGGACCGACGTTGGGACGTAAACCCACCATAAGGTAGAAAAAATACATTTTATTCCAATATTATGTTAAAAACATGGTACATCTGGGTATATGGCGATAAGGCAAAGTAAGCCCATTTTCTGGTTTACGTGTTTGAGGCCAAGGTCAGGTTGTGAAAAAGAGCCATTGACCTTGAAACGTGTAAACCGGAACAATGGGGCTATCCTTAAACCCAGATTTGATATGCATTAGTGCCCGGCATTACCCTTTTTTGTACGGAACAATGGGTTTACTTCACCTTATTACTTTATATCCCGATGTACCATGTTTTTAACATAGTGTTGGAATAAAAATTTTTTTCTACCTTATGTGCTGGATCTTTTGCACTTCTTGGACTGACAGAAACCTGCCCTAGACTGTTAATATGACAGAGGTGTATGAAAATGTGCAGTAGGAAGCATCTCTTCCTTTCCTTTATGTGTAGGAAAATATGCTGTTACTCAATATACTGATGTAATACTGGATATACAGGGTGCTGAGGTAAGAAGTGGCTGCTCACACTGCTGTCCACCCTGTCTATCTGTTCTGATATTGGAGATTCTAGTGGTGCAGAGGTAATACAGTAAGAGGTTTCTCACACTGTTGTCCACTATGTCTATCTGCTCTAATATTGGAGATACCAGTGGTGCAGAGGTAAGAAGAAGCTGCTCACACTGCTGTCCTCACTGTCTAGCTGATTTAATATAGGAGATACTAGTGGTGCAGAGGTGCGAAGAGGCTGCTCATATGCTCTCCACCCTCCACCCTATTTTAACTAACACTGGAGATATCAGTAGTGCAGAGGTAAGAAGAGTCTGCTTACTCTGCTGTCCCCCCTTTCCATCTAATACTTTAGATATCATGGGTTCAGTTCTGTAGTAAGAAGAGGTTGCTCAGTCTGTTGTCCACCCTATCTACCCGATCTATATATACTCTAATAGGAGATATACTAGAGGTGCTGCGGTAAGAAGAGGCAGCTCACCTGGGTTGCCAACTTGACTTTTTTTTTTTTCTGGGCAGCTAATGAAAAACTCATTGACAGATAATATTTTTATGGACACATTGGAAAACCATAATACTGTTTATGATTATAAGTCTTACATGTCCACAGCCCATAATTCTGATGTATAGATATCAGCTGCGTTCACTGTATAGTGTTAAATGATGACAATTACACTCATAATAATCTCTATAAGTTTCTTTAACTTAAAAAAAATCACAGATGCCTTATATTTATTTTTACAGACTGTCCTGGAATCTCTGAAGGGTTGTCAATCCAGCTGCTCACACTGTTGTGGTCATGTGATCAAATGTTTTGCAACATATAAAGTTTTGCAATATTCCTTGCCACATGCCAACTAGACTTGTGGCCTCACTTCACAAGCATGTCTAGTTGGAATGAGGCTGGAAGTATGAATATTGTATAACTGCGGTCACATGACTACCCAGTCTTGCCAAAGGCACTGGAGAATCCTTACATCGCACGCTGCGCATGATGTAGGGATCTGTGAGTCTGAAGTCACATAGGTTACTGCAGAATTTTGTAACTTTCTGGAAAATCCTTTACCAGTTACCTCTACAATATACTAGAGGTGGACAGTTTCCTGCACAAAGAGCAAATAATTACAAGCTGTTTGTTATACTGTATAGCTGCAAGTGCTACTCTGAGGCGAAATAATCAGGCTGGCTTCAGGTCTCTATTTACCTTCCATTCTGCAGAGGCAAAGTTACCTTTGCTTGCTAAACGGGAGATTGCACAATCCGGGATAGTGGTGCAACAATGACAATGTCAAAGGTCTGAACTGGCAATCATTCCGGCATGCATTGCCCCTCCCCTTGCAAGCAGGAAGCTGGTGATTTACTTCTGAAAAGTGTACATGAGAGAATCCCTTTAAATGCATTGTCTGGGAGTGAAATATTGATGTACACATAGCATAAGTCATCACCATTAACCATTAAGGCCGGTTTACATGTAACGACATCGTTAACGATGTTGCCGCAACTTGGGATGTTGCAGCGATCTTGTAGCGATGTCGCTATGTGTGACATACTGCAACGATTAGTGATCAGCTCACTGATCGCTGATCCTTGGTACAATGGTCAGGGCCATTTTTCAATCGTTGGTCTCCTGCTGGGTGTGTGTGACAGCGGGAGACCAACGATCATTGACCTCCCAGCGCCGCACAGCACACGCTGGGAGCTGGTATCCAGGGAAAACAGTGGGTAACTAAGCAGAGTGCTGCGCTTAGTTACCCACTGTTTACCCTGGTTACATCCAGCCTCACGTACATGCTGGAGCTGGACCAGGCAACATGGTACTAAGCAGTGCTGGCTAGTACACTGTTACTGGTACATCAGCGCTCAGTATGCTGGAGCTGAACAGGCAAACAGTGGGTAACTAAGCGTAGCGCTCTGCTTAGTTACCTGCTGTTTACCCTGGATACCAGCATTTTCGCCGGTAGCTGGTGAGTCTGCCTGTTTGATAGCTCACCAGTGATCAGATAATAATGTCCCAGCAACCCCATCCTTGGCAGGGTCGCTGGGACATCGTTATGTGTAACCCGGCCCTAAAAGATTGATGAGGATCCCATACTTGGTTCTCCAACCTTTCACATAATATTTGCTTTGCCGCGGCCAGATATAATGAATGGGAGATAAACTGCAGTACTCAATAGCTACTAAACAATACATAGAACAATACATGTTTAGCTTTGTACATTGTTTACAGCAGACCACTGATATCATCTGATCAGTGGGGAGGCCAAGTGTCAGAGCCCCACCAATCTCATATTGATCATACTGATAGGAAGATTATAAATAATGTGTTTGAGTGGCTATACTGATAGCAAGAGGTCACTTGGTGATCAGCCTACTGTAAGGACACCCTCTAACAAGGCTGGGGATTTCCAAGCTGTAGACCTTTTTTACAAAATGGCCATTGCTTTCTCTGTTATATCCTACGGAGTAGTTGCAGGTGCTCTTAGAAGGAGTCATAACCAGATCCATCTATAAACAGGTCTGAAACTTTCAAACTGAATTTCAATTGATCACACTATAATAGGTGAATAAACTATTCTATCCTAGCCAAGACAAAGTGTTTTCGTAATGTAAAACGAACGAGCTTATAGCGACGCTGCAACTCAAGGTTGACATTAAGGCTGAAAAAAAAAAAGATTTCTACATTCAGCTCCAGAACATTGATTGATGTAGTCATGGAGATGACATGCGAGCAGTTAGGAGGCCTGCTTTACTAGCAAACAGTTTAATCATTGCTAGCGGTAGGGAAGATGTCAGGTGCTTAGTAGTTGTAAGGTACATTGAGTCATTACTTCACCATTGGGCTTACATTTTCTAATTTTAACAATGTGAATCAGCAGTCTGCCATTATATACAATAATGAAAAATGTATGAACATGGAACAAGCAGGAAAATCACTACTAGCCAAAAGGTCACAAGGAAAAGCAAGCCATGTTTTGTTACTTCTAACTTTTCAATCAAATGATTAACTTCACTAACATAAAGCCTCTTGAAAATATGGCGACATGCACTTTACAGGGGTTTCCTGGCTTCAGAAAACCTGCTTTCCCCTACTCCAGTTTAATAAAAAATGAAGCAAACTGTGCTTTAACCACCCTGCCCGGATCCTGCGCTGAGTCTTGGCCCCTGCTCCTGGTGTATGTGATTGCAGTGCTCAGTATTGCTTGTACCATTAATTCTTGCAGAGCCATTGAGCTCAACTTGTGACTGCATTGTTGACATGGGAGTGTCACTGTCATTGTGGCATTGGACTGTGTTCAGATTGCAGATTCTGACATCTTGCCTGAGGGTTTCCCAAGTGTCTGGGATCAACACATCAATACAAAAAGGGGGGAGACAAGAGGCACAATAGTGCCCTATCACTAGTGACACACTGAGTATATGAATAGGTGTACACCCACCTGTCCAGTTGTGTGACCCACAACTGGTTTATAAGCCATTCGGTTTAAAGCTGCTGCAGGACCTCCACCAACCACTCGTACGTAGGAAAAATGCTCATATATAGGGAAGATGGTGTGTCACGGTCCGCGCTGCTGCCTCAATGGAATCACAAGGAATGGATGTCTCCAAGAAGTCACAAGGAAGGCAAGGTTCCAAAGCAACAATCTCCTTTATTTCACCAACGCGTTTCGGCACCTATCCTGGCACCATGATACCCTGATGAAGGTGCCAAGATAGGTGCCTAAACGCGTTGGTGAATAAAGGAGATTGTTGCTTTGGAACCTTGCCTTCCTTGTGACTTCTTGGAGACATCCATCCCTTGTGATTCCATTGAGGCAGCAGCGCGGACCGTGACACACCATCTTCCCTATATATGGGATCAACACAGGCAGACTAAGGCGTCAACTTGCTGTGTGCTGATTTATAGGCAGGCTGGCAAGAGTTAATCTCTGCTGTTTGTTTGATCCTCTTATCACATGTTGTGGAGGCCTATGACATCTGCCTCCTTCCTATTTATGCTGGTGGAATACATCTAACCATGCCACCTATAGTTTATCCTATGTTTGTATATGAGCTGTGGAATCCCAGACTCTGGAAATATTTGTTTGATGCAGTTGAGGAAGTTCTACACTGTTGTTTTGTTGCTTCCTACCTGCTCTTGTTTTTCCTCCTGCAACTCTTATTGTCTTTACCTATGTGTGCACGTGCTTAGTGGCAGAGTTTTGTTTTTCCTGTGTCTGTCTTTTTCTGTGGGTTGCATTACACCACTGTCCTGGGAGTAGGGGGAGAGGGAACCAGATCAGGACAAGTCAGGAGAAGGGCCAGGTCAGAGACTCAGGCCTCCCCACCAATAGGGGAACCATTGAGATATGAGATAGCATAGATCCCCTAGCTTGAGAGACAGATCAGACGCCCTGCTTTCCTGTGATCCCATAGTCATCGTGACAGTGAGAGATTTAGTGCTGGACCAAGGGAGAGTGGATGAAGTGCAGTTTATTTGTTTTAAAGTAGACTGGGGAATGGGCGATTCCAGAACCAATTGATTTATAACCCCTTTAAATGTATTATTTTTACCATAGATTACAAGTAGATCACTAGCAGTGGCTATTAAACAACTTGATTACTAGATGTGGCAAAAAAAGTGCTGCCAAAACACAGCAACTTACAGCATCTGTTGTCATTGGTTAATTAATTAAATTAGTCTCTGTTCAAAATTGTGTAGCTGAAGTTAAGTCATTAAAGGGGTTGTCCAAGACTAGCACATTGATATCCCATCCTATTAAAGTGAATGGGAGTTGAGTAAACTGGACTGAATCATTTTTAGTTCTCTAGGAATTTCTCTCAAATCCAGAAAAATTATGGTTGGCAACAAATTTGCAGTGTATGTTTTGGGCTGTGAAAGGGGTAAAAGATCGAAAGAATAATTTGCTTGCCTTTTTCATCTCCCTGCCCGGTCCTCTAATGGCTCCCTCTCTTTACTATTCATTCTTTCAGCACTGAAGAGGGCCCTGCATAAAGCCTAGTCAGTCCTTGAGGCAGAGTGTTGGTATATGTTTAATGCAACAACTCCATTCCTGTATATGATTGGTCTATTTCTAGGTTTGTATGTTGTAGATAAAGTTAGATTAAAAAAAAAGCTCCTAGAGGCTCACACAGGAAAGCATGTGACTGTATCCAGTTTCCTGTGTCTATATATGAGACAGAAGCTGCTGCAGAGATGCCACACAAAGACTGAGACACATAAGATATGTTTTATTCCTGATTCCACAAAGTTTATCATATCTGTACCTGTTTGTTGCTAATTAAACAAGCTCTGTTATGTTGTTACATGCTTAGACAGTATTCTGATTATCTGTTTTCAACAGGTTATGAGCCCAGAGTGACACAGCCCCAGCGTGACACAGAACCCCAGCGTGATACAGAACCCCATAGTGACACAGAACCACAAGAGTAATACAGTAACAGAAGCTCAAAGCAAAAGGAACACAGAGCAACAGAGAAGATGTCCACAAGCAATGAACCCTGCAAGTTCTCATTGCAAAGTCTCACTAATCAGAACTATCAGTCCTGGAAATTCAAGGTGAAGATACTGCTCATAAGAGAAGGTACATGGAAATATACTCAAAAACAAGTGCCTCATCCATTACCAGATGACTGGCTAGAGAAGGATCAGAAAGCTCAAAGCTCTATCTCCCTCAGTGTAGATGATGATCAGATTGTGCATATATGCAAGTGTGCAACTGCAAAAGAGATGTGGGATGAGTTACAGAAAGTACATGAAATATCAAATCTCAGCAATAAGCTTTATCTCATGAGAAAACTGTACCAGTCTAAGCTAAGTGATGGCCATAATATGCAGGACTATATAAGAAACACCTAAGAGATTGTGAAGCATCTCAGGGTATTGGAGAAGGAATTAAAGACTTTCATGTTGCTGCACTTCTACTAAGTGGTCTTCCAGAAAGTTATGACACACTTATGACTGCACTAGATGCACAGCCAGATGATGAGCTTACACTAGAATATGTTAAAGGCATATTGCAGATGAATTTGAAAAACGCAGAATGTAAGTAGCAGTAATGAATCCAGAGCAGAAACAGCATTACAGACACTAGACCTCCCTAAATATGAAAGCAATCTAAGAGAAACTCGTAAATGTTTTGTCTGTAAAAAGCCCGGCCACCTTAAAGCAGACTGCAGAACTTGTAAAGCAAGAATGAGTCATCTTAAAAAGCAGAACAGTCATCAAAAGGTTAAAACAGCTGCAAATGAAGATTCTGCATGTGTTGAAGCTGTATTTAATGCCAGTACAGGCCCATCTTCAAAGCATATATGGTGTATAGACTCTGGTGCTAGCAGCCATATGACAAATAACAAGGATTTCTTCACTGACCTTGATGAAAGCAAGTTACAAAAGGTCATCTTAGCTAATGGACCCTATATGACTTCAGAAGGAGTAGGAGATGGCTACCTCCACTGTCCAGTTTCCTCAGCACAAAGCAGAAAGATCCCAGTTAGGGCCACGTCACACACACAGATAATTGTGCAGATATTGTTCGCAGATCTCTGGTTGCAGTGAAATCATGGACACAATGTTCCATTTTGTGGCTGTGTACAAATGGTATAATGGGTCCATGATTTCACTGCAACCAGAGATCTGTGAACAATATCTGCACAAATATCTGTGTGTGTGACGTGGCCCTAAGGAATGTTCTCTATGTTCCCAATCTTGAAAGTAATCTTCTGTCAGTAATGAAGCTCATGTCAAAGAGACTGGAATGCAGTTAAGAGAATTCTACAATATCTTAATGAAATTCCAAAGCTAAATCTTAAGATATCTGCATAAGGAGATCTCACTCTCAGAGGTTATGTGGATGCAGATTGGCCTGGAGATTCAAGTGATCGGAAATCAACAAGTGGTTACTTGTTCAAGTCAGAAAATTTAATTTCTTGGTTCAGCAGAAAACAAGTGTCAGTCACATTGTCTTGTACAGAAGCATAATATATGTCAGCTGCTTATGCAAGTCAAGAATTAGTTTGGTTGAAACAACTTTTGGAAGATTTCTAGCTCAGACAACAGTTATCTATGAGGACAACCAAGGATGTATTAAACTTGCCAGCAGTGAGAAGATTAGTGCCAGGACTAAGCACGTTGACGTTAAACATTACCACTTACGTGACTTAGTGGAATGTAGTGTACTTGAGTTTGTTTATTGCGAGTCTGACAAGATGATAGCTGATGGTATAACAAAGCCATTATCAAGAGCCAAGTTTGTGTACTTCAGAACTGCAATGGGGCTAACAGGAGAAGTAGTTTTTGAGTGGGGTGTTGGAATATGTTTAATGTAACAACTCCATTCCTGTATATGATTGTTCTATTGCTAGGTTTTTATGTTGTAGATAAAGTTAGATAAAAATAACTCCCACAGTCTGACACAGGAAAGCATGTGACTGTATCCAGTCTCCTGTGTCTGTGTATGAGAGACAAGCTGCTGCAAAGATGCCACACAAAGACTGAAGGCCACTTTACACACACAGATATCTGTGAACAATTTCTGAACAGATCTCTGGTTGCAGTGAAATCATGGACACATTGCTCCATTTTGTACACAGCCACAAAATGGAACAATGTGTCCATGATTTCACTGTAACCAGAGATCTGTTCAGAAGTTGGTCACAGATATCTGTGTGTGTAAAGTGGCCTTGAGACACATAAGATATGTTTTATTCCTGATTACACAAAGCTCATCATATCTGTACCTGTTTGTTGCTAATTAAAGAAGCTCTGTTCTGTTGTCATACACTTAGACAGTATTCTCAATATCAGCTGTCAACACAGAGAATAAATATTGAAGGGAATAAGACTACAGGCAGTGAGAGCGAGCATCAGAAATAGTGGGGAACAGCTATGGTGGAACAGGTGAGGGGCAAGGTGAGTATATCTATATATTTTTTAAATGTCTGTTGTGTTAATTGGGGACCATTGATTTGCTTAAAAGAAAATCAATGAAATTAAATTTTCCGGAGGAATTTGAATGGACGTGCTCTACTCAATGTTTGACAGCTTAGCTCATCTCTGAGCCCAGAGGAGCTGTAGAACCCAAGAAACACTGCTACCAGGTGTAATGAGTTGTGTTGTCCCAACTCTGTTCTTTGTGAGCTTACAGGGGTTGCTGGTTGTTAAACACTGAGCAGTTCATGGAAAATCACAAAGACATGACCGATGTTTACTCGATCATTGGTCTGTGAAAAAATCGAACAATACTTGGATGACAATGATTTTCCCGGACTGTCAGAAAGGAGAAGGTGGAGAATTTTTTTCCTTTGCCTGCAAGAATAACTTATGACACTCTTATCAAACTCTGATTAAAGTATGATCCAAAAAATAGGTCCATCTTTCTAGTACATGGAAACATCAAATGTCTTATTGAGCCTTTAGTGCTGGGAAAAACATTTAAAAAGATCATTGATGTTCCTATATACTGTAGAAATGAAGAAAAATGGCACTCACCAGATATTGCCTCAAAAAAATCTTCTTTATTTCATCTCCTTAGAATTACATACGGTGAGAGGTGGACAAGTGCGGCATAGGATGACAGCTGTTTTGTGTAAGCTCAACACTTCTAGAGATCTTTAGCAGTGTCAACCTGACACGAAACAGCTGTCATCCTGATACTATGCTGCGCTTGTCCACCTGCCACCACATGTAATTTTAAGAACATGAAATAACGAGGATTTTTAAGAGGCAAGATCTGGTGAGTGCCAATTTTCTTTATTTCTACATATGGATATGTCTAAACCTGGAATGAGCACCACTGGTACGCCTGCTTTTTTCACTCACAGCACCCTTAAATACCATGTCTGTATGCCCAGAATAGGTTTTTCTAAAGCAAATTAGTGCAGAACCTTTTTCTTCTTTATGATAATTGATGTTCCTGGTTGTAACAATTTCTAATAAGGTAAAGGGTACAAAATGTAGTCTCTGTTCACGTATTGGAAATGTTTCTCTAGGATGCTCCCAATGTATTCTTCTAATCTGCCGATAGCATTCTATGCGATGCTCATAGTTTGTTAAAGGGAACCTGACTCCTCCAAATGCCCCCCAACTCTTTTAATACCTGTCCCTGCACCCTTAAAGATGATTAGCAGCTGTCCTTTTGGTAAAAAAAAGCGTTTAGTAACATTGAGAAAAACGCTATTATTCACTTACATCTCAGGGACTTCTTCACACTGAATAAGTCTCACAGGGCATTCCCTGTGAGACTCTAAGCCCTCCTTACTCGCTCATTATCATGCCCCGATGGGCGTGATAACTAATCCTAATCCTCCTTACCCTGCAGAAAGGGCGTAACAGCCGGTGTTATTTGCATCACATCCGACCTCGCCATGCGCATTGCGCATGCGCGGCTTGTCGGCTTACACCAAAAGGGTGTACAGACGTCACAAGGACCGGATGTGACGCAAATAGCGTCACACCGGCTATTACGCCCTTTCAGAAGGCGGGAGGCCTAGGATTAGTTATCACGCCCATCAAGCTTTTTTTACACAAAAGGACAGCTGCTAATGATCTTTAAGGGTGCAGGGACAGGTATTAGTAGAGTTGGGGGTCATTTGGAGGGTTAGGTTCCCTTTAAGTGTATATTTCACCTCAGACTTATGTGTACTGACCTGGAAACATGTATATATACAAGTAATAAAATTAATATATATCGAATACATGCCATAAACATGATATGAACCGGCCAAGACCGTTTTATCCTAGAAAGAAGCCAGATTCCTACTGCTTTGTTGTTAGAGGTCACATTATATAAATGAATGATTGATGGAAACAAACATGATGGCTTAATCTTATACATGAAGCCAGACAATGAAGCGGAATTGGATACAATCCCTTTAGTTCCTTGAATACTGCTCGTGTTCACATTTATTCTACTCTTGACCAGTTCATTTATATATTATATCCGTAGAATTTTTTCTGTTATTGTAAATCAATAGTTACAAATGACTTCACGGGTGATTCACTTACCTGTGTCTTGTGTCCCTGTTTCTGATATAATAAATCAAATCCGCAGCAACACAGGAAGAAGAAGAAATAATATTATTAGTTTACTGTACAAAAAAGACACAAATGAAACAAATAAATGGCCTTAAAAAAGGGGAAATATTCACCAAAATGACATTTTCCACAAAAGTGATGTTATGTGCATTAAAGTGTAACTTATTTATGAATAAAGTTGCACCATTTCAATCTTGTACTTTATCATCAACCAACAGATTTGAAAAATGAATGGATGTAAACATACATGCTGAGATCTGCATATCTGCGCCTATTGAAATAATGCTTCGTTACTTAAAGGGTATGTGTACACCATCCGGAGGCACTACATGCTGGACGCAGTGCTTCAGTCCTAAGAGAAGCCGTGGGTGAACACAGTGTTAGCACAGCCACCCTGTGCCCATAATCTGTGTTTGATGCAGGGCGGCTTTTCTCTGCACCCGCTGGGGCTCACGTTTGACTCCGCAGCAAAATATTAACATGCTGCGGAGATGCGGAAGCATGGCAACCCGCACTGCAGATGAAATAATGCTGGAGAAGCACAGTGGGCATGGGATTTCTAGAAATCCATCCACTATGCTGGTAATGCTTAACATAGCTTTATGGACACAGTGCAGACACGCTGTGTCCATAACGCTGCAAACTCTAATTGTGTGCACACAGCCAAAGGAGTTTGTCCCTAAACAAAGCTCATTTTTAAACAAAATTTTAATCAATAGATCTTGGACCCGGAGAGACCACCCACCGGGCCGTGATACCAGCAGTGAGGGGGGAGAATGGACCCCGAGAGCTTGCCCACCGGGTGTGATACTGGCAGCAAGGGGGAAAAATGAACCTGGAGAGACCGCCCACCAGGGCATGATAAACAGCAGTGAGTAGGAAGAATGGAGCTGGGAGCGACTGCCCACCGGGGCATGATACCAGCAGTGAGGGAGGAGAATGAACCTGGAGAGACTGCCCTCTAGGGCATGATACCAGCAGCTAGGAGAGAGAATGGACCCAGAGACTGACCACCGGGGTGTGATACCAGCAGCGAGGGTGGAGAATGGACCGGAGAGACTGCCCACTGGAGCTTGATACCAGCAGCGAGGGGGAGAATGGACCCAGAGAGACTGCCCACCAGGTTTGATACCAGTAGCAAGGGGGAGAATGGACACGAAGAAACTGCTCACCGGGGCATGATACCAGCAGTGAGGGGGGAGAATGGACTCGTAGAGTCCGGCCACTAGGGCGTGATACCTGCAGTGAGGGGGCAGAATGGAACCGGAAAGACTGCACACCGGGGCATGATACCAGCAGCGAGGGGGTAGAATGGAGCCGGAGTGACTGCCTAGGGTGACTGCATACAGTAGTCAAGATACCTAATTACCATATGGAGATGTAGGTCACAAAGTCTTTTTCACAGCCTTTATAGGACAGTTTTAGATCAAACAGGGAAGGTTAGGGATGTGCTAGGAAGTTGCAGGGACAGGTAGTGGTGTGTTAGGAGCAAAAAGCTAGCTGACAAGTTCCGTTTAAAGGGGTTATCCAGAATATATATAAAAAAAGAAAAAAAAAGAAGAAAAATGTGGCCAAGCACAACAGGCAGGTAGGTGGCACCTACCTGCCTGCTGTGCCTGGTGCCGGTCACCGCCATTCACCGTCGGCACAAAGCGGGCACAGACTGTTTCTGCCAGAGATAGCATGGTGGGTTAAACAGCTGTGTAAAGGGTGGGACAGCCGATGTCTATCTGATTGACAGCCGGCTCCTCACTATGTCATTGGGGGAGTCTGCTGTCAATTGGCGTGAGATCGGCTGTGATGCTTGTGGACAGAGTGGAGAAGCCACCTCTCTGTAGTCGTAATGTTGGGGAAGCACCAAAAACGCTGACAGGAGCCATCTGAGACCACTCCGATCGGCACTGACTAGCGCCAGGCACAACAGGCAGGCAGGTAGCTGGCAGCTTAGGCACTTTTTTTTTTTTTAGAAATCCCAGATATCCTCTGTAAGAAATTTAGTTTAGGAGACAGCCAGGGATAAGCAGAGAAGAACAAAGAGACAAGAGGCAGACAGACACAGAAGACAGCCAGTGTCTTATATACAACCCTCTCACCTGTCTCCCTGCCTGCCTCCTGTGTCTCCCTGCCTCTTTTTTCTCTATTCTTCTCTGCTTGCTCCTGGCTGTCTCTCTCTTTGTTTCCTGCCTGTCTCTTGTGTCCTACCTCACCATCTCTTAAACTTGTTTGATCCTTTCTCTCTTATGACATGCTGTTTTTCTCTCCTTGCTCCGCCCCCTCTGAGTAGCCCCATCTCCTCCATAGCACATCACATTATGACTGATTTCATGGGCTCACCCCCTCTGGTTAGCCCCGTCCCTCCAGGACATTCCTGATACTCTGCAGTCAGCACTTCTCAGGGGGCGGTGCAGTCAGTGCTTCTGCTGCAGGAGGATTGTACCGCTCCCTGAGAATCAGCTGATCAGAAGCACTGCTTCTTAATGGTTCTGGGATCCGGCCATGATTTTAACATCCGGTTCGAGAGAACCGGTAGAACTGGGTGCATCCCACCCCTGGGTAGATCATCAATATTTTATGCTTTGACCACCTCTTGAAAAATGTAACCAAACTGTACTTTTTGAACCCGTCCATACTGTAATTGTTTATAACTTTTGGTGCCCATATGAGTAGATTCACACAATTTGCTGCATTCCTCTACATGCAATTTGAAGAAAACAACGCACGCACTGCAAACACAATCCTATTGGCTTAGAACTAATTGTCAGTGATAGATATTTCTGCAACAAATTTACCAAGTGTGAATATACCCTAAGAGATCTCTTCACTTTAGAATTCACACAAAAAACTACAACTAGTTTACAAGAAAAGTGAAATATTCATGAAATCATCACATATGGTAATAATTCTCCCAGTAGGCAAATACAAGACGAAGCTGAGATTAATGGGTTAGAAATGTGAGAATAACTTTCTACATTATAACACTCTGTATGGGAGCATTTTTCAACTCGCTTATATATTCTGCATTCAGTGATGCTTAAAGTAGAACATCACATTATTAATACTTAAGAATGTCAAATATTGTTATATGAAATATCAGTGTAAACAAGAGCAATCCAACAGATTTGGGAATATTACCCCAAAATATTTAAAACTAGAATTACCCGACACGGGACTATTGGGTTTAAGGCTATGTTCCCACTGGACGTTTTTGATGCAGCATTTTTTTTTTAAAACTGCACCGAAAATGGATCAGTCACTGCATTTGCCAGCAAAGAGAATGAGATTTTCAATTTGCTGTACAGACATCAGCATTTTTGACTGCTGCGTTAGTGGTGCAGAACGCTCATCCAAAAATGCTAAGCATCAATTAGTGCATAGTTTTTCAGCTGCACTTTCCACACCACCAACGCTCCATTACTTACCCTCCCCGGTGATCCCACGGTGAGCCTCGGTGATGTCTTCCTTCCGGGCCTCAGCAGGACCTGCGGGTTCAATACTGACAGGACTTGCCCATGTGACTCAACCTGAGAGTCACATGGCCAAGGTCCTGTCAGTACTGTACCCACAGGTCCTGCCGATGCCCGGAAGGAAGACACCGTGGGATCGCTGGGAAGTGTAATAAAGTGTATTAGTCTGTCTCTGTTAGTGTGCCTGTGTCCCCCGAAAAGGGAGCAAAAAATCAACACAAATGGATGTTGCATTTGTGATGATTTTTTGCAAAGAACGAGGATCTGTTTTTGGTGCAGAAACTACACCAAAACTGAATCAACAAAAACGGAGCACAAACACTCTGTGTGAATGAGGCCTAACTGCTTGTTGTTTGCTTGTGCTGTTTGTATCAGATATTAAGCCAATATATCCGAGTTATTACGCACAGTAATGTTACCTCATTACAGTGGTGTCCTAAAGAGATTTAAATGAATATTTTCATTTGTATTCCATTTTTTCCTAATATATCTAGAATGGTAGGTCCTAAAGAAAAACCTGTCTAGAAACATCTGAACTGCCTGATGTGGCATATTTGGGCAGATTGGTCAAGTAGTTTACCCGTAATGTCATTTTTTCTTCTATATTCTTTTTTTTTTGTGAATATGTGGAGCATTATAGATTCTAGAGACCTGAAACCTGGCTACTTTTGTATTCCACTTTATGGAAATTGTCAGGAATGGTAGGTCCTAAAGAGCTGGTATAAAACCTTCCACTGCACTTGGTTTACTTATGTGATACATTTTGGGCAAAATGGTTAAGTTGTTTACTTATAAATTCATTTTTGCTTTTGTAATCTTTTTTTTTAATATGTGGAGAACGGTAGGACCTAGAAAGCTGATATCCAATGTGAAAGCTTCTGAAGCGCCTGATTATACTAAAGCACCAGACCAGTGTTTTTCTTATTTCAGCACTGGTGTATTAACTTTTAATCTAAGGTTCCTGCCCCCGGTCTTATATTTGCCATCTTCACCTTTCATCAATGCCGCAGTGATCCCGCCAGGGCGGACTGGCCCAGGTGGAGAGGGGGCAAGTGCCCCCCAGGCTGGTGGTATTGCCCTCTTGTAGGCCGCCCCCCCCCACCGGCCGGCTTTACTTTGCAGCCGCAGCTGCAGAATAGCAGGTGACGCAGCTGAAATGCAGGTGAGAGAGCTCAATACCTCCTACAGTGAATCTAACCACCCCCCCCACTCCTCACCTCGGGCTGACAGCACCCCCCCGCTCCTCACCTCGGGCTGAGAGCGAACCCCCCCTCCCCACCTCGGCCTGACAGCATAGGACAATTCTGCCTCCCGATATTAGAAGCACCAGCCCGCCCCTGGATCCCGCAATGCCATCTTGTGACCGCAACTTCTGACTGGCCAGAAGTTATGTCACAAGCTCTCAATGCAAGTCTATGAGAGCTGGAACAAGGCCAGAGGGAGACTCTTATAGGCTTGCAATGAAGAGTGATCTCTTTCTTGTTTGATGAAACACTGGAGAGATCCAGCAAGTCTGTCACACAGTGGAATAATGGACAAAGGGATAAGGTATCAGGATGGCAGTGATGGGCTCAAGGCGATCAGGGGAACTAGTCCGGGATAAGCACAGCAACTCCTAGAAAGATGTCGATCTCCCCAAAGCTACACAGCATGAAAGCTCCATCAAAACAGCACTCAGCCTCAGTACAACTAACGATCTTTGCATAGAATAAAATCTATCAGTGACACCAGCTGATGGGTCATGGGACTAATTAAAGGCTGGGGGAGTGGTAAAACCACATCAGCTGATTCACTAAGCAATTACAACTAGTACTGCAGAGCCATAGAAGTTAACCCTTAATAGACTAAAGGAAATTAACTCCATTTAACTACTGCAGAGGTATGCACAGAGACAGCAGAGCAGTCTACACGTGACAAGGTCACAATACTGCTGGGGTCCGACAAGAATTGCGGTGATAGAAGATGAAGATGTCAGAGGGTCAGAAATGCCTGATTTACCTATATGTCATATTTGGTGCAGACGTGCCCAGTCATTTGGCCGTGCATAAAAGGCAAACAATAGACAATACAAGAAATTTTGCAGATTGAAATAAACAATGATGATTGATTGGTATCTCAGGCATGTAAATGATCACAGGCTCCTGTTGGATAATAATGAGGAAATCTCCTTCCCTTCTGTGACTAAACAAATTCTTTTTTTTTGTTTTGCATTCTCATTTTGAGAGACTTGTGCTCACTAATAAGCTCCAATTCCATTGAGTTTTCATTGGTGTTTCATTAGCACCCCTAATACAAAGGCAATATGTTGACAGAGCACTGATTACTTTTCAGTCTACTGTGTACAGTCCTAGAAATGCTAATTTTAGTTATTTTGACACTTAGCCCCAGGATATACTTTCTAGATTTAACATCTTGTTTAGAAGGTGCACTGCAAAACATTTTAAATTAGCGTTACGAGAACCATACCGGTGTCTCGTCATTAACAAATAATTGCATTGCTTAGTACAAGTTCAGATTCATTTACTTATTTATACAAAAACAATATCAAGGGCTGCATGAAATGTAATCTCATGTTGCTGTTTGTTCTGCCTGAGAAAGTACAGTGTATTCACGTAAGTATTTATGAAAGTTCTTTATCACCAGAGGCGAAAATCTGATTGAGTTGGGTAATATCGAGCATGTAAAATTAGGTACTGTAAAAATGCTAATATCGTAAATGAACCATTCATGCATTAATAGAATATTGGAAATATTGTGTTTCATGCTACGATTCTCTTGAATACTCTGGTTGAAAAATGAATTACAAAATCACTCTACTTTTATTTCTTAGATAGTGAAATATTGCAGTATTCATAGCGTTTCTAGCCGTTTTAACACCTTTTTTCTGTATTGCAAATATTCTTGATCTGAAAATATAAGCTGCAATTGTTGAAGGGGGTTTCTGGTAAATGTGCTAAGGTATATTGCTGAAAATCCAAAGGACCTGGGTGTACAATGATCCGCTCTGCTGAGTATAAGGAAGGACCACAATATTGGTATGTAAGAATGGTGCTTTATGTCTTCTGCGCGTTTCGGGGCTGTCCCAGCTCCTTCCTCAGGAATACCACCATAAACAATGATTATTGTTTTTGGCATTGTTTATGGTGGTATTCCTGAGGAAGGGGCTGGGACAGCCCTGAAACGTGTAGAAGGAATACAGCACCATTCTTATATACCAAGATTGTGGTCCTTCCTTATACTCAGCAGCGTGGATCGTTGTACACCCAGGTCCTTTGGATTTATGCATATGTTGTTCCTGATGGAACAGTGGATCCTGCAGCAGCTGTTTTGAGCATTTAAACCGGTTGTGGGGCACACAACCGCATAAGGTGAGCAGTACCTTATTTTTGAACTATCTGGTACCTAAGAGATAAGACCCTATTGCGCCCTTGTCTAACCATTCATAGGTTAAGGTATCTTGCTTGAACTACCATTGTGTGCGCAGGGTACCCCATACGTTGGGCATGGGCCAGATCTCTAACGTCATCAATGGTGGCCATACCCGATGCCTGGCGCACTCATCCATTGATGGGTACATGGTGATGAACGTATGGGGGCGACCATTACTGTTTCCTCATGGCTGAATGATTAATGGCAAAATCTGTGATGGTGATGTAGAGAGGAAACAGGGGAGGTAGTCGTGGTGTAAAACAGTAAGAACTTTAGTTTATAGCAGCAGCTGTAGAACAGCAGATGGCGTTAGAAGAAGCTCGATGGTTACACATCTGATCATCACAAATGCACAAGTGGGAAAGCAACTAATATGCAGGGTATTTAATTTACACATTATGTAGGCCACTCTTTTACTCCTTTCCGGTGTCTCTGCTTTTTAAGCCTTATCTGTGCTGTGTCTCTGTATCAATATGCTAGCTGTCTAGAGTTTGAGTTAAAACACCACTCCAGCATTTTTTCTTTAAGTCACCACCGGACCGATGCTTTAAATTTAAGTCCCCTGCCAAAGTAGTCATACTCAATCTCCAACATCTTCACCTGATATCTGCTCCTATCAGTCTTCTCTAGTTTGTGAGCTTCTGTCTGCTTCTGTGTTTCATAGTGAGAGTCAGAGGTCACAACTGAATACAAGTCTATTTGAGCCTTATTCTGGCTCCCATACACTTGCATTTAGAGCTTGTGATGTAATTTATGACTTCCGAAATATCAGAAGCTTCAAGCACAAGATGGCGCAATGAAACTGGAGTGATGTTGTAAAAAGGTGAAGATGAGTATAAGACCTGGGGTAGGGGACATAGATTGAAACCACCACTCCAGCGCTAAAGAAAGCTCACTGGAGTGGTGCTTTAATGAAGTGTAAGGCTGTTATAATGTCCTTGGTGGGGTTTGAACTCAGGAACCCAATGCTGCATAGCAATAGCGCTAACCACTGATCCACTGTGATACGTAACCTAGGATATACAGCAGGTGAAATAAGTATTGAGTATGTCACCATGTTTTTAAGTGAATATATTTCTAAAGGTGCTATTGACATTAATTTCTCACCAGATGTCAGTAACAACCCATCAGATCTACCAGCAATTAAAAGGTAATCCTGCCACTTAGTGAAAAATAATATCCTCTGGTTCAACTGATTGTCTATAAAAAAGATGACTCATTACTAAGATGACACACCGGAAACAATGTTCTTTCCACTTCCGGATTATGGCCCCAACAGGGCTCACTGGAAACTTCAGTAGTTTAGAAATTCTTCAGTAAGCAATGCCTTCAGTATGTTTTGTAACACTAAGTTCTAAAGGTCTTGAGACAGCTCACTGGCATTTCCCATGATAAGATGCTTGTGTGGCACCTTGATAATCAGACACGCTTTTATAGGCCATCACTTGAACCAGCTGCTATTATTTTTCACTCAGTGCAGGATTGCTTTCTAATTACTGGGATCACAGGATAGACCTGGCACACTGGGGTTCAAGGTGCTCTTGAGAAATAACAGTCAATGAGGTAGGATATCTCAGACACACAAAAAAAGAGAAGAAAGGGGGTACCTTGTAGAGAAAGGGGGTACCCTAAATCCATTTCAATGGCCCGCACAGGCAACTCTCGTACACCAAACGGACTGGCCCTTACGTGACTTGTGTCAATACATATCATCCACTCTCTAGTTGTTTCAAGAGTATAATCAATAAGCATTGGCCTCTCTTGGGACAAGCCTATCCTACTATCCCGGAGTTCAGCAGACCTCCTCTTTTATGCTACAGGAGAGCTCAAAATCTTAAAAACAAATTAATTAGGGCCGATATAGGCTCGTCCAAGATAATCCCAAGGCAGACCTTTTTAGCTACACCGAAAAGGGGTAACTATCCATGCTTAGGTTGCCTCCAGTGTTCACACATGACCAAGGGCGACACGTTCACCCACCCAAGGGCTGGCAAGAGATATTCCATGAAGGACTTTTTCACCTGTAATTCCAGTTATGTGGTGTGTGAGGCAGCGACCTGGGGAACTCGCTTGGCACGGGGAAATTACATCAGCGACTAAATTTTAACGGAACATAACCAGCGGATTTATTGTTTTTTCTGTCATAAACCGCTTTCATCACATAAAACATAACACTGTATTTACATTTTCATATGACATAACTTCCACATTAGTACATCACATGACATTACATGACAGGACAATCACATGAGAATCAACGGGACTATATCATGAACTATTGTCGGTCCCAATGGCGGTTACCTCCGCCTAACTCCCTGACAGGGATCTTTCCCCATCCTGCTGTAGGGATCCTCAACCTACTCCTAGGGAGTCTCAACCCACACAGCATCATACACATCATGCATGGCACTTTTACATAAGCCATCATATGTTACACTGTCAACGGGTCCTTCTCACCGCTACCCAGTCGGATCCAATGGCCATTACGGCCGCCTGACCTTCACACCTGGATACATCATATGGTACTTTACCATACACCACTATGAGTCACCCAGTCACATATCACACAGGGTAATTATACATACACCCTTGTGATTACACATACACCTTCACACATAGTCAACGGAACCATATCACGACTAGCACAGTCAGTCCCAAAGTCGGCTATACCTATGACCGCTTGGCCCTTGAGCCGTCCTCGGTCTCTCTCGTTATCCATATGACCGCCTGGCCCTTGAGCCGTCCTCGGTCTCTCATATCATACATATGACTGCCTGGCCCTTGAGCCGTCTTCGGTCCTCATCACTGGCTGGCATGCACACATCAGGTGCAGCGGCATGGAGCTGGTAGGGCTCCCTTCACTTCCCCCACACGGGGACGGATCACTTCCAGCACATACTCACATGGCAGTGGTCTGGACTGCTCTGATTCCCATCGTCCTCTCTCACTCAGACACCTGGCAGGTTCTTATCCAGGCTGCCTCACCCAAAGCTGCAACACAGTGAGTCAATGAGCACATCTCACACACAGACCTGAGATGTGATTAACCCCCTGTGCACCATTCAGGTTTAGCCCAGCAAAGCACTCATACACACAGGCTCAGCCGCTCATTAGGCTCATAGGCTCATCCACACCTTCTAGATGTTAACCCCCTGTGTACTGGACAGGTTTACAGCACTCACACACAGGAAAGCAGGCCGATGTGAACAGGTTCCTATGCTGTTATCCCATGTGGGCACCTGGCCAGGGGTCACATCACCACAGGTGTATCTAATTAAATGTCCTTGCGGTCTCGGGTATGTTGGGGAAACTATCCAACATATCCGAGACAGGATAAGCAAACATAAATCCACCATAAGATGTGGTCAGAATCTCTTACCATTACCACATCATTTTACTTCTCACAACCACAATGTGGCACAATTAAGATTTCAAGTTATTGACCATGTGCCTGCCAGCTGCCGGGGAGGTGACCGTATAGCCAGACTTAAGGAAAGAGAACTTTACTGGATACATACCTTGCAGACATTATCCCCATTTGGTCTTAATAGGGAATATGACCCTAAGTATTGAGTGCAATGTGTTTTCTAATTATATCTTTTCCTTGGCTATGAGGTCTGTCTTACCTGTGGATTTTTACTTTTGGAGCTAACCCAAGATGAAACAAAAAGGCAAACAGCTATTGTTCTCTTTTTGTTGTCACGTACCTTTGTGTTTTTCACTATGATGTTATGTACTGCTGTATTGTTGCACCCTTAGGAGGAACCCATTACAGCCCATTTTAGTATTAATAATATTATTTGCCACCAGTTATTGTATACTACGCCCCTTGTTTAGTAGAATGCTCTGATGTGAAATAATTGTTTTATTAATTTTTCTATGCCACTAATGTTTTTCTCCTATTCCTCCCCCTTTTTTTTTTCCTCTGCAGATCTTCTGATTTGGTATGCGTTTCTCTACAATCTACTACCTATGTCTCACAGGTCGAGAAAGGATAGGAAGTACCGCGATGCTAATGCGCATGCGCGGTTTGCGCTCCACGGCGGCTTCCTGCGTTCCAAAGACCGGAAGCAGGAAGCCACCGCTGCACCCGCCCCTCACCCATATAAACACATGGCGGCGGCTTTACCGCTACCTGCACTCCCCTGACCGGACGGTAGGCACCTGCACCAAAGAGCCACATCATTTCATATTGGTGAGATTGTTCTATTTACTTATTTCCCCTTTCTTTCCTTCGTTCACCTGCTGCAGACCGGCTAACTTTATCCATAAGGTAATTTACCATTACACATAAGCACTACTAGACTATTTATCTAATATATAAAGCTGAATGTGTGTGTGTGTGGGGTGTGTGTGTATGAGTGTATATCCGGGATTGGCATCTACACCGTTGCAACTACAGCCACAAAATTTTGCACAGTCGCACATCTGGACCCCGAGAGCGTCATAGGCTATGTTGTGAGGCGAAATTTTAACCCTGCGTGTTCCAGTTCACCAAACAATTTTGCCCCTATCTACATAATGGGGAAAAAATGAATGGAAAAGTGTTGGAGGAAAATCGACAGCTGTCAGCTATAGCCACAAAATTTTGCACAGTCACACATCTGGACCCCGGGAGCGTCATAGGCTATGTTGTGAGGCGAAATTTTAATCCTGCGTGTTCCAGTTCACCAAACAATTTTGCCCCTATCTACATAATGGAGAGAAAGTGACAGTTACCAGTTGACAATTGTGAATGAGAGTGGCCTAATGATAGCCCCAAAGACTAACAGCACATACCAGCATACCAGTCACTAAAGTGGGGTCCCAACATGAGATATTCACCATGCACGGGGACATGTATACACACCACACGCACACAAAGAGTAACAGCAAGTGTATAGTCGCTAAGGTGCAGCCCCAACATTGGATACTCACCACGCACCCGAACAAACACACACACACCACAAAGAGACACACACAACACAGAGACACACACACACCCCCCAAGGGACACACACACACACCCTATAGCGACACATGCACTCACCCCACAGGGACACACACACCACAAAGAGACACACACAACACAGACACACACTCCAAACAGACCCCCCCAAAGGGACACACACACATAGCCACATGAACTCACCCCACAGGGACACACACACACACACACCACAATGAGAAACACACACACACACAGACCCTCCTCAAAGGGACACACACACATACACACCCTATAGGAACACATGCACTCACCCCACAGGGACACACACACACCACAAAGAGAAACACACACCACACAGACCCACCCCACAGGGACACACACACACCACAAAGAGACACACACAACACAGAGACACACACACCCCACACAGACACCCCCCACAGGGACACACACACACATACACACCCTATAGGAGCACATGCACTCACCCCACAGGAACACACACACACCACAAAGAGACATACACAACACAGAGACACCCCCCCCCCCACACAGACACCTCTCCACACAGGGACACACACACATACACACCCTATAGGGACACATGCACTCACCCACAGGACACACACCACAAAGAGACACACACAACACAGATACACACACACCACAAAGACCCCCCACAGGGACACACACACATACACACCCTATAGGGACACATGCACTCACCCCACAGGACACACACCACAAAGAGACACACACAACAGAGACACACACCACACAGACCCCCCCACAGGGACACACACACATACACACCCTATAGGGACACATGCACTGACCCCACAGGGACACGCACATACACACACCCCAGGGACACACACACCACACAGACAGACACAGATGTGCACAAATCACCTCACACAACTTGCCTCATACATGTGCTATCTTTAATTTCCAAACATAAACATCTGATTAAAAACAGCCAATGTGCAACCCATGTGCCATATAGGGAATTAAGGCAGATGTCAGTCACATGAGCTGTCTATTATGTGTATGTGTGAGGTAACATATACTGCCCGGCCAAGGGGGGGGTTTACTGTTGACTGGAGATTTATTAGGCTGCCTATAGCAATCAATCACAGCTCAGCTTCTATTTTCTTACAGGTCATTAATAGACATATTCAAATTCTATTTTGTTATAGCTAACAGCAGTTATTTATTAACCCGGGCGTAGCCGGGCACTACAGCTAGTATTCTATATAGCTGTTGATTAAGGGGTTGCACTTATACTTATGACTCTCCCTTTTATAGTTGCTCCTGAAATAAGGGCAGAAGTACTACAGTGGGTTTCCTTGATCCCAGATCTGAGGTTTCTGCTTATTGGTTATTATTTCAAGATACATTACATAACTGCTCCCAATGTAATATCTCTCCCTACTGAGTGACTTGTGTATCTCTTCCCACTATAGGACCATATAACCCTCTCACAAGGTCCATACTGACCTGGGTTTACACTTGTGACCATCTATAAGCTGATTGGTCCTCAATGTCCTGAGTAGTAGGTAATTGCTATATTTTATAAATCTCTGACATTTAAGGGTCTTGTACCTTTATATTTTGACAATTTAATACTTGATTACTTCTCTGTCTCTCTTTATTATCTCTTATACCTCTCCATGTAGGTTTGAATGACCTATTATTCATTAATTCACATTGCAAGGCTGAACTCATACACATATATGCCACTATGTTCCTGGGGGTATCTATTCCTCAGGTATGCACCTTTTGTCTGATAAGCATGGGCCATCACCAGCATATCTCTAATTGCAGTATACATTATTTCACAGAGCGAATCTTGCATATCCCTTGCAGCATAAACCCATGACATATGGGTCTATTTGCTGATTTATTCCTAGGTATAGTTTATTCAGCTGTTTATGCCTTGTACACTATATATTTTGTTCATGCCACTCATGTCATGTACACGTGCGCTGTTTCTTTTCCTTTATTACTGATGGAATGATTGTTTACATTTTGTCATCTGTTTTTCTTTTTGATATTCATGTACATGTACTTCTTATGTTTGTATTACATGGTGTCAGGTGAAGAAGGTTGTTCAAACCGAAACGTTCCTTTTACTGACAAAGATAAAAAAATACCAAGAATTGCTGCAAAATGTTCTCTTCTCTTTTTTTGTGTGCCTGAGCTATCTTATCTCACTGCTTTCTAATTACTGACTTTCCATGGCTTTTTGCACTTCTTTTTCTTCATCTGTTTAGTATTTTTTCCCCATGTCATCTCTCATTATTACACATAACTTAATTTATGGACCTCTGCAGTTTGATTTCTTTGACTTTCTGGATTGGATGGGTTGTTATCAACATCTGGTGAGAATTTCATGCAAATAGCACTTTTAGAAACATACTTAGAATATTGGTGATGTGTTGAATACATATTTATCCCACTGTTTCACCTTGGATATATAATTTTCCCATCTCTACATATAACCTGGGATATATCATTCTCCCATCTCTACATATAACCTGGGATATATCATTCTCCTATCTCTACATATAACCTGGGATATATCATTCTCCCATCTCTACATATAACCTGGGATATATCATTCTCCTATCTCTACATATAACCTGGGATATATCATTCTCCTATCTCTACATATAACCTGGGATATATCATTCTCCTATCTCTACATATAACCTGGGATATATCATTCTCCTATCTCTACATATAACCTGGGATATACAATTCTCCCATCTCTATATATAACCGGGATATATAATTCTCCATCTCTATATATAACCTGGGATATATCATTCTCCCATCTCTACATATAACCTGGGATATATCATTCTCCTATCTCTACATATAACCTGGGATATACAATTCTCCCATCTCTATATATAACCTGGGATATATCATTCTCCTATCTCTACATATAACCTGGGATATATCATTCTCCTATCTCTACATATAACCTGGGATATATCATTCTCCTATCTCTATATATAACCTGGGATATATAATTCTCCTATCTCTACATATAACCTGGGATATATCATTCTCCCATCTCTACATATAACCTGGGATATATCATTCTCCCATGTCTATATATAACCTGGGATATATCATTCTCCCATCTCTACATATAACCTGAGATATATCATTCTCCCATCTCTACATATAACCTGGGATATATCATTCTCCCATCTCTACATATAACCTGGGATATATCATTCTCCCATCTCTACATATAACCTGGGATATATCATTCTCCATCTCTACATATAACCTGGGATATATCATTCTCCATCTCTATATATAACCTGGGATATATCATTCTCCCATCTCTACATATAACCTGAGATATATCATTCTCCATCTCTATATATAACCTGGGATATATCATTCTCCCATCTCTACATATAACCTGGGATATATCATTCTCCCATCTCTACATATAACCTGGAATATATCATTCTCCCATCTCTATATATAACCTGGGATATATCATTCTCCCATCTCTACATATAACCTGGGATATATCATTCTCCCATCTCTACATATAACCTGGAATATATCATTCTCCCATCTCTATATATAACCTGGGATATATCATTCTCCCATCTCTACATATAACCTGGGATATATCATTCTCCCATCTCTACATATAACCTGGAATATATCATTCTCCCATCTCTATATATAACCTGGGATATATCATTCTCCCATCTCTATATATAACCTGGGATATATCATTCTCCCATCTCTACATATAACCTGGGATATAGCATTCTCTCCCATCTCTACATATAACCTGGGATATATCATTCTCTCCTATCTTTATACAGTATATAACCTGGAATATATAATTATCTTATCTCTACATATAACCTGGTCTATATAATGCCCCTATCTCTATATAGAGTATAAGATTAGATATAAGAATTACTTACAAATATTGAAAAACAGAGGAACCATGGTATTAGATGGTATAACTGCATTATTCGGGAATAAGCTTTGCTGAAACCAGAATTGCTGCTCCACATGTTAATGCTTATATTATAACACATATTAGATCAAAAGAGCAGAATTTTCACATTGATGTTTCAAAACAGGAATGGATGATCACAAATAACATCTATTATCAGAAAATACCGCTTCACCCCACAGCAATGCGAGTAAAACAATTGTCTGCCATTATCATCTGCTAGAAGCGTAATGCTCCGAGTTAGTGACAATTACCACTGTCACAAATTCTGATATTTTAGACATTTTTCTGACCCTAATTTCTCTTCCATTAAGCGCTGTGATAGCCATTGCAGAGTCCTCCAGCCATCATTCACACTGAATATAGTATCAAGGTGTACTGTACCGAGTGGGTAACATCTGATCATCTACTGCTACATGGTCATTTCCTACTCACACATTAGTAGCTGCCATGCATTTAATTCAGACCCCACGGTGCAATCTGTACTCTTACCGAAGCTCTAAAACGCTGATGACATTTCCAGATGGGTGTATCCGCCTTACAAAATTGAAATCTCCGATATAGATGCTCCCATCAGGTCCGGTCGCCATAGCAACAGGAGCAAAGAGCTTGTTGTTATGTACTGGTCCATTGCAAGTGGAGCAGGAGAGGGTTCTCTGCAGACCATTACCCATCAGTGTGGAAATCACAGGCGGCTGCTGTGATATGAATATATTTTCTCCATCTCCTTTGTGCAATATCCCTAATAAGAAAAGAGAAATTCACCCATTAATGTATAATTTCACACTGATGGTTACATTTTTAAATGGAAAACATTAAGCTTTTAACTTATTTTTTTCTTTGGAGCAAAGTAGACCTGGACTATAGATATTATCAACCATTTATAGAATCCTCGTATTATTCCGTGAACGCCGGTCCATGTCATACAGAACTTAAAATATTATTTCCCTCCATCAAGAACACAGTGATACACTATCCATTGAAAGTCAAAATGAGAGACACGATATGTAGTGATGAGCCAGTAGTAAGATATTTCGGTTCGGTAGCTTAACGATCTTTGAACGTTTCAATATTCAGATCCAACTGAGTTCTCCATTGACTTGCATTAGATTTGTTACTCGTTCAAAGATTTGTCTAGAGCTATCCGAACCCTAAGATCTTACTACTCGCTCATTGTTAAAGATATGCAACTTAAAGTCTTGTAGTTTTTAGTTTCCTGTAAGTGCTCAAGCCATGGCCTCTCAGGAACCCTAATATTTGTGCCACTTCCTCACCCAACTGATGGGGGAAGGAGTTTGACATACATTTCACCAGTGGCGGACCGTGATCCTGTGGGGCCTGGTGCTACTGGTCGCGGCTCTCTACCTGCGTTGAGCTGCCAAATGCAGTGGAGCCAGGGCGAAGAGGGGAAGAAGGGCGGGATCAGCCATGGGAAGCAGGAAGCTTCCCTCAATGGCCCTCCTCTCCTCTGATATCGGGATACGGGGTCGGCTGGGGGCCCCCCTGCAGGCTTGAGGGGCCCCCTAGGCGGTCGGGGCCCTGGTGCAGTTGAACCAGCTGCACCACGTTAGGTCCGCCCCTGCATTTCACAGCTTTGTTCCCTTGGCAGGAATATCCTTCATGAATTGCACTCCAGTAATGTGCAGTGTGGATGGAGTTGTAGACTAAAAATGTTCATCAATATAGCTGCAATCAAAATTATTAAACCCCCATTGCAGACTCATTTATTTTTTTTTAGCAAATATTACAAATGTTGTTCTGTTTGAAATAAACCAATCAATACTAGAACAATGTAAATAGCTCAACACAACTTATATAACAAGCAGCTTCTCTGAATTCAACACAAAATGCCAATTCTACTGACTAATGCGGTCTCAAACTCCCTCTTATAAGAACACATATTTCCATTTTCTGCAGTATAGGCAGATGACAATGTGGGTAATTTGGGCTACTGCCTGGGATCTGAAGCTCCAGGGGGTGGGTGAAGCAACACGTACTCACCTCCTTTCCATTCCCTCACTGCAGATCTCCAGGCAAAGAGCTTTCCTGGAACGACCTGCCAACAATACAGATTGGCAGTGTAGCCCCTGAGGCTCACCCGTCACTGGCGCAATGACATAATCAGATCATGTCAAGAAGATGTGGAGCCCGGTGGACCAGAGCAGATGCATGGGGAACATGAGTGAGGTGAGTATATGGTTTTATAGGAGCTATGTGGGGCTCATGCTCTATATAGCGCCTATGTGGGGGCCTATACTATATATAGGGGCTATGTGGGAATTCATAATATATGTAAGGGTTGTGTATAGGCTCATAATGTGTATAGGTGTTGCGTCATGTGGGCTCATATTGTATATAGGGGTGTCAGCATAGTTATATTAAGTGATACAATTAATATTCACATGAGCTATCAAAAGAGGATCTGCGGCAACATATGATACATTGAGCTGGGAGGGACCATACCTTCTAAACTGCTTGGGGCCCTGGTTACTAATCACCTCTGGTCTTAAACATATAAAATACAAGAAATTAAGAGGTTAAATAATCATGAAGCAAACACATCAAGTGGACTGGCTAGAAGTTTATTGTCACCAGGTCAAAAGTACCAACGTTTTTGCTTTTTTTCCCCACTGTTCCACTGAGTCTTCCGAAATTTTGCTTTGTTTTCTAAATCTGTTATAGGGTTTCAGAGATATTTGGCTTTTTATTTAGGGCTAATTTTAATGGTCTTTACCATGTGGGTATGGTTAACAGAACCTCCTGGGAGCATGTATTTAGGCTGTTCTACATTATTACCCTGTGAGCCACGCCAATTAGTATGTAGACTCAAACTGTACAGAAGATTTAAAAAAAGAACATAGCAGAATACTCAGAGGAACAGCGGGAATAAAGTATGGGCAAAAACTGGCTACTTTTCATCTGGTAATTTGTCCTCTTTTAACACTGTCTACACTTCGTTGACATGACAGAATCATTAAGATATCACTGTCACAAGATTCCTGAAAGGCGAAAAACTCTTCAGTGATTAGTAAAAGAAATACAACTAAATATGTGACATCAGGTACTGAGATTCCAAGTTGACCTAAACACTTCACTAAACACTGAAGGTTTCCATGCCTGAGCTATAACATTGGTAAGGGTGGTTTCACACGTGGGCGCGGCCAGATCAGGCTCAAAACAGAGGCATCTGCATTCAGCCATGCGTCAGCAAACTGATACCAGTGAATCTGCCGGATGCCTGATCTGGACCTCGGGAGGAGAGAGAAAGAGACAGAGAGACAGACAGACCAGAAGCCTGTACATGTGTTGGGAGGTGCAGGAAATGGACTCTGGGCATGGTCCGTGGGGTAAAATGGATCTGGATGGACAGCTCTGCCTCTTCCGGCTCCGTCCACTATTGGACCCGATTCTTTTTGCGGATGGATCCAGTTGCGTTCAGAGGCATCAGGATTTTAATTAGGTCCCTAAAACACAACTTCATGTGTCCAGGGAGGTTGATGAAAAAAACTAATGTGGTTGAATCAGGCAGACTCCTGATGCCACTGCACACACTGCAGTCCCATTTTAAGCATATATAAGGACCCTTTCACATCAGTGGTTTACGCTGATGTGCGGCAGATTTAGCAGGTGGCGCCGCATCTGCCGGATCTGCCGCCTAATGGCCGACTTGTGGCCGGATCCTGCAAGCCCAATGCATTGTCTATGGGGCTTGCGGTCCAGTGCGGCAAGAGTGGTTCTGCCAGATGCACAGATCAGGCACTTGTGGCCGAGAAAAAAACCTGCCGCTTGCAGCGTTTATTTTCGTGGCCGCAAGTGTCGGATCTGCCACATCCGGCAGAACCGTTCGCAAGCTCCATAGACAACTACATGGGGCTTGCTGGATCCGGGCTGCAAGTTGGGTGTAAGGCTGGTTTCACATCATGTATTTTTTCCTGTCCATGGGATCCTACTTTTTGTAGGACCCTACGAACAGGAACGGGACACCACAGGAGGTGACCTTTTCTGTGTCCGGGTCCATGATTATCACGGGTCCAGACACAGAAAAAAACAGCTGAGGAGGCAGCGGGGCACTTTCACTACACATTACATTACTACTATACATTGCTGAAGTGAAATTTAGTAAAACAAAGGGTTAAAAATAAAAAATATATTTGCTCACCTTCCAGCAAGTCCCCCGGCGTCTCCAGCAAGGTTCGGATGCTTATAGGACCTGCGGTTATGTTACAACTCGATCAGCTAACCGGGTCACATGACCGCAGTTACCGCGGTAACTGCGGTCATGTGACCCGATGACGCTGCCGGGTTGTGATGTAATTGCAGGTCCTATAAGCATCCGGACCTTGCTGGAGACGCCAGGGGACTTGCTGGAAGGTGAGCATATATTTTTTTTTATTTTTAACCCTTTCTTTACTAAATTTCACTTCCGCAATGTATACTATACATTGCGGAAGTGAAATTAGATGGTTAGGAGCAGTTTTAGTGCACTGAGCACAGGATCGTTTCTCGGACCCGTGATCCATAGGCCCCCATGTTAAAGGCCAGATCGGATCGGATTTGACCTAATTGCCACCTGATTTTGTGGATCCGATTTCTTGCTGTGCCCAAAATTGGCGCAGTCTCCGATTTTGGGCACAGCAAAAAAATCGGACAAAATCGGATCCGACAAAATCGGATGGCAATTAGCCAAATCCGATCCGATCCCCATGGATAACATGGGGGCCAAATCGGATCTGTGGCTGTCCGTTTTACATCGGACAGCCAGATCCTCTAAAATCGCAATGTGAAAGCAGCCTTAGGCGGCAGATCGGCAGATGCGGTGCCACCTGCCGATCTGCAGAACATCAGTGTAAACCGCTGATGTGAAAGGAAGCGTAAGCCATATGCCCGATCAGGATGCTTCAGGATTTGAACAGATATGTCTGCAAGGACAAAAAAATGCAAAGTAAAACCATCCTTCGGGGGGCTTTTCTGCTGTGAAGTTCATGGCATTTTCATAGGACATGTCAGATTCATATATATCTACTATTGGTAGACCCACCCCAGGTACCCCCACTTTTTAGAGCATGCGGGATTAAATGTTTCCCATATTGTTAGACAAATAGGGAAAGCCATAAAGGATTCATTTGACAGGGCAGGGAGATCTGTGAAGATATCAGAAATGTATTTAATGAAAACCATTACCAAATATCTGCAACATTTTTTTTCTCTTTAACGAATATTTTTAATTAGTTTTATCATGATTCACAGCCATTAAATGTTGACGTTAGTTTTTTTATGAACCCAATAATGTTTGTATGCTCTACTTTTATTTCTTGGGTCTGTGAGTGTTATTAGTTGCAGAATACCATATATGAAAGTAAAACAAGAACTCTTTTAGAGCCGTATTTAATTCCAAAAATGTAATTTGTAAAACGCACATAGTTTATAATCTTCCTACAAATGAGATAGCAAATTATCGACATGGAAAATATGTAATCTGCAGCTAAGCTTGTAATGTGGGAAGGTAACACGGCTTTGCCTGGAGTGAAGCAGCAATGAGCTTAGGAAAGAAATGACAGCAGTGCTTAAAGTGTCAGTTACGGGCTCATATCTAATGGTAAATTATGATCAAATACCCAAGTGGAGGAGATGCGTCTACCATCATAATTTATATGATCAACAGTAGTGACATAAACCATTTTAGGGACCCAAAATAACCCAAGCCAAAGAAGAAACTCTTCTTCCGTTAAAGTATAAAATATGTTCTTTCTAAAACTATAAACTGGAAACCAGCCAAAATATGAACAATTACTTAGGGGCAATCTGATGAAGGTCAAAGCTTTCAACATTATGAATACATTATATTAATAACAAGTTATAGCAACAGGCGTTGCAGATAATGGCTAGATGTTGTAAAATTAGGATGAGGCAGGCTTGTAGCAATGAAGGCATAGTCCTCACCGTCCGCGGAGAAAGGTGACTACATAGTACTCTTGACAGTGACCTAATCAAATGGCTGCAGTACTTAACTATAAAATCTCTCCGTTTTGAGAGGTTCATTAAATATCAACTTGACACTTTCTTGAAAAACCATTTTACACACTCAGACAAAAAGACATCAGAAAAAATGAATATAACTCATAAGAGCGTATAAGCCAGCAATGAAGTAAAGCCATTGTGTATTAAGAGAAAGAGACTATAATGACAAGGGCACGATGATCTTTAAGGGAGGTTTATGAAGACTTGGAACCTTGAAGTCATAAAATAAATATGATAAATCGGATTGAATATGGAAGTTGCAAAAAGACTCTACTTCCTCAATAATTCTCATATTTCTGCATCTCGTACATCTACTCTTACCAGTCAGGGTACCTTGTCCACCTTACAGCACATGGTAACCCTGTCACATGTTGGGACAACTTAGCGGTTTTTGGTGTAACATCTACGACATCAACATGTGTCTCTGTGCAATGTTGTCTTGTATCAAATTACAAAAGCATTTAATGCCCTGACAGAATATCTTTAGTAGCTTGGTGATGCACCACTAGATTGGTAAATGTGCTAAGTGCCTTTCACTTCCATATCGAGATGCTGCTGCCTTGACAACCATTAGTCACTTGCCTTGTATCACAACCTTTCCTGTTAATGAGACTAGGTCGCGTGCACAATACCTGTCAAGCATCCAATAGACACCACATAAGTAGTGTCTCTAATCACCTGATCTGAAAACTAGAGGTGCACGATAACTCCTTTAAAGAAGACAACTTGTATGGTATAAATAGTATTTTCTCAATGTTCAGTTGTTAAAGTCCCACACCAGCATCTTTTTATTGCACCACTGGAGTGGTGCTTTAAATCTAAGTCCCCTGTCCCCTCTCTATACTCACTTTCTGGTGGTTTCATTTACTATCACCGCCGCACCGGTTTGGCTTAGGTGATTTGTGACCTGCCAGCAGCTCCATTTTGTCATCCAGCGCGCTGGAGATAACAACTCAATGCGTCTCTATAAGGCATCATTTTAGCCTCATTTTGGCTCTCTTAGGCTAGGGTCACACTTGCGCTGTGACCCTAGCACGACGCAAGCTTTAAATACTTAAACATTTCCTCCGCAGCGCATAGCATTAACGATATGCGCAGCAAGGCAACGTAGCATTAACGCTATGCTGCCAGGCAACATAGCCCCATAGTAACCTGGTGTTTACCTTAGCAGCCAGCCACACACCAAGCTCCAGGAAGTGCGCTTTAGCTGAGCGCACAGGAAACGTTGTCTGCAGCGTTTTTCTGCGTGCCGTCCAAAAGCGCACATCCTGGGGCTTTGTGTGTGGCCGGCTGCTAAGGTTACTATGGGGCTACATTGCCTGGCAGTGCATAGCATTAACGCTATGCGCTGCAGGGGAAAGTTCGAAGTATTTAATGCTTGTGTCATGCTAGGGTCACAAGGCAAGTGTGACCCTAGCTTGAGCGATGCATTGAGAACTTTAGATGTAGTTTTTGACTTTCGGCCAGTGAAAAGTTACAGTCATGAGATGGCGCCGTGGAATCAGAGCAGCATTTGTAAAAAGTGAAGTTGCCGGAAGGTGAGTATACGACAAGGGATTTAGAGTTAATGCACCACTCCGGCACTGAAAATAAAACTAAAAATGTTTTTCTCCAAAAGTAATTAAGAAACTACACCTAAAGTAAGTATTTCTAATAAAGGGGGTGTCTAGTAGTGTACTAACCTTGGTTAATCAATTCAGTGCCCAAGATAAAGAAAGACAATGTATACTTACCACCTACAGTGACATGACATTATTGTATCACATGACCACTTCATCCAATCAGTGGTCAATGATCTGCTGCTGCTCATCAATAGTCCTTTAGAGCAGACATCTGCTATGATGAAATAGCAAATACTGCGTCAGGCTGTAGCTCACCATATCCTGTTTGATGTATACAGCAGAGTCTTAGTGTGTCCTATATCACATATATACAAGAGTCTCATTGTATTCTCTGGGATGTACAGTAAAGGAAATAATTATTTGACCCCCTGCCGATTTTGTAAGTTTTCTTACTGACAAAGACATGAACAGTCTATAATTTTAAGGGTACGTTATTTTTATCAGTGAGAGATAGAATATCAAAAATAAAATCCAGAAAAATCTTTAAGTGGGGGCCCAGGACAGAAGGAAATGAACCAGGACTGGTTGGAGCCGGCTGGTCACGTTTGCGGAAACACCGGCAGAACGGGAAGCCGAAGCGTTCAGTAGTTTATCTCTGACCGCAAACCGACGAGCTGCGGGTCCATAGTAATTGGGTTGCCGTTAGCGCCACAAAGGCATCTCACCCCTCAGGCCTGAAACTGGTTCAGGACACTAGAGGTAACGGGCCGAATTCTGGTGGCAGGAGAGATAGTGCGTTCCTGCTGCTCCCGTCCATACAAGTAAGGAACAAACCTTACCTACTAGCTACAAACCATAGGACTGGCGGGAGAGCTCTGCGAGGGTGGTAAAGACAGAAAAGAGTAAAGTAGACCCCGAAAGACTAAGAGGAAACATCTGGAGACTCCATAAGGGGGACCGTGAACCGGCAACAAACACCAGGTAAACTGGACTGTACAGTGTATCGTTTAACCTCTGCCGGTGCCCAGTAAAGTGGAGTTTGAGTCGAACTGGTCTCTATTATTCTTCTCGCCGGTGCCCGGAGGGCTCCAACACCATCAGCAGCATCTCATCAGAGGGGTAAGAACTACAACAACTACTCTGCTCATCCCTCTCACCATCCTCCATCACCGCTGCCGTGAGGTAAAAGCTCCTCCTGTGGGGAGCTGGACCACTCTCTGCTGCACCCACCATCACCTCAGCGGCCAGCTTGCAGCGCTGGTACCTATATCACCGGGATCCACAGGTGGCGTCACGTTCCCTTGTAAATATTCCCTCCTCCCCCACCATCTAACAAATGATAACCAGGGCACGGAACTGGGAACCCGACCACCCGTGATCCCCCATCCAAGAAGCAATCAGTCCCGGTGTCCGAGTACCCCAAGCCCAGGGCTCATCACGGGGGCACATGGGGGAGAGGCGAAGGGTGCAGAGGTACATCGGGGAGAGACGCAGAGGGGAGAGGCACAGAGGGGAGAGGCACAGGGGGGAGAGGTGCAGAGGCACACGGGGAGAGGCGCAGAGGCACAGAGGGGTGAGGCACGGAGGCACAGGGGAGAGGTGCAGAGGCACAGGGGAGAGGCACAGGGTGGAGAGGTGTAGAGAAGAGAGGCACAGGGGGAGAGATGCAGAGACACAGGGAGGAGAGACGCAGAGGCACAGGGGGGTGAGTCGCAGATGCACAAGGGGAGAGACGCAGAGCACACAGGGAGAGGTGCAGAGGCACAGGGGGAGAGGCGCAAAGGCACATGGGGAGAGGTGCAGAGGCACATTGGGGAGAGACCAAGAGGGGAGAGGCACAGGGGGAGAGGCACAGAGGGTCAGGGGGAGAGGCACAGGGGAGAAGCACAAAGGCATGGGGGAGAGGTGCAGAGGCACAGGGGGGAGAGGCACAGAGGTACAGGGGAGAGGCACAGAGGGAAGAGGTGCAGAAGGGAGAAGCATGGGGGGAGAGGTGCAGAGGCACAGGGGGGAGAGGCACAGAGGCACAGGGGGAGTAGTGCAGAGGAACACAGGAGAAAGACGAGAGGCACACGGGGAAGAGGCTCAGAGTCACATGAGGGAGAGGTGCAGAGGCACACAGGGGAGAGGCGCAGAGGCGCACAGTGAGAAACGCAGAGGCACATGGGGAGACAGCGCAGAGACACAAGGAAGAAAAGCACACAGGGGGAGACAGGCACAGAGACAAGAGACAGCACACAGACACCACCCTCCCGATGCGATAGCATCGGACCCACATCTAGATCTCTAATAAGAAGCAAAAAAAGAGGAAGATAGATGAAAACTGCTGTATGTGACAAGCACTAATCGAAAACTACTAATCTCCCAGGACGACAGTAGGATGAGATGAGAGCTGTTGTATGTGAACAGCGCTTGTCACATACATTTCTCTGCATCTACTCTCTGTATTATTTCCATAGCCTGGCAGAGCATTGTCTGTAATGACGCACAGCTCTGCTCTCATCCCGCTGCACAGTATTTGCTGGTAGTTACTGTAGATCTCTATGACCTGGTTAGACATGTGTCTTACCATATCAAGCCACTTTTGTCATTCTCTGGGGGTATTTTCTTTTTGCCTCTGCATGGCACCTTCAGCTTGTGATTAGGCAACATCATACAGGGAGAAAAGTTAGAGAATACTCTAGAAATTAGCATAAAACCTCAGCAAGGCATTAACTTCACTATGTAAATGAGACAAAAAAATATATATACATATTTTTTCTCTTGCTTAAATGCATGTACTTTATACTGTTTGACTGCTACAGACTGTCTATTGCGGACTGCAGAATTGATGAGCTAAGTATCTGTCTCGCTAGATAGCTAGACTCACTATTCGGACAAATAAGCGAGTATACGTGACTTCATTTTGACAGCCTGATGGAGGAATTTGTAACCCTTATCTGTATTTTCTTGAGTTCTTTTCAGCGGATTTATGGCCATAGACCACATCAAAGTTGAATGTCTCGGGAAACAAATAGCCTGCAAAAACCAAAGAGTGCAACAATTTTAATGGTAAAGGGAGGCACTGGGCACTGCGG
Organism: Allobates femoralis; assembly: GCA_033576535.1. Lineage (NCBI taxonomy): Eukaryota > Metazoa > Chordata > Amphibia > Anura > Aromobatidae > Allobates > Allobates femoralis. Next base: position 142,881,408 of record JARQOC010000008.1, on the reverse strand, counting down.
TTTGTTGCACTTCAATCTGCTGCACATATGTTTAGATCCAATGTGGACCGGGTGCAGACACTCCTGACCGGTGTTGCACGCTATATATAAAGTTCATCAGACATAATCCATACGAAGAAGAAATAAGCGGCACTCAAAGGTACACAGATCTTCAGTTTATTGGTCCAGCTGGGTTACAGACTAAACATGGTGAGGGGAGGGAGTGTGGAGTGAAAACGACGGGCACCGTTTCGCGGTGGGATGCCGCCTCGGTGAGACCCCGACCGGAAGAGGCAGCATCCCGCCGCGAAACGTTGCCCGTCGTCTGCACTCCACACTCCCTCCCATCACCATGTTTAGTCTGTAACCCGGCAGGACCAATAAACTGAGGATCTGTGTACCGGTGAGTGCCGCTTATTTATTCTTCGTATGGATTATGCAACAATTCTAATGAAACCCAATTGCAAAAATGATGTTTAACCTCAAAGTGCATGAATTTAAGTAAAAATAATGTCCCTAAAGGAATTTTGGCCTCCACATTTCCAATGAGGCTCCGTCTCTCAGACATTGCTTGTATTTTTTTAAATGCTATTAAAACTTCATTAAACTTGTTTGCCCACCACCGACGATAAAACTCCAGCGTCATCTTAAAGTTATCACAAATTTCCCATGGAATGAGATGGTTGTTGACTGAGATGATTTATGACACCTGCATCGGGGTTGTGTGCAGGAATCTTAATAACTTCTATTTTATATACCAGCAATAAATGATATGAAAATGAATGTAACAGCAAAGCTGTAATGTTCCAGTTGGTATCCAAAGTCCTAGATGATTTTTCTATGGATGAATAAACATATATTCAAAAATCAAATGTGATTTTCTTCTTGAACCTTTAAAGCATAATTCACATTTAATAACATTTTCACGGTTTTAATCTGTAGTTTTATAACTTTGCATATACTTTTATTTACGGTAACAATATTGTTTTGTGATACGCTGTAATAAATGTTTATGACACTGTATTAAACTTTTACTTTCGTATATCAATCTAAGGCACTAGAGAATGTCAACATTTTTGCATATTTTTGGATGTTGCCTTGAGCATGATTCTATATATTATGTTAAAATTGTAAACAAGTTTTCTGGTTTCAAATATTTAGTCCCCTGAAAATGTTTAATATTGAAAATAATAAATCATCTTTCCTTACCCCCTTCACCTCTAGTGTAAGTCTTTGTTGCTATGTTTGCAGTGGAAGCTTTATGAGAACAACGAGTGACTATCAAATAATAGAGCGGTGGAGTCGGAAAGGACCTCCTGGGTCATTGTGTCCAACGCCCAAACTACTAAGCACGTATGCCGTCTATCTCGACATGATGGCCAAGCTGACTGACGGGCTGCAGCGAGTACATCCTCTTGTTTAATAGGTCTATGTGTGTCCCTGATGTCAAGGCCATAATATGGGCCACAATTGAGCTAATTCCACTCTGTCTATTCATCAGCATTATCCATTTCCTTCATTTACAGGACTTGTCTCATTTCCTTTTTTCAGGAATGCATGGTTCCTCTGGCTTCCGGCTTCTTACCTGCCAGGAATCAGTGTGCTCCTGCAGACTGACAGTTATTATTATTTATTTATTTATATAGCGCCATTAGGTTCCATGGCGCTTTACATGAGGATAAGGTTGACAAGGACCAATACACTAAAAGTAGACAATCGGGACATACAGGTACAGGAGGGGAGCGGGCCATGTCCACGAGGGCTCACAGGCTATGAGTTCAGACCAATCATTGCTGGTCCAAGTTGAGCACTTTCCCATGCTGCTAGGAGAACATGGGTTGAAGTTGCCCAGATTTAGTGAATCTGACCACCTTCAAAGCAGCGCTTGCACAAAAGCATAAAGCATAAAGACTGCAAGCGGCACACACTCCTTACCTAGGTTACTACCCAATCTGAGACTAGCGGGTGTAAACTAGGCAATGATCTGTACACACATCCGTTCTTGGGAATAGAGCGAATTTTACTAATGGGTAAATTGCAAGGCTGCTTGTTTTTAAACCCACTTCTGGTTATTAGGAATAGGGTTGAGCGAGTGTAAGGTCTCGGACGCACTCTCCTACTTACTTGCAAGTTTTCTCGGACGAGACTCGGATGAGGCTGGAGCAGTCACCCTGAACGGCCTCTCTCTCTCTTGACGGGGAGTGTGGAGCTGCACAAAAACACAAGCAGCTGACACTCCCATCCAGAGAGGGAGAGGCCAGTCAGGGTCACTGCTCCAGCCTCTTCCGAGTCTCGTCCGAGAGACTCGCAAGTAAGTAGGAGTGTGTGTCTGAGCCCTTATCGTTACTATTCGCTACTTGCACAGATAGTACGGTATTCGCGATACTTGTTACTCGGCGAGTATCGCTGGTGCTCGTGGGTGATGTGTTGATCATGAACAATCTGACACATATTACCAGCCCCCTTCAGTACACAAAGCGAGTCGGCTCCTCAGGGAGGGCAGATTGGATGTTAGGCTCTCTGGGTGGCACAGCAAGGTGTTTTACGCAGTAGAAATGAAAAAAATCCCACCCTCCTGCCCTGTCCCAGAAAGACTCGTTTTATGACCAGATGTGTGTGGGCGGAGGATATCACTAATTGACTTAAATTAGACTCACTAGTCGGACGAATAAGCAAATATAAAAAACTACTAGTACCAAGTTTAGCGAGTGCAAATATTTCGCTACTCGCTCATCACTAATTAAGAATTGAATTGCACGAAGAATCCACAAACCAGAATAGTATACTTTAACACAATAAGGAGGAAATTCCTTATGGTAATACGATGTGATGCTCAATCCTACATCGAAAGTCCATTGCAATAAACATAGAAAAGTGAAGAAAAAGGTTGGCACTCACCAAAATATGGATAAAAACTCTTCTTTATTTTATCTCATTACACTCCAAGTAGGTGGATGGGGGTGATGTGGACAGCACCATAACTTGGTGAGCACCATCCTTTTTCTACACTCTTCTACACTTATTCTGAAAGTTCATATTTGACCATGAATAAAGGTGAATGAATAACTTCTGTAATGTGTTCTTACCATGATGAGGATTTAGTATATGATGTTTGTCAAATGTCCATCCTCCGAGATTTGAAGAATCCATCTCAAAGCCTTGCAAGGTTACTGTCCTCTGTTCCCATAATACAACGTCCGGGCACGACTCGTATTCATATCCAACTGACACTGCCACACAGGAAAATCAATGGTTGAAATACATTTTCTACCAGTTATGCATTTGATTATTTCGCAAAATTTCATCAGATGTTCAGGTAAGTAGATCAGTCACATCTCAGATCTGATGGCTGCAAATGACAGCTGAATAATACAAGTATAAATCACTGGAGTTTGTATGTCTTTATGAAGAATTTCTGATACTTTACTTTTTAGCTGGCTGACATGTTATCTTCAAATGAAAAATCAGCCAAAGTAAATTGCCTCTATTACTGTTTGCCTAAAGCACAGAAAAAGTCATATTTCAGCTCATGAAATGCTGAAAGCACAAAATAACTTATGGATAGATTAATCCCTGCCTGTACTGTGCAAGCGTACAGTCCAATTCGGTGATCAAGAACTTCTTAGCAAAGAGTCAGTCCAGTAGTTATTAAATGATCATCCTGCTTGTCAGGAATGAATAAATGATGTATTTTATGGAAGAAGGCTCACAAAAATTTTATATATGCGGTATATAACCTATTTGATCTTTAAATATAGTATATAGCTTATTTTATATATTTATATATATATATATACAGTACATAGCTTATTCTATATATATCTATAAATACACAGTATATAGTTTATTTTATTTATTTATATATACTGTAAATAGCTGTTTTAGATATTTATATATAGCATGTATAGATTATTTTACATATACAGTGTATAACTTTTTTATATTTTACATACAGATATAGCCTATTTTATATATTTATATATACAGTATAGAGCTTATTCTCGCTCTCTCTGATATATATATACTGTATATATATATATATATATATATACAGTATGTGGCTTATTTTATACATTTATATATTTATATACACAGTATATAGTTAATTTATAATATATACAGGATATATATATATATATAGATATTTATATACCCACAGGGTATATAACTTATTCTATACAGTATATTTCATGTATAAATACACACAGTATGTAGCTATTATTTTATATATTTATGTATTACTGTTATATAGTCTATATATATATATATATATATCCACACAATATAATGCTCGTGTGTGTATATATATATATATATATATATATATATATATATAAATACAGTACAGACAAAGGTTTGGTACACACCTTCTCATTCAAAGAGTTTTCTGTGTTTTCATGTCTATGAAAATTGTAGATTCACACTGAAGGCATCAAAACTATGAATTAACACATGTGGAAGCTATATACTTAACAAAAAATCAACTAAAAATATGTCTTATATTCTAGGTTCTTCAAAGTAGCCACCTTTTGCTTTGATTACTGCTTTGCACAGTGTCTTGGCATTCTCTTGATGAGCTTCAAGAGGTAGTCACCGGAAATGGTTTTCACTTCACAGGTGTGCCCTGTCAGGTTTAATAAGAGGGATTTCTTGCCTTTAAATGGGGTTGGGACCATCAGTTTCTTAGTGCAGAAGTCTGGTGGATACACAGCTGATAGTCCTACTGAATAGGCTGTTAGAATTTGTATTATGGCAAGAAAAAAGCAGCTAAGTAAAGAAAAATGAGTGGCTGTCATTACTTTGAGAAATGAAGGTCAGTCAGTCAGTCACGAAAAATTGGGAAAACTTTGAAAGTGTCCCAAAGTGCAGTTGCAAAAACCATCAAGCGCTACAAAGAAACTGGCTGACATGAGGACCGCCCCAGGAAAGGAAGACCAAGAGTCACCTCTGCTGCGGAGGATAATTTCATCCGAGTCACAGCCTCAGAAATCGCAGGTTAACAGCAGCTCAGATTAGAGACCAGGTCAATGCCACACAGAGGTTCTAGCAGCAGACACATCTCTACAACCACTGTTAACAGGAGACTTTGTGCAGCAGGCCTTCATGGTAAAATGGCTGCTAGGAAACCACTGCTAAGGACAGGCAACAAGCAGAAGAGACTTGTTTTGGGCTAAAGAACACAAGGAATGGACATTAGACCAGTGGAAATCTGTGCTTTGGTCTAATGAATCCAAATTTGAGATCTTTGGTTCCAACCACGTATATTTGTGCAATGCAGAAAAGGTGAATGGATGGACTCTACATTGCCTGGTTCCCACAGTGAAGCATGGAGGAGGAGGTGTGATGGTGTGGGGGTGCTTTGCTGGTGACACTGTTGGGAATTTATTCAAAATTGAAGGCATATTGAACCAGCCTGGCTACCACAGCATCTTGCAGCGGCATGCTATTCCATCCGGTTTGCATTTAGTTGGACCATCATTTATTTTTCAACAGGGCAATGACAGCAAACACACCTCCATGCTGTGTAAGGGCTATTTGACCAAGAAGGAGATGATGGGGTGCTACCCATCACAGTCACCAGACCTGAACCCAATCAAGATGGTTTGGGGTGAGCTGGACAGCAGAGTGAAGGCAAAAGGGCCAACAAGTGCTAAGCATCTCTGGGAACTCCTTCAATACTGTTGGAAGGCCATTTCCAGTGACTACCTCTTGAAGCTCATCAAGAAGATGCCAAGAGTGTGCAAAGCAATAATCAAAGCAAAAGAACCTCGAATATAAGACATATTTTCAGTTGTTTCACACTTGTTTGTTAAATATATAATTCCACGTGTTAATTCATAGATTTGATGCCTTCAGTGTGAATCTACAATTTTGGCCAGGTTCACACATACAAATCCGTTTTTTAAGCCCTTAGAAAAACTGATCTGTTTTTCTAAAGGTGCCAATAGTGTCCCCTGAGGTCTTGGACGTTTTTGGCAAATTTTGAGACTTAGTCATTTTTTCATGAAAAACGCATATGTGTTAACACATGCGTTACCGCAGGTGCCTATATGTGCCATGCATTAACGCATGCGTTTCCCATAGGGCCCCATGTTAAAAAGACGCATGCGTTTTTTGCAAGCACCCCAAAAACGCAGCTAGCAGTGTTTTTGGGCTGCTGCATAAAAACGCATGTTTTTGTTAAAAAAACGTACACACATGCGTTAACAAATATGTGTTTTTGGACTTTGGGAACATTTTGGACATTTTTTTCCTAAAACGGATTTAAGGCAAAAATGGATGGTATGCGCGAACCTGGCCTTTCATAGTCATAAAAATACAGAAAACTCTTTGAATGAGAAGGTGTGTCCAAACTTTTGGTCCGTATTGTATATATATATATATATGTGCCTGTATATACTGTATATACACACACATATATATATAGTGATATATATATACGGTATATGTATATATGTACATCATATGGCTTATTTTATACATTTATATATACAATGTATGTTTAATTTATACATTTATACATGCTGTATATAGCTTATTTTGAATGATTGTTCAATTTTCTTTTAAATTGTAAATTAATTATTTGTATTTGATACCCACATCCTATTCACTTTTATAATACAATACTAAATGACTAAAATGTAGATGAAAGGAGAAATAAATACAGGAATTCATAAAAGTTGATTTATCATTATATCTATTACACAGGTCAACAAAAAAAAATTTTTTTTCTGGTGTCCAAAATATTTTAATGAATTTGGGGTATTTTTGGGGTGTTGATTCTGAATATGCTATCAGTTTTGCCAGATTGGCTCAAGTTTTTGACATTTTTGGTATCTTATTTATAGCACTTGTTGGTAAATGCGACGCATCATCTCATTAATTTCTTTGGATTAGTACTTGAACTGAGCAGTTCTCAATATAGTTTTGTGTTAATTAGTGTTCTAAAAGTTTGTTCATAGCTTGATTTTTGCACTAACTTTATGTTGTTGTCTGTTTTCCAGTGAAAAGCATGAACTCATCAAGAAGAAGTTGTCTTAACGATCCAGACTCATTCTGTTACATTTGTGGTGAATATACACTGCCAAAACATAGAAGAAACATAACAGACTTCGTTAAAAAAGTGTATTTTGCCTATTTTGGGGTTATGCTTGGGGACCAAGACAAGTTTTGGGCACCACACATAGTGTGCAAAGCATGTATCGAATTATTACGAAAATGGAGCAAAGGACAAAGAACAAGCTTCAAATTTGGTGTTCCAATGGTGTGGAGAGAGCAAAAAAATCATCATGATGACTGTTATTTCTGTGCAGTGCAAGTACAAGGATTCAATAAGCATAAGAAACGAAAATGGGAGTATCCTAACATGGAATCTGCAAGAAGGCCTGTCCCTCATTGTGAAGATGTGCCTGTACCTGTGTTTACCATGTTACCTGACCTTCCCCCACCTGATGATGATGATGAAATGCAGGGTATGGAGCTAAGCATTAGTTCTGGAAGTGAACTAGAATATGAAGGAAGTTTCAGAACACCTACGCAATTTACCCAAGGAAAGCTCAACGATCTAATAAGAGACCTCAACCTCTCAAAAAGTGCATCCGAACTTTTAGCTTCAAGGCTAAGTGAAAAAAATTGTCTGACGCCTGGAACTAAAATTACATCTTACAGGACCAGAGAAGAAGCACTTCTTCCATTTTTCTGTGAAGATGACCTACTTGTATATTGTAAGGATATTCCTGGCCTGATGCTGCAAATGGGTTTACAAGTATATCGTCCTGTAGACTGGAGGCTTTTCATAGATAGTTCTAAAAGGAGTTTGAAATGTGTTTTGTTGAACAATGGCAATCAGTGTGCATCTCTTCCAGTAGCTCACTCAACTAAACTTGCAGAACAATACCAAAATGTCAAAATGGTCTTGGAGAAACTGTGCTACCATGAACATTCGTGGCTGATATGTGTTGATTTAAAAATGGTCAACTTTTTACTTGGACAGCAAAGTGGATACACAAAGTATCCTTGCTTCATCTGCATGTGGGATAGTAGAGCAAAACATCAGCACTGGGAGAAACTGAATTGGCCTCCAAGGGACACCTTGACAGTAGGAGCATCAAACATAGTGAACGAACCTTTGGTGGACAGGGAAAAAATCATTCTACCACCACTTCACATAAAGTTAGGATTAATGAAGCAGTTCGTCAAGGCATTAGACAAAGATGGTAATTGCTTCATGTACATCTGCAGATCTTTCCCTGGTCTTAGTAGCGAAAAACTGAAGGCAGGAATCTTTGATGGTCCTCAAATTCGGAAACTCATTAAAGATTCAAATTTTCCTAAGGAAATGAATGACATTGAAGCTGCTGCATGGTGTAGTTTTGTGTTGGTAGTGAAGAACTTCTTGGGAAATCAAAAGGCAGACAATTATGAAGAACTGGTACAAAACATGCTATTGAGCTTTAGAAATCTGGGTGTACACATGAGCATTAAATTGCATTATCTTCACAGTCACTTGGACAGATTTCCAGAAAACCTTGGAGATTTTAGCGAAGAACAAGGGGAGAGATTTCATCAGGATATTATGGTGATGGAAGAAAGGTACCAAGGCAGATGGGACAGACATATGATGGCTGATTACTGCTGGAATCTATAGCGTGACTGCCCCAATAGCTCACATAGAAGAAAATCATATAAAAAGCGCTTTTCCAGCGATTAAATGTCTATCTTTCATGTCTTGTTCATTTTTGAAGATTACTTTCTTAAACTAGTTAAAATAAACTAAAATCAACATTTACTTTGTTAAATTTATTGTATTCATGACAATATCAATAAAGTTAATGCGCGTGTAGCAAAAAACGTCTTTTTTTTTACACATTTTACGAAAAATCTCAAAAACTTGAGCCAATCTGGCAAAACTGATGACATATTCAGAATCAGCACCCCAAAGTTACCCTAAATTCAATGAAATATCTTTGGCACCAAAAATGCTGTTGACCAGTGTTATTATTGAGAAAGTGAGATATGTAATGCCTATGATGGACACTTTTGTATGTAGATCACATAGCATACTCGTACATATAAAGCTCAATGGTAGAGCTGGGACCTTCAGCCAACAGATGCAGACCGCTATTTTTACACCAATTAGAGCTCCTAGTTGGCGATCCCCCGTACTTGTGACGATCATGTCATCAGGCATTTAAAGTAAAAAAGCTGTGGATTACATCTAGCTAGAATAAAGCACAATGTGCAGCCTATGTGTTTTGATGCTGCTTATTTCATTTTCAAAGCCTATAATTGAAGAGATGTGATGTCATTATTTCATTGCTCACTAAATAAACTCTTGTAGAGTGCAAAGAAATAAGTGCCCCCTAACGTACATTCAACTCCACTTTGGCTCCATCGAACCCCATAAATTTCAGACCGGCATAGCAAAGATAAACTCATAATGAGCATTCATGGGATCATTGGCATAAAGCTAAATGATAAGTATTACCCATCATTAGTGACATGGGTCAGGATTTGCCATTCCTCCTTTTCTCTTTTTATGGACAGTACAAGTCAATTCATATCATTTTGACTCATTCCCATAATGAATGCAGCTTTGATCAGACAAGCCCCTGGCTTCACGCGATACGTGTTCATGTGATGGAATGGGTTAGGGATATACTTTTAATAGTTATGTTTCTGAAAATACTGCCAGTTCAAAATATTATGACAGCAATTGGGTTTTTCCTCTGCTAACCGCATTTTTTTTCACGGCCGCAACTACCGGATTGTGGCAAAACCGCAATGGCCTCACTTGCCGCAAGTCCCATAGAGAATGAATGGGGGCTTGCCGCAAGTGTGGCCGTTAGATGGCAGATGCGTAAGAGGCGGTAAATCTGCCAGATCGGCTAGATCTGGACAGAACCGCTGCTGTGAAAGGGATCTAAAGGCCCCGTTACACCTGGCCACATCGCCGCCGATTACACAGGTAACGTAGGGGCATGGCCTATCAGCGGCGACATCGTCCCAGCGTCGCCTAATGTAAAGGGGGGATGTTGACGGCTCTGACAGCTCGTCTGGTTTCACATCAGTGATGTGAAACCAGGCGGCCAATATGGTGCGATGTGCACACATCGCCCGATGTAAACGGCCGCCAGTGTGCTGACAGGCGATGGGAGCCATAGGCTCCCATTGTCCTGCATCGCCGCTGGGGTTTTGAGAAACCCCGGTGGCGATGCCGCCTCTCAGCTCGCCAGTCCATCGCGTGTAAACGGGGGGCGGCGACGCTGGCGGGGCACCAAAAACGTGCGCGCACCCGCCAGTCGCCGCCGACATCTCCGGCGGTGTCGGCAGGTGTAACGGGGCCTTTAGAGTGCAAAAGAAAATATTACAAAGGTCTTTAAACTGACAGGTCTTCTTTAAACTTAGCAATGACAAAAGCATCCTATACAAACCTGTCAGATGTTTATTAAGTATAATAAAGTATATTCTATAGATCATAAAGGCAATATCTCTATAGTACAAAACATAAGACCCCCTGCAGTCACATCACTGATACAATGCAGATTACTAGTGAATTTTCATCAAAGTTTATTAGGTGTGAAAAATGACTTCCTCCAACCAGTGTCTGAGGACGTGTTCACCATTTGCTTTTTGACTCTTTTTTTCACTTGTTTTTACCATGAATAAACCATGCAGCATTTTACAGTAACGGCAAAGTGAATGCGATTTCTGACATCCCATGCACATGCTGATTATTTTGTCCTTGCCGATTTGGACCATAAAAATGTTTTTTCTTCAAATCTAATCTTCAGCATGTCAATTCTTTCAATATTTTTAAAGGGTTTTTCACTCATTTAAGTGAATTGGCACGTATGTAAAAATGTCTAAAAATGCAGAATGAACAAATGTAGTTTACATAGCCTTTTTCCTGCCAGCGCTGAGGGATTTTCTTAACTTATGCGAAAACTCTAAAATTGATGAGCAAGATGCAATTGCTATCATAATATTTTGATTACGCAATTTATTTAAAGATAGCCATAAAACATTATGTTATTAAAGGGAATCTGTCAGAAGGATTTTCTCTGTTATCTGAAGACAGCAGAAGATAGGGGTTGAAACACAGATTTAATCAAAATAACATTTATCAAGCTGTGTGATGTTGTTTGCTTACAGTGAAGGTTTCATCAGTAGGAGATTATCATCTGAACCCTCCTCCTCCTTTGATAAGCAGTTCACTGTCAGTAGACACTGTACATAGAAAGCTGTGGTGTGCGTGGGGTTGGCTTTCTGACCTCTGCCAAATGTTACATCTAAAAACCCTGATTGTGTCATCACTGCCCTAAGGGAACCTGTCAGCTCATTTTAGCCCCTTATGTTATCATTACCTGTCCCTGCACCTTGCTAGTTGATCCCTAACCATCCCTGTCTGATCTAAAAGTGTCCTATAAAGTTTAAGAAAAATGATTTATAACTTACAAGCAGTCTACATCCGTAGACTGGAAAGGTGGGCTCCATTTCTCCCTCCTCACTGGCTTTTAGCATACCCCACTGGATGTCTTCATTCCTTGTGCTGTGCCACCTCTTTTTCAAATTCCCACCTCCTTTGCTACTATGATGCGCCAGGCTGGAACGTCATATTCGGTCCAGTGCGTTGTGGGGGCTGATCACGTGTTTGGCCCGTGCAGTGCACATATTGAAGCCGGGACGTACACGTCATAACCCTCCACAATGCACCGGGCTGTATGTGACGTTCCAGCCCGGCGCATCAAAGTAGCAAAGGAGGCGGGCATGCTAAAAGCCAGCGAAGAGGGAAGAATGGAGCCCGGAGCCCACCTTTCCAGTCTATGGATGTAGACTGCATGTAGGTTATAAATAATTTTTATTAAACTTTATTGGGCACTTTTTTGATCAGACAGGGATGGTTAGGGATCAGCTAGCAAGGTGCAGGGACAGGTAGTTATAGCATGGGGTCTAAACGAGCTGACAGGTTCCCTTTAAGCAGTTCGTACAGGTAGTGATAGCATAGGGGCTAAAACGAGCTGACAGGTTCCCTTGAACCCAGTATTTGAATTGATACATCGTTGAACTCAGGGTTTATTTTTCTACAGATGGGTTAGCAAAAATCTGCTGACAGATTCACTTTAAACTAATTCTTCACGTTAAAATGTATCAAATTTCCGGAGGTTGTTGGATCAAAGCTGCATTCATGATAGGACTGAGCAAATATGAGATGAATTGACTTGTACAGGCCATATAAAGAGCTAAACTGTACAAATGTCACTAATGGTGGGCAATACTGATCTTTATGTCAATGATCCCTTGAATACTCATTATGGGTTTAGCTTTGCCTTTACGGTCTACAGATTATGGGGTTCGATGAAGCCAAAGTGGATTTGACAGTACGCGAGGGAGCACTTATTTCTTTGCGCTCTATAAGAGTGTATTTATTTAGTTTGCAATGAAATAATGACATCACATCTCTTCAATTAGGCTTTGAAAATAAAATAAGCAGCATCTAAATACAAAGGCTTAATTTGGGTTTTATTCAAAGTAGGAATAATGGGAAGTCCCAAAAGTTGAAAACGTGAAGGTGATGAGCTACCGAGAGTGAAGAGGTTAACTTTAATCATCTTCAAAAATGCATCCTTATTCTACAAAAGATTTTTGTGAACTTTAAATGCAGTTAGGCAGAGAAAAGCTATTTAAGCTTCTAACATTGAAATGAGCCATAAACATATTGTAGGAATGCTCCGGAGGTGGCGGAAAACAAAGTCTCAAAATGAAATCAGACTGTTCCCTAGCAGAAAAGGCAGCCACATTAAACTGACTTGGAAAAAAAAAAGCATTGATTCTTTCATGGCTTATTTCCAAATCCTCTATTAATAACTTGACTACCGTTCATTTTCTGATTTCATAACCCATCAATTCATTTTGTGGTGTATGAGAATAACGATTAAGCATTAATCTGAAGGGAACAGGCGCCTTTGTGCTTTAGTAACCGTACACAGTGTCCAGGATTTTGATGATCAAACATTTGGTTGTACAAGTCGGCTATGCCAGGGAAATTATTTTTATTTCACTTGTCGTTGAACATGCTTTTTCCTGTGGTATATTATGATGGGAAAATGGCTTCAAATGCTATAAACAGATAATTATTGACAATACTACAAATAACATTGATCTACATTGCCAGCCTTCTGAAAATAGGCAGTACGCTCGTAACGATCCTGTGCCAACGGTAAGAGTGGACCAAGTGGAATTTAATTGGACGACTCAAGACTATAAACTGAGATGACAACATGGCCATTGGTAGAAATAATGGAAAATATGATACAAGGGAAGCAAGCAGGGCCTTCAAAATATAAGGCCTAATTCATGAAGGTTCCAAACTTGAGGTAGGAAAACGGGCAATGACCTTTCTGAGGCTTCACGGAGGGGCACACACAATGTCGTCCAGGAATCCGGGGTTGCTTGGCACAGTCAAAGGCAACAATTTAAAACAGAAGATGTGGCACTCATCCAGGTCCGGGTTAAAAGCAAGGAGGGGGTGCAAGGGACTACGGTCACCGTTTCGCACACACTTGTGCTTCTACGGGTCCATGCTTTGGATCATGCTGTCAGTGAATGACAGCGCGATTCAAAGGGTTAATACTGCTGATCAGATCGCTGATCCGATTGGTGGTGTTAGCCACACATCTCAGCTGATGACATCAACTGAGATGTGGGAGAGGAGATGTGAGCTCAGCGAAGGAGCTCACATCAAAGAGAGGAGCACGACCTATGACGAACCCGTATGTCATAGGTCGTGAAATGATTTTAAAGTACCACTCCAAAAAAATAAACATTGGAGTGGTGCATTAAAGATAATTGATCACATTGAAAACTCAAGTATTGTTTTTTTTAGAGCAATGCGAGCTGGACAGATTGATATACTTTGATTAAAATGATTCAGTAGACCTAATAACTTGTTTGTTAAACTTCTGATCATTCGGTTGGGAGTCCAGAGGGTAGTTATACTCAATGAATCACAGCTATTTCTATATGCCTGGAAGGCTATCAATCAACGAGTAGGACCACCCTGATGGCCAATACAGAATATATGAAGTTTTGCTACTTTGGGTGACCCACAGCATGTTCATTAAGGTTATTGGACCTGACCTATGTAAAAGTATGAAACATACATTTACAGTGTTGGCCAAAAGTATTGACACCCCTTCAATTCTGTCAGATAATACTCAGTTTCTTCCTGAAAATGATTGCAATCACAAATTCTTTGGTGTAATTATCTTCATTTAATTTGTATTCAATGAAAAAAAACACAAAAAGAATTGTCCTAAAGCCAAATTGGATATAATTCCACACCAAACATAAAAAGGGGGTGGACAAAAGTATTGGCACTGTTAAAAAAAATCATGTGATGCTTCTCTAATTTGTGTAATTAACAGTACCTGTAACTTACCTGTGGCACCTAACAGGTATTGGCAATAACTAAATCACACTTGCAGCCAGTTGACATGGATTAAAGTTGACTCAACCTCTGTCCTGTGTCCTTGTGTGTACCACATTGAGCATGGAGAAAAGAAAGAAGACCAAAGAACTGTGAGGACTTGAGAAACCAAATTGTGAGGAAGCATGAGCAATCTAAAGGCTACAAGTCCATCTCCAAAGACCTGAATGTTCCTGTGTCTACCGTGCGTAGTGTCATCAAGAAGTTTAAAGCCCATGGCACTGTGGCTAATCTCCCAGATGTGGACGGAAAAGAAAAATTGTCAAGAGATTTCAACTCAAGATTGTGCGGATGGTGGATAAAGAACCTCGACTAACATCCAAACAAGTTCAAGCTGCCCTGCAGTCCGAGGGTACAGCAGTGTCAACCCGTACTATCCGTCGGCGTCTGAATGAAAAGGGACTGTATGGTAGGATACCTGGGAAGACCCTACTTCTTACCCCGAGACATAAAAAAGCCAGGCTGGAGTTTGCCAAAACTTACCTGAGAAAGCCTAAAACGTTTTGGAAGAATGTTCTCTCTTTTTGGGCAAAGGCAACAACATAGAGTTTACAGGAGAAAAAAAGAGGCATTCAAAGAAAAGAACACGGTCCCTACAGTCAAACATGGCGGAGGTTCCCTGATGTTTTGGGGTTGCTTTGCTGCCTCTGGCACTGGACTGCTTGACCGTGTGCATGGCATTATGAAATCTGAAGACTATTAACAAATTTTGCAGCATAATGTAGGGCCCAGTGTGAGAAAGCTGGGTCTCCCTCAGAGGTCATGGGTCTTCCAGCAGGACAATGACCTAAAACACACTTCAAAAAGCACTAGAAAATGGTTTGAGAGAAAGCACTGGACACGTCTAAGGTGGCCAGCAATGAGTCCAGACCTGAATCCCATAGAACACCTGTGGAGAGATCTAAAAATGTCAGTTTGGAGAAGGCACCCTTCAAATATCAGGGACCTGGAGCAGTTTGGCAAAGAAGAATGGTCTAAAATTCCAGCAGAGCATTGTAAGAAACTCATTGATGGTTACCGGAAGCGTTTGATCGCAGTTATTTTGGCTAAAGTTTGTGCAACCAAGTATTAGGCTGAGGGTGCAAATACTTTTGTCTGGCCCATTTTTAGGTTTTGTGTGAAATGATCAATGTTTTGCTTTTTGCTTCATTCTCTTTTGTGTTTTTTCATTTAAGACAAATTACCGTAAATGAAGATAATAATACCAAAGAATTTGTGATTGCAATCATTTTCAGGAAGAAACTGAGTATTATCTGACAGAATTGCAGGGGTGTCAATACTTTTGGCCAACACTGTATATAAAAAAGACTGATTTGAAGCTTAGACGGCCACAACACATGTGAAATTACATAAGCAGAGTCTAAAATCTCTGTACAACTGTATGAAAAATGTAGCTTCCATGAAAAAGGTGATGTGGATATAAAAAAGGGGGCATTGGGTCCTTATTTATTATTTTATATTAATATATATGTAATTTAGTATTCAGGTGATTATTAGCTCAAGAGTCTCCTGGTTATTTCCAGCCAAAAGAGCGTGAGTCCCAGTTAAAAACATTTGGAAATTGCTGATAATAAGCAAAGCAAATATATGCTTAGGGAAAGGTAAAAAGAAAATGGAAAGCGCAATAACACCTCAAGATAAGAGTGTGAGTGATATGAAAGGTTCGAAGGCACTGGGTGAGTGGTCTGGAAAGATTAAATGCTAATGTAATATTTGATTTAAATAAATCTGGGCCAGTGGAAAGAAAGTGAATAAATGAGATAATTGAAATAATTAAAAAAGAATAATTAATTAAAAGAAATGGTATGAGGGTAACTGATCCACAAAAGGATTCATGAGAGGGAGCACAAAATAGAAAGCATGACTAGTGATTAGAGAGATTGAGAGTAACAGATAGGAGATGTGGGAAAATGAAAAATAAATAAAATTAAAATAATTATTATTCATGAATTAATAATAAACCAGTTTGTGAAATGTGGGATATTTGTTTTAGAAAGAACAGATATTTTGTATCTAGGTACCATTAAATTAATGCACATATGTACTGATGTTCAGCCACCTAAAATTGCCTTGGGTCAAGGCGTCCCACCTTCAGCAGAGGCTGGGTACATCACAATCTGCATTGTTAAGAATATATGCCTGACCGATTCTAGGTTGGAGGCTTTGTGGATTATGGATTATCCAATGTGTATAGGAGAAGTGGGAATTAAGGACCACGCTCCCACCTCAGGGAATCCATTGACTCACATTGTTAGAATCCAGATGGTGGTTTATTACGCTTTTCGGGATAAACCCCTTCCTCAGATAATACCACACAAAAAGTAGGAACATCTTCTTGTGTGGCTTTATCTGAGGAAGGGGTTTACCCCGAAACGCGTAATAGACCACCACCTGGATTCTAACAACGTGAATTAATGGATTTCCTGAGGTGGAGTGTGGTCCTTAATTTCCACTTCTCCTATACACATTGGATTGTTCAACTCATGGGATGGGAGAACTACTGCAGAACATGTAGCTTGACATCTACAGTTGTCACAGGTTTATGAGGGAATGGTGATGTCTCACAACCCGAACAGGTGAGCAGTTCTAGAAACTTGCTAAATACACCTATTTCTATGGATAAACACTATTTTGCACCTTTTCCCTTTTTAATGCTTTTCTGGAGTATGGATTAGAAAATCTAATGATATCAGGCTGCTGTGATGCTAGTAAATTGGGATATTTAAAGACTACTAATGTATCAAAAAGCTTTTGATAACATACAAATAGCCTTCACCTCTACAAATGTGCACTCTATTCACCAGATCCTAGGGGTTGCCTTGACCTACACTCTATAACTCTTCTACAGGGATCTGGACTCTCACAGGAATTTTTGGGCTGGAGTCACGGAGTCCCTTCCGGCTTATAATGCAGGTTGGTAGAAGTGGTCAGGTCGCTGGGTCAGAACCATTATCGCAGTATTGTACAAAATAAGTGAACAAACAAATTAACAGAAAGCAGGTCATGGTAGACTCTCGCTCCATTACAGAGCGGGTCTCTACTTTACCCTTTAACTGTGATTCTGGTGGCATGCTATGAATTTATGATATGTACCGCCTCACGCAACCTCACTAGTCGAGGCCTAACTGATGCCAGCAAAGTGATTTTAAGACTGGCGCCAGAGCAGACTGGGCGTTTTAGAAAGCCATCAAAAAGCAATAATGAGCTATGATGTGAAGAGCAGACGAGGGCTAGGTGAATATGATATTTCCATGCCTCAGATTTGATCCAGCAAGCCTCTGTGCTCTGGTCTGTTTCACTCTACACTAAGCCAAAGTCTGGTTCGATTGCTGTCCAGGTTCTGATTGTCTATGTTTGAGTTCATTGCCTTTCAGCCAACAGGTGTTACCATGCTGCAATTAAGCCAGGCCTATTACCCGGTTGGTGTAACTATTTAAAATTTCCTCTGGATTGGATTTCCCTTTGTTGGTATTTCTGAAGTGGAGTTGTTTCAGTTTGTGCAGAGGCCCTTAAAAACTCCTTTTGCTGCATATAGTGCTGCAAGTCTTTTAGGGTATGTCTCTATCAGCTTTACACATCTAGAGGCTGAAATCTTCGCCCATTCTTCTTTCAAAATATCTCTCTAGCTCAGTGAGATTGGATGGAAACATCTGGGATCAGCAATTTTCAAGTCTTGCCACAGATTCTCAATGGAATTTAGTCCTGGATTGTGACTGGACCATTCACACACATGAACATGCTTTGATCTAAACCATCCATTGTAGCTCTGTATACTCTGTATATTTAGGGTCATAGTTCTGCTGAAAGGAACCTTTGCCCCAGTCTCAAATCTTTTGCAGCTTTTATCAGGTTTTCCTACAGGATTGCCCTGTATTTAGCTCCATCCATATTATTCTCCCCTCTGACCAGCTCCCTTGTTCCTGCTGAAAAAAAGCCTTCCTACAGCATGATGCTGCCACCTCCATGTTATATGGTGGGGATGGTGTTTTCAGGGTGATGTGCAGTGTCAGTTTCCGCCACACATTTTGCATTTAGCCCAAAAAGTTCTACTTTGGTCTCATCTGACCAGAGAACCTTTTTCCATATACTCACTTTGTCCCTTACATGGCATGTGGAAGAAAGTGCTCTTGTGTGGTCATTATAGGAATAATGGGTGTCACTCCTGGGGCAATTTGGTACCTAGGTTTTGGCTTCCAACCATCTATTAGAGCTGAATGTGACTCTCAAGGTATAAGAAATAGATGAAATATACATCAAGAGATAGAAAAATCAAAGCAGCACTTTTCATGCAAATATAGGTGCAAAGTTCCCAAGGTTACCACCCATCTTGAATTAAAATCCCAAAATTGGGAGCAGCACTCTGAAGTCAGATGTTTGGAAACTATATAGCTAACTGGTCCATTTAATGTTTCTCAAGCTTTGTTTGAGAAAGCCTCTATATGATTTGAAACATGTGAATAAAACTCACTTGTTTTCACTGCAATCTTTTTGGAGTCCTGACTTTTTGTATTTATGTAAAGGAGAAAATGGAGTCAAAAGGAGCCCTGTGGTTTGCACTCCCACCCAGTTTTAATTGTGTTTTTTTTTTATATATATATACGGTATATATACAGGGTGGGCCATTTATATGGATGTACTTAAATAAAATGGGAATGGTTGGTGATATCAACTTCCTATTTGTGGCACATTAATATATGGGAGGGGGAAAACTTTTCCAGATGGGTGGTGACCATGGTGGCCATTTTGAAGTCGGCCATTTTGGATGCAACTTTATTTTTTTAATGGGAAGAGGAAAAATTTCATAAGAAAAACAATGGTGTCCCGGGTGTGTTCCTCTGCTTCTCCTACTCCTTTCCTCAGACCTTGGCCGGCCTGGAAGTGGATGGTGGACCGTGGTTTGAGCTTAAGGCAGCTCCTTTACACCCAGGTCCTTTCCTCAGTCCTCTCAGGAACTGAACTAACTCCAACTCACTAACTGTCACTGTCACTCAGAGGAAAACAACATTAGCTCATCCCACCACTCTGCTTTTCCCCACTTCCTGTCTACACCAGAATATATAAGGGAGCTGCTTTAGCTCCCCCTTATGGCCTAGAGGTGCTAGTGTAGAGTTGTCGGTTGTCTGGGGAATTAACCCTTGGTGATGTTACTGTGGCACATTAACCCCTGGGGTGCCACAACAGTAGGCCATTATAAATTGCCATTATTAATTGTGTCATGTTTACAAATACATTTTACCATTTTCTGAAACACCTCTGACATAAGACATTTACTGAGTTGCTTAAGTGAGGTTAATATGAATGATACTAAGGACCTTAGGAAGCCACATGGCCTGCCGATAAGTAGGTGTGTAGGTGTCATCATCTGGATGCTTCTGTTTTATACATTATCCTCATTTATTGGGCTACTAAAATGAGACTTGCACATGCTTTTTTCAGAACTGTGAAGGTTTGTGATGTTTATAATCCACAAAAAATCCATTTAAAGCGGCCGTCACACGCTGCGACATCCTGAACGATATTGTAAGCGATCACGTGCACGCGCGATCGCTTACAATATCGCTCGCTGGTTACTATGGTACACATCGGGTAACTAGGCGCCGCGCGTCGCTTAGTTACCCGACGTGTACCATAGTTACCATCTCCCAGCATAGGCTCTGATGCTGGGAGATCGTTCATCGTGGTGTCATACACCACGATGAAGCAGATCGCTAAATCGTAAATCGCTAGATCTGAGCTCCGGAGCTCAGATCAGCGATGTCACAATCAAGCGATTTCACATCGTAAATCGCTTGATTACATGCAACGATTTTAAGCCCGATATCGCTTAAGCGATCAAAAAGGAGATCGCTTAAACGATATCGGGCAAGAAATCGTTCCGTGTGACGGCCGCTTTAGAGGTTATTAGATACTATGGATAAGCTAAATGATTTTAAAGGATTTGAGTTTGTTTAGAATTTCCAAAAATGTCAGGATTTTAGATATAAAATCTGTTAGAATTCTGTTAGCCTGAATGCTGAAAAATGGTTGCCATCAAATCGACATTTTGTTAGGTTCATGTCTGCTGAAAAGGGGTTAAGAACAATAAAATATCTGTTATGCGTGCAGTAGTGCACACAAGGTAAATAAAGTAAACTAAGGTCTAACTTCAAACTACTACACCAGACCCACCCGGTTCTTGAACAGACTAAAGTTCAAAACTGTACAGTGCTTTGATTTTTCTATCTCTTGATATGTATTTCATTGTTCTATTTCAGTGGTTCCCAACCTCCCTTACCTTGAAAGCCACATTCAGCTCTGATAGATAGTTGCAAGTCAAAACCTAGGTACCAAATCACCCCAGAAGTGACACCCAGAGCACCCATTATTTATATAATGACAGCACAAGAGTACCTTCTTTCATATGCCGTGTAGGGGACACTGCGCGTATGTGGAAAAAGGATCTCTAGTCAGATGAGACTAAAGTAGAACTTTTTGGGCTAAATGCAAAATGCTATGTGTGGCGGAAAACTGCCAATGCACAACACCCTGAAAACACCATCCTCACCATAAAACATGGTGGTGGCAGCATCATGCTGTGGAGAGGCTTTTCTTCAGCATGGACAGGGAAGCTGGTCAGAGGTGAGAAGAAGATGGATGGAGCTAAATACAGGGCAATCATGGAGGAAAACCTGATAAAAGCTGCAAAAGATTTGAGACTGGGGTGAAGGTTCCTTATAGCAGAACTATGACCCTAAACATACAGAGTTACAATGGAATGTTTAGATCCCAGCATGTTTATATGTGAGAGTGACCAAGTCTTAATCCAGGCCTAAATTCCATTGAGAATCTGTGGCAAGACTTGAAAATTGCTGATCCCAGATGTTTCTATCCAAACTCTCTGAAATAGAGCTATTTTGCAAAGTAGAATGGGTGAAAATTTCAGCCTCTAGATGTGCAAAGCTGATAGAGACATCCCGCAAAAGATTTGCAGCAGTAATTGCAGTGAAAGATGGTCCTACAAAGTATTGACTCAGAGGGGCTGAATACACATGCACGTCACAGTTTTCAGATTTATAATTTTAAAATATTTTGAAAGCTAAGTATTATTCACTTTAAACTTAAAAAAAATTGCTACTTAGTGTTGGTAAATCACATAAAATCCCAATAATATGTTCAAGCTTTTAGGTACATCATGAAAATCATGGAAAAGTTCATGGGGTATAAAGAGTTTTTCAAGGCACTGTCCCTGGGGTGTGTGCATGCGTTCAGTATGTGTAGACAGCTAGTCAGAGTTTTTGCCTAAGGTGAGTCCTTTCGATTTCTCTGGTCAGAAGATCCTCTCAATTCCGCTGGTCAGCCAGGTATCTTGGTTCTTCTGGTCAGCCAGTCCTCTCTATTCTTTTGGTCAGACGATCCTTTTAATTCCTCTAATCAGCTGGCCCTGTTAATTCCTCTCTACAGACGTCTCTTCTTCCAATCTCTCCTTTCTACTCAAAGTTGAGGCCCCATGTAATTGGTTTGTCTTGGACTGATGACTATAGCTCAAAGACAGCTCAGATGATTCCATATGTCATTCTGATACAGGTTCAGGCATTGACTCCCACCATCTCTCTGCTCTTCTGGGTCTTTTATATAATTATATTTATTATATAGGATTCCTAACTGTGACACAACTATCACGTGACTAGGTGTTGCCTACTGCTCCTAGCTTTCTGGAAACACATGCTTTGTTTTACAGTTCCTGCTGATACAATTCTTTCCCTTTCTTACAATCTTTGGCCAGTAGATGGCAGTGTTCAATTACAGTCATTCTGCTATATATTGTAGCTGTAGGAATATCTCACTTCTCCATCTCCTTACACAGTGATGATGTCTGTAAAGCACTATATAAGGATGAGTGCAGTGTGTGTATAGAGTGGTGTATAGTGTGTGCATTGGAATTTTGGAACTACCACCCTGGGCACCAAAGACGTGGCCTGCCCCAGCTCTTTCCATTTCATGTGCTGTAAATGGAAGGATATTTCAAACATATATTTTAAGCTCAATAAACTGAAGCATGCCTTGAGACGGGGCAAATTAATGAATCTGATAATGCTGTAGATATAACATGCCTTAAAAATACACATATCAAGCAGTCATCGCTTACTAAATCCTGTTGACATGTAAGATAATTAAAGTAAAATTTATTCTTAAACAGAAGTCTTCATGAATATATTACAAAGTGGTAATGGTTTGAAAAGAAAAAAAATATTCCACCTTTAGAAGTTGCTCATTAAACAAACTTATGAGAGATGAATGATTAAAGGAATTTGCAATTAGGGAAAGCAATAAATCTGCCAGCTCTAGACTTTCC